>CM061525.1:89781135-90991135 GCA_030068015.2 Neoceratitis asiatica | reverse complement strand
ATTTTATTTTTCCATTTCTATTCTCCATCTACGTTGGCTTACAAATTGGTTTATGTTAACAGCAGTTTCAGAATTTTTCTATTTTTGGGAGTTTTACAATTTTTTCGAATTTTTGTATTTTATTTTTTGTTTACAAAAACAATTTTGAACTTAATATTGACACAAACTAAAAAATTCTATTTTCTGCAATATATGGGAAATGAGAAATTTATTTTAGCTTATATTTTGCGTATAAATTTCGCATAAATTCTAAATTGAAATCTCTGCAATAAACATTGAAAATTTTAAAAATTTATGAAATCATATATAAATATGTAAGAATATATTTTTTTTATTTTTTATGCATTTTTTTTCTCTTTCGATTTATTATTGAGCTTATTTTAGCGCTTTTTTTGAGCTTTTCATTTAATTTCAGTTTCATATTTCAAAAATTTGAGCGTTTTTGCGTGAAATAGATATTTTTTCCATGCTTAAATTACCGTTAAAAATGTATGAAATGTTTATTTAATAAATAAAATTAATTTTTGCATGACAAAAAATATGTCTGGACTTCCATTGAGCCACTGCTAAAGTAACTGTACATTCATATGAAAAATAAATTTTTATTTCTAATCCAGTTATTAGAGCCAAATCTGTACAAAAAAAGGAAAATTTTTCTAATTTAAATTCAATTATATCACAGGCAGCTGAAAAACGCCATGGGTAACAAGCATATGTGCCCTCGAATATATATACGTATTTATATAAGAATTTTTTGCAGTACATGCTGACTTCGAAATTAATTTTTAAGAAATATTAAATTTTTTTATAATTTTAATATAATTTACTTATATATTTTTTATTAGTTTCACAATTTCTTAAATTTTTAATTTTATTTATAATTCACCGAATTTTTTTCACATTTACATTACCCTCAAAATCAGAAAACTTTGCCAAATTTTTTCAGTTTTTTTCTTAAAACTATTACTCCTCCCATCTTTTTCCACAACCAGCAATTAATTATGAGTCAACAGCTCTGATGCGGCGCGATTACTCAACGTCTTTCCAGAGAAAAGGGTTAGAATATATCTAAAATATATATATATATATACCCTTCCATATCTCCCTATCCATTTGTATACTTATAAATATATATACGTGTGTGCATATTTATATACAACAAAATGAAAGTATTTTGACCTTCCGTAGGGTAGTAAATGCCTCAAGCGTATTTCATCTAACGCTTAACACTTTCACTTGTATGCATGAGAAATTCCTTTTTTAGTAGCATACCCTTAGGCGTTGCCATACTCGTATATTCAGTACAATGAAATTGGTGAGTGTGCTACACAATATGTTTTTTTTTCACATATTTTTGTTCATTAATTTCGTACTTTCGTACAACATAAGGTTTTAAACTAAAAAAAATACACAAATATATATGTAAAAGGCAACAACAACAACAAGATTTACGTGGAACAAATTCCGCAAACTCAAGGGTTGCCCAGCAAAAACAAAGACTGCAAATGGCAAGTGTTTTATGTTATATTAAGTTTGAGGGCATTTACTGGAGCAGTTTTGCAAATATATATACATTTGTATGTATTTAAAACAAAAATCACCTCTTTTATGCTTTTTATTATATTTTATTCTATTTTATTTTATTTTTTTTTTTTTTTATTTTTTTTTTTTTTATATATATATTTTTTTATATTTTTTTTTTTAATTTTTTTTTTTTCTATTTTGATTCTTTTTTTTTTAATTTTTCTCTTTTTATATTATTTTATTTTATTTATTTTACTTTATTTTATTTTTTATTTTTATTTTTTTTTAATTTTTTTTTTTCTATTTTCTATAATTTTAATTTATTATATTTTTTTTTATATTTTATTAAATTTTTTTAATTTAATTTTTTTATTTTTTATTTCTTTTTTCTTATTTCATTTTATTTTGTTTTTATTTTTATTTTATTTTTTTATACACTTCGTGCCCATGAAATGGTATATTAACTTTGGTCCCAAGTCCCAGAAGGTGATAAAATGGACCCACCAAAATTTAAACCGATCGTATCAGACTCTGAGCTGAGTTGATTTAGCCTTGTCGGTCAGTCCGTCTGAAAATGAAATGAACACCGACTACAGTGAACACAGTGGACGCCCAAAAGGGCTTGTTAGCGACGAAAACATCAGAAAAAATTCCACAAAACTATTGTAAATGACCGTAAATGAAATTGAATGAAATAGCAGACACTCTAAAAGCATCAACTGAACCATGTATATCAAATCATTAACGATATTTGGGTATGAGAAAGCTCTGTGCGAAGTGAGTTCACTTTTGTCCAAAAACAACGACGAATTGATGCTTCGGAGGAGTTTTTGGAGATGTTCGAGCGTAATAAACGTCGATGAATAATGGCTCCATCATTTGACGCTGAAGTCAAATTGACAGCAAGCCGAGTGGACTGCACACGATGAACCCGCTTCAAAGCGTGAAAAAACGCAACAGTTGGCAGGCAAATTTATGGCGTCTATAATTTGGGATGCCCAAAAAATAATTTTCTTTTTCACTACCTGGAAAAAAGGAAGTACCATCAACACAGCGACTATGACGTAGCATTATTGGATCGTTTGAGGGACGAATCACCGGAAAACGGCCGTATATGAAGAAAGAGAAAGTGATGTTTCACCAAGACAATGCATAGTGTCACAAATCAGTAAAATTGATGGCAAAAATCCATGAATGGGACTTCGAATTTCTTCTGTATCCTACGTATTCTCCAAATATGGCCCACAACGACTGGTTTTGCCGTTATCAAGCATGCTTTTGAGGCTCGCTGGGAGGAAATTTTCGTCGAATGAAGAGTTGATCGCCCAAAATTGAGGCCTTTTATTGAAGCAAAGGACAAATCGTACTACAAAAATGATATGTATCGCCCTTGAAGGGAACTATGCTGAAAAAAAAATTAATTTTGCCCAAAAAAGGTGTTTTACTATGAAAGGCCGTTGACTTTTTAATAGAACGGTTAAAAATTGGTTCTGAAAGTCATCGAAATCGGACTATTATATCATATAGCCGCCACACAGCCGATTTGTTCTGATATTAAGATTTGGGTAAAAAATTCTCCCAAAAACCAACTTAGAGCATGAAATTTGGTATTCTACAGACGTAATTAATTTTTTCTTATATTTTAAATAATATTTTAAATTTTTTTTTCCTTATTTTATGTATATACTTTACTCTATTTTATTCTATTTTAAGTTATTTTATTTTATTTATTTTAATTTTATTTTATTTTAAATTATTTAATTTTTTCATTGTATTTTATTTTATTGTATTTTTTTTTATTATTTTATTTTTTTCGTTTTATTTTATTTTATTCAATTTTTTTTATTAAATTTTTTATTTTTTATTTATTTATTTTATTTTATTTTATTTTATTTTATTTTATTCAATATTATTTTATTTATTTTACTTTATTTAATTTAATTTTTATTTTTTGTTTTACTTTATTTTTATTTTTTAATTTATTTTTACTTTTTTATTTTTATTTTTTGGTTTTTTTTAGCTTTTGTTTTTATTATCCTATTTAAATTTATTTATTTTATCTTATCTTATTTTATTAATTTCAATCATTTTATTTATTTTACATTTACAGAAAAATAGATTAATTTAAATTATTTGCATACTTTACGGCGCACAAGCTTTTTGCCGCATATGCAAATATGTAGCTTCAGTGAGTCAGGCCTCCCTTTGAATTTGAGCCTAACAAACAACCGTTGCAAACCTTTATAAAATATATACTGCCGCATACTTTGTTACTTGTGAAGCATTTTTATTGCCAAATATTTTGGTTGTGGTTCGCCCCTCCACTCAAACCCCCCACTCCCTGCCTGATAGCGCGTAACACCCTCAACCCTTTCCTCCAAGTTTGCGCTTTATTTTAGTTTGCGGCAACACATACGAGTATATGTATGTGGCAAATAAATGCTTACATAATTTATTTGGAAACACACATACATAAGCAAACGCACTTTTGTTTGTTTGCATATGCACGAGTGTATGTGCGGATGTATTCACACACATTAAAGCGCTCACGCTCGCAATGGCATGTCACGCCTGCCATTCACACACACACAATTATACGCACAAATAAACGCAGGCAGCCATTTATTTTTAAATATATGTTTATATATGTGTTTGTGTATATGTGTGTGGATGCGTGTGTGTGTTCTCGTGTTCACCAGTAATATTTATGTTGTTAATTTCTGTTTAATTTTCTACTTAGTCTCTCGCTTTTGTAATTTTATTTCACTCTCATGTATTTGTTGTTGTTGTTGTTGTTGTTGGCATTGTTGTTGTTGCTCGGTTGCGTCTAAACTTTTAATGAGCGAAAATTAACTTGCGCTCATAAATATTTCATTAATAAGTTGTTGTTGTTGTTGTTGTTGTTGCTGTTATTGTTTGTTTATGCTTACCTTACAAACAACTACTTATACATGCTTTTAGTGATTGAGTGTGTGTGTGTGTGTGTATTTATGTGCTTTTTGTGTGTGTATGCGGATATTTTAAATTTATTAAATAAATATTTGACGAGATTTTGGCGGTTGGAAGTTTAAAAGGTTAAAATTACAGAAATGATTGTATGTATATGTATGAGAGAAAAAAATCGATTTGTAAGTGATTAAAAATTAAAACAAAAAAAAATATAAATAATTTTTAATATTTCTCGCGCAGTCTTGCTCGCTTTCTCTGATTATGTAATTCTCTTTGAGAATTCACGTAGAAATTTTTTTGAATTATTTTTGTTCTCAGATTTTTCGTGATTATATTTTTTTCTTTCTCTTTTTCGCTATCTCTTTCTTCCTATTTTAAATGAAAATTTCTCAGTCCGATTCGTTCGCTCTTTGTTTATTATCTCATACTATGCCTCTTTCTCACTCTCACTGTCTGAAATTTAAATTTTTTTGAACTCCTAAACTGCTGCTACTCTCTCACTCACTCTCTGTCGATCTCTCCCTCTCTCTCTACCTCTCTCTCTCTCACACACACACAAACTTTCTCTCTCTTCTTCCTTTCCTGCTTTGTCTCTCTTTTCGTCTTTGCCTAGAAATCGGAGTAGGATTTTCTACAAGCAAAAGTTTCCTTTTGCAGTTGACGATACTCTTGAGATGAGTATTTCCCTCTTTCCCTCCCTCTGTCTCATATTATTACTATTTTGTTGTCTCTTCTTCGTTCTCTCTATTTATTTTTAAGACCATTTTTTTCTATTTTTATTTTTCTATTTTGCTAGTATTCCTCTGCTTTTATTTTCGCTTCTCTACTTACCTTTACTTCTTAGACGTTCCCTTTTTTCTCATACTTATCTCTCTCGCTCGCTCTCCGTCTGTCGCTTTCTCTCTTTCATTTTCTCTCTATAGAAATCGGTGTGGAAATGAAAATGCTCTTACCAGTGGCAAATATTTCAGAATTTCTTTTTTATTATCTGTCAATCCCTCTCTTTATATTAGCGCTTCTCTCATTAACTTAGTATTTTTAACCCGAACAATAACTTCTCAATTTCACTATCGTTCTCTGTATATCAATCAGAAAATAGTGCGCGCTGCATCTATCTATCTTCTCTCTTCCCCTCTCTTAGCACTCTTCTTCTTTATGCCTTATTTCTCTCTCTCTCGATCGATCGATCGATCTCTCTCTTTCTCTCTCTCTCTCTCGATCGATCGATCTCTCTCTTTCTCTCTCTCTCTCTCGATCTCTCACATTTTCTACATTTTCATTACTACTCCCTCCTCTCTCTTTCTCTATAACCACCTTTTCCTATATATCTCTTCTTATCTCTTTCTCTATATTCCAAAATATCCTCTCGCCCCTCTCTTTTCCTTCTCTATTCCCTTCTCTATCCTTTGTTGTATCCTTTTCGCTTGATCTTTTGTCTTTAAGTCAAGAATTTTCTACAAATGAATGCATTTCTATAGATTATGATGTCACTTGTGAAGAGAGTGTCGTTATATCGCACTCTCTCTCTCTTACCTGCGCTCATTACCTCTTCCACAATCTACCTTACTCACTTTACCTTCCTGTTTAAATTTGGCGATTATTTACTCTCTCATGACTTCTCTCACTTTCTCTTTCGCTCTCTTGCTCTCGCTCTCTTGCGCTCGCTCTCTTGCTCTCGCTCTCTCTCTCTCTATCTCTTTCTGTCTCTCTCTACCTTCTTCCTCTAACTTCTTCCTTCTCTTCACATATCAGTAGCGGAAAGTCTCTGTATTCCTGCCCTCTCTGTTGCCTGTTGGGCAGACCTTCTGTGACCCGGCAAAATAGGTAAAGAGATGAAGAAGTGAGACAGTTGAAGGCCTATAGAGAACAGTCTATAAAAAAAAGTTTCTAAGGACTTGTGCCTGTAGCTTTTTAGCTTTCTAGCTCCTTGCTAACTTTATTTTACTCGCCGAACAATGAAAAGTGCTTGTAGAGAGAAGAAGTCATGTCTTTTAACTCCTCCACAAACTCTCTCTCTCTCTCTCTCTCTTTTCATCACTTTTACTACGTCGAATTCTCACCAACTTCCTTAAAGCGTCTTTCCTGAAGATCTCTTCGTGAGAACCTCTTCTATGCTCCCGCAGTGAGATCTCTTATATCTATCGAAGCTCCTCGAGCCTCCACCCACACTTATTGTCAAGAAACTGTCGAAAGCTCGATGCCAGAACTAGTTCATTTTTGAAGAGCGCTTGAAATCGGCTGAGAGTCCTTCTTTACGAATGCCACACACACACACGTTTAACGAACTATAAAAGGCAACCAGGCAACCAGGCAACCAGCCAACCGCCCACCAGCTGGAGCAATGATTGCAGATAACAACAATTCAAATTACTATTATTACAACAACAAAGCCATTGAGATAAAGTCAACAGGCACAAACATAACACTACCAATTGCCACAACAACAACAACAATAACAACGGCAACAACAATAGCAATCTCCCTTATGTCAACATTAATAAACTGCCAACCACATGGAAATGGCGAAATGAAAATGGCAAAAAAAATGAACTGACACCGTTAGCGAGGTGGACTCGAAGGCGAAGGCTCTCGCCAATGAGATGGTTGAGTTGCGGTGACCGAACCGTGCACAACAGCCTCCACTTAACTGACTCAATGGCTGGCTGGCTGACTGACTGACTGACTGACTGACTGACGGACAGACTGACTGACTGAATGTCTCTTGGATTGAGCATGTCGAAAGTGGAAAGTGAAATTTCAATGGTTTACTACATGTAAGGAGGAAGGGAGGGAGTGGGCTGAGCTGAGCGGGAAGTAGTGTCGACGATTGAATGCCGCCCCACTCAAGTGGAGTAGGCCAACAGGGCAAAGAACGACAGCGCCCAAAGCGCGCATAAGCATGAAATGAAGCCGTTCGTGTGTGTGCGCGAGCGGGTCTTAGTAGTGAGATGAGTGATGTCACAGGCAACACACACACACACACTCATACACACATACACACGAAGCGAAAGAGTGCAGCTGCCAGGCAGATTTTCGTTTTTGGGTCAGCTTATTACTATTATTATTATTATTGCAACCGAAGCCAGTAGTACGTACAAGCAAACTGCTGCTTATGCCACACCGCACCACACCGCTCAACCTCTCGCGCACACTACAACTACCAACGAACCACAAAATAGCTTTTTTACGATGCCAGCTTGCCAACAGACTACACTTTCGTACCAATGTACCAATGTACCAACAGTTGCAACGCCCAGAGCGCGGTGTAGAGCAGTAAGGCGGACGCGGTGTACGCTGTGAGGCGGGCACCGGTAGAGACGAGTGTGGTGGGGGGCGACCATGCTGAAAGAAGCGACAGGGACAGCGTGTACTCTGAAGAGGGAAGGTCTGGGAGCCGTTGAGTACATTTAAAAGTGGTGTGGAGCGAACGCAGCTGAGCGTGTGCGTACACAACCTAAAGCCGGGGTGCAAGTGCTAGAGCACGCCAGATTAAGGCGCTGGCTGTATTGCAAATAAATGTGGATTATTTCTTCTGTGACTGCAAAAGGGCGGATATATTGCACACAAGTTGATAAGGAAAAACAGAAACAGAAAACAACCAGCCAGGCAGTCAGCAGGCAGGCAGAGAGGCAGGCAGGCAAGCAAGCGGTGGTGGAGAGTTGGTTGGTTGGGGCATGCGGAAGCACAGAAAGCTCGCTAAATAAAGTGGATTTGTTGTGTGGTGGTTGCCATTGTTGTTGTTGTTGTTGTTTTGTATAGATTTTATATAAACGAATGTATTTTTAGGATTTTTCTCAATTTTTTCGCAATTTATTTTTTCAATTTTTTTTTTTTTTTTTTTGCTAGCGAACTCTCCAGTGAATGTTGTGGTGCTTTTGGCAGACTTTGGTCGCTTCAGTTCGGTTTGTTTGTTTATTTTTTTTTTTAACTCTTTTTGTTGTTGCTCTTTCGATTACTGCTGCTCGCCGCGCTCGATATGACCTCCATAAGCACGCTTGCTCCTAAACTGGGTTAAGTCTAATAGGATTAGCCCCAAAAGTATATTAGAAAAAGTGGAATCGGATTTTTAAATAAAAAATAAAAATAAATAAATAAATGAAAAGCTAAACATTTGAAATTACGAAAGAGCGAGAGAGAGACAGGGAGAGAGAGAGTGTGTGTGTGCATGTGGAACGAGCAAACGAGTTTGTTGCTTAAATATTTGAGTATGTCATTGAAAAGTTTTGGGGATAATAAAATTAATACCTCAAAAAGGGTTCATAAATATTGAAAATATAAATATTTTATGAGAAATTAGAGCAGCTCCAATCGTTAAGCTCTTCAGAAGGTCATGCTTGCAAGGAAAGAGTGTCTAAAGGTGTGAGTGAATACTTCACTCCACTCGCAGTAGTGTGGAAGTAGCGCGTAGGGCAATTACAGATAGAACGTGGAACTTTATCAGTCATTTCTGTGACACACAGTCCTTCGGTTTGAGTGTTCGAAACTCATTTTTCCCTTCCTCCCTTAAGAACTACTAGTTTCGATAGCAAACACAACAGACTCTTTGTCGATGTGAAGCACTCTGGTTCTACCCATGTGATGGAATCTGGTTCGCCCTCTAACTCAGAGATATGTCGCTTACGCCCAACGCCTTCTGAGGTCCTGAGTGGTATTTGGTATCTTCAGGGACAAGCACCTCATCCTGGTGCGGTGGCTTAACTCATTTAACAATCTGTGCGGTCCTTTTGAGGGGCAACGTGATCACTACTCCAGCTGTAGTACTGCTTTACCTGTCATACAGTATTGTACTGGACTGGTGTACAGCGACCAAGTGCGATCCTTATCCGTGGTGGAATGCGTACCGTGCCCACTTGAGGTAGTTACAACTGTAGTATATTGGAGCCGAGCCGTTTTAGGGAGTAACGGTGGCCTTCCCAAGGCAAGGTGTGCTACAGCGTAGAAATGCGTAGTTCCCCACACACTACCTCGAATAGTGGAGCCACCTCAACGGACAAATGGTCATCCGAACACGATGAGTACAAATGAAAACCAGAAAGAAAGGGGCAAATAGAGAAACGAAGAGAGCCCTGTAGCAAGGCGGTACTGGGTATTATCAAAAGACTCGATGCGGTAGTCGACATAACTTTCCGTGAGGAAGAGAGAGTCACACTTAAATCCAGTAGTGCAGAGTTCGGGAGCGAGCGATACACGAGTCGGAAAAGCCGGCAGAAAGGCTAAACATACGTGGTCAAGCTTGGTAAGATCGTCATGCAGGATGATGAAAGAACATCCACATCTAGGGCAGCGGAGCCTGCTGATTAGCTGAGTGAAGTGGCTAGGCAACAACTTGCTGTGGCTTTGCAGGGCCGTAGCAACCTTTATGGGAAGCTGATCACCGAAAGATGGAAATTTGTTGGGCATAAGCTGCTCAGCTTCATGATTGGACGAATGTGCCAGGTTCCAGGAAAATTCAGCGAAGTGAAGCCCATCAAAAGCAAAGACTCGGCGTGAGTGTTTCCAATCTAATGTGAATACAGGTTTGAGTTCTACGTAACTCAAGGCTGAAGTATGAGTTCCGGATGTGACGAAGTCGGAAAATACTCTGCGGAAACCTCAAAACCCAAACGTACCAACACGAGATTGAAAGGTACTAAGAGACAAGCTATGTCCTACAAATCAACAAGGAGGTAAAAGATCTGCTATACCCAGAGCATGGCGAAATGTCGTGGGGTATGGGCAGTGTGTATCTGCGCCTAAATGAAAGGAGCGCAAAAGACGATAACGCAAATATATTGAAAGCAAAAAAAAAAATAGAGAAAACGAGTCTAAACTTGACTGACCAGGAAAACCAAGAAAGAAACTACATAGAAGGGTGCTGCCGCAAGAGCTGTGGAGAAGGTAGGGACTATGCAGCCTAAAGAAGCAAAAAGGCACCCAAATATAGCTGGAGTACAGTAAGATGACTTCCAGAAACTTCTCTTCAAGCTAGAGGAGGAGTCGTTCGACATGGCGTCATCGATAGCTGACGAAGAGTTCCAGCGGTCTTGGGAGGCCTGAGTAGTACTTTCACAGTTAGGGCCTGAACAGTGTAGTTGGCTCAACTCCTACTTAGGCAGACTCGACCATGACAACGTATGTCTTCCGGGCAATGTGTAACCGCTTGGTAAAGCTTTTTGACAAAAATGGACTTCATAACAGACCTCGGTCGCAGAAATTGATGCTGAAACGTTTGAAAATTACATCTCGGTTCGCCGAGGCTAAAAACCTAAGGTAATTCTGATTAGATATTTCGAGTTATCTGAGAGAGGCCAGCTCCTTCTGCAGAGTAAGAAAACTAGGTCTCGCTACTCAAAACTGAAGCCGAAGCTCAACAAAAGTCCTACCCAGTCTTATGAGTCACATACTTCGTGCTTTTATAGCTTTTTGACTTCTTTTCACAGAACCGGACTTAAAAGCAGGCCTCGGTCTCAAAAATTGAGAGAAAAGCTCTTACAAATAGTCGTACAAGCTAAAAAAAAACCAGAAATTTCAGAAGCGTTAGACTTTTATTGTGACTTAAGAAAGCTACCCTTCTCCTGTCACTGGAAACGTCAGAAAAGTAGAGCTCGGTACACGAAACGGAGGCAAAAGCCCAACCTCATACTTAGCAACGTTTAGAAATTACATACTTGCTGTTTTAAGGGGGTTTTCGAGTTTCCTACGTAGTCTAGTTCCAAAAAAATACATTTTAAAGTCGGTCTCGGTGACAAAATTTGGAACGAAAACTCATACAAATAGCATACAAGTCCATTTAACTGTAGAATCAGTATAACGGACACTTTTAAAGTTATCCAAGAAAGCCTATTTCCTTTGGAAAGGTTCGAAAAGTAGAAGTAGGCTAGCGAAAACTGCTGCGGCAGTGCAACCACAGACCTGTCAATGCTTAGATAATGCATGCTTGGCGTTTCAAAGAATTGTAGACCCTTCGACAGAGGTATACTGGACTTTAGAGTAGAGCTCGCCTGCAAAACCTGACACGGAAGCTGGTGAAATGAGTCAATATTTGTACTAATTACATATTTTGAGTTATCTAATAGGGTTCTCTCTCTCTCTAGCTTCGCTTGAAATGTCTGAAATGTAAATCTAGGTGCGGCAAACTGAGGTGGAAACCCATCCAAGCAGCTACCAACCTCTAGAAATAACATAGTGGATGCCTTTAAGGCTTTCTTTTAATTATCTACCTCCGAAGAATGTGGTCGAAAAGCAGGCCTCGGTGCGAAAAATCACTTAATTATGTCATTGTGACCCCTCAAGTTGTCTATGAGGCGCTTATCGTGCGAAAAACTACCAAAAAGTAAGACTCGGTGACGGAATTTTGGGACTAAAGCTCAAAAAATAACTGATTAGGCAACACCTCTTGGCAAAAAGACTTGTGAAAAGTGTCTACGAATACCCAGAGAATGAATTCCTAACAAAGAAACCAATTTCAATACGCATGAAGTGTGAGAAAATGTTCGTTTTTCCATTTTCTACTGATAAACCGCTGTCAATATGCCTTCCTTTTGCTTCAAACCTCTGTTACCAATCACTTCATCACCTCATTTATTGAGTCTTTTGTTCAAAATTTTCCAATAACTACAGCAGATACGTTGAGTGATAAGAACTTTATTACCTTTTCTTGCCATCAACTTCATCTCAAACTTTATTTGTGTGTGTGTGTGTGTGTGTGTGTATGTGTGTTTGTGTGTATGTGTAGGTCAGTGTATCTCTGTATGTGTGTGCTTTTGCTTGAAGAAAGCTAATTCTCAACGCTTTCTTCGCTTTCTTCTTCTCTCAGCATATTCTCATACTCATATATACAAGTTTACTCACCTATCACTCTCACACACTCACTCACTCATACTCATATTCATAACTCCATTCACTAAAAGTACTGTTAACATCATTTATCTGCAAACCATATTATCACTACATTTCACTTCGGACTCCTGCGGACACACACACATACACACACCTACATACAAGCATAAACTACTACCGCACAAAAAGACAGCAACAACAACAACAATTGATTTAATAATTTATCAAAGTACTCATTTCGCTTGAGAGCACACGCCTTAAAATTTCCGGTCAGTTAGACAAGTCAATATGTATGCGTGCATTATATGGGTGAGCGTGAGTATGAGCGTGAGTAGTTGGAAGAGATGTTATGGGTTAGCTGTTGTGGTCAGTGAGCAAAAGCGCACAGCTGCTGATTTCTGGAACAAAAAAATAAATAATAAAAAAACTCAACAAAAAAAGGTTAGCAGTAGTTAGTAGTAGTAGTTAGTAGTGGTAGCAGTAGTGCTTTCGAAACTCCTATTGCATATGTCTTTCCCTCCCTCCTCTCATATATCCCTCTGTCTCTCTCTCAAACTGGTACAGTATTGCTTTTCTCAGGCAGAGTTATGTTTCTTGATTTCAGTTTAGTTTATTATCCATTTTTCTCGTTTTTTTTTCCATTCAGGTGTAGTAACACACACTCGCATACACACCTCTGAGAGGCTAGTTGTGCGTTGGCTACATTCCACTGTGCGCTTTCAAGTTTTCTTCGCATGCCAGCAAAATGAGGAAAATTTATTGTTTTTCTTCCAGCAGTGTTTATCGTCTCAAAAACTTCCAATTCAAGTTTGCTTACGGAACTTACGGGTGCTCTCCACATCGCTGGCACTACTAACGCTACATTAAGACATATATTTTCTTTTACTGCTATTTGCAGTTTGAAATTTACTTAGAGGTGGGTTTTATAGTGCATCTATATGTTTATATGTGTTTACAAAAAAAAAAAAAAAAAATATTGGAAAAATAATAATAATAAGAAAAATATGCATGTCGTGCAGAAGAATTACAGCAGGGCTTTTTTAAACTGCATACAACACTTTTAAG
The DNA here is from genome assembly GCA_030068015.2 of Neoceratitis asiatica. Taxonomy (NCBI): domain Eukaryota; kingdom Metazoa; phylum Arthropoda; class Insecta; order Diptera; family Tephritidae; genus Neoceratitis; species Neoceratitis asiatica. Next base: position 90,977,779 of record CM061525.1, on the reverse strand, counting down.
CTGAGCAAATTACATTTATTTATGTATTAAGTCGTTGAAAAGCGCATTTTTTCGTATGAAAATGAGTTATAACAAGCAAACATGCCAAAAATAAATTTAAAATTATATTAAAAAACTCCAAAAAATATTTTTAAAACATTTCTATTAAGTAAAATAAAATTTCCCCTTTTGGGAAATTTTTGATTATGCAACTATATGCATTAAAATTAAAGTTTAAACGCTTATACGTATAATCACTACATTTTTGCATGGAAATAAACATTTCCCCGAAAGGAAATTTAGCAAAAATGTGCTTACACTATTGTACAAGCGATTAAACATGAAAATTACCATATATATATATACAAGCTTTTTACGCTTGAGAAAAAATTTCCCAACTGGGAAATTTTTAAATTTGTTTATTTTCAATTCAATTTCAATGCAATTAAGCAAACGCTATTGAAATTGCTTATTTTGGTAAACAATAAGAAATTTCCCTTAAAGGGAAATTTGTATTTTGGTGTATTTTTACAAAAAAAAAACGCGAAAACAATTTTTATACTATTAAGAATTATTAACTCGTCGAAAATAGTTTAAAATTCAATTTATACGCACATAAACATTAGTTTTGAGCAAAAAAAAATGTGTAAAGCCTCAACTGTGAACTATGAATTTTACGACTTCGTTGCAAATGCTCTCATTATGACAATGCCTTTTGTGTATGCCATGCTTTCGGAAGTAATAATAATCATTCAAAAAGTTGACAGCAGCAATGTTGCATTAAACGGATGTAAAAATCGTTCCCTTTTTTATTGCACGTTGCTTTTGTTGTATTTGTCTTTGAGCTTAAGGTGCGAGTAAGACGTGCGAAAAAGGGAAGCAAGCGAAAATGTGAAATATATTAAAGCAGAAGGCGAAAAGTAGCAAATGTTGAGTTTTATTTATATGGAAGTCTGTATTTGCCTAGAAATGTAGGACAATGTAGAAAAAATAAAGCTTCAACACAGCGAGTTAGTAAGTAGTCTAGATGCTTATTACTATTATTATTTTTATTGTTATTGTTGTAAAAAGTATATATAGTATATATGGTATATTTTTATCATCTCTCTGCGCTACACTGTTGTTGACATAATGTAAAGTGACATTTTGACATGAATTGAGTTGTTTGTCGTTATGATAAGCAGCATTAAGAATGAATGTAGGGTATACATATTGACAAGTATATGTACTCAAATGTATGTGGTATATACATAAGTATGTAAGGGCAAATGGGTAAATAAGAAGAATGAAATAAGGGCGTTGAGCAACAACAGCTGATGCGTATGGTAAAGTGCAAAGTACAAAAAAATAATTAAGAAAATATAAAAAAGCAGTCAACGTGCGGGTTTTTTAAATATCTGGAAGAATATTAAAAAGTTTGTATATAAGGTTTAAAGCATCCAAATTCCATTTTTATTCATTATTAAGTAATTTATTATAGTAAATTCATCAATTCATAACTTTCGTTTGGTAATTATCTAACATTTTTAAAATTTCCTTCAAAGGGAAATTTTTGTTTGTGCACATTTTTACACTACAACTAACTTAAGGCCCCCGGCTAAGACTTTAAGTTGATTTCATGCAGTTTTTAAAAAAATTTCCTTTTTGGGAAATTTTCACAATTTTATTTTCAAACAAGTAGACATATTTTGAAAAAAAATTCTATACCATATCACGGTTATTCCGCCTTTCAACGAATTTCCCTTTACAAATGTACGACTATAACCATATTTACTTATTATAAAGTAATTTATTATAATAAATTAATTAATTCATAACTTTTTTATGGTAATTTGCTAACATTTTTAAAATTTCCCTCAAATGGAAATTTAACTTAAGGCGCTCGGATAAGACTAGATGATTTCATGCACTTTTGAAAAAATTTCCCTTTTGGGAAATTTTCGCACTTTTATATTTAAATACTTTTTCGGCGAAAAATTTTAATTTATTGAGGTAAATTAAGTCTTAGACATTATTTAAAAAAAATCTGTACTATATCAAGGTTAATCCGCTTCCCAACGAATTTCCCTTCACAAATATGCAACTATAACCATATTTATTTTTTATAAAGTAAATTATTATAATAAGTTAATTAATTCATAACTTTTCTGTGTTAATTTACTAATATTTTTAAAATTTCCCTTAAAGGGAAATTTTTGTTTGTGCGCATTTTTACACTGCTACTATTTTAAAGTGCTCGGATAAGACTATAAGATGATTTTATGCAGTTTTTAAAAAATTTCCCTTTTTGGAAATTTTTACAAGTTTATATTCGGCGAAAAATTTCCATTTTTTTAGATAAATTAAATCTTAGAAACCATTTTTAACAAATTTCTATACTATATCAAGGTTATTTTCAGTTTAATACCGCCTAACCATATTAACTTCCCCACACCATTACTACAGTTGTTCGCAACCAGCAACAGCTTCATATTTGTTTTGCAAGCAAGCAATGTCATGCATCATAGCCCCTTTTAATTAGGCCCAACAACTTTATTAATTAGAGTAAATTTCATTTCTAGTTAATATTTGAGAAACTAATGAACATAATTAAAAATCCACTACAGTCCGCGCAAGCTACTAGCTACTAATACTAACTACTAACTCTGCCTGCTTGGCTGCCTGCCTATACAACTTCAAGCTACACTACACTTTACTAAAAGCAACACTAACAACTACATACATTTTACATATGTACAAGCAGCCAGTCAAGCCCAATGCAATCAGGAGACACCACCACTAACCAGCCAATAACTAATCGAACCGTACCGAACTGAGCTGAGCTGAGCTGAATTGAACTCTGCGAAAGGGAAGTCGTCCTGGCGTGAAGTTAGCTGTGTATGTATGTGTATGTGTATGCGCATGTACTTAGTTACAGCGCAACTCCTGTGATGGCATCCAATTAATAACATTGATTAAGCTGATTGAAAGCGGACATAAATACAAAAAGCAAAAAAAAATCCAAAAAAAAAAAATGGAAAAAAGAGAAAAAATCATCTAACTGGAGAAAGGAAATGCCGCAGGCTAAAGGAAAAACGGAATTAGTTGGCTGGTGTTGGTAGATAAAAAAAAAGACTTCCATGCAACTCGTTGCGCTTGCCTATTTTATGACGACACATTGACTGTATATTGACTGGGAATCAGAGAAAAAGTGTTATATTGAAGTGGAGTGGAGTGGAGTGGAGTGTGGAGAGAGACAGGCAGGCAGGTAGACAAGCGATAACTGGCGATAACTAATCCCTATTCCGCCACCTACCACCTACTAACCACCTCTCCGAAGTAATTTTTTAATATTTACAATGTGTTGTACACACACACATACACCAACTCATGTCCTGAACAACCCCTGAGTAGTTATTGGCAGTGTATTGAACTCATTTGAACTTCTTGTAGAGCATACTTAGCTGCCTGCCTGCTGCTTGTACTCTATTGGGACGGCTGGTTAACGGTAACCATTGAATTGGTGTGCTTTGACAGGCGGTGAAAGGAAAGTCAAAGGCAAAAAAAATTGCTGTCTTCAATTTTTACGTATATATGTATGTGTTGGTGTGCTTGTTGGGTAGTTGGCTTCCGCCAAGACGCCGGTGCCGTGAAGTTTTACACAATTCTCGCACTCATACATAGCTACACGCAGTGCTACAAACAATACATTGCATTATACATACATACATATATATATATATATATATGTGTGTGTGTGTTGCATTATACATACATACATATATATATATATATATATGTGTGTGTGTGTGAGTATGTATGACGCATTGGCATTGTTAAAAAGAAAGTTTCTCTACTCTCCGCTCTGTCATTGCATTCTATCTGTGATTGTTGGCAAACAAATTTGTAACGGTACAATTTGCTAGCTGCATTAATTTCTCGCAATATTGAAAAGTATTTAATGTAAAAATTTTCAAAATCCTACGCTTAAAACGATGAAAAATTAAGCCAATTAAAATTTCAAGCCTCTCACGCAGCATTCTATAAGCCAATTTTCCATTAGGGGAAATTTAAGGGAATTTTTTTTTGATCCTCAAACACATTTATTACATCCTTTAGCATAATATTTGGGAGAAAATATTTTACAAACATTTTTAACAGGTATTTTTCAAAAACCAAAAAAAAATTGTTATTGAAGGAAAATTTCAAATCATGAATTTAGCAACAATATTGAAAATTATGAAACTTTTGTAAGTAAAATTTTAGAAATTTATTTTTAAATAACCCAAAAACACAAAAAAACTCTAAAAAATGTTATATTAACTTTGGTCCGAAGCATGTAAGCACCAGAAGGCAAGAGAAAGACCCACCGAAATGTATACCGATCGTAATAGAATCACGTGCTGAGTTGATTTAGCAGTGTCGTCTTCATTCATCTGTCTGCTTGAACGCAATTTTTTCAAATTTTCATAAATTTTTTTTAGATATTTCAACCAAACTAAGTGGTGAAATGAGCACCGAAGACAGTGAATTGACGGTGGACGTTCAAATGAAGTTGTTGCCGACGAAAACATCAAAAAAAATCCACAAAATAATTTTGAATCACCATAAATTGAAATTAAATCAAATAGCAGGCACTCAACTGTACTGTGTACATCATATCATTAACGTATATATTTGGGTATGAGAAAGCTCTGTGCAAAGTGGCTGCTGCGCTGTGTCACTTTTGACCAAAAACAACGAGGAGTTAATACTTCGGAGCGGTGCTTGGAGATGTTCAAGCGTAATAAAACTGAGATTTTGAGACGATATGTGACAACGGATGAAACATGACTCCATCATTTCACTCCGAAGTCCAATCGGCAGTCAACCGAGTGAGTTGTACTCGTTGAACTCGCTTCAAAGCGTGGGAAAACGCAACATTTGGCTGGCAAGGTTATGGCGTCTGTATTTTGGGATGCGAATGGAATAATATTCATTGACTACCATCACCATTCCACGGTTTGAAGGACGAAATCTCCGGAAAACGGCCGCATTTGGAGAAACCGAAAGTGCTCTTTCACTCAGCCAATGCACCGTGTCACAAGCCAAAATCGATGCTGAAAATCCATGAATTGGACTTCGAATTGCATCAGCATCCAATGTATTCTCCAAATCTGCCCCCCAACGACTATTTTCTGTTCTCAGAACTCAAAAGAATGCTCGCTGGGAAGAAATTTTCGTTGAATGAAGAGGTGATCGCCGAAACTGAGGCCTATTTTAAAGTTTTGGATCTAAAATTCGTATCTAGGAGCGTCAATTTTGGTATTTTACAGACACAAATGCAAATTTTATATTAACACTGAATAATCGAAATTGAATTTTGCAATTTGAAATATATTTGATATGTCCATGAGAGGTATAAAGACTTCGGCATGGCCGAAGACAGTCTTTTTGTCTTGTTTTAATTTTTTTAATGTTATTTTCTCTTTTTTTAAATTAATTAATTTTTTATTTTTATTTTATATTAATTTAATTTTATTTTATTTTTATTTTTTTTAAGTTGTTTAATTTTATTTTATTTTTATTTTTTTTCATTTTAATTTTTTTTTCATTTTATTTTTTTTTATTTTCTTTTATTTTCTTTTATTTTATTTTATTTTTTTATTTTTTTTTTTTTCATTTAATTTTTTTTTTTTTCTATTATTTTATTATTTTCTTTTATTTTATTTTATTTTTTTATTTATTTTTTCTTTTAATTTTTTTGTTCTATTATTTTATTATTTTTTCTTCATTTTTTTTAATTTATTTATTTTTTTTTTAATTTTTTTTTTTTTTTTTTTTTCACCTTTAAAAGCAATCCCACCTTCCTTTCCAATTCATACTTTTTCGTTTAGTTTTATATTTTACTCAATTTTTTTCACATAAAAATTCCATTATCAACTCCATTTTTATTCCCGGCTCATCCTGAAGCGGAAATGCCCCCAAGTGACATACAAAATTTCAAATTGTTGCCACTTTTTCTTGTACTTCACATTTATCTTTTCAGTGTTACTTATCTCTGTTGTCACTTTTGCCCTCTTTTCCCTGCCCCAACCCCGTTTCGGTTATGTTTTTCTTTTTATTCTTGTTGTTGTTGAGTTACAATTTATGACGCTGCCATGCAATATTTTCAGCTGATTTTGCCACTTTGGTTTTGTTGCTTTGGAAAATCTTTTGTTTATTTCTTGCTTACTTCAAGGAATCGTTGCAAAGGTACTAAGGAATTTTGCAGACAGTTTCATAGTAGTTTTTGTTACTTTCGTTTGTTGTTTGTTGTATTTGGTTTTGGTTTTTTTCTGGGTAGCGCCAACTGGCATTGTAAGCGCCGCAGCCTTTCTTTATTCTCCTCAGCACATTTCTTATGCAAATGGGAATTTCGCAAATGCAATATTTGTTTATAGATGTGCACGAATGTATGTATGTATGTTTTTGTGTAATGCACTCATACATTTACAATTTCCTGCACTTCAACACAACAACAACAACAACAACAACAAAATTAACAATAAAGAATGCTCAGCAAGCTGAATGAAGAAGGGCTTTTGAAGTTGACAGCCAACAATGTGTAGTTTGGAGTGGATTGCAGCTGCATTTCTTACTACTGCTACTACTGCTAAAACAACAATAACATCAACAACAGCAATGGGAACAACTTCCTTTACCAAAATTATCTCAGAAACCCAAAGAAATTGTATAGAAAGAAATTCCTGCCAGCAAAATGCACGGAGGTTTTTGTTTTTATTTTTTTATTTTACTTTCTTTTGCGGTAGATCTTTGAAGTGTAAATGCAAATTGTTTAAATTGAAAGGCAGCTGTGAGCTCAGCTGGAGTTTCAAGTTTTAGAAATAAATAATATGTAGTGCGGCTTGAAAATGTGAAATAAAATTGTGTGCTAGCGTGAAATGCTTAGTATTTGATGTGCAAAACGTTGTGTAGAAAAAACTTAGTTTTAAAAATTTCCCTAAAAATTTCCCTTGGAGGGAAATTTTTTTCTAAATGTTGATTTTTTGCATATACTTCAGTTTTACTCATAATAAAGTTTTTTTATAAAGATAAAGTCTAAATTTCTGAATGGAAATTTTTTTATATATTTTAGTGCTTTAAGTTGTGTTTAAAAAAATAGAATTTCCAATGAAACTTGTTTCCCACCAAGGGAAATTTTTTTTGAAAACTTGAATTTTTGTAAATATTTTAATTTTACATAATATAACATTTTTTATTAAAATATTGTCAAAATTTTTAATGTCTACATTTTTTCGATTTTTTTTTAATTTTTTTCGAAAAATTCATTAAACAAAAATTATTTAAAATCCAAAATTACTAGGAAAAATATATATTTATAATTCCTTGCAGTAAATAGTTGTCACATAATATACAATGTAGCTTCATTTATCTATAATATCAGACACTTAGGATGTGTACTCCACTACATGAACATCCATTTATATTCATATGTACTCGTATGTGTATACATTTGCCTGCGGCTATAAATTTAAATTATTATTAATCTATAAATTCATAATATTCGAAAATTCCATACCGACTAAACTAGCCCAAAACGCTAATAATGTCTAATTAATGGTAATGGCAAACACTTAATTAGCAGATATAACTACGGCGTTAGTGGCAGATGAGACTTACTCTTATGCGCAGCATAATATATGCAAACACTTAGACATGCTTCCGTATACAGAATCCGTATAAATATATTAACAAATATATAAAACAAAATTTTCTTGTTACTTTTTGACTTGCATAAGCCATTTTCAAACGTTTTGTGTGTATTTTAAAAATTCCACTTATTTGGGAACTTTTTGTTGGCAAAAGAAAAAGCTGAATAAAAGTTTACTCCTTACTTAAAGGCTTCCAAAAATAATTTTCCAATGTTTGCATGCGTTTTAAAAATTTCCCAAAAAGGGAAAATTTTTATTAGCATAGAAAAGTAGTAAATTTTGACCAAAACTTATTTAATAATACATGCCGATGAATTGCTATGACTTTTTCAAAATTTCCCAAAAAGGGAAATTTTTGCTTAGCATAGAGAATTTGTGAATTTTTGATTTAACTTATTTAATATTTCAAGCCGTTGCATTGCTATGACTTTTTGAAAATTTCCCAAAAAGGGAAATTTTTTATGACATTGGTAACTTTGTATATACAGTGCCACTTCAACTCTACAATAGATTAAGACATTTTAGTTGCATTTCAACCATTTTCCAAAATGGGAAATATTTGTTACTCGGCGGAAATTAGATTTTTTTATAGTTTTTAGTTATAATTTTTATTTATTTTTTTATTTTTTTTAGTTGTAAAACGTGCTTTTAATTGCAATAGTGCGTATATAATTTTGCTTGTGGACTCACAAAAGTGCGTACTACGCCATTTGCTGTTCAACTTGCTTAAAAAAAATCTTACATACTTTTTGGAGTGGAATAAAATTTGGGTAGACACGCATAGGAAAAAATAGGTTAACAATTATACTGAGTATTTTAAGCTGGCTGGTGTAAAGTAAAAGACACTTTATACATACACTTTATACACAGTCAGTGAGTGCGAGTCAAACAGTACGTGATTAAGTAAGTAGATAAGCAAAGCTTTGCCAGGCCAATTCCCAGTGGATACCACATTTACAACAACCAGGCTTAGGTACTGCTTTGGTCGTGCACACACACACACCTATACTTATTAGAGTATCTCTATACTCTGTGCATACTTATACATATGCATCCAAATTCTAGTAGTAGTAGTACTAGTAGAAAACCACAAAAATATACACATACATACATGTATATACAGACATATGTACATACTTGCCCGATTCAACGTGTTTATTTTGTGCGCGCTTTTGAGTAGTGTGTTAATATGAAATATGATTTTTACGTTGCTGCTGTCAGTGTTTTTCTTCTTTCATGTTGCTGTTGTTGTTGCCATGGCTGTTATTATTCAGCTCCATTTTTGTTGTTGGTGTTGTTGGTGTTGTTGTTATCATTGTTACCGCTTCAATTTACGCTTCTACACTTCCGCAATGATGTGTCAGCAGCAACAGACGGCGTTTGGCACAGTGGTTTGCTTTCAAAAATTGTATAGAAATAAATTTTTTTTAAATTTCACTCAAAAACGTTAAAAATCAATGTCAAAGCCAAAGCGGTGATTAGATATCTTTGAAAACCTATATGAATAAGTTTATAATAGCATAAGCAAGTAAAAAATATTAGAATTAGCGTTATTAGTTTATTTTGAAGCATACTGCCGTTACCAATCTAATCTCAAAAACGGCAAAAAATTACATAAAAGCGAAATCAATGAATGAAAAGAGCAGAAATTTTGCACAAGATAGTTTTTATGATTGTATATAGGCACAAACTGCATATCAGCGTGTTTGTTATAAACTAAAGTGTACCTTCCATACATTTCCGAGTTCAAAAATGGCAAAAAATTAAATAAAAAGTGAATCAATTGATATTTAGCATTGAAATTTCGTTTATATATTTTCAGTAATACTATAAGGCAGCCCTCTGAATATGGATGAACTTGGTTTATTTTAAAGTATACCTCTCATGCAAATCTAACTTCAAAAACGTCAAAAAGTGTCATAAAAGAGGAACTGATATATGAAATAAGCCGATATTTTGTATTTACGTTTGTAATAATGATATAAGTAGCTGATATGAAAATCGGCTAATTTGGTTTACTTTAAGGCATACCTCTCATACAAATCTAACCTCAAAAACGCCAAAAAGTGTCATAAAAGGCGAACCGTTAAATTAAATAAATCAAAATTTTGTACTTACATTTATAATCATATTACAAGTAGATAATATGAAAACGGGCCAGTTTGGATCACTTTATAGCATAGCTCTCATACAAATTTAACTTCAAAAACGTCAAAAAGTGGCATAACCGGCGAAACGTTTATGCTAGGGCATTGAAATTTTATGTGTATTTTTTTAATAATATTTCATATGATTTCTATGAAAATGAATTAGTTCGGCTTATTTTAAAATATAGCCACCATACAAACTTTGCTCCAAAAACGTTAAAAAATGCAGAAAAATTGACTTTTTTTAATAAAGAAGTCCGGAAATTTCGCACATATATTTCTAATTACTTTATAAATGAGCAGTGTACTTAATTAATGTATTTGGTTTATTTTAAAACATGGCTCCCATACATTTCTAACCACAAAAATGTCAAAAAAAAAAAACCTTTGTAAAAGACTCTATCTTTTAATACGTGGTATTTAGCTGAGTAGATATAAGCTCAATTCCTTCCCACTCGTCCACTACTGTGCAGGACAACGGCACTCACTCTTATCTTGTATGTATGTATGTATGCATAACTATTCCATGGTAGCGGTAACGCCATGTCGCCACGCCAAAACTTGTTAAGTCCACACACACATACACACACACACCTACATATGCATACTTAGTTAAAGCTTCACGAGCTTGTTTACATAGCCCCAAAAGGTTGCAGTGATGACAGGAAAGCTGGAAAAAGGACACGAACCAGACATGGGGCATGGCGCAAGGTATGGCGTATGAAAGGGATATTTTAATCTTTAGTTAACATGACAAGTGACTCAGCTTACTACTAGTAAACGGCTTTTTTGTCATACCGAAATACATACATATATATATGTGTATATATGTGTGTGAAAGTAGTGAGAAAAATATAGGACCACAAGAGACTAACGAGCGGTAGCAGTGGACTCGTTTTGTAATATATATACAATATGTATGTGTGTGTGTGAGTATCAACATTTTATACAAATTTGTATACCAAATTGTGGGATAGTGGGAGAGTGGGAGTGTGAGTATATCTGTGTGTGTGTGTGTGTGTATGTGTGTGTGCTTTTGGTAGTCTTTCGTTTCACATAATATCCTTTTTGCTTATCCGTTTTAATTGCAATAAAATTAAAAAAAAAAGAACGTCATTAAGCTTCAGCGAAACTATGCTTAAGCATACATACAAGCATACGAGTGCATATATATATATATATATGAGTATAAGCTCGAGCCGTCTATCGTTTAATGAAGTGCAGCGAAATGAGGTGTTGATAGCCATACAGGATCATAAATACATACACACACATGCATGTATGTTGGTAGTTGAGCGTGTAAATGCGCGCTCATCCGCTGTCGTTGCTGTCAGCTAAAGACTCATATCTCATACATACATACAATTTGCCATTTTCTGTTTGTGTTTGTATGTATGTATGTATTTAAATTAAACTGTGCTGCTTACCTTTGTCTCTTTTTTTTCAAAAATTTCAGTCATTAGTCGGTTGATTTTTCATTTTCTTTCTTTATTATTTTAAGCTTATAGCACTTTCTGCTAAAGAGAAGCATGAAATGACATTTTGTTTTATTTGAGTACCGTTACAAGAAGTGGCATTCGTAGTAACCTCACCCTTAAAGGATTTTTATATCAATTTCATTTGAAAGTGAAATAATTTTTTCACTATTTTCAGCTAAAGTGCTGTAAATCAATTTATCATGTTTTAAGAACAAAAAAAATTTTTTTTTCAAAAGTTTTGAAAATTTCCCTCCAGGGCTATTTTTTAACTTTTTTTAGATAAATTTTTGCATCATAAAATATTTTCAAGCTTGTTTTCTAACAGAAAAAAAATTTTTACTTGCCTTCTACAAAAGTTTAGTTTTCAGGCAGGCAGTAAGTAAAACGTTTTGTAGATTTTTTGAAAATTTCCCTCAAATATCTGAAAAACTCCCATATATGAAAAACTAGTGAAATATATGGCCATAAAAGATTTCCGGATATTATAAAATGTTTTTAGTTCAATTTTAAAAATTTCCCTAGTGGGAAATACTTTTCCCTGATAAATTTTTTTTTTCTGCCGACTCTAAAGTGGAGGGGGGGAAAAGACATTTTTGTAGATTTTTTATAAATTTTTCTCAAGAAAAATTGTTTGTTGCTGAAGAACTAGTAAAATAGCTTGCCCCAAAAAATTTCCCTAGAGGGAAATATTTTATTGAGGCCCCCTAGAAAGGATTTTAATACTTTTTAAAAAACGCAAAATGAATTTTTTTATACTTCAACTTAAGCTTTTTCATATAAAAATTTGCAAAAGACCAAAAAAAAGTGTTTTGGTTTCTTTAATCTGAAAATTTTTCCTGATTAAAAATATTTTTCTGTCGCTTCTTAAGAGGCTTTCAGCACTTTGTGGTTCACAAAATTGATTTCCGCTTTTTCTTCTTCTAAATATCTGGTGTGCATGAAATTTTGTTATGAATTTTTGAAAATTTCTCTCAAGAGAATTTTTTTCGAAAAACTAGTGAAATATTTGGTCGTCAAATATTACCAGGCAGCGTTTAAATGTTTTTAGCTTGTTATTAAAAATTTCCCTAGTGGAAAATATTTTATTAACGCACGCTACAATAGGTTTTAACATTTTGTGGTTACCACAAAAACATTTTTTTATATTGCAGCCAGTCAGCAAGAACATTTTTTCGAATTCCTTGAAAATTTCTCTCCATGGGATATTTTTTTATTTCTTGAAAATTTGTGAAATTTATGACATAAAAGCTTTTAAAACACCTTAAAAATGCTTGCAAGCAAATTTTTCTAAATTTCCCTTTTGGAAAAAATTTTTCAGCTGACTTTTACAACGATTTGCAATTGCTTGCAACTTGGAAGATCTATAACGTTTATTTTACACGCGCAATAAATACAGTTTTGGAAGTCTTTAAAAAATGTCCCATTAGGGATATTTTTTTATGCATAAGCAACTGATGAATTTTTTGCCAATTTGTAAATATTTTGCCAATGTAGGGAAATTTTCAATGCTAGAGTTGAGCAGTTTTTTAAACATTTTTGTACGCATTCTGAAATTTGCGCGTTTTTTTTTTTTGGAATTTGTCATGAAAAAGTTTTTGATAGAAAACATATTATTTTTTTAATTTCTGAAAAAAAAATTTTAAAACCGTATCTTTTTTTCAAATTAAAATCTTTTCCATTATATTTAAAAAAAAAAAATATTTAAACATAATTTTCTTTTTCTATTTTTTGTTTATTTTTTTCTTTCATTATTTTATTTTTTTAGTTTTATTTTAAATTTCTCGCATGAGATTTGTTTTTCAGTTTGTGTCAAAGGAATTAAAAAAAAAATTTGGTTTTTTTTTTGAATTTCATTTAAATTTTTTCGCATGATTTATTTTTCTGTTAAGGCAATTTGAAATTTTTTTAAAATATTTTTAAGTCAATTTTCAGCGCATATTTGGTTATGTAAAATATCTTTCAGTTAAAATTTCTTTCATGTGATATTTTTTCCCCACAAAGAGTATCTTTTTATAGTAATTTTTTTTTTTTTTTTGTCAAATTGATTTCTTCATGCATTAGCATGATATTCTCACTTCGAAACCTTTTCTGAGAACTGTCTGCCGTGAACTTTTCCAGTGAGTTTATTTATTTATTTAATTTTTAATATTTTTTTAATATTCTTGTTTAAAAATATTTCAAAAATAGTTTTCGTGTCGAAATTATTAAAAATATAAAAATTAAAAATAAAAATTTTGATAGAAAACTATAAAGATTTCAAATAAATCCACAGTTGTTGTTATTTCACACATTTTTTGGCCTTAACAACCGGCAGCTTCTCATCTGTTTTTCACTTATTTTGTGAAAATTTTTCGCTTTTGAAGAAATACAGTAAGAAAAGTTGAACGCAAATATTGTTGGCTGTATGTATGTTCACAATTATGCAACAAACTTTATACTCATACATATATATATGTACGTATATGCGTTGTAATATTTCTGTTTATTTAATAAAGAAATCCATAGAACTTTACAACAAATATTTCAACTCTTCCCAAATGCCCAGGGACTCATATGTGCTGCGCTGCACTCACTTGAGTACACTTTCATACACATGCTATATATGTATAAGTATGTGTTTCTCTATATACGCTCATCATGCATTTATTTCTATGTATGTGTCCTTTGAAAAATTACTTATGAAAATAGTTTGTGCCACGTTTGGCTGTCAACTTGCCACAACCGCTAAGTTTTCTTTCAACTTTTCCAGCAAGTACCACTAGTGCAGCAACACGCTCACGTTGATTTTTCAAAGATTTCTATAGCAGCATGACTTAACTCTCTAGAGCGGAAGTCAAGTTGTGCGTGTGTGTGTGCCAACTTAAGGGGTTGCCAATCTAAGAAGGAAGTTTATTGTTGTTGTTGGCTCTGCACTCAAGAGTAAACACACATGTGTGTGTGTGTGTGTGTGTGTGTGTGTAAGCCTACTTGCACCACGTCTAAATAACTTCACTCGCTGTTAGTGGCATGATGATGATGTTGATGATGATGTGGCAAATTTTCCAACTCGTCAAGTTGCATAAATATGGCAAATATTTAGAACCTTTTGTATTTATCAAAAATCAAAATAAGTGCAGTTTTTACCGAGTTTTGCCAAGGGAGCGGCGCTGCATGTTACACAGCAACTAAGAAGCAGAAGCAGAACTGAGCGCAAAGTGGCAAATTAAATTTGAGTTATTTTGAAATAATTTTTTATACAAATAATTTTTTATTATTGCAATAAAAGCAGTAGTCAAAAATAGGATTCTGTTATTTTTATAGTTCATTAAAGATAAATAATTTAAGCTTAACGGTTAAAAAGTCATTTAAAAAATTTCCCAAAAATTTTCCTTCGAGGAAATTTTTTAAAACTTTGCACAAAAGTAATTGAAACTTATAAAAAGCTATAAATGAAGAAAATAACTAAATTTGAAAATTTCCAAAAAATTTCCCTTATGGGAAATTTCTCAAAACTTCTAAAAAAAATACTAACCCGCTGTTATGTATATTCCACTATTACTAACATCATTTTTATACATAATTAAAAATTTCCCTCGAGGGGAAATTTTTTCAAAACTGTATTTAAAAATATAACCAACTATTTATGTCGAAAAAAAATTTCTTATTAAAAATTTGCACCTTTTCATTAACTTTCAATGCTTTTATCATTTCTTTTCAGACTGAACTAATTAAATATGATCTCGAAATGAAAATGTCCCAACACAGACTCGAACAGCAAATCGAAAAGGTACAATATAATCAAACAGCCGTTATGCTGTTAATCGATACGTGTCAATTGATACGCGAGAATACCTCACGTGCCGTTACCAGTCTGGACAATATGGTTTTGTATTTTATGAAAACGAAAGGCAGCGAGAATGATACATCGCTTATGGGATTATTATATGTGAGTACATATAGACAAATTAAATTAAATAAACAAAAACAAAAAAAAATAAACTTAAATTAAAATAAAATTCAATAAAATTAAGTTAAATGAAATAAAATAACATTAAAAAAAATTAAATTAAAATAAATTAAATTGAATAATATTAAATTAATAAAATTAAATAAAATACAATGAAAAAATTTAAATTGAAAAAAAAAATTTTAATCTTAATTAAATTAGATTAAATTCTGTTTTTAAATTTTTTTCTACTGAAATTGAGAATAAATTTTCACCATTTTCCCTCGCAGCTCGGCGAACTATACGAATCAATCCGTTGGCCTGTGACCCTTGGCTTCCTCACACTGCTGCTGCTACTCTGCACCATTCTTGTGATTGGTGTGGCGCGTCGTTCTCGCTGTGCACTCATTTTCTTCAGCGTATCCGGTTTATTTTGTATTATCATCTGTTGGCTGTTGGCTGGCATTTACCTGGCATCCTCTGTGGCGGCGGGTGATTTCTGTATGCGTCCGCATGAGTTTATGTGCCGGCAAGTGGGCATGGTAAGTTGTTGTGGCACAATATAATACAAATATACATACAAATATATGAAAACTTAGCCAAATAAAAAATATGAAAAAAAAATCTTTGTAAAATAAACTAAAATAACTAAAATAACGGTGCTGTGCAGCGTATACTATGTATATTTCACTCTCAGAGTTAGCTGCGTAGCAGCGCCAAAAGAGAATATCCAAAAAAATAAATCACAAAAACAGTTAAGCTTTGAAAAATGATTTCCGCAAAAAAATATTCATAGCACAATGGCAGCCATAGCACCGTTTTGTGCTTGAAATTGTGCTAAAATTTTGATGAGCCGCACAAATGGCGCCTTGTCTGCACTGTGATGGTCTCTACCACTCTACCACTCTCTCATGCTGTGGGTGTGTATTTGTGCTGTGGTGTCTTGTTGGCGGTGTATTTATGACGTTGTGGCCTGAAGTTTGTTTTTCTTATGCAACTGTGTGTGTGTGTGTGTGTTCTTGTAAGGCTAGTGAGTTATGCATATCAAATGACCCTAATCGCATACTTCACTCTATTGTACTCAGTGGAATAGACGTTTGGTGATTTCTTGTGTGCTGTGTGTGTGTGTGTGTTATTTATTTTGCTAGAAAGGGCAAGCGCAAATATGGCAAGTTGAGTGGAAAAAAATTTGTGTTAAAAATAATTACTAAGAAGTGCAGATCATTTTTATTTGGTTTATTTGGTAAAATGTGGCAACATTAAGCACAAATTGCTGAAAAATATTAGTCGTAGCTCATTTCGCATTTCTTTAAAGTACAAAAAAAAAATAGTTTTACGGCATTTCAGATTAATTTTTTTCGGTCGAATATCTAATATGATTTTTGTAACATTTTTTAAAGCCCGTAGAAGCTAACCTGCAGTCAGTATTAAATTTTCCTGCCATCCAATATCTTTTTTTCTTTCTTTCTTCTCTTCACAAGCCTAAAAATCAAGTGCTTTATAAAAATATATTGTATTAATTTATAAAAAATATTAATAAATATTATTGATATTCTCTCGCTTTTTAGTAAAGAAAATTTTACCATTAAAGAGAATAAAAATATTTCATGCCATTACCAAATTTTTAAGGTATGCGATTTTGCTAAGCTATGACTTTTGTATAGATATGTTGCCTACATTTAGGCGCATGATATAACTTTGCTTTCAAAGCACTTCCCGTTTCTATTATAATACATTAAAACTATTCTTTTTTTTTTATTTGTCGTATTTTTTCAACAAAACATTTTCCTTTCTTTGGCATATATTTTTTGAAGTTTATCTCTTTCAAATGTTGGCCACGGCTACGTCTCAGATGGTCCTTTCGTTGAGTCCAATTTTCGATGACTCGTTGCAGCGTTCGAGCATTTCGACTGATAATTGGCGAATGACACGCGTGATGTTTTGCTCCAAGGCCTGAATCGAAGCGTGATTGTTCGCATAGACTTTAGACTTTACAACCACCACACAGGAAAAAGTCTAACGGTGTGATACCACATGATCTTGGTGGCCAATCGACCGGCCCAAAACGTTAAATTATCTGCTCACAGAAGTATTCTCTCAATAAAACCATTGATTGATGCGATGTGTGGGAAGTGGCGACGCCGTGCTGTTGAAACCAAATTTTGCGGAGATCACGAGCTTCAATTTCAGGCATCAAACAGTCGGTTATCATGGTGCGATAATGGTCCTTTTTGACAATTACGTTCTCACCAGTTGTTCTTGGAACTTTTCAAAAGTCCATAGAGCGAAGCGATGTCGCCTGGGAAGGTCGAGCGGCTTCAGTTCTGGCACAACTATTGGATTTTAGTCACCTCTTACAACGGTCATGCCTTACAATGAGTCAATTCTTGGAACCCTAACCCGCAGGGGGTACAATTTTATGGTATGAACTACAAGTTCATTTCATATACTTCAAAATTGGTTGGGTATGCGACTTGGCTTGGCTACATTTAAGCGCATGCTGAATGAACACTCACATCGTTCGTTAATATAAAGGGAATGAAAGTAAATTTTGATATATTATTGTTATTATTTTATTTATTGTTTTTTTTTTAGTATACTTTTCATTTTAAACCTATTTTTTGTAATTGCCTAAAATACCAGACAACAAAGTATACTTTTAAAATATAATTATTTTTTAATATTTTAAATTTTTCATAATTTTTTTTTTTTTTACTTGCAAATTTTCCCAATTTAACCTAATTTTGATTTGTTTTAATATTATTATTATTTTTTTTATTTTTTTATTTTTAATATTTTCAAATTTTGTAACACATTTTCGCCCACTGTACGTCAATCAAGCACGCCGCCCGCTTGTATAGTTGCATAGCGAGTGTTGGAGCTACAGCAGCAACTACTACTGTGTAGTGCACACCGGTGAGCTATCAACAGCCTGCGCGGACAACTCCACAACATACGTGGGTGTATACGTGTATAACGGGTCACTTGTGTGTAACAGCGAAAATGGCCATATTTAACGGTTGCTTTTCTTTTTGATTGCTATATTTTATTTTATTTTTTGCTGCGTTTTTATAAAATTTTCTTCCATTTTTTTTTTTTTTTTTTTTTTTGTGAAGCGCTTTTCTCAGCCTTTGTTCCGGCTGTAGTAGCTTTTATTTTTGTAGCAATTTTTTGTTAAATGCCGTTTGATGTTGTTGTTGTTGTGTTGCTTTTTTTATTTTACTAAATTTTTTTTTTTTTTTTTTTTTTTGACAACAACACTCACCAATTTTATATTCATGCTATTTTTAGTATGAATAGTGGAGTAGATTTTCACTACCTTTTTTTGTACTTCCGCTAAATTGTTGGTAAAAAAAAATAATATAAATGTTTATACATATATATATGTATTTTAAGAAAACATACACACATATATACACATATATATTTAGTCTATATAAATATTTTCGCTTTGACAACCGCAACTATTTGACTCACCAAATGCCGGCCATTTAACATGTTGGCCGTGCAGTGTATGTGTGTGTGTGTGTTTGTTTTTATTGTGGAGTATGTGATGTTTGCATTTATTTTGCCGCTCAACTATTCATGCAACCTCCACACCACTACAATCAACAACAGTAACAACAACAAAAACTGCCGCTTCAACGTCATTAAATAAATGTTGGCTTTTATGAGGTCATTTGCTTGTGTTTTTGGCCTTTATTATAAGCTTTTATTTGTATATATGTATATATATATATGTATGAGTGCCGTTTGCGGCAGACCACAACGATAGATTTCAATAAAAACATAAATACACATACATATGTATATATGTATAAATAAAGTGGCAACAACAGTTTTCAAAAAAAAAAAAAAAATTTGGTGGGAAAGTGAGTTGTGGAATTTTTTGGCCTACATTTAGGCTGTAATTTTTTCTACTTCTTCATAGCTTTCTTTCATCTTCCCATACCTGCTGCTGTTGCTTGGTGCATTCCTTGTGTGTTGTTGTTGTAGTTCAACAAACCTTGTGTGACAAAATGAGTAGCAATAATTCCAGCATACTTTAAATAATCTACCATAATGTGTATGGCATTGGTAAGGCCTAAAAATATGCTACATTTTTTTTTTCTATTTTTAGAAAAATAATTTTTTTTAATTTTTTTTTTAGCTAAATACACTATTATTCTCTAGCGAAAGCAAAGTAGTAGTGCACATTGAACTTACCATTTTCCATATTATTATCGTTTACATACGTTGGCTTTTTGGTCTCCTTCTTCACTTCTTACCTTCCACTGCCGTGTTGTGCTTTGAATTCGCTTGGTCATTCGTACGCACTCATTTATGGAGTCATAAAATTTTATTATCAACTGATAAAGTGCACTTTATCGTGACGCGCGCTTTAATCCAGTGTGGAAATTTAGCGTAAACAATGTTGAAAAATTTTACAGAGCAGAAAAAATTATTATTTTTATATATTTTTAGCAGCGAAGAAAAAAAATTTTTTTTAGGTATTTTTTTATATATAAATTTTTTTTTGTTATTTAATTTTTTTTTTTTGAAATTTTTAATTTTTCTTTTGAAATATTTATTTTTTTAATTTTTAAATTTTTGGATTTTTTTTTAATTTTCTTAAAGCAGTGCACAACTAAGTAACTTTTTTGTTTTTATATATAACTTTTTAATAAATAAATAAAAAAAACAATTAAATAATTTTTCCACTTCCTTGGCTTCACATTATTTTTATGAACTTTCTCTTTCCCTCACTCACTCTCTGCCTCTTCATGCTACGAAAAAAGCGCTTGCAGTTGGCAGTTGGCATAGTTTGGTAGTTAGTAAACTTTAGCATTAAATTAAATTGAAAATACAAAGTTGTGCTTTAAAATGTATATTTTTGCACAGTTTTTACCTCCTTAACATACGTGAGCACTTTATTAGTGACTCTTTTTCATTTGTAGTAGGTGTGCAACTAAACTAAAGTAGTCGTTTTTGCATTAAAACGTTGCCTACATTTGGGAGCATAGCAAATGAGTGAGGGGGGCTTTGCATAAAGTGGAAGAAAGTAGTTTTTATGTATCTCTTTTTTTTTTAATACACTAAAATTGAATTATTGTGTATATTCTCCGATTTTTTTTCTAAAAAGCTATCAAAAATCGTAAAAAGCAATCAAATGAGATAACAGACAAGTATTTCCTGCCATAAATTCATTTCATATATTTACAAATTATTTAGGAATACGCCGGTGCTAACAAAAAAACGTTGCCTACATTTAGGAGCGTATAGAATAAACCGAGTAGATGTCGCTGCAAGTGGCAGAAAACAATTTTTTTGAACTTAAAATTTTTAACATATACTTCGTATATTTTTATTTTTTATTTTTTATTATTATTTTTTTTTTTTCATTAAAAATAAACAATTTTTTCATCAAAAAAAATAATGAAAAAGATTTGTATGCTTCATTATACGGTATCTATATAACTAATCTTCATATATATATGAAAATTAGTTTGACATGCAACTTTGCTAAAATGCGACCATTATATTGAAACGTTGCCTACATTTAGGAGCGCAATAAATGAGTAGCGTATGCCCACATCAGCGCAATTCAGTTGGAGTTCGAAATTGACTAGCGCTTCTTTGCATTGTGATATCACTTATCCATCCTAGCCCTTCTGGCCGAGTTTTTCCCAATCCCTTTGCGGCGTATTAATCCACTCCTTCACTTTCCTCCGGCTCAGCTATTCTTTGTGCTTTAATATTATCGTGCTTTGCATTGGTCAAACCATTTCCGTTTCACCTTCCTTCACCTCTTTTTTTTTTTGTATCGTCTTTGGTTTCTCTTACTCGAGACTCGACTAATCCAACCAGTTTTGGCTTAAACTTAGCGCAGTGGCGCTCGCTTCTTGGCTCATCGGAATGGAGTTAACGGCTTAAGAGTTGAAATACTTTGGCTCGCAGACTCCTCCTTGCTTGTATTACGCTCTAGCTCTTCCACTTGGAAACTTGCTTGCATATTCTAGGCTTTACAAGCTCTCATTTTTTTCAAATAGACACGAGAGTCCTCTTTCCTAGCAAAGTCATTGGTATGCATTTAGCATTCGCTTGTTTCAAGTGGTAAATCTATTTAGCCAGCTGGATACTACTACGGATCGATCTACGGATACACCTGCCAGTTGAGAGCTCAAAGAATTACCCGCAATAAGGCTTGCCTGTCATAGAAGCCGCCTGAAATCCAATAGTTCTACGATGCAAGGTGAGTCTTTTATACCGGCACGAGCGGGATTTTTAGCAGCCAAGCTCTGTCCCTCCTGCTATATACCTTGAAAACTAATTTGGGGATTATTTGTTGGGTTGCAACAACAACAACGACTCTACGTAAGATTTCAAGCGCACTCGTCCTTCTTTAAGGAGGTTTTGAACTGATTCCGTGCGCTGAGTGAATGCTTTGCAGGCAGAGGCTTCCAATTGTATTCGAAAAAAGCCTCCTAGAAGGGATTCCTAGAGAGAGTTATTCCGTAGTCGACCGTACCTTCCTTTTTTCGGTCACAGAACGACCTATCGTAGTAGATGGGCGAAGAAAGAGATGAAATGAGCAAAAATTTCAGTTTTTGGTCTCTGTGTAGAGTTACTTTCCAGGAAAAAATGTGTTACCGACTAGCTTGTAAGAAGGAGAATCATCCTAACCGGATTCATCTCTACAGACGACTTAAGCATACCGCTTTTTTCGCTCTTACCGAGTTCGATCTTCACCAGGAAGGCTAATAACAGGAACAAAGAGAAAACCACGGGGTACTGTCTGATGGAAGCTTATGGTAGAACAATTAATTTTTGATCTAGCCCTTAGCACAGCTCATAGAAACGTTTTCCCAGGACACTATCTTGTCTGGAAAGCTTTTGCAAGAGATAATACTCTTGTGGACTTCACAAATGTACTAAGGATATAGAAATATTGCATGGAGGTCCTCTTCAATTGACCAATAGGGAACCCATAACTCGCCAAGACTGTTAAGTGCGCTTAGTAAACACACCGACTCAACTCAACTCAACTTAACTCAACTCTAAAACCTTGAATACAAAACCTCGGTCAGAGCTCTACGTAACTACTCATCTGCGACTCTACGCCGAGAGCAGAATGGCAGAACGGACGGTCGTTCCCATAGTTTTTTTGTCTCAGCTCGCTTAGGTCGCTAAAGGGCGACTCAACTAAGCGCGCATACAACAGATAGCCGGCAGGCCGACTCCTCTCTATCCGACGTATAATTCTTCAACAATAAATCGAGTGCAAACAACGAGTTTACAAACACAAAAAGCCAATCAGTCGACGCAGAGTTGTCTAAGAGAAGAAAGGAATAAAAGTTGATGTCAAAAAAAAAAAAAAATTCGAGCTAACCCAAGCTGGCTGACAAACGAGCGCGATACTGAGAGTGCCAAGTATGCGCGTATGCGTACGGCTAGCCGAGGACCAGCACAATGGCAACGCGCGACGCGTCCGATAGCAGAAACAATAAAAAACAAAGACAAATAGTTAGCGAACCACCCAAGCGACTAAGCTGAAACGGAAGCAGAGCGCAGGGAGCTGGCGTCAAATGTGTAAAGCAGAAAAAAGTCTGACCCGACAGGACAACGCAATGCCTGCCTACTGGCGTTAATTAGAACAATGCAAACGGTCGTTGTGCTGCTGGTGGTGGTGGTGCACAATGACAGTGCAGTACGTGTACCGTTATTCAACTTAAAACTGTTATTTTTTACCCTTTTTTTGTGTGGAATTTCCATTGATGAACTCAAAGTGAACGCTGGGTGCCCGTGATATGCGAATATATATATATGCGTAGATATGTAATTTAATATATGTAAACACATACACACGCACACTCACTCCAGCAAATGACAACAAAAAAAAGAAAGTAACTATCTATCGCGGAAAATCCGGCATTTATGGGGCAACGGAATGACATGTGCCCTGCAAGCGAAAGTATTCGGCAGAAAAAAAAGCGAGACGCCGGCACATATGCAATGAAATACACACGCTCATACACATATTTACATATGTATTTGTAAATTATAATTTTTTCTATATTTGGTTTTTTTTTTGTTCTTATTTTACTGTCTCTTTAGCGTGAGAGCGCGAATTTCCCTTGACATCATTTCGCGTGCATGCAAAGGCAATGTGCAAATGCGCCTGAATGTAGGCAATGGTTTCAAGTGTGCTCGAAAGTGAAAGAAGAAAAAGTTAGGGATCAACATATAGCCTATTAATCGACATTTTTTTTTTTTTTGCATGTGTATGTGTGCATGTGTGTGTGTGTGCGTGTGTTTATAAAATGTGAAATGTCTATTATTGCGCGCAGATAATACAATATTGCGCGTTGCTGCAACAGCAAAAGTATTATTTTAAATAACTGTATTGAGTTTTAATATTTTTCTGCCACATAAAACAAAAACAAAAACAAAAATAGAATAAATTTAAAAAATCACAAATCGACATACAATCGATTAGGGGTGTAGTGCGGTGAAATGAGCAGGGGGCGAGAAGTGCAGAAATTTCAGAAATTTCTGAACTGAAAAAAATCTGAAATAAAATTAATATACATACTGTATTCATTAAATCTATGTTTGATTAAAATGATTACATTTTTGTATGTGATTTCGTACAGTTTTATTAAAAGTGGACTAAGGAACAACTCTTTGCGTACGGAATTGAACAGTGCTTGTAATAGATTAAAATTTAATTATTGTATATATATTCTCGACCTTTTTTTCCATTAAAAACCTATTTTTGTTATCAAATGAGATAATGGACAAGTATTTCCTGCCATAAATTCATTTCATATATTTACAAACCAGTTAGGAAAACGTCTCTGCTAACAAAAAAAACGTTGCCTACATTTAGGAGCGTCTTGAATAAACCGAGTAGATGTCGCATAAAGTGACAGAAAACTATTTTTTGAACTCAAAATGTATTACATATAAATTATAAATTATAAATTTATATATTTTATTACTTTTTTTCATTAAAAAAACTCATTTTGTCATCATATAAAATAATGGGAAAGATTTTTATGCTTCATTATACGGTTCATATATAACTCCTCATTATCATATATTTGAAAATTAGTTTTTTGGCATGCGACTTTGCCAAAATGTGACCTTTATATTGAAACGTTGCCTACATTTAGGAGCTTAATGAATGAACAGCGTATGGAATTTCGCACAGTTTAATTAAAGGTCGAGTAGGAAACATCTCTTCGCATACGGGTTAGAACATTCGCTAATCGTCTCATTTCTCTGTATGAAAAATAGCGGTGAGTGTGTTCTCTGAATAAATCCATCGATTGATGCGATGTGTGGAAAGTGGCGCCACGCCGTCTTGTTGAAATCAAATGTGGAGAAGATCACGAGCTACAATTTCAGGCATCAAATAGTCGGTTATCATGGCGTGATAACGGTCGCCATTCACGGTTACGTTCTCACTTGCATCATTTTTGAAGTGCATATGGATCGATGATTTCACCGCCTCACACAAACCACACTAAACGGTTTTTTTTTTTTTTTTTTTTTTTTGAACGAAAAGGCAGCTCTTGAATCTCTTCAGGTTGCTTTCCATCCCAAATGCGGCAATTTTGCTTGTTCACATACCCATTGAGTCAGAAATATGGGCCTCAACGCTGAACAAAATTTGCCTCAAAAACGTTGAAACTTCTTGGAACTTTTCAAGAGCCCATAGAAGCGATGTCGTTTGGAAAGGTCGAACGACTTTAGTTCTTGCACAAGCCGTATTTTGTAAGCTTTCAATTTAAGATCTCGACGTAAAATGCGCCAAGTCCGTTCCATACGTCTATACGTCAGTCCGATTTGCTGCGACCGGCGTCGAATCGACTCTCCACGGTCTTCCTCAGGTACACTCTCAGCTACGGCCGCTATATTTTCGTCGTCCGCTCGCGTGCTGGGCGTGGTCTATTCGATCGAATATTAGCCAATAATGAATGCTGGCTCTCAAGATGGATGATGGCGTTACGAATAGTATGCTCAGCAGGCCGATTTGGGTTGACCATAAGTTGAGCGAAGTGCGCCGAAAAACATTCTTTGCAGAACGTGAATTTTCGTAATAAATTTGAATTATTTGTAAACGTTGTTCAGGCGTAAGTCTTTCCTAGATGAGGAAAGCCAAACAATACTGGAAAAAAATAACATGGAAGCTTGACATAACTCGTGCGTGATCTGTCAAAAAAAAAAACTATTGCAAAAAGTACCTCTACTTGGAGCACCCTATATTTTATTTTATTGAATAGATTTTTTAATAGTAGATAGTTTTTCATTTTAAATAAATTTTCTGAATTTTTGTTTATTTAAAAATAATTCTATGCCAATTATAATATTATAAAAAATATTATACGTTTTTTGGTTTACTATAAATTCTTTAAAAATTTAATAGCTTCTTTTTGACTACATTGAAATGAAATTTTTTGTTGTTGTTGCTTTTTGCACTAATTATTTTTTTTAATAATTATGTTAGAATTAACAATTACATAAATTTCCGAATAATCCTTTTTTACGCATAAAATTGTATTAAAAAACAACAAATAAAAATTTGCAGCTTGCCGTTCACTGCATTGCAGCGCTCAAAAGTATGCAACGGAATTTTTCAATTGCACAAATAAATCAATGTGAAGAATGCAACAAAATAAATAGAAAATACAAAACAATTGAATATTTATAAGCGCAATTACAGCTAAAAAACGGATTGGGCAAAACTAGAAAAATGCAGCGAGCACAAAAGAACAATTGAAATTGAAAGGAAAATGCAATAAAATAGAATAAAAGTAAATACAACTGCAGCACATGAGCTTCAGCCAAAGACGAAAAGTAGAAAAAATCACAAAAAATAATAAAAAAAAAAGAAAAAAAGAAAAATTTCTAAAAAAAAAAAATATAAGAACCAAAAAAAAAATTATGCAAACAAATGCTGTCTATGGCGCTATTTTGAAACAAAGCGTTTCCTACCCACTGTTACTGCAAATGCATATAGACTAACACACAAATGACTGCAGACGAGTATGCATGTATTGTATAAATGTGTGTGTGTGTGTGTCATTTATAAAAATCTACAATCATTTAAATAAATTGTTTGAAATAAAAGCAAAATAAATATTTATAAACGCATTTCCGACACCAACAAACGAAACAACACACACACACACACACGCACATATGCAGAGAAAGCCTTTTGTCTAGCACTAAATGTCGCATTTTGTGGCAAATAAAAGTGTATACTTGTGTGTGTGTGTGTGTGTGTGTGTGTGTGTGTGTGTGTGTGTGTGTGTGTGTGTGTTTTCTAAGCGCTTTTTAGAATTGTATTTACACAGAGGAAAGTGTTAAAGTAAATATGCAGAAAATATAGAGAAAAACGAAAGGAATAAAAATTATCAAATACACACATATACATATATAAAATGACACATATGCATATGCTTATATATGTGTATGCATGCAAATACACTAAAAAAAAAAAAAAAAAAAAAAGCAATTTCGCTTGCTATTCGCGTGCAAATGCCATTTTATAAGCATAAATAATTTTTTGTTTATTTTGCGCTTGCGAGCATTTGAAATGTCTGCATTTGAAATACATACATATACCGAGTGCATATGCATATGCATTATACCTGCATATATATATATATATATATATATATATATATATATATATATATATATATATATATATGTATTGGTGTTCGCTTGCACTCTGCCTGGCGTTGGCATTGCAGGCAATTGTGCCAATTCGGCGATTCATATTCGCGCATACAATTCAATTTCATGTGCAATGCGCTCTGATAAACCCAATTGGGGGCAGGCAAATATGCATAAAAATAACTGTATATATATATACATATACAAACATAAAGGCTTACATACATATTTAGATACTTGCATGCATTCGCTTGATTATATATATTTTTTTTGGTACTCGTATGTGTGCGTGTGTGTCCGTGTAAATATTGGCTTAACATCGTATGCCCTTTTCACCTTAGGCACTGCCAATTGAAGTGTACTTTTAGGCGCTCATATTCATGTTTTCACATTTGTTTTATTTTTCCTCATTTTTCCCCATATTTTCAACATGCGTGAAGTTAGTAAACACTTAATTTTTGGCATTTTTTTCATGGAAATTAATTTTTTATTATTTTTTTTTTTTCAGTTTTTTAGATGATTTTTCGGCATTTTCTTTTGGGCAGTGGCATTAAGTAGGCGTAGCATGATTTGTATGAAAGTGAAAGAGCGAAAACCGTTGTTTTGCTCATCGATTGCCAAATAATTGTTTGAGCTTTTGTGCAAATTTTAATTAATTTTGAAAATTTGTTCAAAAATTCAGTCGCTAGGTGGCGCTGTGCAATTTTTTTTCGCTAAGTGTCGTATAGATAAAGCTTCAAAAGTCTATAAGATGTGGAAAAAAAATAAGTTTGAAAAAGAATGATGGAAAAAAATATTTTTAACTAGAGTTGCCAGCTGTTTTACATAACTAACTTAGGCAGAAATTATTTGGATAAACACAATATTACACCAAATTTGTTAACCGCGGAGGAAGCAATAAAAAGGCTTTTTAATTGAAAAAATATATGAAGAGTGTTGCCACTTATTTAAAAATTTTAATAGAAAATAATTTTTTTTTTAATTTTTATTGCCGACTCACATTAACAAACGTTAAAAAGTTTAAAATGACAAATATTTTTGAAGAGTATTGCCACCTATTTAAAACCTTTAATTAAAGAAACAAGCAAATGAAATATAGAAATAGCTTGAATTACAAAGCGTCACCATCAACCATCTTGAGACCCAGCATTCACTATTGCAAAAATATTCGACCAAATGCACCACGTTCAGCATGCAGTGAAGAAAATATAGCGGCCGTAGCTGAGAGTGTACACGAAGACCGTGGAGAGTCGATTCGGCGTCGTTCGCAGCAACTCGTACTGACGCGTAGAACAACTTGGCGCATTTTACGTCGAAACCTTAAACTGAAAGCGAAGAAAATACAGTTTGTGCAAGCACTGAAGCCGCTCGACCTCTCCAAGCGACATCGCTTCGCGCTGTATGGACTCTTGAAAATTTCCAAGAAGTTTCAACGTTTTCGAGCCGAATTTTGTTCAGCGATAAGGCTCATTTATGGCTCAATGGGTATGTAAACACGCAAAATTGCCGCATTTGGGACGAAGAGCAACCGGAAGAGATTCAAGAGCTGGTATTTCGTCCAGAAAAAAACAACGATTTGACGTGGTTTGTTGGCCGGTGGAATCATCGATCCATATACACTTCAAAAATGATGCCGGTGAGAACGTAACCGTCAATAGTGACCGTTATCGCGCCATGATAACCCACTAGTTGATGGCTGACATTGAAGCTCTTGATCTCCGCGATATTTGGTTTCAACACGACGGCACCACTCCGCACTCATCGCTCCAATCAATAGATTTATTGAGCGTTCACTTCGGTGAGCAAATAATTTCACGTTTTCGGCCGGTCGGAGTCGTTTGGCCACCAAGATCGTGTTATATCACACCGTTAGACCTTTTCCTATGAGGATTTGTAAAGTCTAAAGTCTACGCGGACAATCCCGCTTCAATTCAGGCCTTGGAGCAAAACATCACGCGTGTCGTTCGCCAGTTACCAGTCGAAATGCTCGAACGAGTCATCGAAAATCGGACTTAACGGATGGACCATCTGAGACATAGCCGCGGCCAACATTTTAAAGAGAAAATCTTCAAAAATTCAATGCCAAAGAATATTCTTTCGAATGTCAATAAACATTCCCCATTAAATTTGAATTTTCTGTGTTTTATTCTTTAAAAAAGTAGGAAACCTCGAAATTTTTGTCAGACTGTTTCGAAGGATTAAATTTTTCCCCAAATTTTAGTTTTCAATTCATTTAATTACATGAATTTAAACGAAAACATTAAATACCTTAATTTAATTGCTTCAAGACAAAGCAAAATTCGTAGAGCTCATGAGCCTGTGCCCTATGCAATGTTTGCGCCCAAAAGTATGCAATGCATGCGAGACATTCAAGTTGCAATGGCAGAGCAAAAATTCGTTGGCTCACTGCCAACCTTGAACTGGCTGGCTGACTGACTTTGCCATAGACATGTTTTTTTTTATATGTAAGTATGTATGCATGTAAATATGTATGTGGCAGTGCACTTTTATTTATTTTTTATTTTTTTTTTTTTTTTTTTTTACGAATTTCTTGCCACATTTTCGGCGTTTGCTTTTGGAAAATTCTTTTGTTTTAAATTTTAGATTCTTTTTTAATTTTTTTTTTTTTATATTTTCTCTCAGTAAGACCGCCATTTTTGCGGTCACAAATGCTCACCACTCAGCGCAGTAGTACAAATATCCGTTTGGTTTTGAGCCTCCAACTTGCGCACCACTTACTTACTTGCCATTTTATTGTTTGTCTTCATGTACATATATATGTGCGTATGTTTGTGTGTAGCGCACTTCTAGCACAGACAATTGCCAAACTTTATGCCAGTGTGAAGTTGGCAGCCCATGGTTGCATTTTTACTTTACAAACTTGTGAAAATTCGCACAAATTCGTGGCCGCGACGCGCCACGATGGAGTTTGAAGAAGGAGCGCGAGCGCCGCATGCGTCTTAAGAATGGTTGAAATGAGAATAATAATTTTCCGCAAGTCGCTTTATTTATTTTTTGGCAATTTTTATTTTTATTTTAGAATTTCTTTTTTTTTTTTGCGGCCGACAATAACAAATTTGCACATTAATTTGCATCCTTTGTGATGTTTTTGGTCTGCCAATAGGAGGAGTACATATACCTATTGTATTTAACGGTTAAACTCCTTTCATCGGCAGTGTGAAGCAATGCAATGCTGGCGGAGAGAAAGCGCGCAGCGCAAAAGGGGAGGTGTTGAAAAGCGTAAAGTTTATAGTGTCAACAGTGCCAAAATGTTAGCTGAAAGTTGCCAAAGACAGAAAATGAACGTATATAACTAAGGAACGGAAGAAGAAGAAGAAGAAGAAAGAGACGAGCGTAATTGGTGGGATAATACAAAATTTTGGTTACTTTTTCAACAATTTGAAGGCGAAAAAATTGTAAAAATTTCTTAGCTTTGTCACACTGCAATGGTGGTGGAGGCTGTGAGCGCTTAGAGGAGACCTTGTTAGTTTCCAAGTAAAAGTTGTGCACTTCGAAGGTCTCTGCCTCACTTAATTCGCCCATAAATAAGCGCAAAAGACGTGAAAGACTACAACAACCATCTTTAGTGCTAGATTTGTAGATCTTTGAAGGTGTGAAAGTGTCGCTTCCCAGATTTTCCACTCGAAATCTAACAAAAAAAACAACAAACAAAACAAACAAACTCGATATCCAAGCTCCACAACTTTATTAAGTGCCCCGCAGAGTCAATATGAAAACTAAAATAATCTGCTTTTCCAATCTTTGACGTCGTTCGGAGCAAGCGTTGCACCTCGGCGAGCTGCGTGAGGGAAAAAGTCGACAAAAATTATGTTAAAGACCTTTGCACCGTGCGATTTTCCATAAAAACTAACCAAGCTAAGCGTAGTTTGTAGCCAGTTTTCACTTAGGAACCTGTCGAGTCTTCTAGTTTAGTCTTTCCTGTCAACCTTTGTCAGATTTTAGTGTTAGAAACTCAATCTTTATGTCTCTGGTACATAAGATAGCTGCTATGGGTAGAAAAAATGTCTGAAAATAGTCTTTAAGGAGCTTCGCACCGTTGGATCTCGTCGTAAAACCATAACGAGCTTAGCGCAGTTTACAGGAAATATTTCATTGAAGAGCCTGATGAGTCTTTATGAAGGACGAGCTAGACTTTCTTTGCAACCAATACTGTCTTTCGGATCACGAGAGCTTTAAGCACAATCTATATGTCGCTGTTAGCTGAGATGAGGCACTCCAAGGAGAAAAAAATTCCCAAAATTGTTTTTAAAAACCTTTTTGTACCAGAAAAAAATGGTCTAAGCTCAGCGCAGTTTATCGATAGACTCCACTGGTTAACCTAATGAGTCTTTTTGGAAGTTCAATTAGTTTTTCTTCGCATTTATTGTTGTTTTTCAGTGTAGAAGACACATAATATTGGAGGTAACCGCAGAAAATAGTTTGGAAATTCTTGTAGAAGGCCATGAGATCTCTCAAAAAACTGATCCAAACTCCGCGCAGTGTATGGATAGACTCCATTCGTTAGTCTGATGAGTCTTTATGGTAGTTTAATTAGTCTTTCTTCGCAACTTTTGTTACCTGCCAGAGTAGAATACACATAATATTGGAGGTAACTGAAGAAAATAGTTTGGAAATAGTTTTTTGAGCCCTCTACACCGTGGGATCTCTCAAAAAACTGATCCAAACTCCGCGCAGTTTATGGGTAGACTCCATTGGTTAACCTGATGAGTCTTTTTGGAAGTTCAATTAGTTTTTCTTCACATTTCTTGTTGTCTTTCAGGGTAGAAAACACATAATATCGGAGGTAATCGTAGGAAATAGTTTGAAAATTGTTGTAGAAGGCCTTTACATCATAAGATCTCTCAAAAAACTAGTCCGAGCTCAGCCCGATTTACAGGTAGTCATCATTGCAAAGTCTGATGAGTGTTTTGTAGAAGTGGAATCGGTCTTCACTCCTAATCTTTATTGTCTTTCAGAGCCGATGCTAAAAAATTGTCATTTTAGTAGGTTTTGTACCGTAAGATTGCTCAAAAAACTACCCACGATCAGTGCAGTACATACAAAGACATCAGCGATCGCTGTAGCCGAGGAACTAGTAGTGCGTTCTATTATTTGGAGATCCAGGGGCTCGAATTCTTGCCAAAGCAAGCAGTTCCAAGCAATTTCAACCTCTCCGCACGAGTCTCCGACATTAAATAAAAAACCCCTACTAAAAATCTATTAGTCGTTCGAAGACAGCTTGGCAGATACTGTGGGTGCGTCCATTTCTTGGAAAAACATCAAGAGGCATACCACAAACTAGAGGAGGAGATCGGTCAAAATTTGTTTTAGTGGTTAAAAAATGCGGAGCTGAGGTTCTCTCCATAACTTTTTGACTCTCAGAGCCCGTGGATCGTCTCTTTAATGTAATTTCAGCCGGAAAATACAAGCAAAATCCTCCTCAGATACAACAGCTTCGTGGTAGATGGAATGTAGTTCCCTCTGCCGTTACGTATTCCAAAAAAAAAAACTTTTCTGAGCTTGGTAACCTACCAAACTAAGCCCGAGAAGTCAAAGGCTTACGCTACGCAGCACTTCCTTTCCCACATCTCTGTTCCACATGTTGTTTTTTCATATGCTCTTCAACTCATTGAGTGAATTGCTTTGTGGTTTTCGTTGTGAGTATAAAATTATAAAGAAATCTCGTGGACGGCGTCCCTGTCTTTGAGTTTTGGAGACCCAAGATAGAGCAAACCGAGCAAAACTACTGAAACAGTCCAGTCTAGTACCCATTTTATGCGCCCAACGCATCTTTACCCCAACCTCTTAGTGTATAAACCGCTTAGCTCTTCTCGCCCTTCTTTCTCCCGCACGCAACACTATTCGCTGCGTCTTTTACGCTGCGCTTCCATAATTATATCGCCGAAATTGTGCATTCGAATGCCAAC
The DNA here is from genome assembly GCA_030068015.2 of Neoceratitis asiatica. Classification (NCBI taxonomy): domain Eukaryota; kingdom Metazoa; phylum Arthropoda; class Insecta; order Diptera; family Tephritidae; genus Neoceratitis; species Neoceratitis asiatica. Next base: position 90,944,983 of record CM061525.1, on the reverse strand, counting down.
AACGCCACAAAGCGCAACCATTTAATTTGCTCACTTTTGATTAACTTCATCAGGGCGAGAACGTGCTGTTGTTGATTGCAGACAGACGTTCCGCAGATAAAGCAAAATGCACATGCCGCACAATGTATTATGAGTGGCAGAGGGCCGAGCAGAGGATTAAGAAGGGCGCTGAGTCTGCACCGCTACAAGCAAGCAAACGCAGTAATTGATGCAGAGAAATAGAGTAGAATGTGGTGGTATGAGAAAAATATGGAGTTGAAGTTATAATAAATACCACCACCACCACAATCAATTCGTCTCCCTGCCCTTCCCACTTCAATTGCTCGTAGCTTACTTCGTATTTCGTGCTCCGCGCGCGCTAAATTGTCAAACGTGCGTTAAAAAACGCCTGCAGTTGACATTTTTGCAAAACCAATATTGCTATATACCAGTATGTTGTATATATATATATATATATAGATATATTCTTGTATGACATTTCAATGAAACTCTGTGTAGAATGAAGAAAAAAATAAAATAAAATTTTTCACAACGCGTAAATTTCCTGCTGCGTCAGGCTGTTGACAACGCTTCTGTTGTTAGAGCACGGCGGCTTTGTAACGTGACTCGTGAGTATGTGTGCAGTGCAGCAGCACGATTTTTGTAGCATAGCTCACGGCGTCACTCATATATTTTTAGAAACTCTATGGAAATGAATTTTAAAGACATTTTATATTAATTTTTTTTATTTTTATTTTTAAATATTTAATAAAATAGAATTTGAATGAAATTCAGCGCCCAATTTTGTGTAAAAGTTTATTATAAAATTAGCAGTTTTGTTGAAAATGCGCTTAAATGTAGGCAACGTTTTTTTGTTGCTATTTTTAGTTGTATAATACTGCTTGCCTTCTTCTGCAAAATAAAAATTTCGTGAGTTTGTTTATTAAAACCTATAATTTTTCTCCGCATTCCGGAAAAAAATATAGTTTATAGCGGCCGCAGCTGGGAGTGTACACGAAGGCCGTGGTGGAGAGTCGATTCGGCGCCGTTCGCAGCAATTCGGACTGACATAAGGAACTAATTGGCGCATTTTATGTCGAGATCTTAAATAGAAAGCGTACAAAATGCAGTTTGTGTAAGAACTGAAGCCGCTAGACCTTCCCAAGCGATATCGCTTCGCGCTCTATGGGCTCCTGAAAAGTTCCAAGAAGATCCGGTGTTTTCGAACCAAATTTTGTTCCTCGATACGACCCATATTTCTGGCTCAATGGGTATGTAAACAAGCAAAATTGCCGCAATTTGGGACGCAGAGCAGCCTGAAGCGATTCAAGAGCTGCCATTTCATGCAGAAAATACCAACGGTTTGGTGTGGTTTGTGGGCCGGTGTAATCATCGGTCCATATTTCTGCAAAAATGATGCCGGTGAGAACGTAACGGTTAATGGCGATCGCGCCATGATAAAGAGCTTTGGTTTTAAGTCCCAGAGCCTACTGCTAGATTTTGGTAACTGTAACGAGAATCATCTCTCCGTGAGAAAGTACAGTCTGCTTTGAGAGCGTACTCTGCCGATGATATCAGAGAGTTCGAGCTAACCCATAACTCTTCGCGTAGCAGCCATTCTGCTAAAGCGGCGAGCTAAGGCGATCTAAAGTACTAAATTTCTAAGATAAATGGAATTCTGACTTCACAGGACGTCTGCAAGAAAATTGAGAACTGCTTTCAGAAATATGCGCTAAAAAGAGCTACAGAAATGATGAGATGAATGAAAGGCGATTGTCTTGCTCGAAGTAAAAAAGACTTTGCAGCACTAGAGGTGCTTTTGGGTTTAGCCTTTGCTATGCGCTAATAGCTAAAGCTTATTTTCTTACAAGTTTTACTCCGGTATGTAATTCTCCTCCGACTTATTAAATCACTTTTATATGTTATGAGGGTATTTTAAAGCTAAAGAGAGCTTTACCTAACCTTGTGAAGCTCAAAAACCCTGTAGCACTTTCTTGATCCAATATAGGGTGTTATTAATTAGTTGAAGACCTCAGGGAGCTCACGTGATAGTCTTAAATATGGTTTTAGCCCGACATTTATTCACTTTCTCCACTAAAAGATGTAAGTTGTACTTTCCCTCTTCTGCCTACATAAAAACGTTTTTCTTCCGCTCATTTTCTTTCATTAAATGCAGTTTTTGTAATTCTCGACTGGTTTATGAAACAATATTTATATATTTTGTAACGAAAAAGACGTGTAAAATGTAGATTTGCCGAAAAGCTCAGCATCTAAACCGAATTCACTCATTTCTCAGTCATGTCTCAGTGTAATAATCCCTTTCTGTGCATATTTTTACTGTTTGTTGCACTTCTAATATCATTTCTCTTCTCTTATCTCTCTCTCTCTCTCTCATTACAGCGCAGCCCATATGTTTATTTCCTCAATTGCGGCACATTGCGTAATCGTTTCATATTACGCTTGAACGAGTCACGTGATTTGGTGGAACGTGCACGCGACTCCATATATTTAGTGCAACGGTAAGTGAAAAAAAAAATCCCAAACTCCAAAAAAAATTATATAAAAGTTGCAATAACTGTACAGCAAATTGCCTTTTCGTGAATTACGATTTTTTTTTAAGTCAACAAAAATTGCTAGTTCGAGAGCTTAATACAAAAGCTAAACGTTTGAGCTTTTCTCGATTTTTTTTATTTTTTGGAAAATTTTACATATATTTTAAGCCTAAAATCAACTCTTCTCACTCTCTCCCTGTTTACACTCTTTTTCAACTACTCATTATTTGCTTTGTTCAACACTCACCTTCTGTTTCGTATAATTTCCAGCATGAGCCAGGAGACATATCCCCGCATTGATGTGCATAAAACGCTCGAGGCAATGGAGAATGATTTGGAGGAGACTAAACGTAATCTAACTGTACTCTCAGCGACACTAGATCGTCGTGCCATTGATCGTCATTATGCCGATGCATTGCATGGCCTCTGCAGTGGCGGTCTGCTCGGTCTGAGCTTAATGATGGTCGCCGGTCTGTTGACGTCGTTTCTGCTCACCATATTGGTGTATGCCGATTCGCATGCTTGGATCTATTTGAGCAAACGGTAAGTTGGAAGTGTGAAATTTATTAATTTTTTCAGGAAAAAAATATATTTATAAAATATATTTCGCACGCATGTGTTTCTCTTACTAATGTGTTTTGTATACATTTTTTTCTTTCTTTCTTTTTTCCACGCTCTTCGTCTTTGTGTCTGTGTTTGCTATAACTTTTGTGTTGCTTTGTCTTTTTCACCACTTTTTTCTCGATGTTTTGACAATTTTTTACTGCTTCTACTCTTTCTTTATCCAATTTTCCTCTTTTTCTTGTTCACTCTGCATTTTTCCTCACTTTCTTCTCCTCTCTGTATTTCATTTTGTTACCTATGCCACTCTTAATCTACATTTTTTTCTCCCTACATTTTTTTTTCCTCATTTTTGCTACCTATATCCCTCTCACTCTCTCTCTACCTTTATTTTTCTTCATTATTGATACCTAACTCCCCCTCTCTCTCTCTACTTCTATTTTCCATCATTTTGGATATCTTTATCAATCTGAAACTCTCTTTTCCCTGTGTGTGTCTCTTTCTCTCTTCTGTTCATTTATATAATTCTTTGGTCTTCCCATAATCTGCCAATTTTTCTCTTTTTCTTGTTCTTTCTGCATTTTTTTCCCCTTTCTCCTCCTCTCTGTATTTTATTTTATCACCTATGCCACTCTTAATTTCTACATTTTTTTTCTCTCTACATTTATTTCTACTCATTTTTGATACTTATTTCCCTCTCACTCTTTCTCTACCTTTAATTTTCCTCATTATTGATACATAACTCCCTCTCTCTCTCTCTACCTCTATTTTCCATCATTTTGAATATCTTTATCAATCTGAAACTCTCTTTTTCCCTGTGTGTGTCTCTTTCTCACTTCTTTTCATTTATATATTTCTTTGGTTCTTCCCATAATCTGGCTCTCTCTAACTGTATCTTCTTCATTTTGTTCCTTCTTTTTTGATATCCCTCCCATTTGCGCTCCTCCTCTCTTAATTTTTCATATTTTCTCAACTTCCTTTTTTATTTTTCCACTTCGCGCCTGATTTTGAAAATAATTTTTTCCTAATTTTCTTGTCTTCTGTTTTTGTTCTTTATCTCTGCTGTTTTCTCTTCCGATTTCTACCTTCTTTCATCCCTTTTCTATTTCTCTCTGTTTTTTCACTATAAACATTCTGTTATCAATCTCTTTTCTGATCAATTTATTTTTTCTCTCTTCACGTTTTTCTTTTAAATGAAAACTCACTACTCCTCTCATTCTTTCGCCCTCTTCACCTTATACTCTCTCTCTCTCTGTCTCTCGCCCTCTTCACTTTACGATCTCTTTTCCCTACCACCTTCTCTTTGTCTCTTTTTCACTTTTTTGTTTGTTTGTTTTTTTCACACTTTTTCTCTCTCTCTCTCTCTTTCTTTGTCTCTTTGTCTTTCTCTCTCTCTCTCTCTTACGCTCGCTCGCTTTAGACCCAGCTCACTGGATATCGATAAATCCGAAACCACGCCGCTTTTCCCATCGAACGCACCGAGCGCAAGCATTTCACCCACCGCACCACTACATTCGGGCACCATGAATCGCACACTATCACAACACCATCAACAGCAATCCACCGCAAATACGCATGGCATTGGCGGCATTGGCGGCATTGGCAGCGGCAGTGGGACGCTTGGTTCGCATCGCAATGGCGTCGCTGGAATGAGAACAGGGTTCGTCGCTACAACATCACCTACAACTACAACTACAACCACACTACAATACAACCACAATCATCCACATAGAACTAACAACGCTAGCACTGGCATTGGTGGCGGCGGTGGTGGTGGTGGTGTTGTTGTTGGTTTTGTTAGCCCAACTGGCACTGCCATCGGCATGGTTAGCACGGCCACTGCTGGCTTATTGGGTGGCGGTCGTCTAACGGCTGGTGGCAGTGTTGGTGGTAAGGCATCACCATCACCACCGCCGGGTTATGATGTTGTGGTGCATGGCACAAGGCATGGTTTTTATTAATTTTAATTTTTTTTACTTTTTCTTCATTTTAATTTTCCATTTTTTTTTTTTTTTTTACTTTACTTTATTTTTCAATGCACTTCATTTCGCGCTTAAGTTTATTTGCATACATACATATGCTATATATATTTGAATAATTTGGCGCATTTTACTTAAATATTTCACTGTTTTATAGGTAATAATTGTGGAAAATTTTATTTTAAAAAAAAATTATTAACCAAAATTTTCATAAAAACCGCACTTTAGTGTGTGTAATTAAATTTTGCAATATTTTTTTGTTTTTAAATTTAATAGAATTTACTCAATTTGTTGGTCACACACATTAATTTTTTATTTTAATTTTTTTTTTTTTTTTTTTGAATTTTTATGATAAATCAACGCTTAGGGATTTGTGTTTACGTTGCTGCGCTTTTTATGCGAAAATAATTGAATTTATTCCACCACGCTTTTCGAAATCTAATAAAAGCACACACTAAGCGTCTTTTTTTCATATATATATATTATGCGCAAAAAAAATATTTTAATTAATTATATAAAAAATAACTATAGCAAAGATCAAGTTTTGCCCATAATTTAAGTTTCATTAAATTTTATAATTAAAATTTTTCCATATTTCAACAAAGAAAAAACATTAATTGAGAATTATAAATGCTTATTTTAACATTTTACAGTGAATAAAATATTTTTAAATTATTTTATTTCAAAAAAAATCTCTTTTATTGGTAGTTTAGTAATTTTAGCTTTTTTTATAAATATTTTTTTTATATTATTAATTTTTTATTTTTTTTTGAAATTATTTTATTAATTTTATTCCTAAAATATTTCAACTAAATATCATTATATACTAACAAAAAGTTCATAAATTATGCACTAAATACCTGAAATACTGCAAATAATATTTAAAAAAAAATTTAATTATTTGTTTTTATTTAAAAAGTTTTAATTTATTTTTTTCGAATTTAATTTTAAAAAATATATAAAATAACATATCGTGTTTTTTATATATATTTAATTTAATTATTTTAAATAATTTTGAATAAATCAATCCATTTGCCACTAATAAAAAAATGGTATTATTAACGGGTGATCCATTTCGAGGTTCCCCAATTTTTAAAGAAAAAAAAAACAGAAAATTCAAATTTAACGGAAAATCTTCATTACCATTCAAAAGAACATTCTTTGGCATTTCTTTTTTAGAAGATTATCTCTTTCAAATGTTGGCTGCTTTCACGTCTCAGATGGTCCATCCATTGAGTACAATTTTCGATGACTCGTTCGAGCATTTCGACTGGTAGCACTGGCGCATGACACGCGTGATGTTTTGCTCCAAGGCAGGAAAAAGTCTAACGGTGTCATATCACACAATCATGGTGGCCAATCGACCGGCCCAAAAGGTGAAAGGTAAAATTATCTGCTCACCGACGAAATGTTCTCTCAATAAATCGATTGATTGATGCGTTGTGTGGGCAGTGGCGACGCCATCTTGTTGAAACCAAATGTCGCGTAGATCACGCAGCTTCAGATTCAGGCATCAAATAGTCGGTTATCATGACGCGATAACGATCGCTATTGACGGTTACGTTCTCACCGGCATCATTTTTGAAGTGTATATGGATCGATGATTACACCGGCCCACACAAACCACACCAAACCGTTGTTTTTTTCTGGATGAAATGGCAGCTCTTGAATCTCTTCAGGTTGCTTTTACGTACCAAATGCTGCAATTTTGCTTGTTTACATACTCATTGAGCCAGAAATACGGGTTTCATCGTTGAACAAAATTTGGCTCGAAAACGTCGGATCTTCTTGGAACTTTTCAAGAGTCCATGGAGCGCGAAGCGATGTCGATTGGGAAGGTCGAGCGGCTTCAGTTCTTGCACAAGCTGTATTTTATACGCTTTCAATTTAAGATTTCGATCTAAAATGCGCCAAGTCGTTCCGTACGTCAGTCCAAGTTGCTGCGAACGGCGCCGAATCGACTCTCCATCACGGTCTTCATGTACACTCTCAGCTACGGCCGCTATATTTTCTTTACTGCGTGCTGGACGTGGTCTATTCGGTCGAATATTTTTGCAATAATCAATGCTGAGTCTCAAGATGGTTGAGGGTGTTGCGAATAGTACGCTCAGTAGGCCGATTTGGGTTAATCATAAGTTGAGCGAAGCGCGCGCGAAACACATTCTTTACAGAACGTGAATTTTCGTAAAAAATTTGAATGATTTGTAAACGTTGTTCAGCCGTAAGTCTTTGACATGATGAAATGCCAAATAATATTGGTAAAAAAATAACATGACAGCTTGACACGACTCACGCGTGTTCTATCAAAAAATGGCTGTTAAAAAAGTACCTTTACATGGATCACCCTTTATATCAAGCCATAGAAATTTTAAATTAAATTTCTAAACTTTTCATAACTTTTTTTTAATTCATATATTATTAATATTTAATATTATATTTTTTTTATATATTTTCTTGCATTTTGAAAGAATTTGGCAATATTTTATATTCAAAACATTGAAATTTAAGGTTTTTTATGCCTTTTGTTTTCATACAATTATTTTTAATAAAAACTAAAGCTTGAATAATTGGTTATGTACATATATCTAAGATTTTTTTTTCGGAAAATTATTTTAAAAATAATTATTTTGAACTCATGCCTAAGCTTTTGTCGCCCATTTCTACTTTACATTTTATACTTTTTTGTCTTTTTGTAAATTTTTGTATTAAAATTATTAAATTTTTAATTAAATTTTTTTATTTTTATTTTTTTTATTTTTTTTTATAAAATAAAATATTTTATATAATTTCGGAAATCATATAATGACTAAATAAAATTAAATTTAATTAAAAAACACTTCTTTTCGAATATTATCTCGAATTATGAAAAAATCCAATTTTTCTGCTTTGCATTACTTAAGTTTACATCAAAAATACGCATTTAGTTATGTATTTTCCAGAATTTTTTTTAATAAAATTTAATATGCAAATAGTTTTGCATTTATATTATATATTTACATATATTTATATATATATGTAATATATCTACATATTAAAATATTTACTGCCCATATTATTGACCACAAAAAAACAATTCTTTACACGCCACATTTCACAACATTTTCCGCATAATTAGCATAATTTTATTTGAAATATAAAAAAAAAAAAAAAACCAAAAAAAACTCAAAACAAATTCAATATTAATACGATTTTGCAAATCTCTCGGCTACATAAACATTAAAAGCATTATTTATTTATATTTACGCAGTTGAGGCAGACAATGTTAGATGCAATAATATTGTATTATTTAAATATATAATGGAATATTATTGTGTTCTACATATATGTACATATATATTATTGTAATTTTAATATGATATTAGTGCTGGCGTGGCTTATTGGTTGTTTTTTGTTCGCCACTGTGTATGAGCAATTTAGTTATATGCAGAGCGCAAGTACATATTAATAAAGGCTCGGGCAAATACATACTCGTACATACTTAGTTGTTGCTAAATATTTTATAAATTTGAAAAGCCTACAAAAGCGCTGGTAATTCATTTTTAATGTATTTTTTTTTAAATATTAACAATTTTTAATATTTTTTTTTAGTAATTTTGGTTTTAAATTTTAATTTCTAATTTTTTTTAAGAATTTTTTTATTTTTATTTATTTTTTATAATAAATTCCTAATTTGATAAATTTTTTTTTAATATTTATTTGTCATTATTTTTCATTTCTAATTGATTTTTTTTTATATTTTTAGTTATTAATTATTTATGTTATTTTATATTGGTTTTTTTCAATTAAATTTTTAAATCTTTCATTTTTTATTAATTTTTATTTTTAATATTTTTATTAATTATTTATTTTTAATAACTTTTTAAGAATTATTTTATATTCTTTTATTCTTTTTTAAAATTTTTAAAATTTTTTTAATTTCTTACCTTTTTTATTATTATTATTATTTTTTTTTTTTGTTAAGAATTTTTTATACAATTTCTTTTTCATTTTTTTTAAATGCTTAGTTTTTTTTATAATAATTTTTGTTAATTTGTTTTTATTATATCTTTATGATTTTTTTATATTTTTTTGATTGAATTTTAAAATTTTTAAATTATTTTTTTTTTTAATTTCTTTTAAGATTTTTTTGTATTAATTTATTTTTTGTTTGTTTTGTAATAAATTATTAATTTTGTTTTAAATCTTTTTTAAATTTTTTAAAAAAATTTTTTTTTGTTATAATTTTTTTATTATTTTTTTTTTTACAATTATTTATTTATTTTATTTTTTTAAATACAAAATAAATTATTTTTTTAAATAAATTTTAATTTTCTATTTTTTTATATTTTATTTTTATTTTTTTATTATATTTATATTAGTTGGCTTCCATGACGCAAATAATTGCATTTTTTTCCTTTGTATAACAGGCATTAATATGAGATTATTTGAATATCAAATATTTATTTAAATTTAAATTTCTACATTGCATTGCAATTTTTTGTCAGACTAAAAAAAATATGTGTATACGTACGTATGAAAAAATTTTTTGTACTAATTTGTATACTGCTTGCACATAATTGCATAAATATTTTTTGCAAAGTACTGCAATATTTACACAAACAACATATTTTGTGTAATTCAAATTTTCTTTATATTTTTTGCTTTGAAATTTTTATTTATTCTCCGTTTTCTTAGATCAATTTCCAAAGTTTCGTATAAAAATTGTATGTAAAAGTATAGTATATTAAATTTTCCAAAATTTTATATAAAATTCGTCTTTATTACATTTTCAAAGTATTGATAGATGAAATTTCTGTTGAAATTTTAAGTTTCCATGTTTTTACGTACAATGTCGTTTTTCAATTGGTTTTTTTTTAACTTTTTTATTTCTTTGTTTATTATTAATTTTTCTGCTTCTTATATAAAAATCATGTTTATAAATAAATAAAGATTTAATATTAAATAAATTTTCTCTTAATTTTCACACTTTTTAGGTAAAATTTCTGTATTTTTAATATAATTTTCTAAATTTGTGAAGTTAATGTATTAGATTTTTATAAGCAATTTGTTTTTTTAATTGAGTTTTCTAAATTTATATATTAAATTTCAGTTTTTTATTTAAATTTTAAAGCTTTTATACAAAATGCCTGCTTATAATTTTAATAAATATTTATTTAATTTTCCAATTCGTTTTATAAATTTTATATTTTTATAAGATTTTTATGTTTTTATGCAAAATTTTTCAAATTTTCATTTTGATTTTCCAAATTTTATGAATTTTCTGATTTTTGTAAGAAATTTCTGTTTAAAAATCAAAATTTCCAAAGTTTCATGAATTTTCAATTAAATCTTCCATTTTTTATGAAATTTCTATTTTTTATAAGAATCGGATTTTTTTAAGAGTTTTCTATTCGAAAATAAAATTTTTCAAGTTCTTATGCAAATGTTTGGAATTTTCAATTTAATTTTCAAAATTTTTTATGTTTTTTCTGCTGTTCGGTCTGTCGGTTTGAAAACAAAATGCAAAAATTTCTGAATTTCCAATATAGTTTGCCGATTTTTCATGAACTTTCAGTTGTTATTAGAAATTTCTGTTTATAAATAAAAATTTCTATGGTTTTAACTAAAATTTCTGAATTTTAAATTTAGTTTGCGAATTTCGTAACGAATCTTCCGTTGAATTTCTTATTTTTCAATTGAATTGAATTGAATTTTTATATAAAATTGTTCAAAAATTAAATTTTCCAAGGTTTTATGCTATTTTTGAATTTTGAATTTTCAATTTTCAATTTTTTTTTGACAACTTTTCATGAACTTCTTGCTTTTTATAAGAATTTTCAGTTTATAAACTAAATTTTCCAAATTTTTATGTAAAACTTCTGAATTTTGAATTTAGTTTCCAAATCTTTTATGAGTTTTCTGCACTTGCAAAGAAATTCTTATTAGTAAAATAAATTTTCCAAGTTTTTAAGTGGAATTTCTGTAAAATTTCTTCGTTTTCAATTAAATTTTCCAAGTTTTAATAGTTTAAATTTAAATGTTTTCCTTTGAATTTAAAATTTCTATTTTCAAATTCAATATTTATTAATATTTTCGTTGAATACCATTTTGTGTCAATTTTATTTGTGATCCTTCAGTCAGTTCAATACAAATATATATATTTTAGTATATTTATTTATATTTAAAAAAAAATTTTAATCAGTTAAAAATAAATTTTAAAAGCTTTTCACATTCACTTCAACGCACTTGTTCTGATAATAATAATTTTTTAAACAGTCGCCGCATTGACGCACTTTATTGTGCTCAACTAGGCGTATACGCAACCTATAGACTCACCACAGTAAGCGCGATGAAAAAAGTCACTCATACGCACTGGCACACGGCAGTCAAAAGTACAGCATAAATTAAATTTAAATTAAAAATTCATAAATATAAAGCTTTTATTTACTTTACTTTCAATAAAGTGAAAAAAGTACAACTTTTATATGTTAAATATTATATTTATTTTTTTAATTTCAATTTTCTGCACAAAACATTGCAGATTTAATGCCTTAATGCGACTAAAAAAAATAAATTTAAAAAAAATAAATAAAAAAATAAAAATAATAAAAAAATAAAATAAAATAAACAGATCAAGGGCAGAAGAATGAAGTTAGTTACAGCTGCTAGAGCATATAGATATGTATATAAATTTATAATACTAGCCAGACCAGCTGCTTTTCAAAGTTCAGCATTTGTAAAAATGTTATCATTTCACAAGCAGATTAGCAACAACCCACACGTACGTATATTACGGGTATGCGTATGAGAGCAACCAAAGAGTTATTGCTGGCATATGTATGGACGCAGCAGATTTACGTACCTAATGCATTAATAAATACATCCATAGGCTCATATATGCATATACATATGCACATACATTCATATATCCATACTGAAATGCATAATTTTAAGCCAATAAATATGTATGTATGCACGTATATTTCGCTGCATATGTTATGTATGTAAATCCTTCTACTCTTTAAACTTATGCTACAAGTCAGCCACAGCTTAACGCCAAATTAGCCACTTGTGGTTCGGCGTAAAGATTTGGCAGCTGGCATATTGCCTACTTTGAGGCTTTACTTGCTATTGGCCCTCTGGCAATTTAACAGGTGGCTTAATTCATTAAGAATGCTAATTAAATCAATACAATCGTAATTTGGATAATAGTTTGGAGATTAATTTACATCATGCATGCAAGCATTAAATTGATTAAATTTTTTGTTGAATATTTCGCTAATTTACATTAAATAAAGTTTATATAAAGCAGTAAGTACAGTTATTGGCTTGACCGGATAAGCCGGATAACAGAACTGGTTGGCAAGCAGTGTATAATTTAAAGGCCAGAAGCTATTTACAACTTATCCGAGGTACACGGATAACTCGGATAAGGCAAAAAAATATTTTAAACACTCGATTAACATAGAAGTGAACAAAAAATAGAGAAAAACTGATTTTACATAGTCTAGGCTCTACGGATCACTGAAATAGTGCTAAATTTTTAATGAAACATCACTTATTTCAAAATATTTAAAAAATAATCAGTCAATTAAAGACTTTAAAACGACTCGGATAATTCGGATAGTCAGTTTATCAATACATATGTACTAAAATTTAATTATTAAAATAATAAAATTTTAAATATCAATTTGTTCGGTGCATAAGATAGAACGGATAAGCATTTAAAAGCCACGGTTCCTACAAGAAAGGCTGAGAATGGGTTATTTGAACATTTCGTATAATTAATTGTTGTAAAACGTTTAAGAATTTCTTTTTATAATACAATTCGTAGCATTTCAAGACTTATGATGACGTATTTGTGTTTCGGATAACATTTATTTCAATCAATTTTACGCTTTAGAACTTAGAAGATGTATATAAATGTTAGCCTACTTATCCAACATACTTCGGATAAAGGTTTTTATTATTATTTTTTTATTACAAATATGCTAACGAACTTTTGTAATTTATCCGGCTTATCCGTCGTATTTTGATTGTTTTTTTTTTATTTTTTTTTTTTTTTTTTTGTAAGAATAGTGAGAATTTGTGTCTGTATAATAATTTTGTGCACATAAAAGCTTACGCGTCATATTTGCGTTTCGAATAAAGCATTACTTCCATAAATTGTATACCTTACCATATATATATAAAAGTTATCCGATGTATCCAAATTAACTCGGATAACGTTTTTCTGAACATCGATTTATTATAAAATATGTTTGCGATTTTTCAAGCTTTATCCGACTTATTCGGCTTATTTGGTTTGAGAATTTATTTTAAAAAAGTTTTAAAATTTTTTTAATATTAATTTCCAGCATTTCAAACCTCCTGCGATATATTTTTCATTCGGCAAACAAATTACTACTATAAATTTTATGTTGTAACTTTTTAAATTGTAGTAAAACTTATCCTTCTCATCTAACCTATCTCGGATAACGTTTCTTCTAACCCTCATTTGCTATAAAACATGTTTGTGAACTTTTCAACTTTATCCGGCTTATCCAACATATTTCGGATAACAATTTTTTGTATAAATGTTAATATTTGCGTTTCTAATTACTATTTGTAAGCACATAAAAGCATATTTGTAACTTGGATAACATATTAATTCAGCAATTTTTATGATTTAACTTTTTGTGATATATATAAAAGTTATCCGACATATCCAAGACATTTCGGATAACAATTTTTCTAACACACATGTGACATACGTTTATATATTGAAACATTTCAAGTTTATCCGACACATATGGCATATTTTGAGCAAATATTTTCGCTGGTAGATATTAAGAATATCTTTAGCTAAGTATTTGGCACATTTTTCATAGGTTTAAATTAGTTTATTTTAATAAATTTTATGTTTTTATTAATTTATGGATTATAATTAAATTTCCATTATTTTCTAAATATTTTATTTTTATTTTTATTTAAATGAACTTATTAATTTTTGTATAAAATTTATTTATTAATTTTTTTTTAAGAAAACATGTCCACCAATATGTACATATATACTCGTATTCGTGTTTATAATTATGTAAATACATCAATATATGTGTATAATCAATACATTTACTTATATATATACGAATAATATACCGTTAATCCAATCGCTAATACTTAATTCTCACATTGAGATCATTTCACTTGCATATATACATAAAATTTAATTAACATCTTTGACGCATCTCTACATCTTCTCTACCGCTTACACCTACCTTCCATGCTAACCCTTCGTCTCTCTCTTTCTCTTTTCTCGCGTTTCACCCACAGATCGGGCCATCACACACTCGGCCGGCTACCGTCACATCATCAGCAGAACTCGTCGGGCTATTTTAGTGGCCCCAACAACGGTAAATATGCCACGCTCAGCAAACAGTGTAAGACTCTCGAATCGAGCGATTTTTACTGAGAATCGCTTGCCTGCAGCAACACAAATGCAGGCATTATTAGCAACACCAACAACAACAACAACAACAACAACAACGCAACAATCAACATACTCGGCGGCAGCAACAACATCAGCAATCACATCAAACACCAACAACAACAGGCCAATTCATTGAAGAACATCTTCGCTTCGGCCACATTACCACGCTCCGCTGGTTCCTCCATACGCTCCGTACTCTCCGCACAAGCGGTACATCGTTCCACCGGTAACGGTTTGGATCGTGACGATGATCGTGATCCACGTGATGTTACGAATAATAGTTTCAATCGTTTCGATCCGAAGTACATTAGTATCGGACCGAAGGCGGTGCGCGGCAATAATAATTTGAATATTGTCGCGGCCGCCACAGCAAATAAGTGTGCCACGCTGCGTCATGTCGGTCGCTATGGCGGCTCGTTGAAGGGCGCTAGCCCTTCGCCGAATCTGCGTAGCGCCAAGACACCCTCCATTGCGACCGTTTCGAAGGATTACTGCCAGCAACCGGACTGCATACCGCAAACGTACACGACCGAGGTGATTGTGCCACATCAGACGCAACATCATCAACAACAGCCACCACCACCGCCGGCGCCATTGCCACCGCCAAAGCCGCGTACGACCAATACGTTTACCGAGATACCGGGCACTACGGGTGTGGGCAGTTCGTATGCCAAGGAACAGCAGCAAATGCTCATGCAACAACAGCAACTGCAACAATTTCAGCAACAACAACAACAGCTGCAGTTGCAGCAACAGCAACAACAGCAATTGGCTGCATTGCAGGCCGCCGCAGTGCAACAGCAGCAACAACAACAGCAACAACAGGCACAGACACAACTGCAAATCCAACAACAACAGCAGCAGCAACAACAGCCGTCGCTGCATCAGCAACTGCATCAACACCACCCGCCTACGACCCACATACTGCCACCCACGGCAGTCTATAGCATTGAGACGTCGGGCTATCAAACCCAAGCACAGCAACAGCCCTCGGTGCAAGCACAACAAATGCAACAACATATGGCGGCGGTTGCACAACAGCAGCCACCACAGCCGACAGCCGCGCCACGTGAGCCACCACGACCACCACCACAGCGTTCACTCAATCCGGCATCGATTGTCAATCAACCATTGCCGGAGATACCGCAACAAGTGCAACAATCGAAAATCTCGCCACAGCCACTATGCGCGGCCAATCTCAATCAATATCGTTCGCTACAACGACCACAAGCACAAAAAATGCAACTGCCCACCGCTGCTATGCCATCATCGGCGCAACAACAGCAGCAGCAGCAGCAACAGCAACAGCAGCCACCGTTGCCGCCGAAGAAGAAGAGTTCACGCGAGATAAGCACTTCGACGGCTGGCGGCACTTTAAACGCCAATCATTTGCAAACATTACCGCCGAAATCGGCCAGTTTGCGACAGCAACAGAACGCCACCAACGCTTACAGCTACGAACGTGAACGTGAACGCGAACGCGAACGCGCAGAACGACATGAACGCCCCAGACGTGCCGAAACGCTCGATAATGCGCGTACGTCCATCAGCAGCGCCGGTATGGCTTATATAGAGCAACAATTTGGTGGCGGCGGTGGTGGTGTGAAGAAGCAACACTCTTATGATTCGTATACGCTGCAGCAACAGCAAGCCCAACGGCATGCGACAGCAACAACACCCAACAATAATTATCATGGCGCGATTGGTAGCAAACACCAGCACCAACAGCAGCAGCAGCAACAGCAACAGCAACAACAACATCAACAATACTTAATTGAGGCACAACAACAGCAGCTGTACTATCGCTCGCTGAAGCGCGGTGGTTCACATGCCAATAGCGATCTCTATTCCGTCACTGAATTGTAGGAGTGTGCCTGCTGCGGTGGCGGCGTAGATGTTGTGCGACGTACAACGACAACATGTCCCACAACAGTTGCGCCACCAGCCGCAGCAGTAGCGGCCCAAACGGCCGCTCCCCCACCCATACCATTGCCGCCAAAGAAGCATCGTTCCTCTGCCAGCGTTAGCACCGCTACAATGACGACGCGTGACAGCCAGACTACCACTGCCAAAGCTACAACGAGCGCAGCTACGACAATGACTTGCGACGATCACGAATACGACGAATATTGTCCCGAGCAGTATGATGCGCATCATCATCATCATCACGGCGCCACACAGTCGCAAGCGGCACAACAGCAGTGTGAGCGTGAGCGAGAGAGAGAACGCGAACGTGACAGAGAACGTGAACGAGAACGCGAACGTGAACGAGAACGCGAACGCGATGCACATCATCGACATAGCTCATCGCGTGGCGCGGCATCAGCACTGAAACACCAACGTGCCGCCACTTTCGATGTGGCCGATGCGCGTGACTATGAACTACAACGACTGGGCAATCGACGCTCCCAACAGCAACAACAGCTGCAACAGCAATTGCAACAAGCAGCTGGAGTCTGCGGTGGCGGCGGCGGCGGCGGCGGCGGTGGTGGTAGTAGTAGCAAACCGCGCAGTGGTGAACATCGTGGCGAACGTACACATGATCGTGAACGTTCACGTAGCGATCATCGCATCTCCACTTATGCATGCGATGATACAGCGCTATGTGGCAATAGCACCGGCGGTCATCAGCATCATCTCGCTAACGGTGGCCTAACACAATCGAGTAGGCAGCAGCGGCGTGAGAAAACATTCAAAGTATGATTTTTAGAGACGTCATAAAAATTTTCCCCTCCCTCTACGGAAACGTACGGTAAACATGCGACAGCAGCGGCCGCCTATAGTTGGTAAACTTTTGTTGCTGCAACAATAACAGCGGCATGCGGCATGCGGCAGCGGTCCAGTCCGGTGGCAATAATGACGACGGCAGTGTTGTTGTTTATTGCCGCAATGACGGCGTGTACTTGTGCGTTTAGTGGAGGGCAGTGAGGCAGCAGCGCGGCGGATTTATAATAATAATTGTGCGCAACACACGAACACACAATCTTCCTACAACCCAAATCCAAACCGAAACAAAAGCGAAAAATCGAAGAACAAATTCGAAAACGAATTTCTCACACAATCGCAGCCACCACCGTAGTGGCGATGGTGGTGGCTAACTGTGTGGTGTGTGTTTTTGAGTCGTTGTGTTGCCTTTCTTAAGAACAAAAAAAAACAACAACAATAATTAACGATTAATCGGCACCATCCTCTACCAATATAATCCTAAAAAATAAGCGTATTTATCATCGTTTGTAACATTTTTCGTCACTAGTGTTGTTGTTGTGTAGTTTTAGCTTAGATTGGAGTTCATTTTAGGAAAGCAATTAGTGTTAGAAAAAATGTTCAAAAACTCTATTGACGTGAAACCATGTTAAATTGGTGTAAATTTTTTAGATTCCAAACGGATGAAAGCGTGTAGTGCACAATTTGGTTAAAATTTTAGTTTTTTTTTAATATTTTTTTTATTTTTTTTTTATTTTTTAAATTATGTAATTAGCGCTTTGTAACCGCTGAAGCCATTTTCCGCCAATTTGTGATGTTTTCCCGACAAAAGGAGTGATGTACCGGTTAATCTAAGCCCGCCTTCGCACGGCCGTTGGAGTTTCTTCATGAGCAGAGCTTTTATCTCATGTCCGAAATACACATGGAGGGCTTGCCACATTCTCTGCCAAGAAAGAATGGATTTTCTATAATTTTGAATGCTTAGCTCGGACCAGTAGTGGAATTCTGTAAACTTTTAGGACGATACGATTTGTCGGGATATTAACTAACGACTTTTGTTGCTTGCACTAACGATTGGGTGATTAAGGCGTGAGCGCCTGCACCAATACTGCCTCCAACAAATGGTGTGTTTGATGATGCGTGAATTTCCTTTGAAGCTTGTCGTTCTATTTGAACCATAGGAAATCTAAACTCTGCGAAAAACGAATGGTTTATTGCGGCTTACAGAAGACTAGCTCCTGGCTATCACTCACTACTGTCCAACAGGACATTGCTAGCATACAGTTGCGAAGGATCGATCGTAAAGCGGTTAGGACCTTCAAGCAATTTAATGAAGTTAAAAATTGCAAAAACCACTTGAAAGTTGCATTTTTCTGTAGATATCGCCGTTATCCTTCTGCCTTTTAGTTGGGTTATCAGTTGAGAAATGGTTGCTTCAACTAAATCTGACGTTAATCGATATAACTTTCGAAATTCTGTTTCACTTAAGTTGGAAGCAGCTTCTACCGACTGAAAACTTAGCCGTTGGTACCTCATCTCCCCGTGGACGTCTCCAAAAGAAAATGCTCTCGCCGTGTGGACCGCATAACTCATTATTGTTCATCTAAAATCGAAAAAAGCACCAAAAATATTTCGTTAATTCATGGATAAATCTCGTTATTGAACGAAGGAAAAAAATTTAAATTTGAATTTTTGACAGACTGAACAAACAAAAAACGAATTTTTTTATCGAATTTTCGCCAGGCATCAGCTCGAAAAAATTAGTTGTAATAAAACGAAAAAAACCTTCATCCAATGACTAAATAATTATTATTACAAAGATGTGTGCCAAATTTGAAAAAAAAATCGCTTTGTAACTTTTCGAAAAATCGTGTACACAGACTTAAAAAATATAGAGTTTTGAGATAAACGCGTTTTATAGTTCAAAAATTGACACAGACATTGTCTGATGGGCGGAACTGCCAAAGGGTCTATCTCTTAAAATTTTACTCCGACGGATTTGAAATTTATTTTAAATGATTTAAATATTTCACAATTTAATAAGACAAAGAAAATCGATTTTTTTTAATTTTTAAATCCACTTAACCCCTTAAAAATAGAGTTTAGAGATAAACCCGTTTAAAGGTACAAATTGACACAGACGTGGCTTGTTGGGCGGAATTTCCAGAGGATCTATCACTTTGAATTTTACTCTGATCGATTTGAAATTTATTTTAAACATATTTCACAGTTTAATAAGACAAAAAAATGTTTTTTTTTAATTTTCAAAACCACTTAACCCCTTCAAACATAGTTTTTTTCTTTTTTTTTTTTGGAAAAAAAAAAATAATATAAAAATTTTAACCGGTAGTTAGATATATTTTTGTGTTGCCCTATTTGTAGCGGAAATTTTACGCACATCCACAAAATCAGTGGAGAAACTGCGCCGAAAGCCACTTGAGCTATTATAAAGCGGTAATTATGCTTTTTCCTTTTATTATTTTTTTTTTTTTTACTTTCATTCGTAGCTGCTGACTTTGTCGTCAAATTCCTCAAAGCCTCTTGCTTTTCAATTTGAATATTTTAACATTATTATTGTCCTCCAATCGTATTTTACACACATCCATCACATTATAAGCATTCCGTACACTTATTTTCAATAGGGATTATTCTCTGTGTCTAGGAAATGCCTGCTACCGTGCAATGGCACAACAACAAAACACATAAAAAAATATGCTACGTTAGGAAAAATATCCTATATCCAACCAAACCTATGTATATCTCCTTTCCCACAGATTGCAAGAGGAAAAAAGCAACCATGTGCCGTGTTGTTGTTATTGTTTGACTTGAATATTTCACAATCTTGCAACGGGGGTGCTCTCGATCTGTAGCACGATTCCATAGAAAAATGCATTTCCTAGACACAGAGAGTTCCCTCTAATAAATATATTGTCATACATTTCGCTTAAAACAAATTTCTGAATAATTTTATATCACGAAAATACCACACAACACAAAACATTTATAACACTTCTGATTTGCATTAATTTTGAAGAAATGTGCATCAAGCGCGTTAATTTAATTCAAGCCAAGCGATGACAATTCATATTTAAATAGTGCTGCCAGATGAAATGAATTTACAGTAGTGTTAGAGTGTGAAACTTTAAGGCAAATATGTTTTTTACAAATGTAATTGTTTATTATTATTTTTAAATGTTTTAATATTTTAATAATTTAATTCTACATATAATTTTTGCTACTGTCACGTATAAATATGTTAAAAACACAATCACGCTTTCGTCATCAACAAATTCTTAGTGCACAAAATTTTACACGTACATAACGTATGCATAACAGAAAAATTAACACAACACACGCGGATAAGATTTTTTTGGGAATCTAGTATACTGTGGTTATGAAGAAAATCGTAAATATTTATGATAATTGTCCCATGGTTGCATTTTAGGTGTATCGATTAATTTATATTCAGTCATACTGTGTTACCCCCATAATTTGCCTTAAGTTGTTGAGTGTTGCCAGATGCGTGCATTTGTTATTAATAAGTTATTTTTTACGCTCTTTTATTAGCTTAAATACATATGTTTACTACATACATATTAAATAACTTAAATTTATATTTATACAAATATGTGTGCGAAGAATTAGCTTAAATTATTTTGTAAGCATTAAAAAAACTATGTATGTAATGTATGAAATGACAATTTTTTTTTTGTATTTTATTTATATGAAAATATGCTATTAGATTTTATTGAAAATTTTGTTAACCAAATATAAGTATAATATGCATGCCATATGCATTTAATTAAACAATTATTTACGCTACAACGAGATTCAACACGCAGAGTGCTGTCACCACATTAATGTGGTGAAATTGTTAGCGCTGAATATGTAAATTTTTTAATATATAAATTATAAGCAAAAGAGTGCGCGAAATTTAAAGCTCTATTAGTTCAGTAATGCTTAAAAAAAAAACAATTTCAAAACTTTTCCACAAAAAAAAAATGTCAAAAATACAAGCAAAGCAATCAACACACTCTCTTCTCTCTCTCCAAATCCACCACTCTAAATCCGAAATAGCTTTAGTTTCTACCACACCTTATTTCAAATTATTATTATGAATTCCAAAGTGTAGAAGCGAATTAAAATTTTTGTGACGTCAATAAAATAGAAAAACAAAATACATAAATTATGTAAAAAGAACACAACACAAATATAGCAAATTTTTGCTAATAAATAATAGTAAAATGATAAGAAGGTAAAATAAACACTGTAAAATAATGAAATAGTAAACAGACGAAAAAAAGAGTGCAACAGTAAAGCAAAATAATTTTTAAATAACTGTTAAACCAAACATAACTAAAACAGCTGATGCGCGTAACGGGTTTCTCTCAACAAAAAAAAAAAAAAAAACACAACAAATATCTTTCAGAAAGTGTTGCCACTATGTAAAAATTTATTATTAAACTGGCACATTTTCAACTCATGTAGTAAAAATGCGCGCATTACGCTGGAAAAAATAAACTTACATTATTACATACATAAATAGACATTTAAAATGTAGTGAAATTTTTTAAACTCAAAAATCTGTATTCAGGTCTACAATTGCATTTAAAATATTAAAAATAAAAGTTAAAAATAAAAATAAATATATATAGATATATTAAAGGATTTACAGTTAAAGTTTAAAGCATATAACCGTAGTTACGACGCTCGAAAAGTCCCATACACAAACAAAAAATGCGAAAAATGGTATAAGTTTTTGGTTCAAAAATGTGTAAAATACTTGAATTTTTGGTTTCATTTAATTTTTTTTTTATTTTTTTTTTTTTTGTATATATGCTAATGAAAAACGTACTATATAAATACATGCAATACCAAAATAAAAATAAAAAAATTATTTAAGCATTTTTAACTTTTTATAAATTTATACAGTGTATACACTGTGCATTTTGTATAATTTTTTTTAATTTTTTGGGCCATAAATTACAAACAAACTGTAAAAATATAGAGTGTTGGAAAAAAACCATATAAAAATATTTCAAAAATCAAATTAGTTTTAAATAAAAACGCAAAATAAGCAACTAAATAAAGCGCACATCCAAAAAAAAAAAAGAGCAACAACAAACGTTACAACCATTGAACAGACTATTAAATATGCTCAAAACTCTACACACTTCGTTTTTCAACACGAAATTCAAATTCAACATATGCCACATGTCAAATAAAAGCTACAGAATGAGTGTAAATATTCATGAATCATGTAACAGAGCAAAAAAAACATTAAAACAAACTTTCTAACCCGAAAAAATCCAAATTTCCTTCCATAAATATCTAACAGCCCACTTCACTCGCACAGCAATTACCTCATCACGCGCATTTACACGTTAACCATAGTTGAAATACAAAAAAAAAACTCACCATACACCCCCCACGCAGCAACTAGCAGCAATCCAAGCTTACCTCTTGCCTACTACGCATAACTCTAATAATAAATAAGTGAAAGAAAAAAATAGATTTTTCAACTCTAAACACTTAACAATTAGTATAGCACTTTATCTCTCTTTCACTCTCACTCTCTCTCTCTCTCTCTCTCTCTCTCTTCCACTCTCTCTTTCTCTATCTATCTCTCCGTCGCTCTCATTCGCTCCTACGCAACCACTGTCTCGATGTACAACCTGTTCGCATATACAATAATAGAAAATTGTTATTAAAAAGCTCACAATATTCAAATAAAATTGAAATTGCATGTCAAAAAAAGGTTAAAAAATGTTGCGAAAAAATTATTTAACTTTTAAACACACATACATACATAAAAAAGAAAACTTGTATACTCTGAGAGCAAATACTTTAAATAATTAAAGCAGCAAAAATGTTAGTATATAAATACAAAAAAAAATACAAACACAATTTCAAAATATTAAATAAGCAAACAGAAATTAGTGAAAATAAATTTTTCAAAATTATCAAAAGTAAAATAATTGAATTTAATGCAAACAAAAAAATTCTCTGCTGTGCAGATGCAAATAAATTAAGTGTAGGCGAGCGAAAATGGTATATTAAAGTTATATATATTGTATATATATATATATGCGATATACACACAATCACATGCACACAGAGCTGCTTAAAATCATAAAAATAAAAATTTTACAGCAATTTGGACGCCACACAGCATACACATATATAGTAGGAAAAGTTGAATTTTTTTTTTGAAAATTAAATAGTAGTTAAATAGTAGCATAAACATACCAAAAAAGAGTACTCACACGCGCACATATATACAAAATGCTAAATGGATTTTTTTTTTTTTATGTGGAAGAATTTGAGAAAAACCAAATTTTTGTCAGTGGTAACAGCGCAACAGTGACACTAAAATTTAAAGCAAACATTTAATGAAACGAAATAAATGGAAATTCAACTTTCATGTTTTTTTCAATAAATTTGAAATTTTAATTTTTTTTTCTTAATTAAATTCATTTTCACCAGTTAAAAGTAAGACAAAATAAAATTTTTATAAAAACGTTTTCCCATCATCAATGATTGGCAGCATTAACGTTATCGATAAACGCTTCACTCGATAAATTCCGTTGTGTTGTGTTTCTGTTGTGGTAGCGGAAATGCTATCAGCTGTACGTTAGCTGTTTGTTATTGCACATTTTAAATTAAATCAAATACATAGCAGCTGTGCTTAAATATAATTAAAAAAGAGCGACAACTGAAAATTGTTTGTATATATAAATCGCCATTAAAATAATCAAATTTACCAAAATAAAACACGCCGTTATTCTCAAGCAAATATATATGTATGTAAATAATAAGTAGCAAACAAGAGTAGCTTAGTGTAGTGTATTAGAAAATATTTCAATTAAATTAAATTAAAAATTACGAAATACGATATTCGTACGATATATACTACGAATATTATTGAACAGTCTATGTGAATTAAGGTCAACGTCAACGCGTTTTTTCAATTAGCATTAAAGTGTTTGCGGTCGTGTCGTGTGTGCAAGTTGTATTTATACACACATACATACATATACAGATTAAATATTGTTACAAAAAAAAAAAACAACTCCCAAAGAAAGTATAGCTCAAGATTTTAACTGTTTTATTTAAAGAACAAAAGAAAAAAGGCAAGCGCTTAAGGGGTTAGTTAGGCCACTCTAGAGTGCCAAAAAATAGGCCTTTTTTGAGATATTTTTTTTGGGAAAACTATGAAATAAATCTGATTTTAGACAAAAGGCATTTATTGAACATATAATTAACTGCTTTCAACTATTTTTTAAGAAAAATTAATTTAAAAATGGCTATACAGCGTTCTCCCTAGGATGTCTGCATTTTTTTCGTGAACCACGGCCGGACACACAGCTCCTGTAATTTTTTTTTTTTTTTTTTTTTTTTAATAAATTGTTGTACAGTTTCCGCTTGAGAATAGTAATAGCTACAGAAGTACGCAAGATTTTTTTCAAAATATGCATTTTTGACGACAAAATGGCGGGTCTCTAAAGGAAAAACGAAACAATTTGTCCAGAAAAAATCGTTCGAAATTTGTTAATAAAAAAAAAACTATGCAAGATAAAAAAAAATCCTACGTACTTCTGTAGATAATGTATTTCTGAAGTTGTTTGCCAAAATTTCAAGTGAATCGGTTCTAAATTGTTTGAGTTATATTCCCGGCCAACTTGAAAAAAGTGGCAGTTTTGAGCTAAACGCATTTAAAGTTTTGAGTATACCTTACTGACTGATGAAACAGACGCTTCCAACACTCTAGAGAACGAAAATGGGGCATTTAGAAATTTTTGAACTGTCATAATCAGTTGGGATAGCATTTTTTGGAGACCATAATGTATCATTTGATAGAAAGAAAAAAAATCAATTTTCCGAAAATTCTATAGTGGCCTAATCCCTTAATTAAGCAGAGTTTGTGGCGTTTTAGCATTTTGCTATGCAAAATTAGCACTCACTGGAGACTCATTCTTGTTATGCATGGTAATGCATATGCTAATGGCGCTTCAGAATTGGATGGCGGTCTCTTCTTCATTTACTAACCTCCAAACTATCGTAGTAAAATGCTCAACTCTCTGCCGTATTAAATGAGAATACAACAAAATCATTCAACTATAATTTCATTTCAATCTGATCAATGCTTCAGCAAACTCTGCTGCCACCGTTAAAATAAACGAAATAATGCATTTTTTTCAAACCACCTTCGAAAATATTCAACCATAGACAGTCGATACATGCATATTTATGCAATATATGTACATATGTATGTACTGTGCATACATATATTAAAATTAACTTTTTCTAAACAATTTTCTCTGTGAGTTTTATGAAGCATTTGAATATGATGTCCGTTAAACAATTAATAATTTAACCACTTTTGTGCGTCTGAAAGTTGTTAATTTTTGTTTTTAATGTTAAAAACAACAAAAAGCCAAGCTATACAAATATACATATATAACATTTAGATATAATGAAATAATAATGAAAAATTTGAAACTATTTAAAAATTAAAGTGAATTAAAGTGAATATATAACGACTGTATTAATTCAAAAAATTAAAACAAAAAAAAAAAATTAAAAAAATTAAATAAAAAATAATTAAATTAAATTAAAATTATTGCATAGACGACAAAATAAATTTAAAAAAAAGAGAGAAGAAATGCATAACATAATATGTATGTTAGGCTAGTTATATATATATATATATGTAAATACGTGTTTATATCTACGTATGCATGTATGTTGTAAATGCATACGACCAACCAACGTAATTCATAGACGAAATTTAATTAAAAAACAAAAGCAAAAAAATACTTAAATTATAGTAACAATTAATGAAAAATATACACATGTATGTCTGTATGTATGGTATGTAGTTATTAACAATTGTCAACCAACCAACCAACCAAGCATGCAGCAACATTAAAATGAAACCAAAATCAAATAATATTAATATGAAATTTACTGAATTAATGAAGAAATTACTTTAAGTAGCAACTGAAAACGCAAAGTACTTTGAACAAAAAAAAAAAAAAAACGAAAACAAAAAATACCAAAACAAATAATTCAATACATTACTTGATAAACACGGTATAAATCAATATATATTATTTGAGAAATTTTTAATTTCTACCTTAGCAAGCAATTACAATTGATAGAATATGAGAAAAGAGCATTATGAGAATTATCAAAAAAATACGATACTTTCAAAACAAAAAAAAAATGATCGCTAAAATTGCAAACACAAGACACATACATAAAAAAAAAATTAAAAAAATACCGTAAACAGGTAAAACGTTGTAATCAAACACAAAAACACCGATATGTTGAACGATGATGCTATGCAGTGTAGAAGAGAACAAAGTGAATATGGAGTATGTAATAAATAAAACTCAATTAAAATATATATATGGATGGAAATTTTTCCAAAAATAAATAAAAAATAACAACAAAATATATGAAAACGGTTTTTTTTTTTGAATTATGATTAAAATATTATTTATTTAACGAGTTTCTGTGGGAATTGTACTCAACCAAATAGTCTGAAAATGCGAAAATTGCAACTGACACCAACAACAAAACGAACGGATTGAATTTCATCTGCAAGATAGCTTAAACTCACCACCAAAGCATGCATAAAACATGCTGCACCTAACATGAACCCAGAAGAGGAAGAGAACAAGCATTTAAATTCAATTATTTATTGAAAAATTTCATATTTTGGATTACATACAAATAAATATTTATGTATATTGAAAAAATATCGAAAGTGCAACATAAGTAAAAAAAAAAGTTTAAACAATATTTTCATAAATATCTTTGGGTGTTAAATAGTTTTTTTTTTTTCTAAACAAAATATTAAGAAACATTCAAAATATAAATAAATAATTTTTTTTTTAAATAAATATTTATCTTAAATTATTTGCCTAGCTCGTAGGCTTCTTGATTCTTGTGAAACACAGTTTTCATCAAATGTTGACCTATTTCACGTGTCGATCGTCTTAAGCTATTGCGTAATGTATGATGTTTTCGTTCACCTACGCCGTTAGGCAATAATTCTGCTCTCAGCTTCATGGTGCGCTCCGTAGTATCAATTATTGAGATTTCCATTTTGGGCACTGGCTGCTCTTCCTGTTGTGGCGTTTTGTACGTTTTGCGCCTCAAGCTATTGCGTATTATTTGATATGCACTAGGATGTTGTTTCTCTTTTATTTCTGCTTCATCGCCCAACAAATGTGTCTCTTTATCCGCAGTTTCAACTTCTCTGTGTGGATGCAGCAATTTTCGTATTGATTTACGTATTATATTGCGTACACTTGATGACTTTTTGCGTTCGGCGGTGTTCGGTGTGTCATTTGAGCTATTAGAGTGTAGTGAATCTTTACTACCAGCCATGGCACTGGCAAGTGACGGCACAGGGCGGTGATAGGCGCGCACAAATGGTGCTGGAGTTTTAAAATCGAGTTCCTCCTCTTCAGAATCGGACGCATACGCGACATCTTCATTATGTGTGTTTTCTTCTTCTAATGTGCGTAAATCGCTTTCAACAGTTTCTACTGGAATTTGACCAGTTAATGTAATGCGCGATTCCATTGTACATTCATTCACGGTACTTTTGTTTAGCATCACCTCCGTGCTCTCTTCATTTTCCGGTTCTTCATCTTCCTCTGCTATTTCTTCCAGTCTTTGATTGAAGGTAATTTTTTGTTCTACGTTTACGTTTAATTTAAGTAATTCAACATTTTTTGTTTCCAAAAGTGGCTCAATAGCCTTGCGCATTTTTGCCTCATTGATACTATTCTCTAACTCCAACTGATAACGATCCAGCTCCTTACCAATATCCATGCTACTTTCCTCGCTTGCGGAATCCAATGAGCGCTTTGGCTGTCCTAAAACAGGTGAGAATACCAGCTTATCGGCTAGTAGTTTACTGGGTGTTAGCTGATCTATAGGTATATTAGAGAAATCTATTCGACAACCAACAGTTGGCCTGAAGGGTAATGATATCTTCAAATCAGTAGGCGCTGCTTGGGCATCTTCCAAACCGGGATTTTCAACACCAATAATTTCGCTTGTGGCTGGAACATTGGAACAACGCTCAATTTCAAATGGATTTCGTGTAGTTGACACATCCTGTGTGCGTAAATTTAGAGCAGCATTTACAAAACAATTGGATTTATTTGGGTTTTTAGGCACATCACGTAAAACCTAAAAAACTTTAAATATTAAATAATTTTCATAATACCTAATAATACGCTCACCTCATAAGGATTGAACTGCTTTTCTGGCACCTCTAAATTAAGTGCTGGATTTTCGAAACAAGCTTGTATAATTTCTGCCTCACGTTTTTTCTTTTTTGGTGGCTTACGTTGTACTTCATATGGATTTGGGGTTTGTGCATCAATTATCACTTTCCTCTCCGAGGCTTCCTTTGCAATTTCCGAAATTGACTTCACTTCCAAGCAAGCATTTTGCATAACATCACTTTTTGTTGTTAATGGTGTACGCCTGCGCGCTATAATTTTCTTTGGTGTAGAGCTGAAAGCTGAATTCGTAAAGCAAGTATTTACATCCGATGTAATAGCCGCAACCGCCTCTAGATGCTCTTCATTTTGTCTTTTACGCTTCAATGTGGGTAAAAAGTTTGAAATTTCAGGTTGCGTGATTGCCTGAGACATTTTATTGAAATTTCTTAACCTAAACTTTATTTAATCTTAGTTCACATATAATAACAAAAATTGATTAAATTATGCGAAAAATTGGAAAATTGATCTTTTCACTTATTTTATTATTCAACTGCCATTTTGAATTTTACACAGCTGCCGCCAAGGGATAAATTTGAGCCATACGTACGTACAGTATTTGGAAAAATATTCACTCTTCGTTCATACTGTACATGGTAAGTGAAGTGCAACTCTGTATTTGAACAGCTGATTTTGTTGTGATATAATCCAATAGCAACACCAGGCAACACAGCGGCAAGTTCTTTTATAAAATTTCCATTCTTAAATTAAAAAAGAAATGAATTTACAAACGATTTTACAACCATCTGTAATAATTGCCCACACAGTCCGTGCTTATGGCAAGCACAACAAAAAATTTCTATATAAAGATGGAAAGAAATTCGGCAAAATCATTTACTACCCAATGTAAGTACCAAAAAAAAAAGTGTGTGTGCGTAAACATGTGTAGAAAGCTTTAAAGTAAAACTATATTCTCTTATTCTAATGACAAGGAACCCTGATCACGAAGACCCACCAATTGAGCCGGCAAAACTATTTCGTGTGCAACGTGTTAAGCCAGTTAAGGGCAATCCTTATTGGGAGAAACGTATACTCAAAGATCTTGGTCTCGATGGGAAACAGAGTGATTTCACAGTAGTAAAAAATATACCAGACATGAATGCTATGCTTTGGAAGATTAAACATTTAATTAAAGTCACACCAATTACCTTTCCTTATGGTGAACCCAATGCAAATGATGTAAAACACACAATACTCAAGGAAAATGGTGAATGTATTGTGACAAAGGAAATCGGTCCTGTTATTGAACGATTAGAAGCAGCTGAGGCATTTGAATCGGATCCTAAACGTTTAGATACTGATTTATTAAAACGCGATTCCCGTATGAAATGGCTAAACCCATGGTAGAAAAAAAAAAACATTTTTGTGTTTAATTAGCATTTATGCTGTAACTTTAGTATAAAAAATAAAGCTAATACATAAAAACAAAATTTCAAAAAATTTATTTAATTTCTCCATACTTCTGTCGCTACTTTTTTCTCTATAGTTTTACAGCCTGATGTGGCAAAAAGGCCATAGCTACGATCAAATGTTATTACATCTTGAAGTAATGACCTAAAAATTGCAAAAACATTTCCAAATTAAAATGATTAATTCAAAAGTTGAATAATAAGGGTCCATACTCTACTACTTCCTCGTTAGGCTCACGGTCCCATTTACGATATTCTGCAGCGATACACTGTCGAATATGATGTTTCTCCAACGGTAGATACGGAATGTAATGATCAATTACATGTTGCTCAATCAGACCTGCCTTTTTTAAGCCACCATCTAAATTGTAGGAGGCTTTTTCCAGTATCTGTTCGAATGCGCTTAGTTTAATGCTTTCGCGTAATCGTCCATTCTTAAGCAATTTAGCCAGTTGCTCCGATATTTGTACACCTGCTGTATTAGAAAGGAAAATAAATATCGCTTTTGAACCATCCAATTTATCTGGCAGCGCATTATAGTCCACCAGTGCTGCTAAGGATTCAAAAACGCCCGATGGCATTTTGTCAACTTCATCAAATATAAACAAAGAACGTGGACAATCTCTGATACCTTCCACCACGTCATGGTGGATGCGTTGCTTTTGTTGATAAAAAAAAAAAAAAAAAAGAATGATTTTATAACACTGTTAATAAATAAACTTTACAATTACTTACATTATAGTAGCCAACCTCTTTCTCCAACGAAAAATGTAATCTCCCCATATATTTATGCACAAACCGACTTTGTACACCCTTTTCATACAATGCCTCAGCAATCATATCAGATACGAAGTTTTTGCCAGTGCCTGGTGTGCCGTGAAAGCTCATTACAAGAGGTTTGCGTGCCGAACTTTTGGGATTAAAATGCGCCTCCAGCGCCGATATCAATTGTTGCACTACAATATGTTGTCCAAACAATTTATTCTTCAACATTTCTTCCAGCTCTAAAATGTAGGAGTTAGGTAAAATTAATTAAGCGAAATAAAAGCAAATAATTGATGCATTCATTAATTTACTTCTTATATCTCCGGGAATATAGCGTTCATTACAACATTCTGTGAACCGACAATAAGTTTGATCCTTTAGAAATCCGAAGCCGGCAATTGCTCCTAACCCCACACCAGCACCAATAGACAATGAAACAGGATCGATCAGGCACAACGCACATTTTAAACTTAAAACAAATATATATGAAATGCACACTAATCGTAAATGCATATTTGTGCAAAAATATTTTAGAATAACTATATATATGTTATCTATGAATCCCGGTGGCTACAGTTTCAACCGGGAAGTCACCACTTTATTATTATTAACAAAGTAGAAAGATTATTATTGGCAGTGTTACCAGAATCTTTTTTTCTGATGCCAGAAATTTTCAATAATTTCTAAATTAAGCTCGATTAAAGCGAAATGAAATGTCATGTGTCAGCTGTGTTTCTTTACTGGTAATTATCACTAGTCAGCTGTGTTCTTGAAAATTTGATATTTGAGAATTTGACCAAATTTTCTGTGAAAGTGAAAAAAATTCAGCGAAAATTCTTAAAATAAAAGTAATTATTGGGATATATATTATTTTGATACATAGAACTTATAACAGGCGTGCGAACTGCCCAGAGAATGTAAATGTTATACGTTCTCTGGTATAAATTTACCAAATCTCCGCTCAATAGCTCATATTTATAAGCTCCCTGTTTTTATTGTGAATTCGCCTTGGCAAATTCGCTTTGGTTGTTTATTTAAAATAGTCACCACTTTGTTGGCGTTGCAAATGTCAATAAATTTCGAAATATATATGAAAAATTGTGATTTTAAACAATTTTCATTTTTGTAGCTAAAATTTTTTTTTTGGAACTAATTATAAAAACTCATATTTGCTATTGTAATGGCGCTTCAGCTAAATACGGAGGTGCAATACAGTGATAATATCATAAAGTTACTAAAAGATAGTGATGGTGGTGATGCCGAGGTAACCAAGAGCACAATTACCAAAATCTTTTTGCAAATTAAACGTTTCCAAGAGTGCATACGCAAGAATATTGAAGAAAATTATGCTGATTTTATGCCAAATCAAACCTCAACCGATGCATACATAGATGAAGGTGAACAATTGGTGCGTGAATCAGAATACCTGCTGCAGACTGTCGGCAATGAAGCTAGCGATGCACTGCGGCAGGCCAATTCTGAACTGACGGCATTAATGAATGAATTCCGCGAAATGACATTGGGTTTACAGGTTTCCTATCGTATACTCAAGGTGGACGATCTGTTTCAATGTATTAAAGAAGCAAATTCGCACAAGGATTATTTGGTTGTGCTCGATCATTTGGGCAAATTAAAAACGTTAATATCATGTGAAGGTGGCAGTGATGTCGAAAGGATTTTTGAAAAATGTGATTGCTACAACACGATACAAATAAAATATAAAGCACAAGCGAATATTTTACAACAAAATCTACAACAACGATTCGAAGAGCTTGTTGAATTCACCGATAAATCATACTCAAATGCCAAATGTATAACAATACAAGTATCGAAGGATGTAAATCAAGTACAAGATATTGTAATGGCGTTATTTCAAGTAAGTACAGACAAAGCAATGTACATACAATTTACGAATTAAATAGTATCCAAACACCCTTTTTTTGCAGGCTCGTTATAATCCTTTCAAAATGTGCGATTTCCTGCTGGAAAATTGTTTTGAACCATTAATTCTAAAACCCGTCTCGGTGGAGTACAATGAAGAACACCCTGATTATGTGCAACTTACACTCTCCTATTCACTTAAGGAAATGAGTAAAAGCTTACGTCCATCATATATAAAAGTTTTTGAAAATATCAAACTTATTTTACATTGTTTGGCAAACATAAACGTTTCCGTATCTAATGAACAACAAGTATTCTCCATTATTGGCAATCACATAAAGCACAAGCTTTTAAATTTACTTGTTAATGAATGTCTAATGTATAATATACCGAAAAATATGAGCGAATACGAAGAGTCAATGCTTGCCGAACATGTCATACAATTTGAACATTTCCTAGCCGATGTTTTTCTTATAAATGCCGAAACTGATCGTGCCTTAAGCGATTTCGCTGAAAAATTCGATGACTACTTTCGTGAACAATTCAGTAATAAACTATTGGAAAGCGCAATTGGTATAATGCGCAAGGATTTGCAGGATATGACGCTGATTGCTGAAAAGAATGCTGCCGAAGAGGTATCCACAAATCCATTCCTTTTCCCCTGTTGTATGGTATCGAAAAGTACTTTGGTAAGACATTTCAATACTTTTTTTATTTCAGTCGAATTGTAGATTTCAAACATTTATTACTGTTATTTTTTTTTTTATACATTTAGGAATTGATTAAACTAATGGAGCGTATACTACGCCAACCACTTGAGACTAAGGATGAGAGTTTTATCAATGTTATCGGTATTATATTGAATTCATATGTGACCGAAGTGCCGAAAATACACGAAAAGCTGCTGGATAGCATACCACAGCAATCGGCTTTGTTTTACAATAACTGTCAATTCCTAGCGCATTGGGTGACAAAAAATTCTGATAAAAATATACCCACATATCCGGCATTGGTTAATACATTACACACGACTGGTATTAAATATTTGAATGTACAAATCAATTATCAACTTAAAATCATAATGGACATATTGAAATATTTTGGTAATACAAAATTCGCTTTCGAAAAAAATATTTTTGTTAAATTTAAAAAAAAAATTTCATTTTTAATTAACAGACATTTCCGATGCACATACAGTTGGCACAGCGCCGTTGAAATTATTACGCCAATGTTTGCGTCAATTGGATTTGTTGAAAAATGTTTGGCAAGATGTGCTGCCTGATGCTACGTACAACAAAACATTTTGCGATATTTTAAATGATTTTTTCAATGAAATCATGAGACGTATACTGGCAATGGAGGATATTTCGGCAACAGTGGCCACTGAGTTGAGTGAATTGATTAGTGTCATATTGGAAAAGGTGCCAACATTATACAAGGTAAAGCGTATATAAATATTTCTAAATTGCAAAAACAGCGCTTTTAAGCTAAAATTTTGTTTAATTTCTTATTTTTTTCTTTTTTTTTTTTTTGCTTGCAGTCCAAACACGAGGTTATACAAATTAAATCTTGGATGAAACTTGAACAGTTGAAAATGATATTGAACGCTTCACTGCAAGAAATCACCGAGCAATGGTGTGAGGGTGCCGGCATCTTAACGGTTAATTATAAAGCCGAAGAAATCAAACATCTCATACGCGCGCTCTTCCAAAACACCGAACGACGCTCTAAGGCATTAGCTAAAATTATATGAATTGTTGAATGCGCTACTTTTCCATGGAATAATACATTTCTATTATAAACATTTACTACAAAATAATTTGTAATTACATACATACATACATATGTACATATGATATAAAGTAATATGCTAACATCTGAATATATGTAAAACAAAAACAAAAAGCAAACACTTTATGCAGCATTTTCTGCTAGAGCTTGCTCAAGCATCGGCTGCAATTGCTCACGCAGCAGACTATGATCACGGCCATGTGTTACTTGAAGTATTTTTTGTGCTTCCCTCAAATTATTGATAGCCTCTTTAAGTTGTCTTTTGTATAATTGAATTTTACCAATTTTCAAATAAAGCATACCCAATAAAGGATGCCAATCACCATAGTATTTTCTAAAAAAGAAAAAAAAAAAAGAAAAACCAAATTGCACAGTTTACAATGCGCTTCCAAGCTTTTCCAAATGCGTATACTCACCTAAAGCCGGGCACAAGCTCAATGCCATACTCCAAAGCCTCAGTCCATTTGGACACATCGATGGCGGCCTCAAATGCTGCATCTAAAGTTTTTAAATGCCAAACATTAAGTGGATGTAGTATACCCTTTTGCTTGGCTAAGCATAATTTGCATACATCAAGATCTGAAAAAATAATAATAAAAAAAAAAATGATTTTCCTCATTAATCACAATTAATTTAATTATTATTATCGCTCATCTCACATGCTACATCTTTCATGTTTTCCAAGTGTGTTTTTGTTATTGCCAGCGTTTCGTTAAACACATTTCGTAGCTTCGGACTCACGCCAGCGCCACAACGTGGGCAATTATTGGTATTTATATCAAGAAATTCTTTGCAATTTTTATTGGCACAAGCGGCTGCTAACATTTCATGGGTCTCCTGCGCATCAGTGCATTTCGTACAAATGCAGAAAAAATAATAATTCGCTTGTAATTCCGCACGACGTTGGGCAGGTGTGTTTAGCAGATCGATGTAACTGATAAAGATCTGCAAAAGAAGTGCATATATATATATATATATATATATATATATATATATATATATATATATATATATATATATATATATATATATGAATATGAGCGTTATTTCGATATTATATATTTATGTATGTGTTCTACCTTGGACCAATCCAAACAATCTATATCCTCAATTGCGTGTATATGTAAGGTGGTGCCCTCAAAGGTGGCCACGGCATTTGGTTTACAACTATGATCTGTCACCGAAACGCCCAAATAAATCGCAGTCGCAATCGAATTCATTTCAGGATCGAGTATGCTGAAGCCATTTGTGATCAGCTGTAGTTAAAAATATATATAAATAAAGTAAATATGTCGAAAAAAGGCAAATACATGTAATATTATATAATAAAATAAAAATTATGTATAATAAATAATTAAATATAGAACAAAAATATATATAAAAATAAATAAAATATAAAAAATTAAAAAAAAGCTTAAATAAGACAAAAAATTATATTTAAAAAAAATATATATAAAAATATTAAATAAATATATATTTTTGATGCCGTAACCATACTACTGTGCGTTTTAAATTTGCTTATTTGCTTTTATTTGCAACCGAAACAATAAAAACCGTGACCCACACGAGGCGTACATCACTCTGGCGTGCGCCTAAACATTGCAGCTGGCATGTTTTCTACATACTCAAATACATATGTACATACAATTTTATTTCGTTTTGTCTCTTCTTTAAGTAATATGTTTTTTTTTAATTGATTTGAAGCACAACTGTGGCGCCGAAACATTTTTCCCACACGTTTTTTTTTTCGCCGGCAAGTGCATGACTTCTCATTTTTTGAATATTTTGGCACAAAGCCAGCAAATTTCAATCTTTGTTGAGGCATTCACTTGCACAGATACACAGCAATATATACAGTACATATTTGCACGTAATATATACTGCATTTTCAGTGACGACATCATTCGCTTAAAGCATTATATAGAGATTCAAAATAAAATCGACCACTACGCGCGGCTATAAGCTCTTTTTTTTCTTTTTTTGTATAGCTTCATACCCTGCCATAGATACTTGTCAGCTCCGTCAGATTCGGCACAATAACACTTTCGCCCATCATATCCTGCAATACGGCATACAAAGACTCTAAATGCTCCAATCTGCGCACATCATTTTTAATCTCGCCATAATCTGCAGACACGACAAAAAAAAAATATTAAAAAAACTCAATACAATTTCAAACTGATTATACGCACGTGACATCAAATCACGAAAGCGCCGTGAACAGGTATCCGTATAATAGCCACGTACAAGATCGCCACCCTTATCTAATTGTATGATTAATTTACATAGCATGCGTGCCGCATCGGGCACAATGCGCGGATAAATGCGCTTGAGGAATGGACATTCGATTTTATGTACACTCCAGCTTTGCATCTGACAGTCACGGCTGCAGTAGTAGACATATTGGCAGTTGGCGCATTTGCGCACTTTACAACTACGTAAAAATATATAACATATGTATATACATATATACATTATTACCCATTCCATGTCATAACTTACGCTTTCAAACAATTGTCGCAACGTTCCTTGCGATATTTTGACTGCAACACAAAAGCGAATGGTTTTTCGTTAAGTATGCGGTCGCCTCGTTTTATAGCTTTTGTGCCATTTCTTGTTGTTGATTTCATATTGCTGCTCCCCTGTTTACAACACTTTTTGCTACACTTTTTGCCGGTGCAACGCGTACCGGTAATGTTTTTTCTTGCAGTTGATGGTGTTAGCGCTTCGCTGCGGAAGGCAGCTAAGAGCTTATCGAACTCTTGTGTACGCAGTATAGTTGGCATTGATTTTCAACGTTCTGAACAGTTCACGAGTCCTCGAACGACTGAAGATATTTTCGAAAAGAAAATCTTTTTTCACTATATACTTGCTGCATACATATGTATGTATATAAATTTAATTGATATGTATATAGTCTATCAGCACTCACCTGGGATATCGAGTGACCCGTATATAACTTGATAGTGGGATTGATGCCAACTGATTATGCTATTTTCGAAATTTGATTTTCAATTAAGTGCAGTAGCGTGGTGAAAAGTTATTCTTTGTGTCTGTTCGAAAATTGAATAAAACTAAATTAATTGAATTAATTGAAAAAAAAAAATCATTTTATCACAAACTCCACTTACCTGGTACGCCTCCAGTTCTCAAATAGTTTAATAAAAGCAGTTCGATTGACAAACGTCCGTTCTTTGCTTTTTGTGGGCACGTCCGCATTGTATACACCTTTTTCTGACGCACCAGCTTGTGCTATTTTTATAATATTTTCTTTTAATATTTGAAAAAATAATCTAGATCGAAATACAAAATAACAACATTCAATTGTCTATTTTTAGGATCTACTCAGCTGATTTTCTGATGAGCTAGGTGTTGGTAGTTTATTTGTTTATTTATGCAGAGAACGTACGCTCTCTGCTTTATGACAATCACGGCGTGACTTGCAAGAAACTTTTAGAAAATATTCACGCAAAAAACCATCGTATTTTATAGATGAAAAAATTAAAAAAAAAAAAAAATAATTCAAAAATACACTTTGCCTTATACCCATAGTTGGCTGCAGTGTTTTTTTTTTGACAAATTTTCCACGGAAATTCATAGATCTGTATCTGGTCCACTTCCTGGAAAGATAATAATGCCAAGTGAATTAGACCTCATCCACTTGAAGACAGAAAAGTTTTGTTCAAATTAATGTAAGCAATAAGCCAACCATATTCCAAGTTTTAAGTAAATCGAGAAATCAATACTATTTTTTCGAGACTAAAACCGGTTCTGGTCCACTTTCCTTAAAAAAGATTTATTCAAATCCAAAATCCACTTGAACACACACATTTTCATCAAAATAGGACCACACATGTAGAAGGAGTTCAATGACAAGCATATGTACATCAGATTTTTATAAAAAAAAATTTTCTTTGTTTTTATAATAATCACTTTTTCAAATTTGGTTCATCAACGGTCACTCACATACATACATCTTACTAAAAGGCCAGGCAACCTACTGGATATCCAGATTATAGAAAATCAGAATTACGCCGATTTTGAGCCTAGCACTTTTGACATCTGTCTTATGCTATCACATCTAAGACTGTAAATATCATGAAAGAGCGATTTCTGAATCCAACTTATTTACAATAAGAATATACGTATATATATAATTAAAAATATGATTTTCATTGGCCATATTGAAATTTACACAAAACCTATTCTTTTTGTAAAAATAGTTTGATTTTGCCAGTAAAATTTTTCTAAAAACAAAGTCTTTTGAAAATTCACTACATAAATAGTAGTTGTTTTATAGCTATAAAATAAATACACAGTTTTATATATTTATTAATAAATGTTAACGGTTTTTACGAGTGTTCGTTCTACCATTTCACTTGCGCTTTTCGCATTGCAGGCCAATTCAGAAAGGTCAAGCAAAGAAAAAAGTACTATCTGGCATTGCCTTAAGTCATGCCACGATAACATATCTGTCTTTGTCGTTTATTGAAATTTATTAGTGTTGAAAATTTACAGGTGCTGGTTGTGTGGTGTAATCTTAAACGGCATTTTGTTATCCTGTATTAGATTTAATTGAAATAGATTTTATTTTTATAACTAGAAAATAATAAAATATTTAAATTTACTTGCATCGTTTGTATTGCGTAATTATAAAGGACTAAACGCGAATTGTCACTGGGAAGATTTAGTGTTTACTTCCGCAGCATTTGTGGGCGTAACTAATCGTATAAAACATTTACATATTGTATGAATAGATCGATAAAAGCAACGTGTTCCAACATGAGCGATACACAGCAACCATCAGGTTCACGGAAGCACTCTTCTGCTACAATTAATAGCAATACCGAAGAGAATCCGCCAATGCTCAACCCTGAAGAGGCGGAGGAAGAAAGAAAGAATATGCAGAAGATCGTAGCAGCTTTACGTTATTATCAGTGAGTAAAAGCACCGTAAAGCAGCTAATTTATACACAACCCCTCAATGAAACGCCTAAATAACGTTGTGTGCCTATATCAATTAAAGTTTATTTGCATTATTTTTTTAGGTTATATGTATATAGAAATATTCATAAGTGCCGCTAATCGCATGCCGTATGGCGATGGCATCCTTTCCTTCATTACATTTCATGAAATTCCGACAAATAGAACAGTAATGCACACAAGAAGTGATAAGAGTGTTGATGTAAAAAAAAAAAAAACGCCGCTGTTATAATGTTGCTATGCTCTCGGTACGGTCACTAATAGTATTGCTGGCATATTCATGAGCAGCAGGATAGAAATACGCACATATTTGTATATACATATGTACATATGTGTAATCAATTATTACACAGACTAACCTTGCAAATATCAATAATGTTGT
This sequence comes from Neoceratitis asiatica, assembly GCA_030068015.2. Lineage (NCBI taxonomy): Eukaryota > Metazoa > Arthropoda > Insecta > Diptera > Tephritidae > Neoceratitis > Neoceratitis asiatica. The sequence goes on along the minus strand of CM061525.1, from coordinate 90,905,242 downwards.
TGTAGATAAGCTAATGTTTACTACAATAATACCCCTTTTTGTATTGTGACATCACAGTTGGTATATAGTAAAGTTAAATAAAGTTATTTTCAATTTCTTCATACACTTGTTGTTTTCACTATAATTTCATTTTTGCATATATATATTTTTTTTTTTTTTTAGAAAATACTGCTATGCACGTGTTAATAAGACTGAAAGCTACCTCAACAGTCTTCCCATACACCATCAGGGCATGTTGGTTAAATATCGCAATCATTTGCGTGTAGTAAGAGATTGTATTGATGAAAACCAGAAGGTAATTAGGAAAATGCTACGTGACCATGCCGGTTTAATAGATATGGTTGGATCCAGTGAACAGGTGCTTGTAACACAAAAGGATATTGATGGGCATACGGCAAAAATAAGACATCAAGATATGGAGCATGTAAGATAATATTTCTTTAAGTTAATAATTTCATTGGAAATATGACTTTTGATTTGAAAACTTATACTAATTATGGCAAGTGGTTTTTGATAAAATTAAATGTGCTTAAAAGCTGGTAAATTTTTAAAATTTCACTTATTTTTTAAAAGTTTTTTACACAAATCAACAAAAAAGATTGCAAATTAAAAATTGCATACAATTTAAAATTAAATATGTACACAAAAACAAATACTTACTTGCCACAGGCAACAGAGCATGCTGATGTTGAACCTTTTCAAATTTTAAAGGCCCATACGACATTAAAACTAATCGCCCGAGATTGGAGCGATGCCTGTACAGAGGAACGCGAGCAGTCGTACAAACCGATTATTGATGCAGTTGAGGAGTTCTTTAAGCCTGAGCAATAGTGAGTTAATTGCATAAAAACATAATTAAAAAGATACATAGAGTATTAATTGTTAAAATTTTAATTTGCAGCGCGCTTAACGAGGTGAAAATTCTTGTGCCAGGCGCTGGACTCGGACGTTTAACTTATGAACTTGCCTGTCGTGGTTATGATTGTGAGGGCAATGAATACTCCTATTTTATGCTAATTGCCTCATACTTTGTGTTAAATCTGTAAGTTTTTACATATCTGTATGGACATGCATATGTATAAAAATAGTGGAATAAAAAAATTATTAATTTTTTCCTAACCCCTTTTATCAGCTGCACGGAGGAAAATAAATATACGCTTTACCCCTGGGTACATCAGTATGTAAATAATTTACGTATGGCCGATCAGGTAGCGCCCGTGCGTTTTCCTGACGTTTCGCCAGCGGCAAATCCACCTAAAGGAAATATAATGATGGCGGCGGGTGATTTCTTGGAGGTATGAGAAAAATTTGCTACGTGAAATATGCATGTACGTGCGCGTAAAACTATTATAAATTAGTAATTATAAAATTTTTTTGAAATTTATTTTCATAAATATAAAATTAAATAGCAAACATGTATGTGTATACATATGTATGTACATTTTTCGCCGTATTTGTATTATCCACTTATGTTAAAATATTTGCGCACGTGTTGCTTATATATTCATAAGACTTTGGTATTAGTACACACGTACTTATCCACATATACTTTGGCATATATACTATGTACGTATAAATCATTCTTCGCACTTTTGTTTATCTTGCAGGTCTACAAAACGCCCAACAGCTATGATTGTGTCGCCACTTGTTTCTTTATTGACTGCACCAATAATATTGTGGATTTTATTGAAACTATTTTTAGGTACGCATATTTTGCTTGTTAGTTTTGCCCTATCAACCGTTTCAAAATCTTGTAGAAACTTATGTATGTATATAAATGTATGTATTTGTGTGTACACCTACGTATACACATGATGAAATATTTTAATTTTTTTTTATTTTTAAGTAAAAACGTTTTTTAACTTATATAATTTTGTATCTAAATTTTAATTTTAATATTTTTTTCTTTTTTAGAATACTAAAACCCGGTGGTATTTGGGTTAATTTGGGTCCATTACTCTACCACTTCAGCGATATACAGAGTGAGAATAGTATTGAACCGACTTTTGAAAATTTGGAATTGATCATTAAAATGGTTGGTTTTGAATTTTTGCGCTGCGAAACCGGTGTTCGCACTAAATATGCACAGAATCCGCAATCAATGTTAAAAAGCGAATATGAAAGCCTCTTCTGGATTTGCCGAAAGACGGAAAATGCAAATGATCCCACAGATCAATACGACGATGAAACAGATGAGTTAGTCGGTGGCGGTAGCGGTAGCGGCAACGGCAACGGCAGTGCCAGCATTGGTACTAGTCGATATGCAGAATGCTATAGCAATGGTTATAGAAACGCCTACCAGCATCAATAGTATTGAGATTATCGGGAGAATTCGAGTTAAGAGACGACAAATGAACAGTGTGAAGGCACATTTGCTTCGAAATTTAGTATAGTATAGAAAATATATATATTTTTTAATACCGGCATACCTACATATTTTTAATGAATTTTTTCATAACACACATACATACAAAAGCGAATAAGTATGAATATAGAGTGGCTATGAGTTGACAACTGGAGCTGGAGTTGTATAAATTACATATACATAGATATTGTGGAGGAGATAATTGAATTACAATTTTTGCACAAGAAAAGTGTTTTTAAGTTTCTTTACAAAAAAAGATATGCCCGAAACATTAATAATTGTGTACTTATTTAAGTAAAGTATTATCGACATGAAGAATATTATTATAATGACGCTTGGAAACCTATAAAACATGTCTTCTATTGTATTAGTATTGGTCAATAGTTATATATATATATATATATATATATTTCATTGCTTTATGCTCTTTTTACATAGAAGTTAAATGGATTTTTTTTGCTTTCCTTATGCTTTTTACATAGCCGTATGTATGTAGATACCTCATAAAGTGGAATTGGATTTTTTTTGTATTTTTTTTAATTCTGTTGCTTCCATCACTGATAGTATTTAATTAGTAACAAATAGAGCAAGATACATTTATATTAATACCGTTAATAAGAGACAAAAGAGAAACAAACATTTATAACGTTGAAAGAATAAATAGAAGATTTGTTAAAAATCAACCAGCCAAACAGATTTTTTTCATTTATTTATTCAAAAATTAAAATCGCGTAGTTTATATCAAACTCACAGGAAATTCAATTTCTTTTTTTTTTCCAATTATACTACACATTACAATTGGAATTGAGAAACTGCACAAACAACTGTGGCACTTTATCTAGAGTACTTGTGGTCGCATGATGCAGCTTACTATAATTAAGAAATTGTCTACGCAAACGATTCAGCTGTATGGCATTTATGGCTGCTGGCACTTCCACTTTCACTTGACTACCTTTTACCGGCACCGCACCTGTATTGCCAATTTTACGTGCTGCTAAAACATCGGCAATTATTTGTTGCGTTAATTTATCCAATTCAAAGAGGTAATTTGTGGAACTTAATGGTGGCTGAAATGATGTACGTACATACGTCTCAAAAAATACTAGGTATTTCATTTAGTGTTAACACTTACATTCTGCGTGCTTTGATTTGGCGGTAATGGTTTCGTTTCATACAATGCGCTAAAGATGGCTTCTAAATCAAGTGTATCATCGGGAAATACAACAAATAACGGACTATCCCAACGGCAATTACCATGTGGCTCTTCGAAACGCATACATAGTGCATCGAATATTTCACGCGTATATGGTACGTCAGAGTTATCTGGCGCATTTTCATCGGCGCCATTAGGTGGTACTACATCGTCACCGGTGCGCTGTTGATTGAATTCCCACGCACGTACCTCTTGTATGCCACAAAAGAGTGTACACTGTGTAGTACGCGCTGCTTTGGTAGCACAAAACAATTCGTAACGATAGCCTATAAAAGAATTTACGGTGTAAATATATACTTTAAAGGATTATTGTGTACAAGAAATACCTTTAATGTAATTGCCAGCGTCTACAATGACGACATCTTCTTTATTAAGTAATCGCAACGCCTCTGACTTGATGTCACTGCGTACTTGTTTTTCTTTTTGTGAATCTGCAAAGTATTCATTCTTCGCAAAACCTGCATGGGGTATGGAAATGTTCTCCGAGATGAGATGCACCTTTTTCCCTTTGTCTGTGAGGAATTTTTGTAGATTTTTCGCACGCGTTGTCTTACCACTGGCTGGTAAGCCGGATATTATTATCATAGGCATTTCTACAACTATAAGAAATTTATATTTTTGTTTATAAAAAACTATAATTTAACTTATATGAAAACAATCTTGATTTCCTACAAAAAAATGTTTAATAAACGTCAAAAGCTTTTCAAATCGTGGTGTATTTACATTTGTTTACATACAAATATAAACAGCTGTTAACAAAATCAGTGCCGCACATGCGAAAGGGTTTATTGTTGGGAATTTATGCAGTCGTCAATTCTTGAATTTAAATTAAACCAATTACCATTAAATTCATTCGCCTACATACATTTTAATGCCATACATACATTTAATGCCATTAACAATGGTTATCAGACATTAATTTTCAGTAAGGTTTGAAAATATTTACAAGGAGCCCCCGTAAAAATGTCTCTTTACACACGCCACTGCTCACAACAATTTTGCTAAATTGTTTTCGCAAAAGTGCGCTAGAAGGAAATATCTAAATAAAATTTTAAAAACATATTTACTGCTTTTTTCGCGACTTTTCAAAATGTCGGATGGCAAACGCAGACGATATCGCAAAGCTAAAGTTTGTATATTTTGTAGTGTCAAAAATCATAATTTTTTAATTTTTTTTATTAATAGCAAACTGAAGATAAACGTCCCATAATACTAGCCAAACGCAATGTGGATGAGGAAGCTTCATCTTCTGTACGACGTGGAAATGCCGACACCGAGTCACAGCCAAAAATTTTGCTTAAAACACGCGCAGAGAACAAAGACGATGCAGAGGTAGCCGCAGTGTCTGCAGGTGCTAGCAGCGCGCCTTTAAGAACTATTATCGTGACACGTAGTGGAATGCCAGAGAGTCCATGCTTAAGTGGTGTAAGCCCAGTTAAAGAGCAGCTACAGCAGGCATCACAACAATCGAATACACCTGCAATTGAAGCAAATAATTCAGCTTCAACTATACATATAGTCGAACCCTTGCCACAAATGACGCGACCATCAACAATTATATCTTCAACTGGTGTAATAAATGCCACCACACGAAAACTGCTTATGAAAGGGAATACCGATTTTCTGGTGGTCGGTGTAATTGGCACACAGGGCGTGGGTAAATCAGCTATTATGAATCTGCTTGCCAATGATGATATAAATTATGATTACCATGAGAAAATATTTATGGAGGAAGGTGGCTTCTTCCCGACTAAATTGAAACAACACAAGTGCTACGCGCGTTCACGTACAGAATCTACACATATGTTTATTACCAGTGATCGCTTGATATTGCTGGATAGTCCGCCAGTAATGTGCAATTCCTATCGCAAAGACATGACCACCAATGAGTTGGATGATTTACGCCAAATAATAAGCTTTTTATCTGTGTGCCATTTGCTGATTGTGGTGCAAGATGATTATTTCAATATGAATTTTATACGTTTACTACAATTCGCTGAACTTATGAAACCTTCACATGATAATAAACCATTCGTTAGTGACTACTATCCGAATGTGCTCTTTGTAAAGAATCGTGCCAAGCGACAGGATTTTGTGCCAGGTCAAAAGGAGCGCACAAATCGTATGTTACGCGCACTCTTTAAAGACTCACAGTTGCGTATATATGTAGGACAAACGGCGGAGCAGAAGCAAAAGAAAACTCGTACGCCAGAAATAGAGAAACAAGTTAATACGTTTCTTATACCGGAAGTTGATGGTAAAGATTAATATTAGTTTTATAGAAAAATTAAAAAAAAAAAAAAATTTTAAACCAAATTTTCCTTGCAGAACATTACTATTCCACATTCCACAAACCACTGCATGAAATTATTGCCGAATTTCGTTCGCTCGTCTTCATGACACCGCGTAATGAGATGTATGCCGGAGCTAGCGAGTTAACGGAAGCTATATGGTTTGAGTTGCTCACAAAAGTTGTACAGGAGAAGCAACACTTTTTCAATACCTATGAGGAAATACAACGTAAACATTTGGAGGTCGGCAATATGCAGATTAGTGGTCAGGGTAGCAAGGATGCACACGAGAATTGGAGAGAGCAATAAAAAAAAATTAAATGAAAAGCTTGCATTGTACTACGATCAAATCGCACATGGTAGGGGAATGGGTCGGGAAGCTAAATGATGTGGGAGAACACAATTAAGTTAGGCTCATTTGGGTCCCAGGATACACAGTAGTATAAGGTAACGTAGTAGTTGACAAAACTGCTAGGAAAGCGGCATCAATTTCGCCTACAGGATCAGATCCTTTTTTCCCTATAGACCGCATACTTATACTATAAGAAAAAAGAGCAAGGAAGGGAAGAATTAGGTGTTGGCATAGAAAAGATGAGAAAAACAAACAATCTAAACAGCTAATGAATAGTTCCAATACATACAGATTTAAAAAATTATTTTATTTAATAAGAATAACTTGAGAATACCGACAGGGCATTTTAAGCCCGATGAGACGTGATGATCGGGTGGAAATTTCATTCGCAAACTAAGACATGGAAGAGCTATTTTACCTGATGACCTAAATGGGGTTAGGTCGTCTGTTACAGGCCATAAACACCATTCACCGAGAGTCCGTTAACACCTTTGTGAACTCTCTTCCTCCGAGTGGTGTTCTCGGAGTACAATCAGCACCCATAGCAGAACAAGAGCTCGAGATGCCTCGAGAGAGTCGCGCAACCCTGGCACAATTAAGGTCTGGATATTTTGGCAGGCTTAACTCCTACCTATCCAGACTCGACCCTGACATACCCAACACATGTCCTGCATGCAACGAATCTCCGCACAACACTAACCACCTCTTTGCATGCCCACTTAACTCGACTCATCTAACACCTCTCTTCCCCGGGTCCGAACCCGTCGGGCCTCCCGTTAGATGAGCTCGATGACTAAAACTGGATATACCTGACCCTAGGCGGAGTTGGCTAGCCGTCACAACAACAACAACAAAAACGAGTTATATTAGGCTGCTCTCTACACTGCCCTCTTCGTCCGACAAAATTCAGCGACAGGCGACACGCTGTCTGCGCAAGTTGTCAAACACAAGCGCGAGGCTTGAATTCTCCAGTGAAGAAATTCAGGTAGTTATTGGGAAGGTGAAAACTTCCGTAAATTGCACAGAACCATAACCATACTAACACCCGGATAGTCCGTGGCCTTAACCAAAATCGAGCCTGTGCGCGAACTCTTCTGGTCGCGCTGTACCTGTCTAAAGCTTTTCACACGGACAACCACGCAGTGCTACTATCGGGTTAGGGTTTTAAGAATTTACCCGCTGTAAGGCATGCCTGTCGTAAGAGGCGACTAAAATTCAACAGTTCCCGCGACAGTCGGGTCTTTATACCGGAATGATCCGGATTTTTATCCGGCCAAGTACTGTTACTCCCGCAATATTCCCAGAAGCCCGTTTTGGGGTTATAGCAACAACAACACTATCGGACATCGAGCAATTCTTATTACCGCCGGGGTTGAATTGCCGTGTGGTCGACAGTCAACAATTGACTTTCGTCAAAATTTTATACTCTGAAAAATTGAGCAAGGGGCTCCGAAGGGTGGTGTCTTCTCTCCACGGCTGTTTAATATTTACATTTTGAAGCTCTCTCCACCACCAGAGGGCGTTTCCCTGATCTCATATGCCGCAGATTGTTCGATATCTGGCCTGGATGTTGAAAACCTTTGTTCGAAAGTAAACTTCTTCACAATCTGCTTAATTGGACATCCACATGGACATGGAATTGAGAGATGAAACTAAGGAAGAGTGCTCCCGCTGCTGTCACTCCGCAAACCGGTAAACCTAGAAAAATCATATCGTTGGATATCTCGTCATTCCCAAGTACCCCTTGATTTGTCGAATGCTGAAATGCTGTCTGCTGGAAAACAACCTTAAGGGCCAGCTCTGCAGCCCTTAACTCCACGTCTTTTGATTCCCCTTCCTTATTAACACTAGCTCTACTCTACGAAGATACATTCCAAAAATTGAAAGCAACGTTTTTTAAACATTTTACACTTTTATTTTAATAATTATGGAAAAAAATCTATTTGTAAACTGTCTGTAGTAGCGGCCTACGCCGTAACTCAATCGGTTTATAAGCGTGTTGATACACACTAGCCAAGCGCCAGTGCTCTGGATAGCCACCCTCACCAGCACCACCGCCAAAACAACGAAAGGGTGGCACCAACGTATCAATATCATAATTACGCTTAGCATAGGGATCACGTTGTCGTGGGACCACCAAAACCCGACTGGCAGTATGCGGTTCCATACCACAGCCGCTGTCTGTGCTCATGAAATGACCCGCTGCATCGTATCTCGGTACGCCAACACGAAATGGTGCTTTACAAACTGTGCGTGGTGGTGCGGCGTGATGACAGTGCGGCGGTTCGGGTGCGACTTTGTGACAAAGTCTTGAACGCGCGCGACTAAGAAAGCCAGGCGCACCGCCAACTCGTTTCGACCGTCGACAGCCGCGTTCTGTTATGAGATCCTCACACGAAGCTGCCATATTGCCATTACCGCCCAGATATTTTTGACGTAGCGCGCGATAGCCCTCGTCAGCTAACATATTAGGCGAAGACTGATATTGTTTGCTCAAACGATTTGTGGGCATTGCGCAGTGGCGCGTTACGCTGCGTGCGCGTATTGGTGCGCGCGCTGCGCTACCGTCTCCGTCACAGAGGCAGTCGATGTCGCGTTCAATTGCGCGCCCACCGAAATCCGATTTGCGGCGCATAATATCTTTATCGAAGAAACCCGTTTCACCGAGTGTGCTATTGAAAACGCCCGCCGAGCGACCCAGATCTGTAGCAGGCTCATCACGTGGCGTTTTTACGTAGTTAAATACAGCCGGACCGGCAGTGTCGTCTGAACCGTCTATATGCGGCGGCGGTTGTGGTTCATCTGCTGGATTGGCAGTACGGTAGTCCCAGCCTATGGCCAAATCCATCGCGGTCATTGGCTTTTGTGGCTGCGCCGAGGAAATTCCACGTGTTAAATCGCCATTATAAGCTTTGGGTACGACGCCGCATGTGCGCGGTCGGAAAACTTTCAATTTCGTGCAATGTGTGGGTCCCGCATTGTGCGTCCGTATGCCCACACCCGTGGCATAGGGCGCAATATCGAGCGCCAAGCCTGGATTATCACCCGTTATTTGACGCTTGCGGAACGCCATATCCAATACACAGTCGGGCAACGGCTGATGATCCAAATTGTCATGATGCATGCGTCTGGCCAACTCGAAATTGGCATACGGCGGTATAATGGGTGACGGTGAGCGTTCATTTGGTTTAGCGGTAATTGACTTAAGCGGCATTTTTGCCTCAAGATCTTGCCCGGCAGGTGAGTCTGGATTCTGATAACCGAATTTCTTCTTAAAATACTCCAAACTCGGCCCCACCGAATCTGTTAGTGCAGCTGTTTGTGGTAATAAGGATGTTGATGTCTGAAGCTGTGGCATTTGGTCGTCTTTTTGTAGTGCGTCAGCAGCCGCAGGCGTTGGTGAAGACACGCGTGTTAAGGGCAGCAGTACTGGGCGCGTTAATGTCACGTCCGGCTTTTCCGACTTGCAGAGATGATCGCCCAGATAGAGCTTGTCCAAAGGCAGTTCTGGTTCGATATTATTGTCGCGTTCGTATTTCTGTTGCAGTAACTGGGCGCGTGAAGAGTGTTGCTCCACGTAGGGCGTAAAATCACCCGGCACGTACTCTAAATCAAAATGCTTGAATGAGAGAAGAAGTGAGGGATGAATTTTTTTATTATTATTAAATTTCCGTTACATATTATTTTAGCGGTTAAAAAGTAAAAAAAAATAAAAGTGATGCGATCTAAAAATGGGAATGTGTCTAGCATGCTGGTGGTATTTGTACGATTTCACAAGGTTCTTCGGCCTTCTTCTCATTACTCGTCTGCTTCTTAGTTGGTTTCTTTGAATCAAATTGCGATGAGTCAAACCAAAAATTTATGAATAAAAATTAAAACCAAAAAAAGCACGACTCATCAAAATTCTTCAATATTCACCTTTTTCCCTTGACCCTTAGCGCACTTGCCAATGCCTTTCTCACCTGGTGTGAAGATACGTCTAATGGTCTCGCATTTGTCATCACATTTGGTTGGTTCATCTCTTTTGCCACAAACCGTCTTCTTATGTGGAAAATTACGCCATTTATGTTTCCGAATCAGGCATTCGTTGTATTCGTCGGCAAATTTACGTGTTATTTTACGTGGCAGCTCATAGGTGCTGCGGAAGTAGCCCCAAGGGTTCTTGTCCGTACTGAAAATAAACGCCGAAAAATTACAGCCACATAAAGCTCCCAAAGTCGTAGGGTTACAAAGTAAGTTGAGAAAAGAAGATAATTTCAAACTCAATTCACAAATCTATCGAGCAAATCACTTCCTCTCAGTGGAGAGGGAGAGAACACAGCTATTCGTATGAAATTTTGATTTTTTAATATCTGATAAAGGCGGAATATCAAACTCCCCACGTACCGCAGCTACGGAAGCAATTGGTTTTCCACAGTATCAGAAGAAAAAGAGCTGATACGATGAGGAATGTCGAGCTGCAGTGGAGAGAAAACGGACTGCCTACTACGTAACGTTGTGGTCGACCACAATACGTGTGGGGTGGGATAGATAACGACAGCTGAAGACGGAAGCGAGACGTATTCGCAGACAAAAAAAAAAGAAAAGATAGAGACCGAAATATAAAGTATGAAGAGCTTTAAAGACTGGCCGAGAAGGCTAATGCTCCAAATTTCTATGAAAATGACTTATAACTTACTGAAGGTTTCAAGACCGGTGCATACTCATGTAGTCACCAAGGAGTTAATCTGGTTGCAGAGGTTCAGAGCATACTTATTATATGGAGGGAATACTTCTTCAGCCTGCTGAATGGCAGAGAAAATGAAACACCCGAAGATGGCGAACCCGAGGCTCCAAAGTGGTGGTGGTATGGAAGTTCCATCACCCCACTACGATAAAGTTCGAATACGATTCCGCTAAAAAAATAACAAAGCTGTAGGAGCCAATAGCTTACCGGCAAAGATATTCAAATACGGCGACGAGGAACTGAAAAGATGCATGCATCAGTTTCTTTAAAGAATATGATCGGACGAAAACACGCCTGACGAATGGAGCCTAAGTGTGCTCTCCCACATCCAAAAAAAAAATGGGGACCCCACGACCTGCAAAACAAACTTTTTGGACATTATCAGCGTTGCTTTAGGATTTTGGTTCATCGAGAGAGGACTTTACGTTTCAATTGCCTACTCAGTTCAAAGTAGCACCTGTTGGTAAGAGTGATTCTGAATTGGATTTCAAGGCTGACATTTTAGGTGTTGCGAAGATATTTCATCTTGTACTTGTTCAATACTAGAAACATTCGCTTCGCTTTCCTTATCCAATCTGGAGAAATAGTTGACGGCGCGGTTCAGCATACTCTCGTGCTAATGGTAAGCCGGCGAAGAGGTAGCGAGCGTCGATCCATTTGGCGCATGATGAATATCTATCTGTGCATTTGGGGCAGATATTCCAGATCTGAAGCCACATTGATAGGTTTCTATCACCAGACATGCTCTCGACCGACTCAATTCTGTTAAGAAACTGATGTATGCACCTTTTTTTGGGTCAGCTCTTCGCCAGCGTCGCCGTATTTGAACAGCTAAGCAGGAAATTCATCGGCGCTAACCGCTTAGTTATTCGAACTACTGCATGGTTGGATAAGGGAACGTCTATTCCATCATTATCGAATAAAAAATCACACTCGCTATCTCCTGGTGCTTAATTTTCATTGCAATTCAGCAGGTCGAAGAAGTATTCAGTAAGTAAAAAGTAAACCTTCCAGGGTTCTACTTGAGTATGCTCCAATCTAGAAACCATCTGTCTTTTAAACAAAATTTTAGAGCATTACGCCTTCGCATTGATGATTCGAAGCAGTTTTTGGAGATATTCAAGCGTAATTAAGCCGAGTTTTTGCATCGATATGTGACAATGAATGAAGCAGGGCACCATCATTTCACTCTACAAGTCCAATCGACAGTCATCCGAGTGGACTGCACACGATGAACACGCTCCAAAGCGTGGAATAACACAACACTCGGCTGGCAAGGTTATGGCATCTGTGTTTTGGGTTGTGCATGGAATAATTTTCATTGACTAACTTGAGAAGGGAACGACCATCAACAGCGACTATTACATAGCGTTATTGGACCGTTGGAAGTACAAAATCGCTGAAAAACGGTCAAATTTGAAGACACCGAAACTGCTGTTGCACCAAGACAATACACCGTGTCACAAGTCAGTGAAATTGATGGCAAAAAGCCAAAAATTTGACTGCGAAATTCTTCCACATCCGCCATATTCTCCAGATCTGGCCCCCAGCGACTGGTTTTGCTGTTCTCAGAACTCAGAAGAATGCTCGCTGGGTAGAAATTTTCATCGAATGAAGAGGTGATCGCCGAAACTGAGGCCTATTTTGTAGCAAAGAACGAATTTTACTGCAAAAATTGTGCCGAAAAGTTGGTGGGTCGGTCGCTACTATCAGTGTATCACCACCCTTGAAGGGAACTATGTTGAAAAAAAAGAATTTTACCAAAATCACCACCCTTGAAGGGAACTATGTTGAAAAAAAAAGAATTTTACCAAAAGAAATGTGTTTAACTATGCTGGGCCGTGGACTTTTCAATTGATCTGTTTGTTATGTCCCTCTACTCACCGTTCAACGCTGCACAACAAGTGTCCGTTGTTGTTGGCAATTATTTTCGTTCGCTTCTTGTGACTACGTGGCTGTGGTGGATACCACTTTGGTAACTCCCAATTACACAAACGCTTTGCGCTGTAAGCCTTCTCGAACTAAAACAAAAAAACAAAAAAAGCAGAGGAGGAGAGAATAGAAAAATTAGTATTACTACAACACCTCTAGCAATGCAATGGTGTCCTCGCAGTTTCAATTTCCTCTTCAATCACATTTTCGTGACATATTTTTGTTACAAATCCAACACAACCTGTTCCAGCTGACGCACAATATTTCATAACGGAACTTTAATGCGCTAATTTATATCATTTTAATCCTTTAAATACCAATGCAAACAAAACGGTAAATATTTACAAACATACATACACACACAACCATACATGCGGATCTCCATAAGGAGGCGTTTACACAGACAACCCCTGCGTTCGCTAAAACAATAATAAAAAATAAATAAATAAAACTATTTATTAATAAAAAAAAGAGTAAATTCATATGTTTGAAGCCACCGTCACTCACTTGCAGTAGCGCAGTTGAGTATTTCTCCGATTACTTGCAGTGCAGCAGTAGCATAAAAAGTATCATCCCCCCTGCTTGGGCTTACGCGCAACAATTACATGGTGTAATTGTGTTCTCTCTACTTTTAAGTGACATATGTATGCACCGATTAAAGAGAATATGCCTAATACCGTTATAATCCTTGTTTACTTTTCTAAAAAACACCAGTAGTTTTCTGATTCACAAATGTTGATAAATTTTTTTATCCAGCAAGTGCGAGAGCATCCAAAGTTTGCAATTAATCGGTTTCAGTATCATTTATCATCACTAAATCCAATTGGAAATTTTCAAAAATTTGGTGGATGGAATTTAGGAATATTACTGAGAGTATTCTCAGTTGGAAAGTTCTGTTGCAGAGACAGTTTTTAAACCCATTTTTTTCTGTTTTGAAGTATCCATAAAAAAGCTAAACTTTTCGCTAGTCGTGGTCGAACGAAACATCTATTGCAGCATCAATGGCAAGTTCATCGATAGAGCGCTACATGATATACGAGTAGTATAGTATGGATGTAGGCGGATGTACAGAGAACGGGTTTGTTGCAAGTGAATACGCGGTTAGCGGTTTTCTCAACATAAAGAAAGCTACCAACAACATTTGGAAGCTCCGGGATTTTGATAGAAACCCTTCGAGAAATATGCCTTGAGCAGCCCATAGCAAAGTTCGTGGAGCGTTCGCTGAGAAACAGAATCATCTTTGCTGAGATGGTTAACAACTCTATGAAGCAGATACGCTATAAGATATATCACTTTATGAGGATTACGCCTTTACAGTAAATTCATTAATTCGGAAACTGAGCTGCACTGACGTTCCTCCAAAAAATACACGCCTAATTTCAAGTGATTCGCAAGGGCAGTGGGCTGTATGTCAACACTCGGCAAAAACCGAAATAGTGTCTCTTCACTAGGAGTAACAGTAGCCAGCTCCATTTAAATCACACTCTCTTTACTGAAGTCAAAAAACCTCGGAATAATCTTAGATAGCAAACTCAACTAGTGAGTTATAATGCACATAATCAGAAAGCTACTGAAGCAATTGGTAGAATTTTAAAGTAATATGAAGCGACTGTATCGATTAAGGATTTTGTAAAGCCTGTGCATCATCGCTTTGCTCATTTCACCTCAAATATCACTGTTGTAAGTGAAGCTTTTATGAAAATGGATCGCTTAAAAACCGCACAAGGCGTTAAAATTGTTGAAATCCACTGCAAAATGGATGATTCAAAGGTGGCATCATCGTTTTGCCCGGTTTACTTCAAATATCGCCTCTGTAAGAGTGTAGTCTTAAGAGCTGGTACTTTCTTACGGCACATTGTGTCGTATTTTGCAATTGGACTTACACCTACATTCATTTAAAGTTCAACTCACACAACAACTGAAGCCAGCTGACGATTGGGTGCTTGAACAACAAGCAGTGTTTACCGCGATTTTTCCAATAAAATTTTCTTCAGAGATCAGGCACATTTTTTACTCGGCGAATACGCAAGTAAGCAAAATTTTGACTCCGAAAACCCTCAAATATGTGAAGAGAAGCTATTACACCCAAAAAAACTGACTCTCCCATGCGCTCTTTGGTCCGGAGGTATGATTGGACCTTACTTCCTTGAAAACGATAACGGAGAGACTGTCGCTGTCAATTCGGAACGTTATGGTCGTATGATAACCGACTTTTGGAAGAACACAACTTGGATAATATGTGGTTTCAACAACAGGGTTGTGTCACATGCCACACAACACGGGCGAATATGGCTATTATTATTTATTGCGAGTGAAATTTCCCGGCCACGTAATCTCTCGTCTTGGCGATGCCAATTGGCCACCGAGATCGTTCGTGTTTATGAGGAAAAATCTTTACCTCTTGAACATTTGAAAACCAACTCTCTTCAAGTAATGGCTGAGATACCGTCCAATATGTGCCAGAAATGAAAAAATTATTTTAAAAGCATTTAAAAAAAAAAATGCATAACCCTGAACTTACAGCGGTAATTAAAACCGACACTCGAAAAAATCCCTTCAGTAGCAAATTAGATCAGATACAATGGTCTGCAGCTGCTCTCATAACGAGAGCTCTACTAGCATCTCTCTCAAAAGTCCTGAAAGCTCTAATCAACTTCGTTCCTCTCGATCTTTTTGGAAAAATTCAAGTGAGTTGCAACGCAAATATTATCTTTTACACAAATTCCGGAAAAGTGCATCCAGCTTCTGCTTTGACAATCACTATTTCACTAGCATTCCGGATAGGAACAAATGAGAAATTAAAAGCTCTGTTCACAATGCGGTTATACCTCTTTCCATGGTATGTTAAAAGGCTCTACGTTAAAAAAATGAACATCAGGTGGCTTAATGAAACCACGAGCATCGATAGAGGAGAAAAATATAGTCAGTGTTGGACGCTAAAAGATCAAGGTAAATGGGCACTAATGTCCATGTATGATATAAAAGTTAAGCAAAATAAGCACAGTGGATTGGTGAGACCTCAGGTAAACTATTGCACAGCATATGTGCCAAGATAAGCAATTGAGGGCGGATAGAAAGGATAATATACATCTGTGAGGCGCGGTCTTGCAGTCTGGACAGTCTTCCAGTGGTACTTAAAACATTTACACGTACGGAGTGGGCTCTGGAATAGATTGCGCCGTATTGGTCCTCGGTGACCAGAGAAATCTAATTTCTATCTACTTCAAGCGTATGCAAAAAGCAGAAAACATCATTCTCAGCTTACGGTTGGATTTAGCGTGGCACTGACGGACTCCAAGTTCTACTAGTTGAAGAAATTTTGTTTTAGATACGAGTAATATCGAGTATAGGTGAGCAGAATTTTCTATGAATGCCAAAAATGCTAGTAAACGCAAGATAATCAATTGAGGTGCAAATTTTCTTCTCATATGCGACTCTCCTGCCTCAATGAAGTTTTGGTGAATTTTACACTGCATCGTATAAAAATCATGCTCTAAAATCATATACTCGTATACAGGTCTATTTGTCCTTTTTCAATCCTTTTTTTTTACAATCAGCTGATGCCGCCTACGAATCCGCCGGCCCGTGAGAAAATCGACCAAAACATCCCATCCCCATCCGAAATTCAATTAACATATGCAAATTCGAGCGAGTTGACAAATTTTCAATGTCTCACTGTTGATTACCGGAAACCATACGCATTGAGAATTGTCGATACGTCGGCGGAGCGACCAACGGCACTTGTCAACACCTAAACGACAATGATTGAGGAGCATCAATGTAACACGCGCGCTGCAGTGGTAAATGCCATGAAACCACAAGCAACGGTCGGCACGTGCGGAAGCAAGGGAAAAGGAGATAGAAACTACAGCAAAGGCAAGCGGAAGTGGAGATGGTATGTATAATGCGAGTGTACTTCACACTGTGTTATTGTAATTAAATTTACACGGCAATTACAACGACTTAGACAACAACAACAACAACAACAACAACAACAACAACAACAACAACAACAACAACAACAACAACAAATACTTGTAATGCAATTCAAGTGCGGCGCTGCGGAGAGTTTGGTGCTTTAATCTGCGTAAAATTCGTTTGAAAGAGATATGATTGCATTGAATAGGGCAGAGTTCGCAAAATTTCAAGTATAACTATTATAAAAGAAGTATTATTGGTTCAAGTGTTAAATACAAATTGATTTTAAACTCAATTAGCAAATGCAACAACAACAAAAAAAGAATTTTTCGCTCCAACACCAAAATAGTTTGTTCCGCATTGGGAAAGTTGTAGCAACAGTTTTTGAGTTTGTTGTACGTGCAATAAAGAGATGGAAGGGATTAAAAACTGCGTACAGTGGGAAAATGTGTAAGTAAAGAGAAGATGAAATAAAATCAGAAGTGGAATAAAAGTTGCTTCTCTAAACTGCGGCTTTGATTGAGTTAGAATACACCATATAAATTGAAATAATTCAGAAGTGGAATAAAAGTCTCTTCTTGGTTGATTTGAAATGCGAGCTCTACGGTTTAACGTGGAGAAAGAAATCTCCAGGAATACAGCATAAAAATTTTAAAAAAATCAGAAGTTAAAATTTAAAAAAATCAGAATAAAAGTTTCTTCTTGAATTTTAATAAAAATAATTAAAAATTATGTAGAGCAGAAAAAAGTGAAACAAGCGGAAAAAAATTCAGAAGTGGAATAAAAGTAACTTTAAAACAATTTCCTTTAAGATTACCGCCGGAATTGAATGAGATTGTTAGCTCTCCGAATAAATTTGCTAAAGCAAAGTCACCAAATGCTGCTAATAATTAAATAAAACTAATTCCTTTGTCATTTCAAACTACTGTAGATATGTATGTCCACTAGCTCAAACCCAAGCAGATGATTTTTATGCGCATACCCGTGGGTGTCATTTATCACGTTTTATGCGTGGATTATGTAGTCAAGAAGCTACACGCTGTATGCTGTTTGCATTGTATTGTACGCAAGTTGTAACAATGACCAAACACAGAAGGGTGTCACACCCCTTGACAGCATCATTACACCCCAAAGAAGAATTCAAAAGCAAAAAAAAAAAAAATTGTAGGCAAAAATAAAAAGCGTTTGAAGGTGTAGAGCGGAACGTCTGCACGTGTAACCCAACCTTTTGGTGTGCAAGGAAGTTTAGAAG
This sequence comes from Neoceratitis asiatica, assembly GCA_030068015.2. Classification (NCBI taxonomy): domain Eukaryota; kingdom Metazoa; phylum Arthropoda; class Insecta; order Diptera; family Tephritidae; genus Neoceratitis; species Neoceratitis asiatica. Next base: position 90,887,193 of record CM061525.1, on the reverse strand, counting down.
AAGAAAAAAGTAAGCACTAGTAAGTAGAAATACATATTTACAAGTTCACTGTCCACTTTGTTTAATTTTACGCCAATCTGCGCTAGCAAATGATTTTTCTCTTTTTTGCTTATTTTTAGTTTTTTAACATTTTTGTTTGGTTTTCTTTTACCTAAAAATCTCCACTAAAAGTAGTTACCTACACTTTTATTGCTCAGAAAATTACCGAAAATAACAGATGTCCAATCAATTGTAAGTAAATTAGTATAATGTTTAATCAATTAATTGCCGCCACTATTGATAGAAACCGTTATCCCCGGAAACGTTTTAATTCGCACTGAATTTTTTCACTTCCTGCAGTTAGTCGCCATGCGAAAAGGAAATCATTAAACTCGGAAAGTTATCTGATGCGCACAATAAGTTTGCAAAAATATTTATGTACGTATGTTTGTGTGTGTAAATATTTATACACATATTTCACTGTTTATTTATAACTATTTATATTAAAACTTTGGCGTTGTTAGGCAAATTCGTTACTATGTACGAATACAAATTATTTCATTTCATGTAGGTGAAAACCGCAATAACTGTTATCACGAAACAGGGTTAGGTGAATAATTGGGAATATCTAGAAATACAAAAAATATAATGAAATGCTAAAATAAAAATATGAAAATAAAAATATATAAAAAAATTAAATAATATTAAAAAAAAAGAATAAAAAAAAATAAAATGAAAAAAAAATCAAGTTAAAAAAATAAAAACGAATCTAAAATTAAATTAAATAAAGCTAAATTTAGTAAATTTAAAAAATATATAAATAAATAAAATAAAATAACGGGTGATCCATTTCGAGGTCCCTCCCTTTTTAAATAAAAAATACACAGAAAATTCAAATTTAATCGGGAATGTTTGTTATCATTCGAAAGAGTATTCTTTGGCATTTATTTTTTGAAGATTATCCTTTTCAAATGTTGATCGCGCCTACTTCTCAGATGTTCCATCCCTTGAGTCCAATTTTCGATGACTCGTTGCATCGTTCGAGCACTTCGACTGGTTACTGGCAAATGCCATGCGTGATGTTTTGCTCCAAGGCCTGAATCGAAGCGGGATTGTCCGCATAGACTTTAGACTTTACATATCCCCACAGGAAAAGGTCTAACGGTGTGATATCGCACGATCTTGGTGGTCAATCGACCGGCCTAAAACGTGAAATTATCTGCTCACCGACGAAGTTCTCTCTCAATAAATCCATTGATTGATGAGATGTGTTTGAAGTGGCGCTGTCTTGTTGAAACCAAATGTCGCGGAGATCACGAGCTTCAATTTCAAGCATCAAATAGTCGATTATCATGGCGTGATAACGGTCGCCATTGACGGTTACATTCTCACTGGCATCATTTTTGAAGAAATATGGACCGATGATTCCACCGGCCCACAAACCACACCATACCGTTGTTTTTCCTGTATGAAATGGCAGCTCTTGAATCTCTTCAGGTTGCTCTTCATCCCAAATGCGGCAATTTTGCTTGTTTACATACCCATTGAGCCAGCAATGGACCTCATCGCTGCATAACATTTGACTCGAAAACGTCAGATCTTCTTGGAACTTTTCAAGAGCCCATAGTAAGCGAAGCGTTGTCACTTGGAAATGTCGAGCTGCTTCAGTTCTTGCACAAGCTGTATTTTGTACGCTTTCAATTTAAGATCTCAACGTAAAATGCGCCAAGTCGCGTTCCATACGTCAGTCCGAGTTGATGCGAACGGCACCGAATCGACTCTCCACCACGGTCTTCGTGTACACTCTCAGCTACGGCCGCTATATTTTCTTCATTGCGTGCTGGACGTGGTATATTCGGTCGAATATTAACCAATAATGACTGCTGGATCTCAAGATGGGTGATGGTATTGCGAATAGTACGCTCAGTAGGCCGATTATTTGGACCATAAGTTCAGCGAAGCTTGCGAAACATATCATTTTGCAGAACGTGAATTTTCGTAATAAAGTTAAATGATTTTTAAACGTTGTTCTGGCGTTTAGGTCTTTCCACGTTGAGAAATGCCAAACAATACTGAACAATACTGAAATAACATGACAGCTTGACACGACTCTTGATCTTTCCAAAAAAGGCTATTGAAAAAAGTACCTCTACTTGGATCACCCTTTAAAAAAAATTAAATAATATACAATAAAATGAAATAAAACGAAATAATATAAAATTAAATAAAGTTAAGTAAAGGAAAAAAACTAAATAAAAAATAAAATAAAATAAAATAAAATAAAATAAAATTAAATTATATAAAATTTAGTTAAGTAAATAAAAAAATAAATAAATATATAAAATAAATAATATTAAATTAAAATTTATTTGAAAAAAAAATTAAATTAAATAAATTAAATTGAAACAAAATAAATTAAAACAAAACAAAATAAAATAAATAAAATAATATAAGGAAAAAAAACAATTAACAAAAAAATTAAATTAAATTAAAAAATTTAAATTTAATAAAATAAAATAAAATAAAGTAAAATAAATAAAATAAAATTAAATAAAATAACTTAGCAAATAAAAAAAAAAAAAATAAGACATGAAGCATATTGCTAACCCACCCTGTTTTTTTGTTGCTCCTATTTATAGAACTGTCTGTTAGCCTAGTTTTGTCAAAAAATGATTAACATGCCGTGCACCAAATTAACATATTTATGTTGGCAAACCGATTTTGAGTCTCAATATAAAAATAGCTCTCCTAATAAAAGAAGCTAAAAATGATTTTGCTAATTAAAAGGAATATCAATTCTGCGTAAAATGCGATGTAATGTTTGTTTGACCTTGACTAACAAACTAAACAAAACTAAAATAGTGACACAAAAATATGTATGTATGTATGTATATATTTATTAGAAAAAAAAAAATATACTGCTTATTATGAAAAAATTGGTATCGCTGCTAAGAAATTAAGGAATTTGCGAAAAAAAATGTTTCTACCAAGTTACTACATACTCAGTGGTACTATGTATATATGCACGTATATTGTATGTACACAACTCCAAGGCACAAGAGGATACTGAAGGAACTCTTGTGTCGCACTGACACTATTTAGTTGGTCTAACTTTTCGTTTTCATTTTCGTTATAATTTTATATTATTCTAATGCCTCCATTCAAGCAGTTTTATTAATATTTTACCGAAAATACCTGATTAGCACTAAAATGATACGCCATTACACGAGCTGTGTGCGCCACAAAGTGGTAACAAAAATGTGAAAATAATTTATTTTACTAAAACTTGTATTTCCAGCTAAGCGATGAGAATTTTTTTATGAAATTAATTTTTTTGACAATTTTTTTTTCACTGCGTTTTATTTCAAAGCAATGAAAAGTGTACCCAAATTTTATTTGGATTTTTAGAGTTGTTGAAAAAATTTCTACACACTAATCGGTTATTTTCTATTACCCAAGAAATTTTCACTTTAAAATGTACATATATAAAAGGTAAACTAATATGGAAAAATACCAGGACAACGTATTATAGCAAAAAAAAAAGGAAGGGAACTAACGAATTAAGGTTGCTAAGACCCTGGTTGTAGTTATTTATATGCATGTTTTCAATATCCGTTCGAAGAATATTTAGCAATTAATTTTTTTCATTACAATAAGATTTTGGACAGTTTTTTATGTATTATTTTCGGCTTGTTTTTATAAATTTTTATTTTTTTTTTCATTTTTCGTTCACCTTAAAAGCGCCTCATAAATATTTAAATTGTCGCGTGGAAAGGCACACATGTATAGATACGTATGCATGCATGCATGTATGTGTGCGATAAGCCATGGAGAAAATGTTAGCTCCACCCGATTTTTTGTGAAGAAAAATGAGGAAGCGGAAATAATAAGGCGTACCTTTTACATACATACATATGTACGTGTGTAGATACGTCTACTGCTGGTGCTTTTGTATTTTCGTTGTCTTGTCTTCTCCATCTACTCTAGCAGGCTCCCCACCTTGCACTGTGCTTGTGCTCCCAGCATTTACATTTATGTATTTGTTTTGTTACACTTTTTCACTTTTTGGTCTTTACAAACATCCAAGTCGCAGATGGCCAATGGCGTTAAATGTACGAAATAAATTCAAATTGTTGTGAGCAACAGCTGAGACTTGGTGTAGTGATGGCGGAGCGATTCGAGTAAAATATCGATAATATTTCGATTGTTGAATGTAGCAAATACCTAAACTGCATTATGTGACTGACTGTGAAACAGATAATTTTTCTATTATTTGAAGAATTTCAGTTATCTATATTTATATATATATTTAGATATATACTTATATATAATTGGCGCTTTGTAATCGCTGAGGCGATTTTCGACCGATATTATATATAAACATTAATTATGCGACTGACTGGTTAGGTAGGCAATTAAAATTTTTATTCTTCGTGAACAAAGAACAAAGAAGAAATGCTTGGCTAGGCGATTATCAAAACGTACCACTTAAGGGATTAGGCCACTCTAAAATTTTCGTAAAATTAATTTCTTTTCTTCTTTCAAATGATACATTTTGGTCTCAAAAATGTTATCCCGAAAGATTATGACAGATAAAAATCTCTAAATGTCCCATTTTCGCCTCTGTTTCAGTTAGTAAGTCATACTCAAAACTCTAAATGCGTTTATCTCAAAACTGCCTTTTTCAAGTTGGCCGGAAACATAACTCAAACAATTTACAACCGATTCAATTGAAATTTTGTCAACATCTTCAGAAATACATTATCTACATAGTTTTTTAGAAAATTTCGAACAATTTTTTATTCCAAATTGTTACTTTTTCCTTTAGATACCCGCCATTTTTGGTGTGTCAAAAATGCATATATTGAAAAAATCCCAGGTTACTTCTGTAGCTATTGCTATTTAAAAGCGGAAACCGTTCAACAACTTATTAAATTTAAAAAATGACAGTAGCTGTGTGTCCGGTCGTGGTTCCCGAAAAAATGGAGACATTCTAGGGGGAACGCTGTATAGCCGCAATTTTTAAATTAATTTTTCTTAATAAATAGTTATAAGCCTTTTGCCTTTTGTTAAAATTCAAATTTATTTAAGTTTCCCAAAAAAAAAAAAAAAATCTCAAACAAGGCCTATTTTGTAGCCCTCTAGAGTGGCCTAACCCCTTAAGGAAGAGATGTTGCGACCTTTTATATTGCATTATTTTATCAAAGAAAATAGGAGCAAAATGGCGGAAATATTCATATTTATCTAGAAAAAAATATATGAATATTCGATATATTTTATATTATAGTTTTATCGAACTTTTGAATTTTTGCTCGTACGTTGTTTGTGAGATGATTTTCTATCAAAATATATACATACACATACGAAATGAAAATGATTTCGTTGAATCAAGCAATCGCAAGTTTTACAACAAATATTTGAAACGTCCAAGATTTTGAGTGTCTTATCGATTTTAGAATATCGTAAGGTGTCGTGTTATCGATAGTATACAGCGAGGGAACTGTCAGTTCTATTGAATATTTAATTCGAGCTACTTTTAAAACCCATTTTTGTATAAAAAAAAGTTAACAGTTAGTTAGAATTGAGCGAATATTTATTATGAAAATCTTAAAGTACATAAAAGATTAAAATTATATGCATTAAAAAATATTTTAAATTAAATGGTATCACAATGTAGCTTAAATAATTACAACGGAAATCAACAATTGAATTCGGAAATTAATTATCGTTAGTTTTTAAATTAAAAATATGCATGTATACGGGCATATGAACTCTTTTATGGTGTTTCCAGTACATGATTCAAGTACGCTATATAGCATATAGCCAATTTGAGTATTTCAATTTTTGATAATTTCTTATCCGGCGGCAAAGTGGGTAACAATTTCCGCAAATCGGCGAAACTCACATTGAACGCCTCCACACGTATGCGTTCGCGTGTTGCATGCGCTGTACGATATTTGAGTGTGGCACGTCGTCGACGGCGCCGCTCTTCACGTGAAAGACCCACCAATTCGGCCGGATCCAAATGCGCTATCGGTGTTGTGCGGCGTCGTGGCGCTGGTGTAGGCGGTGGTGGTGGTGATGCTTGTGACATTGTCTCACAAGCCATACGCGCCTGAAAGCGACGATCTATATCCAATACATAATCATGATTTTCGACGCTGCCATTCAAATCGTGCAGATAGTAGCGACCCAAAGAGATGCTTTGTGCGGGCACCATGTGCGTCATATCGTATACCATGTTGTTGGCTTCCGCGGGAATTGAGTTTCACAACTGTAACGAAGCATATACATACATAATTTGTGTGTTTAATTTTAAAAAATATGCTTTGAAAAATTAAAGAGTTTTTAATTTAAATTCAACACTACAACTAAGGTGTCACACCCACATAATTTGGGGTTAAGTAAGTAGCACTTTGCCGCCCATACGCACGGCGGCATGTATGCCGTTGGCGGTAGTGCTTTGTTTGTACATATTCTTTGTCTTAAGGGGTTACTCCTTTACCCCCATTGCGTGTACTATTTACCAACTCATATTTATATGTTTTGGGTTCTTTTTTTTTGTTTTTTTTTTGTTCGAACGTATGTCAATATGCCACCCCTTTCGTTTATGTCGTTTGTGCGGTGACTGTTTAAGTATTCTCGAAATAATCACATTATATTTGTTATTGTTATTATTTTTCGAATTCATATTTTCACACCTAGTCAAATAAAGCAGAAAGTAAAGGGGGATGAGCTACGCTTAAGCAATGGAAGGTGGCTACGTTCCAGTGCATATATAGATGATTTGTGCTGCACTGCACGTCACGTTTTGCAATTTGCAATAAAAATTTAATATTTATAAAATTTCTTGAAAGGCGTTAAGAAGAATTCAGAAGTGGAATATTAAACTGCTAATCGTAAAAAAAAATTGTTTACATTTTTATTTCATCTATCTTGGCATGACTCTGATTTAAAAAAAATGCACGAGCTAAATAACAATGAGTTTTTGTAATATTCTATATTAACGTCGATAGCGATTGGTCTTTTTGATAAAATATTGCTTTTTGAAGTGAAAAAATTCAGTTGAAGCAAAAGCTTGGTTTGATCACGAGTTTCCGGATACTACCCCAGGAAAATCAACCATCAAGAATTGGTAGATCACTGCGTTCACCGGACGCCCTAAAGAGGTTGTTACCGACGAAAACATCAAAAAAAATCCACAAAACGATTTTGAATGACTGTAAATTGAAATTGAATGAAAAAGTTAACACTCTAAAGATATCAACTGAATACGCACATCACATCATTCATGAATATTTGAGTATGCGAAAGCTCTGTGCAATGTGGGTGCCGCACAAGCTCACTTTTAGCCAAAAACAACGACGAGGTGATGATTCGGAGCAGTGTTTCGAGATGTTCAACCCAAGTTTTTGCATCGATAATGTATGAAACATGGCCCCATCATTTCACTCTGCAGACCAATCGACAGTCATTCGAGTGAACTGCACACGATGAACCCGCTCCAAAGCGTGGAAAAACACAACAGCCGGCTAGCAAGGTCATGGGCTCTATATTTTGGAATGCGCATGGACTAATTTTCATTGAATACCTTCAAAAAGGAATGACTATCAACAACGACGATTACATAGCCTTATTAGACGGTTTGAAGGTCGAAATCGCCGAAAAACGTCTGCATTTGAAGAAGAAGAAAGTGCACCTTGTCACAAGTCAGTGCAATTGATGACACAATTCCATGAATTGAGCTTCGAATGGCTACGAATGCTCCAGATCTGACCCTCAGCAATTTGTTCCTGTTCTCAGATCTCAAAAGAATGCTCGCTGGGTAGGAATTTTCGTCGAATGAAAAGGTGATCGCCGAAACTGAGGCCTATTTTGTAGCAAAGGACAAATCGTACTTTGAAAAGGGTATCGAAGAGTTCGAGGGTCGCTAGAATCATTGTATCACCCTTGAAGGGATATATGTTGAGTAAAAAAAAATTAATTTTTCCAAAAAAAAAAAAATGGTTTTTACTATGGTAGTACGGGGACTTTTCAATTGATCTTTTATGTATATAATTGGCGCTTTATAAACGTAAGCTCCTCCGTGAATTTGTGGTTTCCATCTTAATATTTTCCAACAAATAGAGTGACCTACATTTTTCTTTAAGCTACCTGCGATTTTTATTTCATGTCAGAAGAATTACACTTCCAGAGCTTGACATTTCTTGACGAGGAATGACCGAGATTCGAATTTCTTTGTCATAATTTTGACGCTGATGTGATCAGAATTCGAATCCATTATGCTTCGCATATTATTTGGTACCGCTAACCACACGACTACTCCTCTACAAGCAGCAAATATTAGTTGCCAGTTGCCGACGGCACTTTATGACATATTTTACGCAAAAAGGCAATTTTCCTTCACATTTCACAAATGTTATATATTTCAAAAGATAATCTTCTGATATTGAAAATAATTGAATAAATCAAATTATTTCTAAAAATAAATAAAGGCAAGGCAAATAATTTATTCAAGTATTGCGAGCGTTGCGTATGAGTAACACTAAAATTATCGATTAATTGAATAAACATCAAATGAATATCGTTATGCAAATTGGTTAAAAGAGAGAGAAAATGAACGAAATTAAAATTTAAACTGGTAAAAGACAGATTAAAACAAGCATGCAGACTGAAAATACTTGAAAATTGATTAGCTGTGGTGCGAAATTCACTTTCCCAATTATTTTGCACAATTAACTTTTGTTTAATTTTACATTTCATATAATTCAATTGCCACTCACTACTTTATTAAGAATTTATGGAGTTTTTAGAAACTCTTATATTTTCATATTATTAAAAAAAATCACTTTTTCTACTTTTTATTACCTTTTTAATGCTCAAAAATGTTTTCCCTGCTTATAAGACTTTTATTTTATTTTATTTAATTGCAGAATTCAACTTCCGCTGTGCAATGTGTGCGTACTATCTACCTCCGGTCACGATAAAATTGAAATACTTCATGTCCTTGCCCATGCAGCATCCTTTTATACACATTCGCACTATGGCTAGACACCACCAAAGAGATGTGTTGCTGTTTTGTTTGTTTTTTTCGCTGCAAACTGAAAGAGGGTGGGTTTCTCTACACAACAAGTAACAATTGCTAAAACCAATGGGCAACAGCTGCGTGTCGGCGGCGGCCAACAACAATATCAGGGCGATGCTGTCAATTGTCAGACGGGGAGGAATTATGTAGTTGTAGAAAAGGAGCGAAAAACAAAAAATGGCGTATTTGGTCACACCTACAAGATAACAACAAAAATATGCTTAAAAATGTTAAAGATTAATTTTTCTATTGATTTTTATTTCTACTCTACTTCTATTAAAGTTATGTAGAATATTTGTGGCACTTTTTTTTAATTTAAAAATAAACGCATAATAATAAAAAGAAACGGCGAAAAGCGCGTCTTAAGTTAAATATTTATTAATTTATCTTTGTTTAATAATATCGCTGGACGTACTCTCAGGTCGCAAGTGTGGGTTTTTTATTAAATAAAGGCTAATGCATTCAAGTTAGGATGTATCTATGTACTTCCAATACCTCGAATTTCCAAGAAAGGGATACTTTCGATATCTAAGAAATTAAGTTTTTAAGTCGGTAGTGATCTGCACATATATATTTTATGAATATGAACGCACATACATATTTATGTGAAAATATTTTATGTTTAAATACTTTATTTTGGTACTAATTATTATGCGTTTGTCATTATTTTGCTTCATTTTATTGTTTTTTTTTTCATTTTTTTTTAATGTTATTTCTGCTCCAAGCAAATATTTTATGTAATTCTTTTTCATTTCCTTTATGAAATCATTCACTTTTTAATAACAAAAATGCGCTGCTATTGCTCCTCTAACAAAAATCGATAACCGGAAGTGTCAATAATCGATAGGCGTGTATTATTCCCCATCGAGCCGTTACAATTTCATAAAGCCTACCATTTCACACAATCGATTCAAATTACTTATGTGTATAAGAGGCAAAAATCAACCTTTTTTTTATAAGAAAAATATAGTAAAAAATTATAAAATACGTGCGCGGAAAAATGGCAGATAATAAAATTGAACCCACCGCTGTGGCCAATACAGCGTCAGTTAGCAATTTGGAGCATAAATTTTCGGATAAACTTCTAGCACAAATGCGCGAATGTCGTTCGAACAATCAATTCATTGATATTGTTTTCATTGTGGGCGAGCGGCAAAAGCGGTTGGCGAATTTGTTGAATTATTATGTTGAAAGTAAATATTTTTTTAACCAAAAGTATTTTTTTTTTTGTTTTTTACCAATTTCTCTATAGCGTTGCCGCACATCGCCTTGTGCTGGCTGCATCTAGCCCTTACTTTATGGAACTTTTCACCACGGATATGGATGCCAGCGAAATTTCATTAAAACATATTGATGCTAATAGTTTTGAAACATTAATAAATTACTGTTACTCAGGCAATTTCTCACCCGATGAACGTACAGCACGCAAATTACTAACTGCAGCACAGACATTGCAATTTAACGATATTGTGCGTTATTGCAGTCGTTTCATAGTAAATAAATTGAGTTATAACAACTTATTAGATGTAATCTCATTCGCTGATGATCATGGTTGCAAGGATTTGCGTCAAAAGGCATTCAACTTTGCCATCGAACATTTTAAGGAGGTGAATGTAGTTAATTTAAATAAATTTAAAAAAAAAACTTAATTTTTTAAACTTACATATATTGCTAACAGGTACTCTCAAGCGGCGAGCTACTGCATTTTAGCCCCATACTCATGGAGGAGCTGGTGGAGAGTGATGAATTGAATGTTTACAGTGAAGAAGATGTTTTCGATGCTATCATGCGTTGGCATAGATATGATGAGGAAACTCGTCGACCATATTTAATAAATTTACTATCATCGCTACGTATCACACAATTGGAACCAGCATTTGTTTTCAAACATATTAAACCAATACCAGGAAGTGAGCGTTTAATATTGGATGCATTGGATTGGTTTCATGTGCCGGAAACACGTTGGCAAACTAAATTAAAATACACCAAACCGCGCAATACACGCAACTGTCTAATGGTAGTGGAAGTGAATATTATGGATGAGAATGTAAATTAGAGAAAAAAAATGCGAGTGATTTCATATTTTATATTTTTTCTTATACAATGTTCTTCTTCTTCAATTCTTTAAGCAGAAGCGCTTTCTACGTTATAATCCTACCGAAGACTCTTGGTCCAATTGCGGTCAGGTTTTAGGCGAGAAAACCGATTATGGCACAATATTTGCTAAAAATTCGCTCGTCTTTATTGGCACGAAGTATTTAGTGCGCTTCGATTTGGATAAGCAACAATGGGAGGCGCCACAGCCGGTGCGCAAACGACGTGAGTTCATTTGTGTAGCGGTATTGCATGATAATATTTATTTAATTGGCGGTTACTGTAAGGTAACCAAAAATACAGTGGAAATGTAAGTAACAGAGATACATAGACGAAGACAGTTAATTTTAAACCTTTTTTTTTTGTTTTTAACAGCTTCGATATGCGCACAGGCGATTGGCTGCGTGCAGCGCCGTTGTTGGAGGGACGCTATTGTGCCAAAGCAGTTGTTTTAGACGAACGCATCTATGTAATGGGTGGCTCGGAGAACGAATGTGCGTTAAATTCCGTCGAATGTTATGATCCAATGGTGGATGCGTGGGAAGCACGCGCGGGTATGCTAGAAGCGCGCGCTTCCCCAGGTGTAAGTGGCTCAAATTTGAAATGTTTGCGCCGAACTTGACTTTAATTTACTTCCAGGCAACTGTCGCTCATGGCTATATTTATGTAATGGGTGGTTATAACGAGGTACCCTTGGCCACTGTCGAACGTTATAATCCCACAAAAGATGAATGGACCAAAGTTTGTATTATGCAATGATTAAATTTAAATTTTAATTAATTTACTATTGTCCAAATGCCAACAGCTTTGTTCCTTGCCAACCGCACGCAGTCGCATTAGTGCTGTTGTTTTCAATTTCCATATAATGGCGCTAGGTGGCACGAGAAACGGTGATGGTGTAGACTGCGTAGAAGAATATAATATCGAAGAGGATAAATGGTTGCAAAAGAGACCATTACCTAATGGCGCTGCCTATAGTGCCTTTATTGTACCTACGCATTTGGCTGACAAGTTGCTAAACGTTTTATCGGATGTAAATCAGTCTGCACATTAAACGTTCAAGAGCTGAGGTTGAAATTTATTAAAATATATTTTGGATATTATACTAATGAAAAAAGCACTATAAGATTTGGTTCACATATTTACGGATAATTTATTTGATCTATCATTGTTTTTGTTTTATCATTTACTGTTAAACGGCGCATGAAATTCTAAATATATACGCACATATGGAATATATACGTTTATTATTTATGATTATATTATAAAATTATTTTATAGTTGCTGTTTATGGTACTCTCAAGACGCGTTTGCACCCTTCGCCACCATCGATCAGTTGTTTTGCGGCTTCGACCATTCCACGTTCAAGATTAAGTGATCATAACCATGTCCATTGAGAATCTCAATAGCAGCAGCGGCATCTTTGCGTTGTTTGAAATGCACATATGCAAAACCTTTGCAGAGACCGGTATTTTTGTCGCGGGCTAAATACATTTTACTATGCTGTCCGATTTTCTTCACCAACTCATCCAAATCAGCTTCTGTCATCGACTCGGACAAATTGGAAATGCGTATAGCGGCTGTATCATCACGGCCACGCATGCCCATACCACCTTTCTGGCTGTCCTTAAGGAAGGGTGGTACATATTTGCCTGATTTGGGTGCTTCGACGACAGCCGTAGCAGCAGCGGCAGCTTTCTTTTCCATCAAATTCGTGTCCATAGCTGTACCCTTGTATGGGCAATTAACCGACCAATGCTCACCATTACAAATACGACATTTGGCAATATTCTTTGAGGGATCGAGTAGTGGATCGTTAGCCTTCTCTTCTTCTTTCGAGTTGAGGAATTGCATGAAAATCTCCTCGGAAACCATTGTGGTCTGTGAGTTTGGACCGGGTTTGTCATTTTGCGAGTCACCAAATTTCGCCCAGGTGCGTCTTTTAGCAACGGTTTTTGGCACAACTTGTTTGGAAATTTTGTAGGTTCGCACAACTTTTACTTTTTTGTCATCTTTGTTATACTTATATTCGGTGACGTATTTGTAGCCGTTTTCAACTGTCTCAGTGGTAGGTGGCAGGCCGCCGTAATCGAGCTCCACCTCATCGGCCCAAGAAGATTTTATCGTATCAACAGCAGGCATCTAGATAGAAGATAGTCGAGATTCACACTTTATGATTACAAAATTAAATAATTAAAATAGTAGTTTCACCTTTTTTTTGTAAATAATTCGGCAGAAAATCAGAGAATACACACGCCACGAGTTAAACAGCGAAAAACTTGATAAAAAGAAACGTCAACGCAAAATGACAACAGAGCTGTCACAATTGCGTAATAGGAAGTGTAAGAAAACGTTATCGGCAGGGTTGCCTGAAGCACAAATATTGATTGGATTTGTTATAATGTTACAGAAAAAAATTATAAAAATCTAAATAAATTTTTCAAAATTAACATTCATAAAATTGCTTTTATTCTAAAACTTCTTGTATATACAACACGCATCAACTTAAATGTTGTTAATGTCGTGTGCATTGTGAACTACGTTGGAGAAGAGGAAGCAAAATTTAAATTAATTTGGATTTGCTTGCTTTTTGATTTTAGTCTACCGAAGTTTAAAGTTTTCTTCATATATAATGTCCGCCAATAACGCAACTCCTACATCATCTTTGTGCTCCAGCTCACCGAGTACCAGCGCTAATGCTACCGATGATATACAGTACTTGCTTTATTTGGAAGCACTGCGACGATTCCGGGATGACGAGACAAACATAAAGCGCCAAGTGGACGAAAAGAATAGGCAGTATTTGGAAGCTAAAGAAGAATACTTACAGTTATATTCGAAGTATGCGAAGCTAACGACATTAGCAGCCACCCGCTGCGCATTGTTAACCGATAACCATCTACCTGATGCAAAAATTGCAGATGCTGGTAAGGAAATAGCAGCTATTGTACACAAATTGTCCAGTGGTGATGTTATAGAAACGATGAACACATCAGTGGTTGAAGAATGTAAAACAAAGCTAGACGCTTGCAAAACACATGATAATTTAAAAATTTTATGTGAAGAATTGGCAGAAAGTAAAGCGACCGTGCGCGCTGTGCAATCTGCAGCAGAAACTGTGGAAACTACTATTGAAACCGCAACGCTACAAAGTCTCGATTATTTCGTCGAGGAAGTTGGACGTAAGGATTAGAGAAAACCAAAAAGAAAAGAAAAAAAAAACACATTGCAGTAGTTGGTAGCCAATCTGCAGTCGAATGGCTTCACTTTATTAATAGCGTGCTGATTTGGATTGTATGATTGGTGGAAGGATGGCATATCTACATACACGTACGCATTTCAATCATAGTTTCTTTCATTTCAGCGGTGGAGCGGAAAAGAGAGAATAAATAAATAAAGGCGGGGAAAATCAACATAATACTTTGGTAATAGGAATAACTTAATCGCATAAGGTTGGGCACAATTTTGTGACTTTAAAATGTGTGTGTATGTATCTCTTATATGTATGTTGTATGTATGTATGAAGGAAATTAGAAATATTGTTTAAACTTAAAATGTAATAGCTACAAATTTACCACTTGGAGCGCTTAGACCAATCTTTGGGCGTCCAATGTAGGCATTTGGAATCGATGCGTATTTTTCGTTTATCCATTGCCTTCTTATGCTGATCAATAATGTCACGACTAATGCAGACGATATATTGTCCTTTATAATAGTTGATAAGATTTAAATTTTGTAATGTCGAGATAACATCCTCCTTTTTAATCGAAGTGCATTCACAGATATCACTAAAGAGAACGAATAAAATTATTTTTTAATTTAAAAACAAGTAAAAAAAAATGCTTTCATACTTGATGGTAATGGTAGGCTTTTCACCGTCACTATTCGGCTTTTGACTTATGAAAATCTCCAAAATTGTTTGCGCCCAATATGAACGATACGAAAGTAGACCCAAATCCGATAGAGGTTTTTCAGGTGAACCAGTTTTTCCTTCGAATTTCGATAGCTCATAGCTGAATTCGATAAGTAATTTGCCATAACCTTTGCGCTGATATGGCGGCATGGTAAGTATGCAAGCCACATTATAGTCCTCAGTGCTTTCCTTTTCTTTCGAAAAGTAGCCCACAATATGAAAGCCGCGTGAATCGAATTCGGTCATAACGTAGAATAGAAAAGGGTCTGTGTCATAGTAAAGCGTTTTATGATCCAAAAACAATTTAGCCAAAAGACATAAATTCTGCGCATAAACTTTGTTTTTCCGTCCATCAATTTCGAAAAAGGAAATTGTCAACTTGCGATATATCTCATTGCCAGGTGGATGTCGTAGATTGCATTTGACCAAATGACGTTCCAGACATTTGCGACTTTTGCGATACTTCAAGCAAAACTCACATATATAAATACACGGCATTTGGCATAGTTCCTGCAAAGTAATTTTCATTTATTGCATTTTTCACACGTACACACATATGTATATACAAAAAAAAAAAAAAAAAAAAAAATAATAATAATAATAATTACCTGTGGATACGGCGAGAAATACCAAGGCTTTATACGATGTTTACCCAATTCAATCATTTCAACATTTTTCATACGCGTCACTACGTCATCCTGATGTATGACCATGCTACCTGATTGGCGTGGTGTTGCCGTTTTACCATCTTGTGAAGCTTCTTCCACAACAGTGATTGGTGCTGGCGTAGTGGTTGTGGGCGCAGGAGCTATTGCTGGCGTCGACGTTATTAGGGGCGGCGGTGTTTCAGGCACGGCAACAGCAGGTGGTGCAGGCACGGAATTGAGCTATTGATAGTATGGAAAGCCATTATTTTAAATTTAAAAAAAACGTAAATCATCTGTACCTTTCTTTTGCGATTGATTTTCTTCTGTAACGCTGCCGCTAGCACTGCATTGCCATTTACCATTTCATTGCTGGCAGTCGGTTGTGGCGATGTTGGTCTTGAAACACTACCTGGCACTGATGATGAGTGATGTTTCTTCGGTGTAGTTACGCCTGTGCTAGCGCCAGTTTGTGTACCATCACGTCTGGGGAATTGCACTTTGCGTGTATCCACATCCTCTTCGGTGACCCATTCATCGAGCCGTTTATTAACTAAATTCGTATATATGCATTAGAAGCCTTCTAAATTAATTGAATTAATTTTAATTAACTACTTACAATCAACATAATGCACATAGAACTGTCTTTTGCCATCGAGATCTTTGATGCTTACAACCTCAGCAAGTGGCCAGTCTTCAGTTTTGTGCATACGCACTGGTAAGCGACATCCTTCGGTAAGTGCAGTCTAGAAATTGTTATAAAAATGTGAAATACTTTAAAATTATTGATTGCATGACGAGAGAAATACATTATTTTGCCGAATACAATTATGTTTACAAACAAATACAAAATATTAAATAACTATAAACGCTTCTTCGCAATCTTTATTAACAACAAAAACACATTTTTCACTCACCGTAGATTCACAAATGGATGATACATCTTCATCGAATTCTAGTTTTTGTGTTATTTTCATTTTTAAATTAAATGTTGTAAAATTTTTTCACACAAATTGTTTACAAATTTTGTAGTTTTTGCAATGCTTCTTCATTTCTAATTAGCCATTCACAATTATGAGCATAACAGCTGATACCTCTTAGGGATTGTTGAATTCCACAATGGTGAATTACTATTTAATGCAAATATAAAAAGAACATTAAATAATTATTATGTTCTTTTGTTATTATATGTTTTTTGAAATAAAAAATAATAATATTATATTAATTTTATAATATCTGATAAAGATCTACTGTCAGCCGTTATTAACTTTCTGAAAAAGAGATTCCGTAACTTTTTTTTATGCATTTGTGAACAATCATCCGGATCGATCTGTCAAAATTTTAATAAGTGTTCACCAAAAAATATGTCAAAATTTTAGTTTCTTTATAAACTCTTAAAGTCTTTATTATACAAATAAAGAGATAAAAAATATTCAACATTTTTATTCATTAGAAAATTAACAAACTCTCAAAATTTTACTTGGTTTTCAAAAATGTCAACACTTTAATTTAATTGGAGAACTGTTAAATTTCATACAGTGCGTACTGCCTCTGTAACAAAAACAATATGTATTAATAAATAATAATTCGCGAAAAGTTAAAAAAATTAAAAAAAATTTACGTAGTTCATAATTACTCCGGCATTACTGTATTTAACAGCTGTTTTCGAAACTAGGGTTGCTCACTTTCACTTTACACGTGTTTACATTGCGGCACGAGCAACAACTCATTTAAAAGGTTGAAAATTGTGTGCCAATTCTCTTACAATCAAAATATTTGAACCTTGCATTTAAAATAAAATGGGACGCAATAGGAAATCAAATCCATTCGCAGCGAAAAAACGCCAAAAACGTGAGAATGTAAGTGGCAAAATGGAAATTTTACTCATACTTTTTTTATACAAATTTTACTCATGCAATAGCAAGGTGTTGATCCGCGACCGGTGCGTCAGGAGCCATACGAAGATATTAAACGCGACAATGCTGCATTCATTAAATACTATCAATTGCAAAATATATGCGCCGATGACATGGAATGGGAACAGTTTCTAGCTAAAATACGCGATAATTTACCTGTAACATTCCGTGTGACTGGTTTTCGTGGTGAAGCGAAAGCGCTGCTTGACATTATCAAAACCGATTTATTTGCCGATTATGTGGATAGTGTAGCCGAATTGCATGGTATTGCAAAAGAAGAAGTGGAACGACCATTACGCCTACCTTGGTACCCGGATGGTTTGGCCTATCAGCTGCAATTGACGCGCAAAGATATACGCCGCTCGGAACCGCTTTTCCGCTTGCACAATTTCTTAATTACCGAAACTAGTGCTGGCAGTATAAGTCGTCAAGAGGCGGTATCGATGATACCACCACTCGTTTTGGATGTACAACCGACTGACAAAGTGTTGGATATGTGCGCAGCGCCGGGATCGAAAACGGCACAGTTGATAGAAGCGCTGCATGGTGCGCCGGAAAAACATAAAATACCACCAGGTTTTGTAGTTGCCAACGATGTGGATAATAACCGTTGTTATATGTTGGTGCATCAGGCGAAGCGGCTTAATTCGCCGTGCTTTCTGGTGACCAATCATGATAGTAGTTTCTTTCCCAATCTGCTGGTGAGTAGGGGTTTGATTCAAAGCTTTATTAAAAAAAAATATGTAAGAAAAATTCAAACTTTTTTTTTAGCAATCAGAAGCCGATGGTAGTAAATCCATATTGAAATTCGATAAGATTTTATGTGATGTGCCGTGCTCTGGTGATGGTACGCTGCGTAAGAATCCCGATATTTGGACGAAATGGAATCTAGCGCAGGCTTACAACTTGCATGGGTATATTTTGCGTGGATTTGAGTATTTTTTATATTTTTAAAATTTGAAAAAATAATCTTTACAGCATCCAGTATCGTATTACGAGACGTGGCGCTGAAATGCTTGCTGTCGGCGGCCGTTTGGTCTACTCTACGTGCTCGCTAAATCCCATCGAAAATGAAGCTGTGCTACAGCGCATCATCGCCGATGCAGATGGCGCTTTGGAGATAGTAGACGCCGCACACTTGGTGCCCGGCTTGAAGTTTAAGCCAGGCATGACGAATTGGAAGTTGGCCACCAAAGAAGTGGATCAAATATTCACCAGTTTCGATGAGGTACCTGAAAAGTATCACACCGTTATAAGACCCAATATGTTCCCACTACCTAAAGAGCAAATCGAAAAGATCGGTTTGGAAAAATGCATACGCGTATTGCCACATCTGCAGGACTCAGGTGGCTTTTTCGTCGCAGTCATTCAGAAACATCGTCAACTGCCATTCGAGAAGAATGATTTGAAAGCTTTGCTTGATAAACCCAAACCAGAAGTTAAATTAGACGAAAATGGTCAACCAATCGAAGAGAAATCCGTACCGTGGGGTCCACAACGTAAGCGTCGTCGTCTGCACGGCTACAAAGAGGATCCTTACGTATTCTTCGAGGAACAAGATGCCGATTGGGATGAGTTGAAATCATTCTTTGCGCTCGATGATACGCTAAATAAACGCTGTTTGCTTACACGCTGTGTTACCGAGAGGAAAAAGAATATCTATTACTGCTCCGAACTCATACGTGATATGGTATTATTGAATGAGGATACCATAAAAATTATTAATACAGGTGTGAAAACATTTGTACGTTGTGAAAATCGTCATACAGCGCATCCATTCCGTTTGGCGCAAGAGGGTTTGCAGACGACAAATGCCTTTATGGGCGCTGTGCGACGCATAGAAATCACGCGGGAGGATTTAATTCTCTTGCTCAACTGTACTGATCCAACGAAGCCGCCGTCAACGTTGGAATTGGCAGAGGAAACACAGACACGTTGTAAAGAATTAGGTATGGCACATAAGAAATTCAATACTTTTCCATAATATACCGTTTTTTATCCTGTTTTTGCCATTACAGGCGTTGGTAGCTGCATTTTAAAGTATGAAGATTCACGTTTCACACTTTTCTTGGTCGGTTGGCGTGGTTCATCCAGCTTGCGTGCTTATGTCGACAGCAATGAGACTGTGCATGTGCTGCGCCTATTGGGCGCTGACATCAGCAAGTTTGGTAAGTCAATTGACTTGCCTTGCAATAGTGAAGTTAAATTAATATTTCTTTTGCCTCTCTACAGAAGTCAACAAGTACGAAAAGGCTAAAGAGGCTGCTGCAGCAGCTGCAGCTGAGGCTGAAGCTGTAGCGGCTACTGCTGCGGAGGCTGCAGGTGAAACTACCGTTGGTATGGAAGTAACTGCAGCAGATGCCACATTCGCGGATGTTAATGGTTCGGAAGTGGTGATTGTTGAGGAGTAACTTCTTGTAGCCAGCGTAAAATTTCAAAATCATTACCGTTAAGCTTTAGTTTGGTATACTTATGTTTCTTTTAAATATAAATAAATGCTTTTTACATATGCGTATGTATTAATTGAAATATTGAAAATGAGTGTTTTATTGAATTAGTCTGGTTTGGGTTGATTTGGAGGCTGAAAACTGCAGGAAAAAATGTATTAACGCTGGAAAGCATATTAAAGAATAGGTAGTAGTTGAAAAATAAACCTATAAATATTATAGGTTAGGTAGGTTAGATATAAGTTGCCGAGTCCAAGTATAACCCACATAGCCACATTAGACAAAACAGGCCAGATACCACGAATAGTAAGAACATACTGAACGCTAGACGCTTAGCGCTAAGCGCTTAGTGTATCTCCCAAATGTGCCCAATGTTCTTGTCTGTTAACCCCTCTAAGTTGGTTCTTGTTGTTGTTGTAGCCGCAGAAAATCCCCCAAATTGGTCTTGGGTTAATATTGCCAGGAGTGGCAATAATTGGCCGGATAAAAATCCGGGTCGTTCCGGTGTAAAGACCCGACTGCTGCAGGAACTGGATTTTAGACGCCTCCTGCGACAGGCATGCCTTACCGCGGGTAAGTTCTTGAGCCCCAAACCCGCAGGGGGGATTCTCAGTTGGTAAACTTATGCGCTTCGAAAATTCAGAAAAAACCTCTCTCCGAAGCCATTTGTCGACCGCTTTCTTGACAATGGTAGCAGCTTCCGCTGAAAAACACTGATCTGTAAGTCTGAATCCCTTAGCTTTGGATTATTATCCCGCGTGGGATAATATACTTTCCCGCTTTCCATTATGCTTCGATCCATTCGTTAGGAAAGTCATCCAGTGACTTTGTACCCTCCATACCTCCCTTTAAGTGGTTATAGTGAAGACAGAGATAACGGAGTGCTCCACGCTCGAGCCACCGATGAAGGGTACAGAATCTGTCAGTCTTACAGGGACTTTTGCCGCGATAGACTTACACTAGTTAAATTCTACTATTCGGGTCATCTAGGCTATAGTATCAATATAAGATATAGTATCAATTAACAATGCTTCACACCGCCTCTCTCCGGCCTTCCGAGACTCTCAACCTTCCTCAATGCCAATTAATCGTCCAAAAATTCGTTTCCTAAACCATTTTTCTCTTTCTAAAGCGCGCTCATTGCGTTTGAAGCAAATTCGAGACATTCATCGCTCAAAGTAACAACAGTTAGTCACGACGTGTTACCGACATACCTTAAAAGCCATTAACAGTGAGTCAGTGGGAACCTTCATTGACTCCCTTCCAGTGAGTGGCGTCATAGGAATCCAGCTACTGCCTATAGCAGACAGGCAGTAGACTCAACTGCCACTTGGCCAAACACTACTCCGACATATGGTATGTTCTGTAGGCAATGAGTTACCAAAAGACAATAAACACCTCCATGCTAGTCCTCTAAAACCAACTCATTTAGCACCATTCTCCTACTCGTTCGAAACGTGGAAACAGCTCATTTCTTGGTCACACCGTCAGATAATCTCGAGGACATTACCCAGCTTTGTCCGCTCTTAAGCGCGGTTAAACAATTACAACACTGACACAAAGCCACTGCGGTCGAGAATAGAAGATCATTGATCATTCAACGGTTTCCAGCCTGTCATCTGCTCTTTATTGTTGTTTTGAATGGCTGAAAATCAGAGTTGTTGGAATGAAAAGACCCGACTGTCGCAGGAACTATTGCATTCTAGTCGTCTCTGATGACAGTCATGCTTTATCGCGCCCAAAATTCAGCAAAACCTAATCCGCAGGGTCTCTCTTTTCAAAGCCCGTGATATTTCAGCGTTTATAACGGTTAAAAACTCCAGCGCCTGACGATCGACTGTATTTTTCAAAGTACCGGTGCTCCCACAAAAGCAACCACCTTTCGATAGACTGCGTTGCAGAACCAGCGATCACCTTAATAACAAATAACAGCTGATGATCTTAATGGCTTTTACTTTCTGGAAACTTACTGATAAGCCAAAGCATCATAAAACCTGTCGATATTATCAAAGCGATAAAAAGAGTATATAAATCTGCGAAGCAAACGCTGATAAGATTGGCATTTTTAGGTTGGCTCGGGTAAATTTCCATACCAAAGACGCGCATTCAATGTCTGGACGAGCAGTAGATTTGTAGCAGAAGGAATGTGGCTGGAAGAAAATGTTTTTTACTATATCTGCTGCACTCTCTGCATAGTGGCAGCAAGAGGCGAGGTAATATTTGTGTAAGAAAAGCCAAAAATTATTCCAAAAACTCACATTCAAATAAATCACAGCCCACGCCAGCCGATGCTGACTACTATATCGGCGCCGTAGTTGAATTTCCCGCACTCACAGTAAGCGGAGCGGCGGCGCCCACTTTGGAGCGTCTGCGCCAATTTCGACGTTTACTCGAGGATGCTGACATAAGACCAGATATTGTCGTCTTTCCGGAGGGCGTATTGAATGACCGACAAACGGCTATAGTCGTGCCAGCACCCAGCGAAGCGGTGATACCTTGTGACGCGGACGAAGTCTACTATGATTATATCATTAGCAAAACATCTTGCTACGCGCGTTCCATGGGTTTGTACATGCTTATCAATGTGGTCGAAGTACAAAATTGTACACAATCACGGGATATTGAAAATTTAAATGCACATTGCGCCATCTACAATACCAATGTGGTGTTCGACCGTAGTGGGGCAGTGATCTCACGTTATCGCAAATACAATTTGTTGGGCAGCGAGTGGTTGTATTTAAATTATACCACACAACCCGAGAAGGAAGCCATATTTCGCACTGATTTCAATGTAACCTTCGGCCATTTCACACGCATGGACCTGTTGTATGCGCGACCGGCACAGGCGTTAGTGCAACGCGGCATCACAGACTTTTTACATCCGAGTAAATGGCAATCGGAGTTGCCCTTCATGACGGGTAAGTTGGTGGGGAGGTGGAAAAGGGGTTGGGAAGGACACATGGGACATGACGTGTGTGGAGGCGAGCTTCAAAAAGTTTAGGAATAACTATTTGGACTGAAAATTCCACACCTCACTTGCATTTAACTTTAGACTAGACATTTAGACGGGTTTTCTGTCTTCGTAATGATCGCTAAATACTTTCAAACATTTATTTCCTCCCTACCACACAGCCGTACAGCTACATCAGTCTTGGGCTTATAGCAACAGTGTCAATCTGCTCGTTGCCGGCACCAATGATCCACGCCACGGACGCACCGGCACTGGCATTTACGCGGGTAAATATGGCACGCTCATTGCCTCCATGACGAGCGACGAGCAACAAAGTAAACTTCATGTGAGTGTCGTGCCGAAAAAACACCACCGTGTGCACAGCAGCGAGCGTGGGATGGTAAGTTTTAAGCTCACGCCAAGCAACACCAAAGTATTGGAAGTGGACGCACTCGATCGTTTTACAGGTGTTAAGCTCGCCCGCAACGATGATATTGATTTGTTTGTAACACAACCGTTAGCGGCTATGTCGCACGAGCGCGAATCGCTGCAGCAACAACTTTGTCATAATGATTTATGTTGCAATTATTACATTGAGCGTCAGGCGAATCCACGCGCCAACGTCTCCACCAACAGTTATTACTATCGTTTGGCGGCCTTTCATGGCATGGGTAGCTTTCTCAATACTGAACCCGAAGCATTGGCGGTTTGTGCACTCTTCGCTTGCACTGGCGACAACATCTACACTTGCGGACGCATCTATGAGGAGGCGGTGCAGGTGGTGCCCAGTTATACTTTCGATGTGATTCGTATAAGTGGCAACTTTACACGTAAACGTCCGAGTTTGTTATCGCCGACGAGTGTGAATAATATGCTTATGCCGCTGGCTGTGGATACGTTCGAGTGGCAGTTGCACGAGTATAGGTGAGTGTGTGCTGTTGTGAGTTACTCTTTCGGCTCTAATTTGTTCCTCTCATCTTCGCAGCAACGTCTCCGTGGCTAACCTCACTTTGGTACAGCCACGTGCTGATCTCTTGACTTTTGGTATTTATGCAAACTATTTCTTGGACGACACAGTCTATGATAATCATAACAAGGATGCTGCTGGCGGATTGGGTGCGGCTGTGTGGTTGATTTTGATGCCATTACTTACACGATTTTATTCATAAATAAATTACTTAACTTTGAAGAGCTCTCTAAGGCAGTGGTTTTTGTTCTCTCTAACTTCCAGTGAAGAATGGACAGATATTCGTCAGAAAATCGCATGGAGCTCTCAAATCAACAGCACATCTTTAATGGTTCTGTTTCCCTGCTTCCTCGGAAGTTTAGTGCCCTACGGACTCTCATTGGACGCAGTAGGATTTAGACCTGGTCACAGTACTATTCAGACTTTATCTTTGCCTGGTTCAATTGGTTCTCGAAAGGTAGCTGGAGCTACGTTCTCAAGCTGAGCCTGACACTACGTTATTAACATGATGAGAGTTACATTAACTTTGGTAAATTCTTTCCTGATGTGCCCAGTAGGAACTTCGTTCGTCATCAAGCTCGTGTCTGTCGTGGTAACATCCAACAGAAACTGTTTCTGCAGCACTTCGGAATGCCTCTTTACGTGAGGCATACGACTAGACAAAAGGATAGTCCGATGGTGTCTTCTATTAGGCTATTAAACCTAGCTGTAGTCGTGGGTACAGAAGAGATAGCGGCATGTATCAGTCGCCTTCCGGCAGGGGATTCCAATATCTCCGGTAGGTTCCTCATCCGTAGATTGCAAAACGGACGAAAGACTTCTAGGCAGGACTTCTCTCAGCTGACATCATTCAGAAGTTGAAAGATGAACAGAAAAGTTCCAACGAAAGCGACACAACTACAATCAGTGGACAGCTTCCGAAAGAAAGCTTTGAACTACACGAAATCATCGAAGGAGGGTAGGGGTTACTCTCGGAAAAAGAAAATATATAGTCTTGAGGGCACACTTACCTCACCCACAGGCAAAGAAGAAACCGGCGGAGCACAGAGGCAAACAAGCGCAACAAAACCACATTAGGCTGTCAAGCCTGTTGGGGTTTTTGAGGGACTTAGGGCGGCACGATTTAATTTGATGAGAATCGGAGAGCACAGTAGACCAATGGTCACAGCCCCAAACTATGTGTAGGTTTCTGCCGCTGTAGATTACAAAATGGAGGGGTTTTTTCCATTTTTTGGCAATTACCATGCGTATTTGGTCAGCTTGAAAAGCGATCCAAAGTTCTCGACTTACTTCAAGTTAAAGCCTCTGGCAAAACAGATGAGAACTCACATGCTCTTCGTGTCTCTCAGCACATTTTTCGTTCATTCCAGTATGATTCGTGTAAGAGAAAACTCGAAAAAAGCTCCTTTGCGCTCGAAACTCCTAAGTTGGATGAGCTGCTGCATGGCAAGCTTACTAACATCACTTCCAATAAGCTCTTTGGGAGATGAGAAGTCACCCATGGTCTCTAATGGGCACTACAAGGTGCTTGTACAATGGCTGGGATGAGGTTGGATGTTTATGCCATGTCGTCAAGCACTGAAGCACGTAGCCAAAAGACTGTTCATTTGAAAATACTTTCAAAAATTTAACTTAATTCCACAAACTCGTTTTGACAAAGTCCAATATACATTCCGATTGGCAATTACATACGCAAATTATTTGGCACACGATTTGGCAATTTCGAAATTAATCAAAGCATTCAAAGTATTTGTTTTTATTGTTGCTTTCCCAATAAATATGCTTTTAATCTTGTTAAATTTTAAAAATTCTAACCTTGAAATGCCGAGTGACCTTTAATCTGGCAAAGTTACATGTACAAGCATGAATACGTGTACACGCACACACCCACACACACACACACACACACACACACGGTTTTCTAAATTACCTCAACTGTTAGCAATTTCCGTTCAAGGATCAGTAATCCAGAGTGAAAAAATGCACAAAAATATTTTATTTTTTATTTTTTGAAAAAGTTAACCAACTAAAAAGTAGAAACAGTTAGAGTTTCAAAAAAAAAAAAAAAAAAAAAAAACGGTAAAAAAAGTGTGGCTGACATAGAAAAAAATATAACACCAACATTTCAGCAGAAAAAATTCAACTCAATGGGAAGTAAGGTAAGTCCAAGTGCGGAACTTAAAGCTGAAGGCTGATTTTTGAAGACGACACCTCGCTGGATTTTTGAATTGAAATGCCACAACGAGTACATTTCTTTTAAAATACCGTAGTCTGTGGTCTGTAGTCTATTTTTTAATCTAATATTTTGATGCAAATCCAGCGCACAGGACAAAATAAGTTGAATCAACTCCCTGCAGCCTGACTACCCTACTCATTACGAGCTCTAACCAAAGCCAAAGAGATTTTTGTCTGAAGTAAGGTTAAGGAATCTCTTTCTTGTGCCATTATATTGTTCTAAAAGCCAACCAAATCGCCTACATTTCACTTCCCACAGCGAGGTCTGATCTAAAATTCCAACTCAGAGTCCTGATATGTTCGTGTTGCTGCTTGAAATACATATCACGTCTTCTAGTTGCTGGAAGGGAAGTCTCACACAGCTCTGTAGCTGACTTAAATATCATGCCAAGCGAATACTGCCAAGTTTGATCATATCTCACCAGAAGTCGGCAATACCCCGAGTTCATTTTTCGCAGTAAAGTCAGTTCTTAAAGCCTACAGCGGGGTTCTAAGCCCTTCATATCAAGCCGTTTTCATATGGGCTTCCATAGCCTTACCATTGAATATCATATAAAACTAAAACGAGCACCCTCCTCAAATCTACTTATTGACCAGAGAGCTCAGCGGGGAACATGTCTTTGGCGTGGAAGACATGGAACTTGTGGAATTGGTCTCGTTCCACCCTCCTCAACTCTGGTTTCACTAAAGTAAATTTCCAAATTTCGACTACGAGTCGCTTTGAGATGAATTTACATTGTGAAGCTCCTCGGGCGGCGTAGTTAGAGCAAATCAAGTTGTCGGGGTGAACAAGTTTCACCCTGAATTGAGTTGATGCTTGGAAGAAGCACCCGTTTTGTGCACAAAACTAGTCTATCCTACGTTAACGCGCTATGTTTTGAGTTTGAAAAATGCATGCCACTTCGACGCGCTGGTTTTAACGCCACGCATAGTTGTTTACGAGTACATCAGCCCAGTGGTGAGAAGCGAGTGTGGGCAACGAAGAGAGAACCAATAATGAAAACAGATTTTTCTAAATAAATATGAGGGGAAGAAGACGCAGAAGAAAGTGAAGATGAAGCAAAAGAAGGAAAAGAGAAGAAGAAGACAAAGAAGTAATTGATTAAGGAGAAGTAGAAAAATAAGAAGACAAAGAAGACGAAAAAATAGAATAAAAAGAAGTAGAGGTAGTAAAATAAAATGATAAAAAAATAGAAAAAGAAGAAGAAGAATGAGGAAGAGAAGAATCAGAATAAGAGAAGAAAAGGAGAATAAAAAACAAGAAGAAAAAGAGAAATAGCAAAGATGAGAAAAATTGAAGAGAGAGATAAAGACATAAGAAAAAAAAAATGGAAAATAATAAAAGCAGGACGAAGAAGTAAAAAGAGAAGCAGAAACATAAGAAAAAGAAAAATAAGAAAAAAAGTAGAGGAAAGGAGAAGACGAGCAAGAGGAAAAAGAAGAAAAAGAAGAAAAAGAAAAACAATAAAATACTAAACTTGCAAAAAGGCATGGGTACTTACAGGAGTTGTCTATGAAGACTCTCTTTGCTGTAGCCGAAAGAATTTATTAGGATTGAAAAGCATTAAAAGGCTTATTTTGCTATTACGGTTGGAATATGCCAACTTCTGAGCAATTGATCCCAATAATATTTACAATTTCACCACTACAGGACCAGTTAATTTCTCTCCGTGGGTAAGTTCTATTGTCTAATGGTTTATACGAATATGTGCATAGAGGAAACTGTTGCATGCTGTAATTTCCGTTCAGACATATGTGTGTACATATGTATATATGTGTATAGCTGCAGGTGAAGGCAAAGGCAGGAAAAAATTTTAATTACCTAATAAATTTTTTCGCTAGTTTTTTTTGCGTTGCTGAGGAGCATAGAGGGAGTAAGGTGAACTGTGAAAATTGGTGAAAATGCCAAAATGGTGGCTGGGAAAAGTTGCCTGTGCAAAAATAAATTTTTTTTTGGAAATTAAAGTATCAACTAGAATTTTCGAGTAAAAAAATAAAAAAAAAACATTTTTTTTGAATAGAATTTTTGCTTAAAAGTAACAGTTTCAAAAACAGTATTCAAACTAAATTTTTCGCTTGACATTAAATTTTCAATTTTCTTCTTTTTTAGTCACAATATTTTGACTGCCATATTTTTAATAATCCGCTTAATTAGTAAAATTATTTAAATTAAAAATTTCTAAACAGGTGGCAACACTTCCAAAAAAAAAATCATTGTTAGCCTTTTTGCTAAAAGTTTTTTTTATAAGCCTTTCCCCTCCAAACACCTGTTTTGGTGTTTCTTTATCAGAGAATCTTTTTACTAAAAAATTTTAATTTTAATATTTTTAATAGGTGGCAGCTCTGTACAGAATTATTTTTTTCAACTAAAATATTCTTTAAACCTTTTCAGTTGGAATACATATTTTAGTGTTTCTTTATCAGAGAATTTTTTTTACTTAATAATTTTAATTTTAACATTTTTAATAGGTGGCAGCTCTGTACGGAATTATTTTTTCAACTAAAATGTTTTTTTTAAACCTTTTCAGTTCGAATACATATTTTAGTGTTTCTTTATCATACAATTTTTTTACTTAATAATTTTCAATTTAATATTTTTAATAGGTGGCAGCTCTGTACAGAATTATTTTTTTTCAACTAAAAGTTTTTTTTAAACCTTTCCAGTTCGAATACATATTTTAGTGTTTCTTTATCATACAATTTTTTTACTTAATAATTTTCAATTTAATATTTTTAATAGGTGGCAGCTCTGTACAGAATTATTTTTTTTCAACTAAAAGTTTTTTTTAAACCTTTCCAGTTCGAATACATATTTTAGTGTTTCTTTATCATACAATTTTTTTACTTAATAATTTTAATTTTAATATTTTTAATAGGTGGCAGCTCTGTACAGAATTATTTTTTTTCAACTAAAAGTTTTTTTTAAACCTTTCCAGTTCGAATACATATTTTAGTGTTTCTTTATCTGAGAATTTTTTTCCCTAATAGTTTCAATTTTAATATTTTTAAAAGGTGGCAGCCCTGTACGGAATTTTTTTTTCAACTAAAATATTTTTTAAACCTTTTCACTTCGAATACACAACATATTTTCGTGTTTCTTTATCAAAGAACCCTTTTCACTTCAAAATTTCACACTGGTGGCAACTCTCTACATGCAATATTTCAAATCTTTTACTTTACTTTTTCATTAAGTTCATTAAACACCCGATAAACGGTGCAAGCAATACCATTACCGTTATAAACTTCGAATATGGCAAAGCGACTGCAGCGGCGGCTGAGCGCTTCTGCTCCGTTGGCCTCCTCACAGGATCCAAATTATGTTGACTCACTTTGTCGAGAAAATAGTTGCTCCAAATACCAAAAGTGAGCAAATCCAACTTCGGCGATAGCAGGCTTATGGCCACGTCAGTGGTGTTGGAACTGCAAATAACAAGAAAAAAAAAGCATTGAGTTCAGATATTCACTTAGAGTAGTCTCGAACCCTACAACCCCTCGCGTTCCTGCCAATCAAACGAATGCACGGGCAGCGGCAACATAGCGCCATCTACACTGGTCGGCATGATGAGACGTCTCGGCGCATGCGTAAACGAAGCGCTTATCTGCAGCGTGCTGAAATAATACGGATAACCAACTGATACACGCGCCGGAAAGATGTGTCCACAACTGTAGAGCGCGTCATTGGTGCAGGCGATCACAGCGCATATCTTCAAGAAAGCGCTTTCCAAGCGTTGAACGGTCGCCTGTGGGCCGCCGTAGGCCGCCAGACGATAGCGGTATGCCGTAAAAGCAGCTGAGCTCCTTACAGCTGCACGTGTGGCTTGAAAATGACAACAGAAGTGGCGGTCGTAGCAGAGGGTCTCGTTTACGGCTGTGAAATTTGTTGCGAGCAGTTGAGTCTTGAATATGTCTACATTGTAATCACGCTGTAGCGCAAGTTTGGTCAGACGCGGCGTAAAGGCTTGCGGCACTAAAGTG
Source organism: Neoceratitis asiatica (assembly GCA_030068015.2). Classification (NCBI taxonomy): domain Eukaryota; kingdom Metazoa; phylum Arthropoda; class Insecta; order Diptera; family Tephritidae; genus Neoceratitis; species Neoceratitis asiatica. Next base: position 90,856,988 of record CM061525.1, on the reverse strand, counting down.
GCTGGTGTTACCGGTTGCGCTTGTTGATGTTTCCTATGAGCACGCTTGGGCACTTTGGCAAGGAGTACTTGTGTCTGTGGCTCCTCAGATATTAACGCGGTGAGTCGCCCTAAACGTCCAGCATAAATGCCCGAGCCGCTGTTTTGATTACTTGGATTGCTCGCACAAGCCGCCAGCATATTGACGTCGTTAGCGTAAGCCCAACCCTCTTGCAGCTGCACACCGGTGAGGAAGGGCAACTCGTTGAACCAATATGTAGCATAAATAATATCCGTGATGCCCAGGCGCTTAACAAGCGCTTGTGCTGGTTGCCAAAAAAGAAAATCAACGCCGATAAAGTGACCAAAAGTCACGCCAAAGTCGGTAGTGAATGTCGCTAGCTGTGGTACGGGCAACACATTCACGGTATACCACTCATAACGGAAGAGATTCGTCTTGCGATAGCGCGATATCACGCGCCCCCTGCGATCGAATACCACGTTCGCGCTGTACGTATTTATGCCACTCACATTACAATAGCCCACGGGTTGGGGATCATTAGCGCAGAAAACCTTCTCTTTCACGTGTATCACCAAGTAGATTTGACGCGAACGCGCAGCGCAAGATAGTTCTGTGAGTATGAAGTCGTAATCGGGCGTGTTGCAGGGTGTAATATTTAACGCTGGATCGGACACATATGTCAGTAAGGAGTAGTCATTTAGCACATATTCGGGAAAGACCAGTATGTCCAAGTCACGCGTGACATTCGACTCAATTATACTTTTTACACGCCTTAGGCCCTCGCGCGCTTTTGGCTCACCTTCGCCGGGTGGCGGTATGAATTCGACAACACCGGCGTTATATGAGGCATCGGAGGGCAATGAGTGCTAAAAATGGTGAATAGAGGGAAGGAAAAAATATTAGTTTTTTTATTAGCTTTTGGCATCAAAGCAAATATCGATGTTTAAAGATCGAAGACCAAAAATGTAACTGCTGTCATTAGCCGCGGAAGAAAAAGACCTCTTCCGTTTGAAATTAAGGAGGAACCCTCGAGCGTTAGCCGCGGAAAAAGGAGTCCACCATCCTGTTCAATCAAGTAGAGTATAATATGTATTTGATGACGTTAGCTGAGGTTGATCAACTGGCGTCAGAGAGGATATAAGATCGTTCATGCGTACCGAAGAGTATATATGCCAAGAAAGTTGTAATTTTGGCTAGTGGCAGATCACATCCAAGGTCCACTGGGTTTTATTTGCTCCTTTTAAGAGAGACAGGCACATGCATTGTCATTTCCTGCAATAGAATAAGGGCGAGTCTGCTGGAGTCAAGTTATATGTATCTTGATAGCCTAATAGGTAATGATCAGACTCCAGGCATCTTCCAAATTAGTTAAGCAATGTATGAAGGGATTCAAATACATTGATGGCCTTTTTACACAATAATTACTCACAGTTAGAGCTTGCACCGACCAGAATCTCACATTACTATAAGACTTTTACGAGCTTTGAGTGTGATGAGCTCGTAAAGCTCTCAGTTTTAGTTGCATTTCATGTCTTATTTGGGCTATGTAGGGTGCAATAAATGGTAGCCAGCCTTACTGCCAGAGCCTGCTCTTAAAAAATTTCTAGTTTAGACAGGAAACTTACTCTTCCATTCTCATTACCTGACTGGATCCACAAAAGAGTTGTTTAGAAGGCGGTGTCAAAAAGTGCTTTAAGAAGCGCGTGAGCCTCAGTCAATAGGAAGAAAATCCTACTCTTGCATTGTCTCAGTTAAACAGTTAAGTTCTCAGTTTTCTGGATCTGAGGCCCTATCCTTAGCAGCTGTTTAGGAATAGCATGGAAACACAGTCAGAAGTCTATGTATCTTGTAGCTCGGGTTGATCCATTCATTTTCAGGTAATTCACTCTTTTTCTTACCACCAAGCTCTTTCCAAGATTTGGAAGCGAAAAGTCAGTAAGAGCTCGCTGGGCTGTGTCGAGCTCTTTGGTTTTCATCACCAAGCCCTACCAAGATTTCAGAATGTGTTTAAGGCATCTGACGGGTATAAACGAAAACTTTGGAAGGTGGATAAAAGGGCCCGCGGCTGGCTCGATACAAGCACTTTCTTTTACCACCAAGCCAAATTTTGAGAACGTGTTTTCAAAAGAAGATCTCTTCGGTGTTTGATAATTGAATTTTTAAATCAACACGTAGCGCTTACTAAAAGTTCCAAAACCGGACGAATGTAAGCAATAGAGATCAGCCAGAAGTTAAAGCAGTCCGCAGCTTATGCCAAGGCTTTTGCTGGTCGATTTAAGAATCTATTTTCATTTGTCTAACGGACAAGAAACAAGAAATGATCAGCAAGAAGTTAAAAGAGCTCGCGGCTTGCTGTGAGCACTTCGGTTTTCGGTAACTGATTCCCCCATCACCACATAGGGCTTACCCAAATTTGATAATATATTTCCAAGTATCTGATTAAATGAGGAGCTTCAGCAACATGTTAAAAGAATCCGCTTTTTGTGGCAAGGCCGGCCTTACTTCGCGGTCACCTAGAGCTACTCTCGCGAGGAGACGCTCAACTTACACTTTATTCTAGATTCTTAAGCACTTTCGAGACTTTTCGCGTGTAGTTTTCGTGACTGAGCTTCAGTACTTACCTGTAAGGTCAGTAGAATTGCTGTCGATAGTATAAGCAACACAGAAGTGCCGATGGACTTGAGTATAGTCATCTTTAATGCTTGTATATAGAAAAACAACTGATCTCAAGACAAGAACACAACATTTTAAAGAGTTCTGTGCTCTGTAACAGAAAAAATGAAACCCACTACCCACTACAAGCATCATTCATCGGTCGCAATAGCCGAGTGATTAGCATTGCGTACTACCATTCGGAAGGCCACAGTTCGAGTCCAGGGTGGACTAACATTCAGGATTAAAGAAAATTGTTTTTCTAATTGCGGTCGCCAATCGGCAGGGCATGTCCAGCCCACCGAGTGCGCTTCTGGCCTGAAATAAAAGCTCTACGCCAAAAAAATCATATACCCTGCGGAGGCGGCTTAGAATGAACTGTAGGTCCATTCATTTTTTGGAAGAAAAAAAACCAAAAAACCACAAATTGGGGAAGGAGCTCGGCCGAAAACCGTTTAGTTCCACACTTCGCGCCCATTGCTTTCAATTTGGGTCAGACAACGCACCTGAAGTGCTCTTAATCAGCAATTTATCATAACCAAATCTTTGTATTTATTTTACAATAATGTTTTATTAGTCTTTTAAGTGCTGACAATATATTTTTGCATCGAATCGTTGCGTAAATATTTTCAGATAATAAAAGACTTTATAAACCGCAATGCGAGCATATTTATTTTATCATAAAATGGGCTGGGCTTATTGGCATGCAGATAACAGTTGAGTAAAAAATCTTAAAAAAAAAATATTTAATTACAATAAAAATGTGTTTTTATTTGAAATACTTTTTCTTTCTCTTCTTCTCTGAACTCATAAGAGTAGACTTCACGCATTATTTAAGCTAGAACTGCCTTAAGACAGCCAACAACACTGAGATGATTAAAGTCCATGCGCTCGCCAGTTTTGTAGCGCCCGCGTTCATGCTCGTCGCAGGCGGCAGCACCGGATCAAAATTGTGTGAGCTCACCTTACTAGTGTAGTAAGTGCTCCAAAGGCCAAAGGTGAGTATATCGTTTTTCGGAAAAGACAAACCTATGGAGACCGTAGTGGCAGCGTTGCTAAAGACAAGAGAGAGAGAGAGAGAAAGAGAAAAAGAGAGAGACAGAGAGATGAGAATATGTTTACTAGCACACAAAAGTCTCCAAAAAAACCAGACTTACCCCTCGATCTCCTGCCAGTCGTACGTGTGTGCAGGCAAAGGCATTAGGCTGCCATCCACAGTCGTCGGCATGATGAGCCGACGTGGCCGTTGTGGAAATGTAGCGCTCACATTTAATGCGGTGAAATAGAACTGATTACCAACCTTGACATCTGCCGGGAAAATCAAGCCACAGCTGTACAGCGCTTCATTGGTGCAAGCCAACACAGCGCAAAACTTCAACTCTGCCGAATCAACGCGTTGTAATGTGGCATGATCACCGCTAAATGCAGCCAAACGATAACGGTACGCCACATAACCAGCTGAGTTGGGCACAGGCATGCGTGCAGCCTGGAAATGACAACAGAATTGGCTATCGTAGCACACAGTTTCGTTGACGGACGTAAAGTCTGGCGCCAGCAGACGTGTCTTGGCAATATCGACATTGTAGTCACGCAGCAGATTAAATTTGGTAAGACGTGGTGTGACAACTTGTGGCACAAAGACCGGTTGTATGACCGGTGGTGGTTCATAACTCTTACGATAGGCGCGCTTAGGCACGGCGGCAGTGAGCAATTTTGTTGTGGGCTCCTCATAAATCACTGCAGCGAGGCGTCCCAGTCGCCCAGCATAAATACCTGAACCGCCATTTTGTCCACTAGGTTTGCTGCCGTCCGCAGCTAGTAAGTTAATATCGTTGCCGAAGGCCCAGCCCTCTTGCAGCTGCACGGCGGTGAGGAAGGGCAGCTCGCTGAACCAATAAGTTGGATAGATTATATCGGTAATGCCATGTTCACGCAATAAAACCATGGCCGGCTCCCAATACAACATATCGAAACATATGAAATGACCAAAAGTCACGCCAAAGTCGGTTGTGAACGTGGCAAGCTCCGGTTTGGGCAACACACTCACTTCGTACCATTCATAGCGATAGAGATGGCTTTTGCGATAGCGCGATATCACGCGACCCTGCCGATCGAACACCACATTCGTATTGTACGTATTCAGGCCACTCGCATCACAGCGGCCCACAGCTGTAGTGTCATTCCCACAAAATACCTTCTCCATTAAATTTACGACAACATAAAGTTGACGCGAACGCGCAGAGCAAGATAACTCCGTTAGAAACCAATCATAATTCGGCACTTCACAGGGTGAAATTTGCAGAGCGGGATCCGGCACATATGTGCGAAAGGTGGCGTCATTCAACACGAATTCAGGAAAGACGAGTATATCTAAATTGCGTGTGGCCTCCGATTCAATAACGGCTTTCATGCGTGGCAAAGCCTCGTGCGCTCTGGACTTGCCTTTGCCCTTACCCGGTATGAACTCGACAACGCCAGCATTATAGGTGGGATCTGTGGGTAGCGAGTGCTGTAAGTTGAAGTGCGTTAGTCGATTATTTAATTCTCTCTAAAGCTCTAAATACCTGCGTGGTGCACTGTGGTCCACATACGATTGCCAAGTAGCACAATATCCAGCTTAGTCTCTTCACTGCAGACATTCTAACTGGCGGTTCTACGTAACGTTTCGACTTTTCTTTTATTTATACTTCAAAATCTTACAGCGTCGCACTATTTAAATCAAGTTTGATGATGGGCGATCGTCAAACGTACTCAATTTGCTTAATCTTATCTGTTTATTTGTCTTTCTTAATATTTAGATTATTTTTGTATCATAAATTTTTTAGGGCGTCAATAATTTGGCGGCTATAAAGAAAGAGAAGATTTGCAGCTTGCGTATTGTGGAAGGATTTGCTTGCTATAAAACTCACCTTTGTTCGATAAGATATGAGAGATATGAGAAATTATAATTATATAACATTATCCAAGCACGACAAGCACTATCGATTTCCTCACATAAACTGCTGAAACCCGGAACTAGGTGAGTAAGGGTTCACGCTAAGTAAGTAAGCTCAGGAGAAGCCAGCTAACACGCTCTTCAGATGACTATCCATCTCCTTCTCTCAGAAAACCAGCGTTTCTCAGGCCAATTCTATGATAGCTAGAATGGAAACTCTAGTAATCCTCTGATACCAAGAATATGATGCCTGTCCGCAATGTCCTCCAAACTGGCACGAAAAGACTTCAATTGCATGGTTAGATGGAGATGTTAGGTGGAGTGGTTTAATTTAAGCTTTAGAAAAAACTGAGCATGCAGTAAATACAGTATGGTAGACTATCAGTAACAGAGAATACTTTGAACTCTCTGCAAAAATGGGTAATTTTGTGTAAACTCCAGAAAGGCAGGATAGTTTGATTGGCTCAAGTAACAAAGAAAGAGTTTAAATAGATGAGAAGTACTCTACTATGATAGCTCTCGCAGATACCTCACAGCTTGTAATATAACTTTGCTGGTGGCGAGGGAGTCACCGAGAGTCTGAGTAACCAATAGCTGACTCGAACGAATCTCCCGAAGGTTATATTTTTGAGAGCCACATAAAGAAATTGGTAAAGGATGGAAGCGGCTTTGAGAAGATCATTTCGAGGGGAAACCTCAATCGACCTTTCGGCCAGTCGATTACTTTTTAAACTGTGGATTATCACTTTTAAGAAGAGGAAGAGCAGATAATGCTGAGATAATGCACTCTCTGTTAGGCTTATGAACGTTTTAGAATAACGCTGATTTGGGTTCCGAAATTGAGTGAAAATTAAAGATATTTCTCGACAGACTTCAAGACTGTTGAAGTGGAGCCCGTGAAAAGTTCCGAGAAATAAGGCCCCTTTTGTTCAGATTCTAGAAAAAATGTACCAAAGTCCCATATAGAGCAGAGATCTGAACGAGAACAACTTCCCTGAAAAAGCTCCAGTAGTTTTCTAATTGAGAGAATTGAGCATGGTGTATACCGAAAATGATATGAAGCTCTGTGAGATCCATGCTATCAATTTCCACAAAAAAAGACGTACTCGGTAGATCAGTCCGTTTGACAATACCTGCCAGGAGTATGATGTGAACTGCGGAGGATGGGTCAAATCGAGCGGAGCTCATACAATTGTATGGTTGAAATAGAAAGCGATTTGGCTTCTTCTGCTACTTATAATAGGCGTCAAGTTTTGAGGGGAAGAAAATGAGTTCGATATGCTACCTGAGGATGTTAGCTGGGGAAGATTTAGAATTCCTCACCGTTGAAAGGATTAAGTCGAATGAGTCTAGGCTGTCTTTCATCTTCCTCTCGACCGGCACCAAAACTAGATAGGACAGAAATGAGCTCAATGCGTTTCCTGATGTTGGTAGCTGACGAATGCGACTTAGACACCTTCTTCGCTGGAGGGATCAGATGGTGAGATACTCGGCACACTGAAATATATACGTTAATCAAGAGAAAGTTGGAAAGTGATGTCAAAATGGCAGGGAATCAGCTGAAGAGAGACTAGGCGTTTTCAATATCCAAGTTAGAAGAGGAAGAAGACTGATGAAAAAATTCCGAAAGGAAGAAATAAGTTAAATTAATAACTACGCACCTAACGAAGACTGAGACCTTCACACCTTTGGAGGGATCAGGTGAAGAGACTTAAATGAAAGAAATGAAAAATAAGAGAAAGAAGGAAAAAGAACACTCTTCTTGACATCCAAATTAATTAAGAAAGATATTGGAGGTCGCAGAATGATGATAGATGAGAAAAGCGACAGGGGCCTGTACTCCGTTCCGAAGGGATACAATACAGATAGAATAAGCTTCCTTAGTTGAGAAAGAAGAAGAAGTCAGTCGTCAAAATGAAAAGGCCGAAAAAGCGGACAGCGTGAGCTGCTGACAATAGCTAAGGAAGACTGAAATCTCTACTCCTTGCGATGTATCAGATGGAGAGAGAGTTGCTTGCTTGTTAATTATCCACGTTAGTTGAGAATAGGAAGAAGAAGACTGACTAACTGATGATGGTAGCTGAGGAAGAGTGAGACCTCTATTCCGTTGGAGGGATAGTAGGAGAACTAAAACCCTTTAACCGCGGAATCTACATTGAGATGAGTCAAATCGAGTTAGACTAGACACGCTTTTGATACATATTAGTTAAGAAGATGAATAAGAAGAATATGAAGAGAGCGAAGAAAAGAGGATGAACAAAATAATGAGATGAGGTAAAGAATGAAACATAAGAAAATAACGAAGAAGAAAAGCAAGATAAAGAGAATGATTAAGAAGATGAGATGAAGAAGTAGAAACCGAAGAGGAAGAAGGTGAAAAGAAGAAAGGAAAATAAAACAGAAGAAAAAGTAGAAATTAAGGTTTAGTAACAATAAGAATAAGAATAAGAATAAGAATAAGAATAAGAATAAGAATAAGAATAAGAATAAGAATAAGAATAAGTAATCTTATAAGAAAGTGTGTAAGAAGAAAATGTTGAATCTCAGAAGAAAAAGTAGAAAAAGTAAGAAGAAGAAGAATTATAAGAGAAAATGAAAAAGAAGTAGAAGAAAATAATTAAAAGAAAAAGGAGAGAAAGAAGAGAAAGATGAAAAATAACTTTAAAAAGAGGAAAAGGAGAATAAGAGGAAGAATTAGAAAGAAAAATGGAAGAATAAAAATAAGAAGCAGATGGCTGTCCAACGGCAACGCATCCGAGGGCTTCTTACAAGCGGTGCTTTGCTACCAACGAGCTTTGCGGAGCTGATATTTCCATTTTGGTATTTTATAGCTCTTGCCTTTGATACCAGCCTCATTGTGTGTGTTTCATTGCTGTCGCTACTTCACTGTCGCTTTAATAATTAATAAACAACAACAGTGTATAAGTAAACAAATATTAACGGTAACATGGCTACAACTTTCATAAACTAATATTTGTATAAACATATATAAAACCATAAAATACCAAGCGTATGTATCTCAACATTTATATGTAGATATGTACATATATTTACCATTGAAAGCAACAGTGCCAACAACAAAGGTTATTAGAAAGCAAAAAAAAAAAAAAACGTAAAAATTTCCCACAGCTTCATGAAATATGAATGATTAAATCTGAAAAGAGTAACTACTACTCCAACAAACAAGGATGTTCGTAGGATACTCAGCATACAAGCCATAAAAATGCTTTAATATAAACTTTACGCACCTTTGGCAAACGCCAAACTCCATTGCCGAGAGGCGCTCTCTCCGTGTGTAAAGGGACATTTTCTCAGCGCTGATTTATACTATGTGCGCTCTCTCTCTCTCACACTCTCACTCTCACTCTCTCTCCAACGCTGTGTAATTACCGTTTTGTAGACTTTCCAAGCGACTACCGTTTGTGCCTACTTGGTTGGTCACTTAGCCGCAGTGTCGTCGGCCGTCAGCGTCAATTCATATTTGACTGTGCTGTTGACCGGGTTTATCTAAGCATCATCATGAATGAGCGGTAGACGGACGTGAAGTGTATACGTATTCATATAGTTTCATTAAAAAACTTTTTTTTTTGATTTTTTTTATATCTAAATCCCAGTTTTTTGTTCTAGTTTTAGGTGAGAAATAGGTGATTTTCCAACAGGTAGCCAGGCAAAAATGTGTTAAAGGACATATGTATGGAGCATGTGTGACAATCACTATACACATATATATATATATATATATACATGTCAATATGTATATGTCAACATGTATGTGTATGTTTGTATTTTACATATACACCATCACAAACCACTCTCTCCAAGTTTTTCTTCCATATTTCTTAAATGTATGTTTGTATGCATGTTTGCTTAACATATTTTCTGGCGTAAGCATTTGTGTGTGAGTGTGTGTGTGTGTGTATGCAAGTGTTTTTTCCCTGCTGCTGTTTGTTTGAACTCGCTCTTTCGCTCTTTTTAAGTGATATTTGTTGTTTTAACAATTCCTTTGACGTCTGCTTGCCCTTTCACGCTTTGTTGTTGTTGTACGTATGCACGAGTATATCTGTTTTAGTCGCTTTAGCCAAGGCAAGCTGTTGCTTTGCATTTTGCCGGCGTTGGAACAGTGGGGATGAAGGCAAGAATTATGCTGAAATTTGTCTTAAAAAATATTTATAATAAAATAATTAAATCTAAAATTAAAGAAAAAATTAAAAAAAAAAATTCATTTCATAAAAAAAATTAAAAAAAAAATTAATTAAATTAAATTATGTCTAATTCTGTATTTAATATGAAGTTTTGTTTGGTAAGAAAATTCTTAGTACTAAAAAGATTTGAAAATTTTTTTTCAATGTAATATAATATCGCAGTATTTAAAAAAGCCCTTACTAAATTTTTTTTAGTACCAACTGAGGCTGGTTGTCACGTTAGTACTAAAAAGTTGTAGCTTTAGTACTACTTACATGTTAAAGTTTCACTAGAAAGCTAAGCACTAAGAATTTTCTAATTAAAATTTTTTAATATTTTTTGCGGCCACTTTTAATCATTTTTAGACAATTTATGTACTAAATATGTACTAAAAATTTGGTAAATAAATTTTTAAGTATTTTTTGCATGCAACTACACCATTAAACTTTTTTTTTAATGTAATTTATACACAAAATTTGTACTAAAATTTTTGTAAATAAAATTATTTATGTTATTTTTGCAAGTAAATATACGGATAATAGCATTTTTAGTACGGTTTAAGGTACTAAACTTGTACTAAATGTTTGGAATTAAGCATTTTTCTAAAAAAAAAATGTTTAAACCTAAGTTCATTTAATTTTTTTTTGAAAGAATTTACATCATTAATAATATTTTTAGTACAATTTTTTTACTAAAAAAAAATTAATATTAAAAAATTTGGTACTAAAAAACTCACTAAAAAAGACACTACAACTTTTACTTAAATTTAAATTTCTTACTAAATGTGTACTAAAAATTTTAGTACTAAAAATTTGGTACTAAAATTTTCTTAATAATTTTCTTAAATGTACTTTGATATTATTTTTTGCAAGCAACAATATCTTTAAATTTTTTTTAGACCATTTCATCTCTTGAACTTGTACTAAAATCTAATTATCTGGGTCGCAAAAATATTTTTAGTACAAATTTTAATTTACTATTTTATCACCAAAAAAACAAGGTTCTAAATAATAAAAAATGTTACGAAATATTAGCATTAAGCAGGAAAAAAATGATAATAGAAATTTTTGTTTTAAATAATTCAAAAAAAATATTTAAAATAAAAATAAAACAGATTTTTGAAAATAGTGAAATACTTTCTTAAGGATTTTAAAATTGTGGTAATTTAAAAAAAATGTTTGTATTATTTTGAAAAATATTTTAATTTCAAAAACAGTAGTATTCAAAATATCGAATAGATTTTGTAAATTTACTACGCAATGATTTCCCAAATTTTTCGAACAATGAAACTAAGCTTGCCAGCAGTGTCTTCCTACGCTCTTATATAGCCGCCGATTGTTCGCATATACATACCTGGAAAGTTCTTTATGAAATGTTCTCGATTGTGTACATACTATTTATTAGCTCTCTTTCTTTCTCCTGAAGTTTGTTGATGTTTAGTTTAATTTCCGGAAAATTCGAAAAAGTTTAGTACATTTTTTAGTAACATCTTTAGCTTTTTATATATTTTTTAAGCATGTTTACATACAGTTAACACACACTGTGCCCTTTTGAAATAATTTTTTTGCATAAACTACCTTTATTTTTCTTCATTTTCTCCATATATTCAACCATTTCACTACGACTGTACGCTTTCTGCGCATATTATGTTGCTATTCATGCGAATGTATGTGTGTATGTGTGCTGGTGTGAGTGTTTACGTGCGTGCTTGTGTTTGCCTTGTCCGCTTTGCGCTTGTAACACGCTTTTTTTATGCGTGTTCATTGTCCGTTTGCTTGACACATTTGAAGCGTTGCTTTGACCTCCTCCGTTGGTTGTGTTGTTTTTGTGTTTGGCCTCTTTACTCTTTACTTACCTGTGTCGAGTGTCGAGTGTCGAGTATCGAATGTTAGCCCCTTCAATTGACCAAAGCAGTAACCGGTTAAATGTTTGATGCTGATTTGTGTGCAGATGATAGTGGTGAGAAGGTTAAGGAGGGAAGACTTCTTTTTTGTTTTACACGAAAATCAATGAGAGCACAAACAAATTTAGATAAAAATCGAATTGAATAAGGTGAGGCGTGAGGTAAATAGCAGGTAGAGCAAGGAATAGAGAAATTTTAACGCTTTTTTCTTAATAATCAAATTTTTTGAATATTACATTTTTTTAAACATTAATTTTATTTTTTTAAAATTAAAATTTTTTTTTAACTATTAAAAAAAATTTATAAAATTTTTGTTTACTAATTTTCAATTAAAAAAATTATTCCTACCCTACCAAGCACATTTTCTACCATCCCCATTCCCTCCTCTTTCACTTTCCGTTCGGCTAATCCAATGTTCCTTAAACAATAACTGTTTATTTTCTCACTTACGCTCACTAATCTCTTTATACACACTCTTTTGGGACTTTCCTTTTTCTTTTTCTTTTTCTTTTTCTTTTTCTTTTTCTTTTTCTTTTTCTTTTTCTTTTTCTTTTTCTTTTTCTTTTTCTTTTTCTTTTTCTTTTTCTTTTTCTTTTTCTTTTTCTTTTTCTTTTTACGCCTTATCGTTGTTGTTATCATTTTTACTGTTAATAGTAAAAGCTATTTATTATTATTATTATTGATGTTGTTGTTGTTGTTGTTGTTGTTGCGGCTATCAAATTCCTACCGCTCACTGTCAAACACTTTCCAAGCGATTTAACTCAATTTAGCTCATCAAACAGCGCATGGTGTGAGTGCAGCAGAGTGAATGTATTGCGGTTGACCGGAATGGCAAAGTGAGTAACTATAAATAGCCAACAGGCTGGTTGAAGTGTTATAAAGGAGGTTGGACAACGAAGCGACTTGCTCGAAAGATGAGCAGTGAGTATGGTGTGAAGTTTTTGTGAAATAAAATCGTATTAAAATCCCCCAACTTCATAAGCGAGCTCAAGCGATTTGAAAGGACAACGCGGAGAGTTCCATAGAGTTCCTTTGCTCGTGAATAGACGGTGTTGAGCGAATTTAAAGCTCACCCCTGGATCTTAGTACATGGCTTCGTCGAGTTCTTATGACGTTCGGCACCTAATTTGGCACAAAGGTTGGATAAAGGTAAGACATAATATCGCCCTTCACTTCTTCTCAAGATCAGTGCTATCGCACGAGCTCAGTTTCAGTTTCAGTACCAATTTCTTACGCTTAAAAATTGTTTCTTGCCAGATGTTATCTCAATACTGGCACTGTTGGCGTCTGTCTCACTTGTCCTATGTTAGATTACTATTTTTCCTTGGCGAGAAGAGATTTTTCCTTTGTGGCTTCCAATCACATTATTGATTTCCTCAATTTTCTTTGACGTGACATTTTTTTTTGCTCAAGCCCGTTGCCTGCAGTGTGAATGTGACGTGAGTTTCGCTGTCGCAGTGTGCTTCTCTTTTGATTACAGTCACATCAGGTGGTATGGTCACATGAGCTGCTAACAACTTCTGGGTCCTGAGGTCACTAATCTCTGGCACTGCATTTCCTAATGCTCCCTACGGTGGATCTACACTCATTTCCTTTTTTAAACGGTGTGATATGGGATTTCGGATTTGCTTCTATGCCTACAGCGCCTATTGAGACAAGATTTCTGTGCCCGCCTGCATAGCAAATTGATTGGCTAGCTGTTGTTGTAATCTGTATGTCTTCTTCTGTGTCTCTTTCTCTAGGGAGTGCGTAGATCTGTTATCGGTTTCATTTCATTGTCATGTTCTCAGAAGTCTGTTGTTGTTGTTGTTGTTGTTCTTACTTTTGTTATTGTCGTTATTGCCGGTTCTGTTGTTGTTGTTGTTGTTGTTGTTGTTGTTGTTGTTGTTGTTGTTGTTGTTGTTGTTGTTGTTGTTGTTGTTGTTGTTGTTGTTATTGTTGTTGTTGTTGCTGTTGTTGTTGTTGTTGTTGCTGCTGCTGCTGTTGTTGTTGTTGTTGTTGTTGTTGTTATCATTGTTATGATTATAGTTGTTGTTGTGTTGTTTTTGATGTTGTTGTTGTTGTTGTCGTCGTCGTCGTTCCACCGGCTAGCCAACATCGCATAGAGTAAGGCAGGTCCAGTCTTCATCATCGTAGTCCTCCTCTGTGCCTTAGTAGGTTGTCTAGACTAGGAAGAGCTACTCTGTACTAGCTCTAGCAGTATGTACTTCCTAAATATTTTTTCTAACCTTTTTTTTTTATCTATGAATGAAGAGTTCTATATGCCAAAATGCTTCTTGAAATTATTAAAAAAAAAAATTATGTTAATTACTTGCCGAAAAATCATTAATAAACATATATATGTACTTATATATGCCAATGGGGAAGTAAACACGAAATCAAGGTTTTTGATCTCACACATATCTACGCATTCCATCATAATATCTACTTTTCTTTGCATAATTTAATGACTTCAAAGACCTTTTGTGGCTGGTCATAAAAGCCAATGTTTCTCTTTTTCTCTTTAGTATAACGAAAATACAAGCGCACAAACATACACACATAACTGTAAGTATGCGAGTACGAACGAGTATAGATAACAAACTTTGTTTGTCATTTAGATAAAGTTCATTTGTATATAGATATATACATATATATATATATATATATATATTATTTTGTAACCAATTTTATGAGCCCCAAACAAATGTCACATCGTTTTATTGCTGTCACTTAACGGTGTAAGGTTATTACTAGAACGTAGTATGGGAGTGGGAAAATATACACCTTCATATGTACATATATATTGTATTGAATGTACAAGTTGTATTTGATTCATACTTAGTTGTATATGTTTTATGGATAATATGCGACCAAATAGACCATAGTACACGTCCAGTACGCAGTGAAGAAAATATAGCGGCCGTAGCTGAGAGTGTACACGAAGACCGTGATGGAGAGTCGATTCGGCGCCGTTCGCAGCAACTCAGATTGACGTATGGAACGCGACTTGACGCATTTTACGTCGAGATCTTCAATTGAAAGCGTATAAAATACAGCTTGTGCAAGAACTGCAACCACTCGACCCTCCCAAGCGACATCGCTTCGTGCTCTATGGGCTCTTGAAAAGTTCCAAGAAGATCCGACGTTTTCGAGCCAAATTTTGTGCAGCGATGAGACCCAATTCTCTTTTCCGGCTCAATGGGTATGTAAACAAGCAAAATTGCAGTTGCCGCATTTGGGACGAATAGCCTGAACCTGAAGAGATTCAAAGCTGCCATTTCATCTAGAAAAAACAACGGCTTGGTGTGGTTTGTGGGCCGGTGGAATCATCGGACCATATTACTTCAAAAATGATGCCGGTGAGAACGTAACCGCCAATGACGACCGTTATCGCGCCATGATAACTGACTATTTGTGGGCTGAAATCAAAGCTCGTGATCTCCGCGATATTTGGTTTCAACAAGACGGCGCCACTTCCCACACATCGCATCAATCCATGGATTTATTGAGAGAGAACTTCGTTGAGCAGATAATTTTACCTTTCACCTTTTGGGCAGGTCGATTGGACACCAATATCGTGTGATATTACACCGTTAGACCTTTTCCTGTGAGGATTTGTAAAGTCTAAAGTCTATGCGGACAATCCCGCTTCGATTCAGGCCATGGAGCAAAACATCACGCGTGTTGTTCGCCAGTTACCACCAGTCGAAATGCTCGAACAAGTCATCGATCGAATTGAACTCAACGGATGGACCATCTGAGACATAGCCGCGGCCAACATTTGAAAGAGATAATCTTCAAAAAATGAATGCCAAAGAATGTTTTTCGAATGCTAATAAATGCCGACTGGGTAAAAATCCAGTACGCTGCTCAAAAAGCGCCCAGAAGCACTTTTCAGCTTAGCAAACTGATGGCTAATATCGGGGGGCCAACTATGGAAAAATAAAGCTTCTAATGACTCAAGAGGAATAGTACGTGAAAGGTACTAGCCAAAGTGTACCGAACAGCAGCTTTCATCCATCCACTTGGCAGAAAAATGAGGAATCAAGGAAGTACGACCAAATTAACTAGAGAAGATGTAAGACAGGAAACTTTCAGCTAGTGGCATGGGGAATGAAAAATCGGCGCCGAGGGACGGCCAGGCTTATAACAGATGTCAGAGTATGGAGTACGAGCAGAAAATTCGGGGAGGTAAATTACTGTATTGCCCAGATGCTTTCCGGTCACGAATACTTCCGTAAATATCTATATACAATTGGGAAAGCTGAAGATCCGTCATGTTTCTATAACGACGCCAACGAAGATGATGCCGAACATACATACTCCAAATGGACTCGCTGGTAAGCTGAGCGAATCAGACTCGAAAACACAGTTACAAAGCGAAGAAAAATGGAAAGACGTAACGGAATTCGTAGAACATGTGTTACGAGCGAAAAAGCGGGACCTGGACGCAGGTGATGAGATGAAGCATCACCATACCATTGACGTGACGACATAATAATCATGTGGAAGGCAATTTTCTTCTCCTCACCCGCAAAAAAAATTATTTTATTTTATTATATTTTTTAATGTTTTTAATTTTTTATTTATTTTTTTCAATTTATTTAATTTAATTAATTTTCTTTTTTTAATTTAAGTTAATATAATTTAATTTTTTTAATTTTATATTTATTTTATTTTATTTTATTTATTTATTTTTTATTTAATTTAATTTTGTTTTATTTTAATTTAATTTAATTTAAAAAAAAAAAATTTAATTTTTTTATTTCATTTTATTTTTTATTTTTTCTATTATCAATTCATTTTAAATATTATTCCAACTCACCTGTAATTTATTATTTACGTTTAGCCCATAAATTCTCTTCGTAGCACACATCGTTCCGAAAAGCATACACACATGCATACACACGTAAGTCTCAAGGTCTTCTTACAATTTTCCCTTTTGGCATTTTTTTTTCTCTTCTGGCGCTTGAAAAATTGTGTTGCTGAGCATGAATTATGCTCGAAGGCAAAATCGGCAAATCTTAAAAATCAAAATGACAAAAAGTACATAAGTGTAAAGTGGCATTCGTTGAGGTGAAATAGAAAAAATTTGTACACATCATTGTATGTAGATATGTACACATATGTAAGTCTAAGGCTTGCTGTGTATTACAAACTACAAACTTTCATATACAAACTGGTTATTTATGCGCCGTTATACGCCCACTGTGACGATTTTGTTGTTGTAAATATTTAGCTTTAGTTTCTCTATTGATGTCTGCAGATAATGACATTTTCACAACACTGCCATCGGTACATAAATAGTATGTGTGCTTGTATACGTATGTGTGTATAAATTACCTGAGAAAACTGCTTTTTATGGCAAATTCTAGAAAGCTATTGATGTGTTATCGCGTATAAAAAAATAACAAAAAAAATATTACTCATTTTTCATAAACTATAAAAAATAGTCTGAATATTAGAAGAGAGTGTTTGAAAATATGTAAAAATTTGAGTAAGATTTAGTACTTAAATTCCCAAACGAAAGTTAAATAAATATTTATTACTAAAATGTATTTTTATACATGCAAATAGCAAATTTGGAGAATTTTTAAAATTAAAATTTTGTACTAAATTGTAAAAAAAATGATCATTTTAGCACTAAATTTCTTAACATAAAATTTTTAGTACTAAATTTCTTAACATTAAAAAAATAGGACTAAAATTCTTAACATTAATTTTCAGTACTAAATTCTTGACACTAATTTAAGAGTACTAAAATTTTTGTGCTAAATTTTGAGTTCTTAAGATTTTAGTACTAAAAGTAAGGCTTATATTATATGTCAAATAAGCATACGTTTCGAGTTCTAAAGAAAATAATTTATTCAAATTTATAGCATAAAGCTTTTAGTACTAAAAATTTTTGTGCTAAAGTTTGCCAACTTTCGTTTTAAGCATTACTATTGAGTTTTTGAAAGTATTGAATTTGTAAAATTAAATTGTTAGTACCAAATTTACTGTACTAAATGTAAAACCTTGAATTTTCACTACTAAATTTTAAATTCTTAACAAAAACAAAATTCTTTTAAAGCTAAATATGCCCAATGGGTAAGATTGAGCATTAATGTTGAGTTCTAAAAAGTACTAAGTTTTTCAAAACAACATTTTTAGTACTAAATTTATTATAGAAAACGTAAATAAAGCACACAATTTGTAGTACTAAATGTTTAGTTCCATAATTTTTAGTACTAAATGTTTATTTCTAAAAGTTTTAGTACTAAATGTTTGGGGATAAATGTTTTGTTCTAAATTTTTTTGTACTAAATGTTTTTTTTTCCAAATTTTTTAGTACCAAATGCTTTGGTTTAAATTTTTTAGTACTAGATGTTTAGTTTTAATTTTTTTTAGTATTTTTAATACTAAATGCTTACTTCTATTAATTTTAGTACTAAACATACAATAAAGAATACTCTTTTCGGTATTCAAATTCAGGTTCTAAAAACTTTAGTATTAAAATTGAAGTACTAAATTTAAATAAATGGATAATAGAGAGAATTAGTGTTGAGTTCTAAATATTTAAATTTTCAGGACTAAATTTAGAGCACTAAATTTTTAGTACTAAAATTAGAGCACTGAATTTTTAGTACTAAATTTAGAGCATTAAATTTTTAGTACTAAATTTAGAACACTAATTTTTAGTACTAAATTATGAGCACTAAATTTAGTACTAAATTTGGAGCACTAATTTTTAGTACTAATATTTGAGCACTAAATTTTTTAATACTAAATTTAGAGCATTAAATTTTTAGTGCTAAATTTAGAGCACAAACTTTTTAGTACTAAATTTGAAGTACTATATTTCTTTTTACACTATTTCTCAACCATTGAACATTAGTATTGAGTTCTAAATATTTTAAGAAAGAACTTGAAGCTTTTTTGTTTATTTAAACAATTTATTTTTATTAATTAATTTTTTATTTCAATTAAATTTTGAACTCTAAATTTTTAAATTTTTTTTCACTTACATTTTTTATCATAAAATAATTTAAACGAAATTTTAATGAAATGAAAAAAGAATAATACAAAAATACTCTAGTTCTCAAGTTGTACAAAATTTAAAGGAAATTTTATTAAAAAAATATTAAAATTAAATTCAAAAAATTCTCACGCTCAAGTTGCTTGTCACGCGCTCTTGCACTGAAAACCACACCTCGAGTGCTATGAACTAACGACTAACTGTACCTGTGAACCCTTTCGATTGAATTGTTTTTTTTTTGTTGGTTTTTTTTTTTTTTGAAATTCCAATTCATTTTCACTTTTTGACTTGCTCTAACGATTTTTCTTTTGATACGATTTGCCAGCATGCAATTTTACAAATATCCATGTTGTATGTTATATATATAAAGACATCTCACATGTATGCACGTGTATGTGTTTACATATATTTTGTTGTTGTTGTTGTTGTTGTTGTTCTACATATGACTCTTAACATTCACGGTCGGTCGACCTGTCGGTTGACTTGGCTGGTTGGTTTGCTTTTGATTTATTTCGGATTATTTGTATGCGTACAGCAAAAAAAAAAAAAAAACAACAACAAAAATATAACAAAAAATGTGGAATTGAATGAAGAAAAATATTACAAAGCATGATAAGTGTGGTGTGGTGTGATGCGGCAGGAGAGCGGGGAAAAGAGCGCAGAAGCAGTAGCATTAAAGGCACACACAAGAAAAAAAAGTTGAGCACAAAATATGAGACTGCACAATAACCTAACGACTAACAACACACACACACGAACGCACAAATAAATAACTACAAGTAGAGATCATGGTTATATTCATACAAACATACATACATATTTATACATACACGTAGCGGCAGCTGTTTTTCCGCAAGCAACATCTGTGCGCTTGTGTATGTGGATTTTGCTTGTAGTATTTTGTGGCAAAGCAATCATACAACAAATTTAATCCCACTAAGCGGCTTTAGCGTATTTTGTTAGAACATGTTTTGAATATTTTTCTTTTTTTTGTAATATTTTTTCTTCCTTAGATCAGCGATTTTGTACTAAAGAGGAACTTAACAAATCTGTGGAGCGCGTTTGTAAGGTTCGTTGAAAATCTGCTGATGGGCAGGTGGAGTAGTTTTCGGAGATGATTTTTTTTAAATACATATTGATACTTTTAATTTATTTATTTTTTATTCTTTTTTTATTTTATTTTTTTGAATTTAAATTTAATTTAATTTTTTTTAATTTTTTAATTTTTATTTTATTTTAATTTAAGTTTAATTCAAATTTTAATTTTTTTGTAATTATATTGGAAATTTGTATTAATTTCCATTCAAATATCACACACCCTAATATTTAGTTATTCATAAATTTTCACTAATATGTGTACGTTACGTTTGTACATACATATAATCGTACTTTTGCTTATTTACTATTTACAGATTATTTCCGTTTTTCCACTTTCCACTTGCCTATGACTGTTATTTATTGCGCGCAATGATTTCTATCCCTCTTTCTCATTCTCTCTCTTTGCCTCTCTTTCACCCACTCACTGCGTCTAGCTATTATTTACACAATTTCTGTTAACGTTTTTGTGATTAGTTATTTATGCTTGCGCCCGCTTGTGTGGTGTGTAATACGCCATACTCATATGTACAAGGAAAATGCACAAATTTTGCGCTACTCATACATACATACATACATACGTACAAAGTAAATATCAGATTCCTCAAATGCTGTCTACCTCTTTAAGTTTATACACACATATTATTTTCATAGAAAAAACATTTAATATTTCCAAAAAAAAATCATTAATAATTCCCGACGCAGTCAATAACTGACGACAGTCAAGGCCGTTTGAGTTCCCTTTCAATTTGTTGTTGTTGCTGTTTATCTTATGCCATTGCGACCTTTTCCGCTTTGAGCAGTGATAAATAATAATAATTGTTTGTTTCTTTCCTCAAATGTTATAGCAATGTGCGAGCAGAATGATTATATACATTGATTTTGCTTTGATAAGACAACGGGGCGTATACGTAACATTTTATGGGAGATTTTCCTATGGTTTGTTGGTGTGGTGAGATTATTTCTTATATGGAAATAAGTGAAATATATACGCAATAAGATGGGAAATTAAATTCGTTTTAGGGCAAATAAAAAGAAAATTTATTAAATGTTTTTAGCACATTTACATTTACGCAAATGAGCAGGCACGAAGCGCAAAAACTGCATGGATAAAACGATACCGACGGCTGCTGACTAAGTAAAATGAAATAAAATATTTAATAATTATAAGAATAAACAAAAAAAAAAGAAATTAACCATTTAAACAATGAAATTTTAAATAAATATCAATATATCAGCGAAATCTGGTGGCTTCTGACTTAAAAAAAAAAACACAAAGTTATGACATTTGAAATAAAATGACATGCCCCGAAAATTGGCAACGTTGCTGAAAAACACTATTAACCACGCTTTTCGATTTACAAAAGTGACTACATTTTCAGTACAGTAATAAAATGTAAAAAATAAAAATAAATAAATTAAAAAATTTAAAATAAAGATTTTTTTACGCCATGAAAATTGGCAACATTGCTTATGGCAGCCTGTAATACTATGGTTGAGAAACTTTTCAATATTAACAAGACAAACACCATGCATAATTTCTATGGTGAAATTTGGCAACATCGCTTAAAAAAATTCCTTAAATAGTTTTCCAACATAGAAAATTGGCAACACTTCCACGACAACACTTGGTCGACAGTCTCTAAGAAAGGCTGGTAAGAAAATAATTATTTATCCACGTGATATTCACACACGCTGAAAATTGGCAACATTGCAAGTGACAACTTATAATGTTATTGCGGGGTATAAACTGACTTGCAAATACACCGTGTGATGGAATTTTCAATACTGACAAGATAACTATTAATTATGACTATTTTGGCGAAAATTGGCAACATTGTAGCAAAAATTTAATTAAAATAATTTTCGGCTTAAGAAAATGCGCTGTTTTACCTTGAAATTAGAAAAGTTCGACTTTGTAGCGAAAATATTGGTAGTATTGCCACTAAATAAAATACGAAAAAGGAAAATTGGCAACGTTGTAAATTCTTAACCTTAAGAGATTTTGCATAGTATTACAAAACTTGACGTTGAAAATAAAGCCGTGACAAATAGAAATAAAAATTTACCATGTAAAAAATTTTCTTAAGGAAAATTGACAACGACGTTGCATATAAAATTTTTCGAAATATCAATGTAAAGTGTATGCAAATAAGCTAAAAATCACATTTAATTATGTATGATCTGCTTTTCAAGCTATTTCACATTGTCACGATGGCCAATAAAGGCAACTTCTTGAGAATAAAATTGGCAAAATTGCTGAAAATGATTTATAAATTATTTCAAACCACAAGAAATGATACCATGGAAACGATAACAAGTTATGAGCGACTATGAAGGTTCAACATCAAAGTATGACTTATAACAGAAAGAAAATTGGCAACAAGGCAAGAAGTAATATTCTGATTTTGTGAATACAAAGCCTAAAGCGCCGAGCTGAAAAATAATATATATTTAGCTCTATTTTTAAATTCAACACTGTAGCAACGATAAAGTATATTTTCACGTAATGAAAAATTGGCAACATTGCTTCAATTGACAAACAAATGATTTGCGTTCGCAACAGAACAAACAATACTACTGTCAAGAAAATCACATTATATAATTGATTTAAAAAATTTATAGCTGAAAGAAAATTGGCAACTTGGCAAATAGCAAACTATACCTTTTTTGAGTGTAGAATCTAGAGCGATAAGCTAGAAAGAGACTTGATTGTATAAGCTTTTTCTTGTTTGACACTCTAACAAGTCCATAATAGGATTTCTCACATGGGAAAATAGGCAACATTGCTTTTATTGCCATATAAATTATTTTATAAAAATCACAGTTCATGAAAGTCACAGTTCATGGTTGTAGGAAGCAAAATTATGATTCGTAGCTCGAAGAAAATTGGCAACATTGCATACTTGAAATTTTGAGTGTGTGACTCAAGCAGTGAACTCAAAAAAAAAAAAAACGAGTGCATGAGCTTAGCTAATAGCTAATAGTTTTTATTTTTTATTTAGTGTAGCACCATAGCAAGTCCGTGGCAAGATTTCTCAAAAAGGAAAATTGGCAACATTGCTTGAGAAAATATATAAATAAATTAATACAAAATGATGACCAAGTTATGGAAATCATAATAAATGTGCTACGGAAATCTCTAACTGTGAAAGAACTATATAAAAGAAAAATTTACAGCTTGAAGAAAATTGACAACATT
Organism: Neoceratitis asiatica; assembly: GCA_030068015.2. Classification (NCBI taxonomy): domain Eukaryota; kingdom Metazoa; phylum Arthropoda; class Insecta; order Diptera; family Tephritidae; genus Neoceratitis; species Neoceratitis asiatica. The sequence goes on along the minus strand of CM061525.1, from coordinate 90,834,019 downwards.
GCAAATGTGAAATTATGAATTTTTGTCAGAATATATATATATGTATTTATATAATTTAAAGCGCTGTTCTAAGAAGGATGTGAAAAGCTTTAGCGGCTCTGGTTCAGAACTCTAGCAACTATAAATTAAAAATTTTCGAAAAGCGAAATGTTGGCAACATTGCAAATGTGAAATTATAAATTTGTGACTGAATAACATAACTAAAAGGGATAGGAAAAGCTTTAGCGGCTTTGGTACAGATCAGTAGCAATTATAAGGTAGGATTTTTCGATAAGAGAAAATTGGCAACATTGCAAAATTAATAAATTTATACTTCATGCGAAGTGCATAAAATATTAAAGAAGCAGATTTTGACAGCGTAATAACTATTAAATGACCTCATCTTAGATGTCGCAGACTAAGTTTCGGACAACACAAAAACCTAACGGTATCTAAATACATATCTACATGTGTAAAATGCAAATGATATGCCACAGCGTATACGCAACATTAAATGGATAGAAGCAAATAAGGCGCAAAAAAATAAATTCATCTGATTTAAAATACAGCAATGAGCGAGACTAGGTATATTTTTGTGAGTTTGTATGTGTTTGTATGTGTTTGTATGGATATGTGTAAGCCATAATTTATAAGCATTATATATGTATCAAATATTTTTTCTCAACAAGCCTGTTGAATATTTAATGCCTTCAAATGCAATGCGTATAACAGTAAAGGGATATGATGTCACCTACATACATACATATATATTTACATAAATAAATAAAAGTTTAGACATTTTGAGTAAAAACATATTTGCCTATGTATGTTTGAGCGTTAGTACGCACCAAAAGGGACACAGCACAAGACAAATTAGCTTTTAAATCCCGGCAAACGAATAGGCGTTAGTAAGAATTGTTTGTATTTATGTGTAAATACACACATACATGCATAAATATATGTGGTAAGCTTACTTTTGTCGCTATATGCATGAGTATGAGTGCTCGAAATATTGCATGCTGCTCAGGAGTCTCGATATTTTGTTGCTAAAACAACCTAACCTGTTGATAACTGCAGAAAATGGCTATATGAAGAGTGCGAAAAGAATAAGAATATACGAGAGAAATATTAAAAAATAACAGTAAAAAATTAAAATAATAAAATCATCAGAAAAAAATGAAAAATGTATAAAAAATTGAATACACACTTGTTGTTGCTCATAAAACCACTCTACGCAGCCACATGCTGTTTATAATAATCTCCGAGTTGTCTGCACGGGAAATCATCTAACCAACTCGACGGTAAATTGATGTTGAGTGTAGAGCAAGTGTAAAAGAGAGAGATAAAGAAATTTGTTTTGTGTTAAAAAAGGGTTTAAATTAGAAAAGTGCATGACTTCAACACGTATAAAGCGTGTAAGCCTTTTAAGAAGATACACTTTTCGAATGAAAATTTTGTAAAATATTTGAGAGTAGAGCGAAAATTAGATAAACAAGTGATTTTAGTCGAAATTTAAAGCAAATTAAATTTAATACAACGGCAGTAGAGAATCGAAGCAGTAGCAGACTTCATATTGAGGGCTTTGATGGCTATTGCGCAGCGTCAGTTGATAATTTTCATTATTAAAAAAAGAAAATAAGTAATTTTCCTTACTTTTTAGGGCTCACAAGATATATGTGTAACATTAACGTAAAACAACTGAATAACGGAACAAATAAATAAAAAAAATTAATTGCGTATTTTCAATATTTCTATTTAATACAAAAACAGCGTACGTGATTTCATGTTGAAACTGAATTAAATGCAATTGTTTTGGCACAAAACTTCATTTTCGAACCAAAATTTGTATGAGAGCTATTAGATATATTTATTCGATTTGGCTTATTTTAGTTACATGCTATCTACACCGCATAAATAAAGAGTCACCCGAGTTTCATATTGCTAACTGTACAAATTTGGGAGTTATATTTAAATATGGTGTTTTTGAATAAACCTTTGTATGACAGCTATGGATTATATTCCTTCGATTTGGTTTATCTTAGCTACACACTATCTACATCATATAAATAAAGAGTCACCAGAGTTTCATGTTGTTAACTGTACAAATTTGGGAGTTATAATTAAATATGGCGTTTTTGAACAAGCATTTGTACGACAACTATACGTTATATTCGTTCGATTTTGTTTATTTTAGTTACACGCCATCTACACCACATAAATGAAGAGTATACTGGAGTTCATGTTGCTAACTGTTCAAATTTAGAAGTTATAATTAAATATGGCGTTTTTGAACAAGCATTTGTACGACAACTATACGTTATATTCGTTCGATTTTGTTCATTTTAGTTACACGCCATCTACACCACATAAATGAAGAGTATACTGGAGTTCATGTTACTAACTGTTCAAATTTAGAAGTTATAATAAAATATGGGGTTTTTGAACAAATATTTGTATGACAGCTATGAGTTACATTCATTCGATTTAGTTCATTTTAGCTACACACTACCTACACTGCATAAATAAAGAGTATATCGAATTTCATATTGCTAACTGTTCAAATTTAGAAGTTATAGTTAAATATGTTGTTTTTGAATAAACATTTGTATGACAGCTATGGGTTATAGTTACATGATTTTGCTTATTTCCAGCGCACACTATTTACGTTTAATAAATAAAGCGTATACTGAATTTCACATCCCTAACTGCCTAATTTCAGAAGTTATAAGCAAAAATATAATTTTTAAACAAGCAGTTGTATGACACTTTGGTTTAAAAGCCTTTTGATTTTGTTTATTTTCACTAACACGCTATCTATGCTGGCTACCTAGATACTATGCGAAATTTCATATTCCTAACTGCCTAATTTTAGAAGTTACGATCAAATATACGATTTTTGAACAATCAGTTGTATGACGGCTATGACTTATAGTCATTCGTTTTTGTTTATTTTCAGTATTCGTTTTTTACTTTTTTAATAAATATGCAGTACGCCAAATTTTGTGTTTCTAACTAATTATATTTAGTAAATAGAACCAAAAATGCGATTTTTGAACATTCAGTTGCATGGCAGCTATATGTTGTTGTAATTTGATTTTAATGATATTCACAATAAATCTTTTACTTGTAATAAATAAAAGGAATACAAAATTTCGCATGTCTAATTGCATAATTTTAGAAGGTACAGGCAAAAATAACATTTTTGAACTTTAATTTATATGAAAGCTGCATGTTTATGCAAAGCGATTTTGATAATTTTCATAGTGCACTTTTTACTAATAATGGTCTGCAGAAATACAGCATTTCAAAGCCATAGATGGGTTATGAAAAAAGTTATAGCCTAAAATGCCATTTTTGAACTTTCGCTTATATGGCAGCTACACTCCATTTTGTTGATTTTTATGAGGAACTTCTCATATGTGACAGATACGCAAAATTACACATTTAAAACAAACCAAACACAAACTAAAATCCTGTTTTTTTAACTCTTACACTCGCAATAGTTTGTGATCGAAGCAGCGAAATTTAAATTTCCTTATATTACTTTAAACACTTTTGGGCTCATATCGATCCACGCTGTTACTAGTTAACGCATACCACAAACTGCCACACTCATACATATACATACATATATACCAATATTATTTGTGTGGCTCTGAAAAGCCATAGAGTTACCTTTTTTCCTTTTTTCCCAGTAATGTTTCCACAAATTGACAGCTTTGTTAGCAAGCGCGCGAGTTGACTGGTGGCAGCTTCAAGAGCTACAAACAAGAGGAGCGCTTTTTATACAGCGCGTTTTTCGCCCAATACCAAACTGCCACATTACAAACCAACTAGTCGCCTTGTTGTTGCTGTGGCCCGGTGTTCGAAAGGCACAGCCTTCATTCGCGCTATCAAAATTATCGACGCACAAACTAACCTTGAGTTGTCGCACTTTCACAAAAAAAAAAATCCCTCAAAAATACCATTCACAACCGCCAACCCGCATTGAGATATGTTTAAATGTATTGTTGCATTGGAACTCGCTAGCATTGATTCATTGCTATTGTTGTGGAAATTTTGGAAATAATGCAGGCATTATATATTTTCGATACCCAAACATTTTTGTGGGGTTTTATTGGGAGAAGAAAATGTGGGTGCGAGGAAGCCGCAGAGGTGGTGTGGAGATTTTGGCAAAAAAATGCTAGAAATTCGCGGTTACTGGTGGATATAATGACTTTTGAATGGTATAATGGATTTAACTCAGGGGTTGTGTGCTGGGCCTGGGACCCACGACGGAAAAAAGTCTTCTCGTCCGGTATCTTAATTAGGGAAGGTGTCGACGTTCAGCTGGTTTATGTGCTTATAAAAATTTGGGCTGATACCGCAGCCGTGCGAGAAGCGGGATGGACGGGACAAGGGCAAGACAAGATCTAAAGAGGGTCCTTGTGAAATTTACTACAACGGCCATTTAAAGGATTGCAAATTTGGTGTTGCATTTGTGGTGGGTGAGAGACTCCGTTGTCGAGTCCTGACATTCAACGCCGTGGACACAAACGACAAACCACACTCACCCAAAAGCGAAGCTCGACGAAGGAGAAATTCGTTAAGCCCAAATATACGTTCTGTGAGCGACTTGAACGCTCTTACTAGCATGGGTTTCGCTCGGATCTTAATATCGGGTACGACGAATTTAAAGCCTGGGTAGGAAAAGAAGGTATATACAGATATTCAGCATAACTGTCGGCCTTCATCATGAGAGATACCTAAATGGGCTGAAGTTTATCTACTTCGTTAGAGCCCGAAGCTACACGGTTGTCTGCGAATCGAAAATAGCGCAACCAAAATCGATTATGTTGTGATAGACGGAAGACTAGTCTCCAGTGTATCAGTTCTGTGTAAGTTCCGAGGGCCTAATATCATCTCGGATCACTAGCTTATCGCATCAAAGATACGTACGCGCCTCTGTGTAGCGAAGAACACCCGCAAATAAGAGCCAAGAGAGCTCGAAGTCGAAATGCAGCAATCACAGTAGATAACCGGCCGGTTTTCTCTTTGAATCGCACTCCCTCTCTAAGCTTCTGAAAACGGAGCATACTCATGTAGAAATCTACGAGCTAAGCTGGTGACCAATGTACAGATCATACAAGGCGACGGAGAACTGACAGAGCGCGAGCATTAGCTCCTTTGCAGAATATTATTCGACCAAAGCTTGCCCGACAATGAATTATTAGAAGACTCCGACAATGAACTGATCTGTATGCCTTTATACTCACCATTTACTATATATTCACCAATGGCCAAAACTTGGAAACGATCCGTGAATAAAGAATCGACACCCACCTTCTCTTCGACGATTCTAAGGTTGCCTTTGATTACACGAAAAGGGCCTGCCTTTATACCACTATGTCTGAATATGGTATCCCTGATGCTAGTCAATACCACAACTGCCGTTAGAATTAGGCTCCCCGAGGGATTTTTAAATTGGGTATACGACAGGAAATCTCTGTACGTAAGTCTGTACAATTGCACAGGATAACAAGTCTGTCATGCCGAAAGCGATGACAAGACAATGTACCTCCTGCCATCACGTAAGCAGTCAGCGCTATCTAGTAACCGGTAGCGACACCACCAACAATATTAGCCTTGAAATCCAACGCAGAATTACTCTTGCTAAAAGGTGTTGCTTTCGACTGAGTATGCAACAGAAAAGTAAAGTTCTCTCGACGACGAATAAAAACCAAACTCTACAAGACCCTCAACGTTCCTGTCCTAACTCTTGCTGACGACGACATTCCATGAATGGGCATTAGGAATTTTCAGGAGAATGAACCTGCGAAAGATTATTGCACTAGCAACGTTGAATACCTTAGACGTTCAAAATATAGGGCGACAATGATGCACTTGAGCGAGTAACAGTTGCTATGTTGGCCACGTCTTTGGAACCGTTTGGCCGAATATATATTCCAACTTGGGGGGGTTTAAATACAGTATCTGGTGTTGGAAGCAGAGGGAGAGGAAGATCTCTACTCCGTTGGAAGAAACAGGCGGAAGACGGTCTGGCTTCACTTAGTGCTTCGAATTGATGAGAGGATGAAGCATTTGGCGCGCTCTGTTCCTTCAACTTTAATCAATTCAGCAGTGTCCACAGCAAATAAAAAAGAAGAGTCATTTTTTCACAAAATTTTTATTTTGAAAACTTTTTTATTTGTAAATGTTTATTTATTTCCCTACCAACTTTGTCATTTATCGCTAATTTCCCGCCCAAAGCTTAATCGCCCATCCCCATTCTGTCTGCGAACCCAATTTAAAGTCCTTCAAACCTTACCGACGGCCATAAATCACTGAGAAACAATTCGCCATTCGTCATGCGACACTGATTTGGCTTAAAGATTGCTCCATTCAATAAACGCTGAGTACATTTTGAAACACCTGTGCCTTATGTAAGAGTACAACTAAACGATAGTTAAGCTGGCGATTTGCTTCGCGTCTCCTATACTCACTCATACACAACATCCTGCAGCACATCTAAACCGTTACTAATGCAATTTACCACCCTAAAATCGGCATGAATTTATAGCCTAGACTATTTGCTGTACTGCCTATACTCGACAGCTACTCTTCCACCCTCTCTGTCTCTCTCTCTCCTCTACTTTAGCTCCACACTAAGCGCTCGTTAATGTGCTCTCACTCCCTTTGGTCGTCTTCTAGGGATTTAAATACTCATTCCTGTCAAATAATTTTCTGCCTTTGACCGTCGCAGACCGTCAATTGCTAACCGCATTAATTTATGTTGTTGTACTTTGTTTTTATTATTTTTGTAATACCGTTATTGTTTTCCTTTTGCGAAAGTTAACGTAAATTTGCCTAATTAATGGCGCTATTTGGCGGAAAGGGAATTTTTGCAAAACTCAGTTGAAGTACTCATGCTTTTGATAGGAATTTCGAATTCGAATTTAACTGTAGAGAGAATTAAGAGTGAGCAAAGGAATGAAACGCTGACCTTCAGCTGAGGGAGCGGTGAAGAGTGACGGCAAATACTACAGTGCTCAGGGACAGAAAGACCGCAAGCTCTGCTGACCTTAAACCTCCCAGTATATTTCACTCATAAGTTTGAAGATACTTCATTGTATGGCCTTTTAGTGCCGAAGATTGTCTTTTCTACTCTACGCGATCTCACTCCATGCGAAAATTAGAACGCCCATACCCTGTATGGTGCACGCGATAGACTTGAATCGTCGAGCCGAGTGGTTAGCGTTTCGTACTGCCATTCGAAAGGTCTGGGTTTGAGTTCAGGTTCGGGCAACATTCAAAATTATAGAAAATTATTTTTTCTAATTGCCCGGTCACCCCTGGGCAAGGAAATTTCAAGCCCCTCCGAGTGTATTTCTGACTTTCTGACACGAAAAGTTCCTCATAAAAATCCATCGGCCGTTCGGAGGTGGCCTAGAATAAACTGTAGGTCCCTCCATTTGTTGGTAAAAACAACAAGACGTAAAACCACAAATTGGAGGAGGAGCTTGGCCGAAAGTCGCTTGAGTTGTTACAAAGCGCCATATATAACCGGTCTGGTGAAAACACTACGAGATTTTTGATGCTGTATTCCTTTTTGCTCTCCAAAAGTGAGAAGAAGAGGAGAAAAGTAGTTTAAAATTGAGCTTCACGCCTCTCTCTCTCTCGCTCTTTTGGACTGTATATATTTTCTAAGCCAATGAGAGGTTTGATTCTTTCAGCTATATTCTGTCTGGTGAGATCAACGATTTTGTATAACTTTTTCTCACCAAAAGAGATAAGAAGAGGGGGAAAATAGTTCAAAATTTAGCTTAATGAGGCTCCCTCTCTCTCTCTCTCTCTTCTCTGGAATTGTATATATATTCCAAGCAAATGAGAGGTTTGATTCTTTCAGCTATACTCTGTCTGCTGAGAACGTTACGAGATCATCGATGTTTTATAAATTTTTCTCACCAAAAGAGCTAAGATGAGAGGAAAGCAGTTCAAAATTTAGCTTAACGAGGCTCTCTCTCTCTGGAACTGTATATGTATACAAAGTCAATGAGCGATCTGATTCTTTCTTTCACTTTTATATGGTCGAGATAGACGGAATGTCTTAAACGTTTCGTGAAGATAGGTTTATTCAAACTTCTGCTGTACTATCCATCCTTCTTCCGCTCTATAACTCTTAGCTGAAGCCTTTGGTTAGCTTTGAAAGCTTCTGTGAATGAAGCGAAGACAGTTAATCGTTAAACGGCCTGCCTAAAGATACGAGATTTCAATACCAAGTGGCGCGGCACAAAGAAAGCAACGAAAATGTGTTAGTGCTGCAGTTAGAAGGAAGAGAGAGAGGGAGAGAGATAAAGAGTGACAGCTAGCGAGGATTATGGAAGAAGAGTAGATGGACAGGATGTGTGTTTGGAACAGCAAGAATAACATAATTTTGCAGAATTTGCCTGAAGATAAGTCAGTCAGCGACACATAAACTATTGAGACAAAGAGAAAGAGGAGAGAGAGGGAGAGGCTTGCAAGTGAAATTAATTGATTTATTTATGGCTTTAGTTATCTGTCGTCTTACAGCTGATTTGGTTGAGTGACTTTTGGCGGTAAGTTGAGTTGGCAAATTCAAGACATTCACTTGGATTAAGTTACATATATGTATACAGTCTAAGGTTGGGAGTAGTAGAGAGAGACAATGTTTAGTTGTTGGAAACGATGGTGGCAAATGTTACTCTGGAATGTATTCATCAAGCTCTTAAAGTAGTCTATAAGCCTCCTCATTTTTTACTATAAGAATATATTGAGTAGAGTTCGGGGTGAGCTTCGTGTAAGAAATTTGAGGTAGGGCGGTATGGCCTCTCCTCCGATACTTGGAAACAGTGCAGCTGGTTGTCTTTAAAATTAACGGAGTAATGAGTGAACTGGACGCTAAAAAATCCTCAAAAGATATCTACGGATCGTGTTCGATGGAAGAATTGAGGCTGACGTCTTACCACCCACCCACTTTGTGAGCTCTAGCGGTCTCAGAGTTCCCTGGAACTCTTTTTTTATGCATTCGAAAACTGATAGCTGGCGCTCGGAAAGGTTACTTTTAGAGACAATTTGAATAAAGTTCATTGGATGGACTCCATCTTTTCACAAGAGCACTGCCTGCAAGAACAGCTAAGAAATCTCGTGAAATTCACCTTAATCTTCAGCCGTTAGAACTGTATAGTAAACGTCCAGCGAGCTGCAACGCCATAAGGCTACATGCCACGCAGATCTGGAGAAACTGTAGTATAAGACCGGCCTAAAAACTCACATGACAGCCAGTCCTACGCACCGAGGTTGACCCGGATTTTCTCCAGCCAAAGTCTGTCACCCTTTCGGCCACGTAACTTCGTTTATGTCCTCAGGTGACCACAGTCTCAGAACATCAACGGAACAACACACTAGCAGCAGGTTTGCTCCAACTCCTTCATATCAGGGCTGGTGTAGAAACTAACACTGGTCCGACGCATTATTTTTGCTGAGCCGCTACAACAACAACAAAAATCCGTCCAGATACTTAAATTTGCCACCATTCGCGGATATTACCTCAAATTTCAATTGTGACCCACAGACATTTCAAGAGAATTTCTAGGCAAACTCTCAACATTAACAGTAACAGCACTAGCTAATGTATATTCTGCATTCGACGTAGCCTAACCTCTTTCCTGGGTAAAATACCTTCTTCGATCGGTCTTAATAACCAACGCAATAACCGGTAACTGTCTTAAGAGGACACATCGTAGGAAGATAGCGACATATGTGGCCCCCGCAGGGATTTAGATGAGGGAAAGTCAGATCTCATCAAAAGATCTATGTAATGTTGAATGCTTATTGGTGCTATCAAGAGAAATGACTGTTTTAGCATTCCAAATTGTGTATTCTCTCGGTTGTTTCCTAGCTCATTTACGAAAATCGGCGCCATTCGCAGCAACTCGGACTGACGTATGGAACAACTTGGCCCATTTTACGTCAAGATCTTAAATTGAAAACGTACAAAATACAGCTTGTGCTAGAACTGAACCCGCTCGACCTTCCCAAGCGACATCGCTTCGCTCGATGGGATCTTGAAAAGTTCCATGAAGATCCGACATTTTCGAGTCAAATTTTGTTCAGCGATGAGACCCATTTCTGACACAATGGGTATGTAAACATAAAAAATTGCCCCATTTGAGACGAAGAGCAACCTGAAGAGATTCAAGAGCTGCAATTTTATACAGAAATAGCAACAGTTTGGTGTGGTTTGTGGGCCGGTGGAATCATCGGTCCATATTTCTTCAAAAGTGATGCCGGTGAGAACGTAACCCGGTCGTGGCTACCGTTATCGCGGCATGATAACCGTGAATTTGATGCCTGAAATTGATGCTTGTGATCTCCGCGACATTTGATTTCAACAAGACGGCGCCGCCACTTCCCACGCATCGCATGAATCAACGGTTTTATTGAGAGAAAACTTCGTCGGTGAGCAGATAATTTCACGTTTTGTGCCGTGTTCCATTGGTCACCAAGATCGTGTGATATCACACCGTTGTACTTTTTCCTCTGTGGTGGGTGTAAAGTCTAAAGTCTATGCAGACAATCCAGCTTCGATTCTGGCCTTGGAGCAAAACATCACGCGTGTCATTCGCCAGCTACCAGTCAAAACATTCGAACGAGTCATCGAAAATTGGACTCAACGGATGGACCAGCTGAGACGTAGCAGCGGCTAACATTTGAAAGAGATAATCTTCAAAAACTAAATGCCAAAGAATGTTCTTTCGAATGATAGAAAACGGTCCCCATTAAATTTGAATTTTCTGTGTTTTTTTTTTTTTTCTTTAAAAAGATAGAGGGAACTTCGAAATGTAATGATTATATGATATTTTTTTCAGTGTAATTATTACTTTAATGTTAAGTTTACTTTTAATTAATTACTTTTCAATTACAGTTCGGTTTTGAAAAACCTTTGCGTTTCAATATGATTGAAGTGAATTGAATTTAATTACTTTTTAATTACAAACACCAACAAGAAGTTATTTGTTGAAATGCAACCCTGTAAGTATTGCTGTAGTAATCAGCATTAAAATTAAATTTTTTTCTACACAAAAACTATAACAACAACAAAAAACAACAACAACGGTAAAACTAAAGATCAAAGTGTCCTTGAAAAAGCTTTTAAACGCACAGAAAAACAAAAAGAAAAAAGCAAAAAAATCTCGAAGAAGAGCGTAAAAGAGAGAAGGGCGACTAAAAGTACCAGCTATCTTCAAGTGTACTCAACAGAGTGCACAAACTACAACAAAAGCAACATAGCATACTAGCGTAGTAACGTCTAGCACTAAAGTAAATCACCGATGCACAAATTCAAATGGATGGAGAAAATTTAGTTTAATGGAAAGCGTGAATGCTGCTGCTGCTGGTGGTGAAAAAAATGTGATGAGCAAAAATAATAGTTTAGAGAAGAATATCAACAGAAAATGAAATATATTAAAAAGCAGAAAATGCAGACGAAGGTATAAATACACACACACACACAGGCACACACACACACATAGGCGCACATTCACACACAGCTACGTGCAATTAAAAACTTCAATACAAGGGCGCCGAACCAAAAAAAAAAAAAAATATATATATTTTTTTAATAAAAACTGACGGCTTAAACTGCGATATGCCCCACCAATGGCAGCGAATAGCGTTAGATAGAGACACGAAGACACACGTTGGTAGTGTGTAGGTAACGAACGGCGGCGCCACACACACAATGTCAGCGCCACGTCAATGCCAATGTTGCACACAGAGGCAACCAGCATGAATGCCGAAATTGATGAAGCGTTCACTGCAGTTGGCGGTGTGGTGTGGTCGCCAACGACGGCTCTGGCCGATGGGATTTTTTTTTCAACACCGCCTGAGTTCTGATGCTGCTGATGGCAAAGTAGGAGGAAGAAGAAGAGGAAGAAAAAAAAAACAGTGGGCGAGAGATAAGAGCATAATAGACAGAAGTGTATTGCAATTAAAAATGGAAAATCAGTTAAAAATAGGGGAGGGGGAGGGGATAGCTGAAAAATTAGACCAGCAAAAATGTTGTAATTACAAAGCTCTTTAAACCAAAATTTAAATCCGCCAACGCAATTACGTAGCAATAAAGTCAAATAATCGATAAATGAGGGTAATTAATTATATTTGAAATTTTTGGAAACAGTTTTGTGGGGAGAGAAAATATAAAAAAATTGAAAAATATAAAAAAAGTTCAAATAAAAGGTATTAAGGTTTGAAATTCACTGTATGATCTGCTCCTCATGTATGGATAGTTGTTGTAGAAAATCAACAATATCTGATTACTTTAACATAAGATTTTCCCACAAATAGTTGTTCAAAAACGAGTTTTTGGACTATAACTTCTATAATTTAGCAGCTGGGAACGTAAAATTTTACGCTGTACTTCATAATCATCTACAGATACTAGTCACTGAAAATAAAAAATATCGCATCAATATAGCTTATACCTCCCATACAACTGTTTGTTCGAAAATGCCTTTTTCGCCCACAATTTTTACAATTTAGCAGCTAAAGAGTTGAAATTTTTTACTTCACTTATTTATCGTATAAATATAGTAATCCCTGGAAATTATCAATATCGCATCACTAAAACACATAGCTGTCATACAACTAATTGTTCGAAAATGCATTTTTTTCTCATAATTTTTACAATTTAGTAGCTTAGTAGTTGAAATTTGTTACTTCACTTAGTTATCGTGTAAAAATATTACGTGCTGAAAATTATCAATATCGTACCACTATAACACATAGCTGCCATACAACTGATTGTTAAAAAATATGATTTTCTGTTAAAAAAAAACACTTTAAACCCATCCGCTTCATACTTCAAATTCTATATTCTGACTTAATGTGAGGTATAAATAATAATATTTAATTTACGTTTACTTTGACGTATAGCTTCCATAGAATTTATTGTTCGAAAATGCATTTTTTGCACATAATTTCTACAAAAAAGCAGCCAATAACATGAAATATCTCAATCCGCTTATTTATGGCATTAAGATAGTAGTCAGAGAAAACAAACAGTATATGAGTATTATAGCATGTAGTTGCCATACAACTTTTCGTTCAAAAACGTATTTTTCGCTCAAAACTTTTACAATTTAGCAGCTAAAGACATAAAATTTGAATTCGAACTTGCCTAACATATGTAAAAAGTACTTATTTGAAAATATTTAAAATTTGATTACTATAACACATAGTTGCCATACAATTTTTCGTTCAAAAACGCAGTTTTTGCTCAAAACTTTTGCAATTTAACTGATAAAGACATGAAATGTCAATTTTAGTTTGGCTGATATGTGTAGCAAGTGCTTAGTTGAAAATTTTAAAGATTTGATAATTGTAGCACACAGTTGTCATACAACTTTTCGTTCAAAAATGCATTTTTCGTTCAAAACATCTATAATTTAACACCAAAAAAAAAAAGAAATTTGAACCAAAGCATGGCTAACATATGTAGAAAGCGCTCACATTAAAATATTTAAGATTGGATTACTATAACACAGGGCTGTCATACAACTTTTCGTTCAAAAACGCATTTTACGCTTAAAACTTCTAAAATTTAAAAGCTAATAAGATGAAATTTGAAATTAAACGTCGCTGACATGTGTAGGGTGCGCTTAGTTGCGAATATTTAATATTTGATTACTGCAATACACAGTTGGCATACAACTTTTCGTTCAAAAATGAGTTTTTCGCTCAAAATTTATAGAATTTAACAGCTAGAGACATGATGTGTGTATTTTAGCTTGGCTGATATGTGTAGAGTGCGCTTAGTGGAAATTTGATTACTGTAATTCGCAGTTGCCATACAATTTTCAATTCAAATAAGTGATTTGGGCTTGTAATTTTTCGCCTGAAGAGAACGAAACCATGCAAATAGTTGTAATAATGATAAACAACACTTCATAAAGGAATATTTGTATGTTTTTTCTATGTATATTCTCTTAATTTAAGCAATAAATTTAAGCTGCGGCTTGCTTGTACGACATGACGTATGAGCAACGCAATTTGAGAGATTTTGAATTATGGCAAACACTTGGCGGCAACAACAGCAATAAAGACAGAGCTAAGTGATATGGTTGCAAATTTCAAAATTTTTATGTAAAAAATATACATATGTACAACTGCTGTGTTAACAATAATTTTATTAATACAAAAATGCATAAAAATATATTTTAAAGCAGCAAACTCAAGTGGACATTTCAGCATTTTTCAGAGTTAAATGAAAAAAAAACCAGCAACAAAAAAAATATATCCCCAACACCCTTCAGACAAAACTATACTTAAATACATGCATAACAAATACACTAGTGTGCTAGACTACTGTTATAACGGTAGTTGTTGTTGTTGTTGTTGTTGTCATTGTATTTAGTGCACACAGCTGCCATTTGTCACACTGTTGTGGATTTAACAACTTGTTAAGATAAATTGTTTATTAAAAGCGTGCAACAACAACAACAAAAACAACAACAACAACAACAACAACATCAAGTGAAATAAACTAGCAATAACCGTAAAATTTTACATACATACATACCTACCCATGTATCAATGTTGGACTCTTAGTAGCTTTAACTGTTGACTAGTCAACAAGTGTTGTACGACACTCTCTGCGCTTGTTTGTTTCTAATCACCGTTATATGCACTCTAACTGCTCAACTCAACTGTACTTTTTGGTTGGAGAGGGGGCGAGCGGTGGGTGTGTTCTTACGCTCAATGTATGCTCTCTGCACTTATCATTAAAAAGTATTTTATCAAATTGCATGGAGTTTAATGTAATGTCATTTATCTAAGTCTAATGCACAACTGCTACATGCATATACTCGTATATATATATATATTCATAGATATTCATGTTTGTATACATATTTTCATAGTAGCATGAGTTTAGAGGGCACTTAACCTCACTTTCAGTACAACTATTTAGCTCTCCTCTTCAGATTTCACTACTTGCCATTAGGTTCTAGTTAGTTGGACCACACCGATTGGTTCCAGAGCGAAGCAGAAAGAGCAGAGCTGATTTCTCCTAGTCTTTCTCTGCGTATCTCTATCCTCAGTACATCGAACCTGACTGTCTGTAGACTAATCAGATAGTGACTAGGCTTTGTCTCCACTAAATGCAGCAGATTTGACTTGATAAGTACAAGAGTGCCCTTGAATCGTCTGACAGTCCACCTAAAGGTAGAAGAAGCTTGTGAATGCACACGATGTGATATTCCCACAACAAGGATCAGGCTAACTCCGCTCTAAATAAGTCTATGGGAAGGCCACAGGTGACTACAGGTATTCCCATTTGTCTCCGAACAGTTGTTATCGACTCTCTAACGCGCATATCCTTACAAGCACATGAGCTTTGAAGCTCCCACGAATCCGTTGGGTTTCCACACGCAAATCAATTGCACTAGAAAACAGCCCGACGCTTTGGAGATACACTAATTTCGGGCGCATCGTAATAGCACACATAGTCAGTCCAACTGACTGACTGTCAGGATAAATACTGCTGTCTTTAACTGGAATATGACTCTGGAGCAGCAGAGCCGCCGCTTCGTTGTTTGTTCGCAATTCGCAACTTGTAGTTGAAAAATGCTACACTGTTGAGGAAACTTGCGCCCATAGTCGATTGTATGTGAGTTCCTGGCGGAAATTCCGCCACCGACTGCGACATCAAGTATCGATCCGGCCGTGTAGGAGTTCACTGGCCCTCACTTTCAGGCGCCACAAACAGACCAGTCATCCCTAAAGGGAATGAAGGGGTCGAGGTGTTTGTTAGGAGCCGCCAATTCAGCGACGCGTGATACGTATATATTTAGAGATAAAGACCAGACGAAATTTCCAAAGTTTGAGCCGTGTAGGACCTCAGTTTATCTAAGCCTAACCACAGCCTACTTTAGGTGATAAGCAACCCCTAGCGTCGTTCCAGCAGCTCTTATACAGTATTGAACGACCGACGATCTTCTATCTCTCTCCTCTATGTTTGACTGGCCACCAAGCCTGTCTATCGATGCTGACACTTCGGTATCAGACCTTGTCATATAGCTGCGGTCGAGCCACTTTCATTGAGGCTCTCTTTTTTCTCTGGAGTTTTATACCATCTTAAGTGAAAATAAAACTCAGATTGCTCAGAACATTGGTTTCCAAATCACATCTTGGGTTCTTACCCCGTGTTGTATGTTAAGCCCTTCTGCAAGTCGCCGCATCTACGTATGGAGTTGTAGACCAAAAGTTTTGTTGGCCAGCTTTTGAAGCTCTTCACACTCCCGCGTTTCAGTTCCTCTCTTTGTCTGTGCCTCTTGTCCGCAAATGCTCTTATTTCCCTCTCAAAGCCCCAGGCATCTTAGCTGTCGTGCGATATTCCTTTTTCTGGAGGCTGGATGGTATGTCATTGGATTGTTGCCACAAGAGAGAGATTCGAGTCAAAGTTGGAACCTTGGGGCGTAAGGACTTAAGACATGTCTTGCCTAGTGGCTTGATGAATTTTTTTTATATAAACGTGGCGCTGCGGATAACCATATTGCAGGCTCTTACGAAGTAGGTGAGCTTCAACACCTCATTAGGGGACGTTTGACTATGGAGGTTAAATTGTTTAACTATTGAGCCGCTAAGCTTGACTAAAGTTCATACTGATTTAGCCGTGACAGAGGCTCCACATGGGCTGGTTATCACACCTCGTCCCAAGAGCATCTCACGCTTCCGCGTATGTTCCTCCCTCTCGATGCCGTTTAATTTTATTTCCTTATCTTACTTTATTTTTCTCTTTCTCTCTCCCCTCTCTCTCGCTTTTTCTCTTCCTCGGCGCCTGCCAGTCGCCAAACACTATCCATTGCATTGTCTGTCCTTTATTGCCTCACATTGTGCTATTAATTCAATTTCTTAGCCATAATAAATTTCATTTTGCCACAGCACAAGCCACGGAACGCTCAAGACGACTAGACACAACAGCCGGCAGCTGAGCACGTGCTTTAAATTGAAAAGTAAAATGTGGTCATTTAAAACCTAGTCGAGGTAGGCGGGTGAATGGAGGGAGGATGTGTTGGAAGCTAAAACTATTTTAAAGTGTTGAATGTGGGATTTTCCGACTATCTGGCTCTCAAACTGTTCGCGCCTTAAAGTGTACCACAAGCCGCAATCAGCAATCAAAAAATGTGTTTATAAACCAAATGAGATTAAAGCGTTTACTAAACTAATTATTATTGGCATTATTTAAATAAAATATTCTCAAAATATTTGACAACTTCTTTACCTTGATAAGATTAACCAAACAATGAGCTGTAAGCGATAAAAGCAAATCGCAACACTGCGGCATTGGTCATTAGTATTTAGAGGTGCGCTGACTGTAGCTCGCGGCTTTATCTTTGTTTGCCATAAATGTGGTAGCGAAAGTTTGTAGCGAAAAGTAGATCTTGCGACAATGATTAGAAATGCGTTACTTACGTTACTGGTGTATTTGATACTTCTGTATCAGGTGAGTAGGAAAATTTATTTGCAAAAAAGGTGCAAACGCCGTCGAAAGTTATATACCCTTCACAAAAAGAGTTGTAATTAATGTTTTATTATCTTTTGGATTCAACTACTTGTTAATTTGGCAGAGTTTTGGCTAAAAAATGCGTTTTTGAACGCTAAGTTGTATGACAGCTATGTGTTATAGTGAACCGATTTAAAAATAAATTTCAATTATACCAAGTACTCTTAATGGAAAGTCAATATACTAAATTATAATTTTTTTAACTGCTAAATTGGCGTAGTTTTGGTTCAAAAATGCGTTTTTGAACGCAAAGTTGTATGACAGCTATAGGTTATAGTGAATCAATTTAAAAATAAATTTTATTTTTGCCAAAAACTTATAATGAAAGGCCAGCATACTAAATTTTAATTCTTTAGCTGCTAAATTGGCGGAGTTTTGGCTAAAAAATGTGTTTTTGAGCAATCGATTGTATGACAGCTACTTATATATGTAATAGTAATCGATAGTAAAGTAATTTAGCTCAAGCCAAGTACGCAAAATGAGTAAACGGTCTACCAAATTTTTTTTCTTAACTGTTAAATAGAGAGAGTTTTGGCTAAAAAACGCATTTTTGAATAACCAATTGTATGGCAGCTATATGTAATAATAGGCGAATCATAAGAATTTTCATCCCAGGCTAATAACGCGTATTTAGAAAAAGGTGTACCAAATTTCATCATTCTAGCAGCTATATTGGCAGAGTTTTGACTAAAAAACGCGTTTTTTAACAATAGATTGCATGAGAGCTATGTGTAATAGAAATCGGATAACAAAGAAATCCAACTCGATCCAACTATGGATAATAAGTTAAGGCTATACCAAATTTCAGATTCCTAGCTGTACAATTGTCAAAGTTTTGATTGAAAATCGCATTTTTTAACAACCAGCTGTCATTCTTCTTATTAAATTTCTTTAGTTATCTCCTCACTTTTTTTGTTTTTGTCAACAGTAAAACAATTTTACTACACGCAAGTCATACAACTAAGTAGCAAAATTGATAACTCACCTAAAACCTTATCTACACAACCGGCGCTAACCTTATCGAATCCACTTTAAATATCTAACAAAGTAATTGCTAACACTTGCTTATCTCCCCTTACAGAGTGCGCTGACGCCGGTTTTTGCAGCGAATAAAAATGCTTCCGATACGCACACCACCACTCTCTCTGCTTCCTACTACACCGCTGGTGTTGTGGAATTTCGTCCTGCAGACGACATCCCAAACGAGCTGGAAGATAATCTCGCTGGCTATTTGGACATAATCAATTCGAAGGAAGCTACCAGCACGGATATTATTGTATTTCCAGAGAGTACATTAAACCGCAACGCACCCACATTTGTACCAGATCCGTTGAACAACGACCTGGAGTCACCTTGTCTAACAGCGAACTCTAGCGTCTATTCAGACTTTCTCGTACAGCTTTCGTGTGCCGCACGTACGGTGCGTAAATATTTGGTGATTAATTTAACGGAGCGCGCCAAGTGTGTGCAAAGCGCGGAAGATCCCCGTCCATGTGCAGCGAATGGCCTGAATATTTTCAATACAAATATTGTGTTCGATCGTGAGGGTCGTGTAATTTCACGTTATCGTAAATGGAATTTATATGGCGACCGGACAAATCAAACGCTCCAAGTGGGTTATGGACTGTTTGGCACGGATTTCGGTGTGGTATTTGGACATTTCATCTGTTTTGACATACTTTTCTATCAGCCCGCGCAACACTTGGTCAATTTGGGCTATACGGATTTTATTTTCCCCTCAATGTGGTTCTCACAGTTGCCGTTTTTGACAGGTAAGTGGGGGGAGGAAAGGCATCGGGGTCTTAAGGACTCTGTTACTTGCTTCTGAGCTCATACCTTAGTAAGGCTAGGAGCTTGGTCCGCAAATAAATTATTATCCACCTAAAACACCAGAGAGACTGATGCTGACATCCCTAAAGAGTCCTCCGCAGCAGCTTCATCTGCTTACTAAATACTGTGGTGTGAGTAATCCACTTGATATAGGCAAACGCTTCAAAATTTCCATTGATTAAGCGTGGAAGGTCTTTGCCCTTGCGAAAATTGATAAAAAAAACTTATCTTATCTTCCCTACGACCAGTTTATTGTAGCTCAAAGATCTCCAGACGGTGCGTAGCTTATCTTATCAAAGCGTGTTTAGAATGAGTATTGATTGTAGAACGTGAAACTCAATGAAAGTGATTGAGGTAGATGCTTGTAGTGAGAACTGACTGTTTGCTATGCACAGACCAGACAATTTTCTTACTCGCAGACTTATTCTATACAAACATTCTTGGACTTTGAGCGAGAACACCTTTAAAAACAATATGACCAGACATCATGGCCTTGGGAACACTGAGTTCCCAAGAACCTTGATCGGGGGAGCATTTTAAAACCAAGATGTGCAGACTGTAGACGTGCTCCATACAACCATCTAACACCTTATCGTCCATCCGTATTATTAGTAGATAAATAAAACTTATCCATTGAAAATAAGCCCACAGAGCTTAGTGGAACCCGTTGGATCACTCGATTGTGTAGGAGATTCATTCTGTCCCAGCAATTGCCGTCTTTTTGATCTTCAGAGCTATCTAATCAAAGAGGGAGCTTCCCATACAGATACCCCTATACAGAAGACACAGTTTTTCTCAACTCTCGACCCTAGTTCCGGAAAGTGAGGACATCGGAATTAGTTGAGTTCGTAGGTTTCCTTTACTTATAGAGATCAGCTCCGAGGTCGGAGCATTAAACAGTCTCTCTCTCTCTCTTAACTTGCATTCCGTGCTCTGGAAGATGAGAGCGTCGAAATTAGCTCTCAATCTTCACTTGAAGCTCCGGAAGATGGGATTGTCTGAATTAGGTTTACTTGATTTACAAACATCTTATAGAGGTACTCGCTATACTCGGCATATAAAGTCGCCTTCTCTCCGCGCACTCCGAGCTCTGGATGAAGAACTTGTCGTTATTAGCTGGTCTCGTAGATTTCTTTGATTTTCAGAGATCGGCTCCGAGGCTCACATTTTAGGCTGCTTATAAAACTGTCAACCTCTTCACCTGCCCCTTAGCTCTGGAAGAGGAGGATGTGAGAATTGGTAGAGCTTGAAGGTTTACTTGATTTACTTGTATAGAGAGCGGTTCCGAAATTTTCGACGCAGTCGCCTCATAAAACTGTCATCCTCTTAATCTTCACTTCGAACTCCGAAAGATGAGGTCGTCGGGATTAGTTGCGCTCCGAGATTTGTTTTTATTAATACAGATCGGTTCCCGTGTGCTCGACACAGTTTGCACATACAGCCGTCTCTTCCTCCCTCTCCTCCACTCAATCCTTACTCCCAGCCCCCAGCTTCTGTTGACCATAACAAAAAAATCTTCCACCTTCAGGCGGTTTATTTTGTTTTCAGGCGTTCAAATCCAACAATCTTGGGCCTACGCTAATGACGTCAATTTCCTTGCTGCCGGTTCTAGTTTCCCTGCTGTCGGTTCGACTGGCACCGGCATCTATGCCGGACGTAATGGTCCTCTAGTCTCTGTCATGAATACAGGTGAGGGCGAACGTCGTCTTTATGTGGCCAGAGTACCCAAAAAGAAGTCCTATAAGAGGGCCAGGCGCGCGGTAAGGCAAATTGATGAGATAGCAATAAGACCACATGCCTCAGCGGTGCGTCCCAGCCAAGCAGATATATTTCTCAAACGCGACTATCTCGAACTATATAAGAGTTTTGTGGTGGATTTTGAGGCGGGTGTGGATAATAGCGCGAACTATGAGGTTTGTTATAATCATTTCTGTTGCCAATTTGAGTTCCAGTGGCATGCGCTGAGGCATAGCAACGAGAGCCATTACTACACTTATCGTTTGGGTGCGTACGAGGGTATGCGTAAGGAGTCCGGTGCTGATGGAACAAATGCGTTGCGCAATTGTGCTATGTTCACATGTATCGGCGATGATGTAAGCACGTGTGGACGTCTTCTACCCGCTGGCGTTGTGCAGGAACCGCGTATCGCATTCGAACGCATACGCATCGAGGCCAATTTTCAAAAGGGTTATCCAGCACTGTTGATGCCGAATAGTTTGCGTGATGATCTCAAGCCGCTGGATGTACACGAGTTCGAGTGGGAGGAATATGATCACTGGAAGTGAGTATGCTTCGTGGTACATTACATTACATAATTAAATGAGTATTGAAAACCTTCTTCTCCCTACAGCGACACGGAAATCGTACGTCATGTCCGTTATACGCTGAATACAACAACATCTAATCTCTTGACGTTTGCCATCTATGGTAATTTTTACGATGGCGAAGGTTTTATTCTCAGACCGAGTACGCCCAGTACGCCTATAACGGTGCATCCAAATGATAATGATGGCGCTGGCGCTCTACTACAGCCAATAGTTATGATCTGGACCTGGGTTGTGTTGCTGAGGGTTGCCATTTAAGTAGGTTTTTACCAAGGAAAGGAAGGAGGAATCAAAGCGAGTAGTCATTGGCTCATATTTTCTGGAAAAAAAAACAATAAATTCTCTATAAAAAATACAAAGCTCTTTATTTGATTCGACCCCAGCGGGATTCTGATGGTCGCGAACCTCATAGCACAAGGTAAATTGAAATATTTCTCGTCGCCTCTGTTCATCTCTGAGAGAGTGTCAGTAGTTGTCGGTCAATCCTATTGTGTAAGCTTCGTGAGACGTACAAAATCTCTTACCTCAGCCCTTCCATATATGTATATGGAAGAGATGCTCCTCTTCGGTGGGCTCTTCATGAAGTCAAACTTGTAGAATCACTCCTAGAAAGAAGGAACTTTAAATGTAGTCAGAAGTACCGAACCCTGAGAGCATAGTTTCGCCGGAATGACGAGTGTGGAACGGGTAAGTTTGGCTGATATACGAAAACCGGTGGAATCCAATGAGTAGTGCGAGCCGTGTTGAATTTATAGCTTGTGTTATTTGCAAATGAGTTCCTGATTAGGATCTAGGTTGGTAACTAGGCAGTGGAAAGGTCTTAAATCGAGGCAGAGATACATGGGCTGAGATAATGTCCAGATTTCTACGATATGGATAGAAACTGGAATCTCAAACGGAGCTGAAAGAGGAATGAATACATTTTTTTAACAGCCCCAGTGGCTCGAGGTGAGGCTTACATTAGGCAAGACTGAGAAAACACCTCTGCTTCCGTGTATGGAGTTCACTCATGCATTTATTAGTCACTCTGCTGAGAGGAGAATGGCGGATGACAGAATAATTCATTTGTATTGAGTCATTCAGACTACCTCTGAGTGAGACATACTCACTTACGAGTAAGAAATGGCGAGGTAACATAAGTAAAGATCAGCTTCACAAGGTACGAACGAACCAAGCTGCGATACAAAAATCTAGCTCTCTCACATCGTTCTCTGGTGGGATATTTTCCGAACTGGCACTGAACTCCGATTTCTGTAAATAGTTGATTCAGAACTAGTAGAAGAGACAATCTAAAATACAGATCATTCCCGAACTGAAGGGGATGTAGAAATGCCCAAGAATTACAGCGACTTAGCGGACCGGATATTTGGTTAAGAAGGAAGATGTGGTAGGGCAATGAGCAGAATCCTCCTCTTCTCCCGTGTGAGAGAGAAGAAAAATATAAATTTTTCTGATTACATGACGTCCGGTAGAGCTGGCTTTCAACTGATGGCATGGAACCGTAATAGATGGCCAAAGCTGAATGCTCTTACAGCGGACAAAGCATGGCGAAGAAGTGGCAATTGAGGATATAAGGAAGTAATAGCCTACAGTCCTACTTCTGAATATGCAGTTACAGTTACAAGACCATGCCCAGTTGCTACTCTTGCATCCTCATCGTACAATCTGGAAGCTAGAGTAAACCTTGTAAGAATGAGGCAACTGTCCTCTTCTCGAGCCTTACGACTCCGCAAAAAAAAGAGTGAGGGATGGAGGGAGAACCCACTGCCTAAATGCGGTTCGAGCCATATATTCGGGTTAAGTTTTCGCTGTACTCTTTTTTAGCATCTGCTCAGCGTGGGCACGCCCGCAAGCGGACGTAGGTCTTGAAGAAAGCGGCTCTCAATACAAATGTTATTAAACCTTTATCCCTTGTGCTGTGAAATTTTCCGTTGGGCTTGGCACTCCCAACTGGTAAAAATAACTTCCAATGAAAAGGTCCAACAAGTTGCGGATAAGAATTTTCAAATTCGATGTCGATCACGGCAAACGTGCTAAGGAGGACTTAAGGCATGCTCACAAAATGCTCGCTACCTTTTATTGGAAAGATTTCGCTACCAAGCTAGATGAAGTCTGACCACAGCGGCGACCAAACGACAAGGTGAACAAGAACAAGTACCAAAGTAGATGGAAGAAGATAGAAAGAGCCTCGAATTCTAAGAGATATACAGGGTTTGAGTCTACCGCGACGGACGGAGCTTATAAAATCATTAAATGAATTGATCAGAAGAACAACTCAGCGGTGCACTGAATATTTCCTACGCTCGCCCTTTGTCCGAACTCTTATTGTAATTACTAAATCAACTAAGGACTACGAGAACAAAGAACCTCAAAGGTAAAACTTCGTCTCATCGCTTTAAGCCGACCCGCTCTCCTTGGCATGGGCTGGACATCCAGCCAATACTACAAACAAACCAGCTTGAATATTGATGTCAAGCGGAAAATAAGCAAATTTTCATTCATCCAACAGTTCCGGCGCACCAACACCACACTCTGCCGAGAGGAGAATTTCCAGAGACAAAGAAAATGTGCGATGATACTCACCCAACACCGCTCACCCGACCAAACATTGAATGCAGTTCAATGAAATTTTTTCCAAGCAAACTGTTTGCATGTGTGTGTGTGTGTGTGTGTGTTCATGCATTTGTAGTGCTTGTTGTTGGCACAAACTGTTGCTCCACTTGTTAGCATTCAACAATCGCTTTAGCTACTAGATATAAACATACACACACATACATATCTACTTAACGGTAGGTTCAAGGAAATACTTTGTTGTTTGGTGCTGGGGAAAGAGAGAGAGAGAGAGTGAAAGAGAGAGTGGGAGAGTGTCATACATAATGAGAATTGATGATTTCCAGTTGGGGTATGTAAAGAGAGTAGTGCATGGTTAGAGCTGGTGAGAGCAGAGTGAGAGTGAGAGTGGGAGAGTGAGAGTAAGCGTACGGAAATTCTCTACACACATTTATTGTAGATTTAACAGCAGAATGCCAAACAGTAATTCCAATAAATAATTTAAAAATATGTAGAGTTGCGCTAAATTTACCTGAAAGTTTTCAAATACTAGAATATTGAACATAAAGAGCCTGGATAATTAAAAAAAAAAAAAAAAAAAAAAAAAAAAAATTGTGATGCAATTACATTTACTAATTCGATACTCCAAAGAAGTACCTAGTAAGTCATTTTCCATAAATTCCCTCAAAATTGGTACCTTGGGGACTAAAAGCCCCACATTGCTAGCTTTCAATACAGTCTCAAAAATGTGGAATAGCCTATCAAAATAAGTGCTCTGTGATCTTTCCTCTTGTCTTAGAGTGATCCATTTCGTGGTTCTCTACTTTTTTTTAAGAAGAAACACAGAAAAATCAAATTTAATGCGGAGTGTTTATTATCATTCGAGAGAACATTCTTTGGCATTATTTTTTTGAAGATTATTTCTTTTAAACTGTTGCCCGCGGCTACGTCTCAGATGGTCTATCCGTTGAGTCTAATTTTCGATGACTCGTTCGAGCATTTCGATTGGTAACTGGCGAAAAGACACGTGTGATGTTTTGCTACAAGGCCTGAATCGAAGCGGGATTGTCCGCCTGTGTACTTTAGACTTTACATAACCCCACAGGAAAAAAAAGTCTAACAGTGTGATATCACAAGATCTTGGTGGCCAATCGACCGGACCAAAACGTGAAATTATCTGCTCACCGAAGTGTTCTCTCAATAAATCCATTGATTGATACGATGTGTGGGGCAAGTAAGGACGTCTTGTTGAAACTAAATGTCGCGGAGATCACGAGCTTCAATTGCAGGCATTAAATAGTCGGTTATCGTGGTTTTTGTTTACTAAAATGTTTAATAAAATATCGATAAGAATCTGAAAAATATGTAATTGCGTGACTTTTCATCATGTGATGTCAAGTGGTGACGTCCTCATATGGCATACAGAATTAATTTTTTATGAAATGTGAAATATAAAACACTTAATAATAGAAAGTTTAAGCCAATAAACCATTCATCACGCCTCATACTAATCGATGTCATGTGGTGATGTGCTGATATCAGAGAAATCATGTCACGTGATGATGGGTTGATGTCACATATAAAATATATTTTTTTTTACACTTTATTCATAATAAAAAAATTGCAAGAATATGAAAAAATAAGAAATTTTGGACCTTTTCATCATGTAGTGATGTAGTAATGTGTTGATGTCACAGATAGAATATTTCTCTTAAATCTTCATTTATAATAAACAACCGGCAGGAATCTGAAAAATGGGAAATTTAGCGATTTTTCATCATGCGGTATCATGTGGTGATGTGGTGATGTCACATATACAATTAACTTGAATATTTAATACTCTTAAATTGGGATAAAATATCTATATTAAGCTCAAAAATATGCTGTTTAAGCCGTCAAACGATTCCAGTCACCTCAGACAAGTGATTATTTATCATGCGATATCATGTGATGATGTTTTGATGTCAAATAAATAATTAATTTGAACTTTTTACTAAAATTTTTAAACGAAAATATATATAAAAATATGAAGTTTTAGTCTTCGAGCGATTCAAGTTATCTCAGACAAGTGATTATTCATCATGTGATATCATGTGATGATGTGTTGATCACATATATCAGTATTTTTTTCACTAAAAACTTAAAAAATTTTTCAAAGAATTTTCAACGCAACAAAACATAACCTCGCCTCACTCACTCATCACGTGCTCTTTATTTTTCACCATGCGATGTCATGAGGTGATGTATTTCTTGTCATATCAAGCATTGGAAAGTATTTTCCTAATAAAAAAATGCTAAAATATTTATATAAAATTCAAATAATATAACCAACAAACCTCCTCGCACGCTATCAATTCAACACACACACACACACAAAGAACCCGCCAACTGGCGCGACAGATAAAACTCTGCTCACAACAAATGCGGCATGAATGAAATATTTTCATGGAGACTTTTTCTTATCCTCCTCAAACGGCCACCTGCAATTGGAGACTTTCAGGTGCGAAGCGGCGAAAAAAAAACGAACAAAATTCCAACAACAAAAACAAAAATTCCCTTCAATGAATAGCTCAACAGTGCGAGTTAAACTCATATCATTTCCAGAACATGCTTCACTGCCAGCCGAGCCAACGCTAACTGCCTGACCTGCTGTGCCGAATGCTCAACACAGTTAGTCGGTCGGCGGGCGAACAGGCGCCAAATTGTGCTTCGTCGGTACGGGCAGGCGAGTATGGCATGCGATGGGCCGAATTGGTGGCAAATGGGAGAGTAGCTGGTTGGCTGGCCATAAGCCACTAGTCAGGCATGCTGTGTGTGTATATATGTGTGTGTGTGCTTGTGTGCGCTTGTGTGTGTCAGGGAAATTTTATGGAATTTTCCCGGTACATTTTGGCAAACTCGAACTGCGCTGAGCAGCCAATAGAACAGCTAGCTCTCCAATGTGACTGGCCAAGACTAGTAGGCTTTCAGCCTCCGAGCGGACAGCAACACGAAAATTCCTCCCTTCGTAGGGATGCGCGCGTAACGGCGAATAATAATAATAAATTTTTTTTTCTCTGCTCTGAGTGTGTTGGTGTTTAGAGACAAACGCGCATACATGCATATATAACATATATATATATATATATATATACAAACACACCTATAGTGGTAAAGGTGCGCATGGACATATATACATGCATATATAGAAGCATACGTGTACTACTTATATATATATATACATGTATGCATATTAAATGTATTATCTGTATATCTGCTGAGCAATATATATGTATTCGCGTGTGAAATTTAAGTGAATTAAATCGTGCATTAAATACTTTGTGAGCAAAAAAAAGAAAAAAATATAGAAAAAATGTTGAAAATTTATATAAAATACAATAATTGAAAATGTGCGAATGAAAGCAGTTATGGAAATTTTAAACACCAAAAAAATGTGCGTTATTTTTAATGAGTGAAAAGTGTGCTGAAAGTTGGTTTTTTGAAAATGGAGCAGTGAAATTGAATGAAAAACTTTGCGGAAAAAAATTTCGAGGTTTAAAAATTTCGAGGTTTAAAAAATATTCAATATTTTAAAGCAAAAAAAAAAATTGTTAGAAAAATATTACTCAGAAATTTGTGAAAAGCAAGTGAGTTACAAAGAAGAAAAAAAAAAGAAAAAATTGATATTAAAAAACTTCTACAAAAATTAAAAAAAAAAATCATGAAAAATTTAAAATAAGAAATTTTCCTCGTCTAAGTGAAGTGTTTCAGTTGAAGTGTTGAAGTTTTTTGCATATTAAATTTGCGATTGCAGCTGGTGGCAAGGAATTTATAAAGCAGGTAGAAAAGTTGAAATTAATATTTACTACATTAGAAAGAAATTTTTGAAATATTCGAAAATAATATTTAAATTATATACAATTTAAATTTTTTTATATATATATAACATTTTTAGTTATTAATTTTTAATAGCAAATGGAAAGTATAATTAAGATGATTTAAAAGTAATATCTGTAAAGTAACTGATAATAAAATTAAAAATAATTAAAAAATTAATAAATATTCAAAGATCAGAAATGCTGGGCTGTGGAAGGGAAAAGTATGTGAAATATGTTTGCATTAAAAATAAATAAATAAATTAATAAAATTAAGTAAAAGGAAATAAATAATAAATAATAATAAAATATAATCAATATTAAATATAAATATTTCTATTAAAATTATAAGCAAAATTATTAAATATTAATTTTTGTGGCTAAAATAAATGGTTATTTAAAGAAATTTTTATCAAAAATATACAAAAATTATTCGGTTTAAAATTATATTATGCAAAAAAAATTTTTTTTTATGAAATATTAATATCAATTATATAATAATTATAATTTATAATATATGTATAAATATTAAACAGCTTAAAAATGCTCTAATTTCATATAGGAATTAAAATTTTCAAGCTCTTAAAGTGGTAACTGCAATACAAACGAGTTTTTAAATGCTTATTTTTTCGGCATAAAAAATATTTTTGTAGCTTCTCTTGTGAAATTCCAAATATATTCACTAAGTTGTTTCCTAATTGATGTAATAACAGGAATTTAAAAAAAATATAAAAAAACAGTAATAACCTGATAAGACTCTCCTCTCAATTTTTAAATTCTATAAAAAAAAATATTAAAATAAAAATAAAATAAAATTTAAGATCAATTAAGATTATCCTTAAACATTAAAACTCGTCTATGCATATTTTTAAATTTAAAAAAAAATTTATTTAAAAAAAATCTCATTTACTTTGAAAAATAATTTTTTATCTAAAAAAAAATTAATATATTGTCTTAAGAGCTAAAAAAGTTTATTTCAAAAAAATTTTGTTATTCTTATCCAAAGCTATTTAAATACCATTATTTTTATTTTTTATTTTTTTGTTTTTCAAAAATATTACTTCACACTTATTCTGCGGAAAAAATAGTGACTTTGCACATTCAATGCATAATTTCGAGCTAATTGAAAAATAAGTGAAAATACATTTTTTTCCAAATTTTCGCATATTAATAAATAATATTTTAAATTAAACAAAATTTTTATGCAAAGAAAATTATAAGCTTCTTTCAACTTATTATTTTTAATTTTTTTTCCAAACATCAATATTAGTTATATGCTTATGGAAAATATTTTTAGTGGTCAAAAAAAAAAAAAAAAAGAGCTACTTTCATGTAATTAATAAAAATGGCAAAAATCGCTTTGGTGCCGTATAAAATTCCAAAACAGAATTTTTTTTTGTAAAATATAAAATTAAACTACTTTATTGTTGTAATACATAACTATTAACAGCAAAATATTTAGTTTGCACTTGTAATGCTCCTTTTTTTTAATTGCGAAAATAGTAATTTATTTATTTAAAAAAAAGAATAATAATTACAAAAAATCTATTTTAAATGAGAATATTTAAAGCATTTTTAGTCAAAAATGAACCGAAAACTTTTTAAATGATAATTTTTTTTATCTACACAAAGAAGTTATTAATTATTTTCGCTATAAAAAAAAGAAAAAAATTTATTTTATAATCGAAAAATTGTGCTACTTTCATACAGAGCATTTTTGTGAGATATTTTATTTAAAAAATAATTGAAAAATAATTTTTTCTTACAAAACTTTCTTATAACTTTTGGAGAAAAATAAATAAAATAACTTTCAAAATTAAATAATATTTTTATGCAAAAGAAAATATATTTATTTTGAATTATTATTTTCCTCTTTTACAAATATTAGTTTTATACTTGTGGAAAATATTATTTCTTCGGCAAAAAAAACAATTAAATTTTCATGTAATTATTAAAAATGAAAAAATCACTTCAGTGCCGCAAAACAATGTATAAAATTCAAAAATATAACTTTCAATAATAAAATATTAAATTCCACTCAAAGAACTGTTTTTTTTTATTGTAATATATAACTCTTGATTGCAAACTATTAGAGTTGAAGTAACAATGTTCTTTTTTCAATTTTAAATTTTTTTATTTATTTTTAATTATATTAATTTTACTTTAGCCTAATAGCATATTTTAAATTTTTTAGTTTATATTTAAATTATTAAGTGACTAAAATTCTATTGCATTCTTTAATTTATTTTAATCAAAAACATTTTTCTAAAGCTTTCAACATTTGACTCAAAAAATTTGTCGTAAAATTAAAAAAAAAAATTTATTTCCCCACACGCCCCATAAAACAATAATTTGCCCCTTTATTGCCAGAAAAATGTATAGAAATTTATATATATATATAAATATAAATGTATTTTTTCCTGAATTTTTCTACAAATGTAATTTCGTAAAGTTTTTACCCACAAATAAATTATGAAAAACCAATAGTGAAACCATAAATGTATCGAAAAAGTTATTTATAAAAAAAATTAGAAAAATTTCCGAACTTTTTTTACTTTTATTTTTAATTTATTTAGTTTCTGAATTTTCATACAAACGAGTTTTTAAAGACCTGTTTCCTATGAAATGAACAAAGAAAAAGTACGCAATAATATATATTTTTTGAGATGAAATATGAAATTTCTTTTTCGAAAAATTTCTAAAATATTTTTTTTTCATGAATTAGAAACTTTACCATGACAACCAATTTCAAGTTTACATAATTCCTTTTAAATTAACTCAGACAAGGGGTTCAGTGGTTGGTAAGAAGCTTTTTGCGTTCCTTTTTAATTTCTCACCGTAGAATTCTGTCTTTTTTTGTGAAAATACTTTTAACTTTTTAACTTTTGAAGTGCTTGAATTCGGTTATTCAAGAAAAATTAAATAATCTTGATTCAAAAAAAAAAAAAAAAATTAATAATTAAATGCACTTAAAAGAACTTTTTTCATTAATAATTCTACTAAATCTCCACAATCAAATGACAGACTCATGAGTTTTTTCAAACTTCGATGCGTTTTTTTTACACATATTGGGCGGTATCTCAGCCGCAACTTGATGAATGTTAGTTTTCAAGTGCTCAAGAGTTAACAATATAAACGCATAAACACAGTCTTTCACGTAGCCCCACAGAAAAATAGTCCAACGGTGTCAAATCACACGTACGCGCTGGCCAATTGGAATCGCCAAGATGGGAGTTTACGCAGCCGAGAAATTTCTCCCAGAAATAAAGCCATATTCGCTCGTGTTGTGTGGCATGTGGCACCATCTTGTTGTTGGAACCCTACATTGCCCAAGTCGTGCTCTTTAATTGCAAGCCAAAAAAGTCGGTTATCTTACGACCATACGACACGCCGAATTGGCAGTGACAGTGGTCTCGCCGTTATCGTTTTCAAAGAAGTAAGATCCAATCACAGCTCCGGACCAAAGAGCGCAACAGACAGTAAGTTTCGTTTTTTGGTGTTATAGCTTCTCTACAATTATTTGAGAATTCTTGGCGCTCCAAATGCAACAATTTTGTTTATTTACATATCCACCGAGTGAGAAATGTGCCACGTCGCTGAAGAAAGTTTTGTTGTGAAAATCGCGCTCCACTGCTCAGCTGTTCAAGCACCCAATTGAGATAGTCCGGCGTTGTGAATGGTCAACTGCCTTCTGTTGTTGTGTGAGCTGGACTTTATATGGATGTAGGTGTAAGTCCAAGTGCAAAATACGCCAATGATATGCCGTAAAAAAGTCCCAACTCTTGAGAACGTCGAGAAAGAAAGACACTTTTGGGTCTTTGGTTTGACAGTTAAGTTTGACAGATGTGTAAAATACAGCATTGCCCTTTCGAAACCACTACAAGGATAACCTTTTTTCTATAAATCTCAAACATTTGAAAAACTCAAAAGATATTGTTAAGTTTTGGTGAAGAAATGTATTTTTCAAAAGAATGTCACTCATACGCCACGGTGATATCTTTTGACTTCAAAGCAATATGCAATTAAGCTGAATATTTTTGTAAAATATTTTCGTCAGTTTTTTATTAAAAAAGTAGCTTTCGAACACTTCAAATATTTTCGAAAATTTAAGTACTCCACTATTTTGAAAATATTTTCTAAATGAAATTTGAACTTTAACTAACTTTCTAAAAGCAAATATGCACATATGTATATATGTACACATGTAAGTATAAATTAATCCATGCATATGTGTGTAAGTATGTGTATGTGTGCATTTTTCATCACATTTCATGCATTAAATCCCCATTAAGCTGTAAGTTGATATTAGAAACGCTCGTTTCCTTTGCGATTCTTACTCAAGTACACTTGTTTGAGCAAACACACACGCGCATACTGACATACATTTACCGTTAGACACTCTAATTAAAGTGAGACTCGCGTAGTGAGAGATAGAAGGAGCAAAGCAAAATATGTGAACGAAAATTAAGTGAAGCCAAGAGAAGATGTTAAGCTGAAGCACTCTATCGAGGACATGAACTCGGTGTTGAGGAAGCAGCTGAAAAAAAAATTAATTGAAAAACAGATAGAAATATTATTAAAAAAAAACTAAAAAAATAACTCAAAGTGCAAAAGGTTGAAATAAATTGAAGACAGTGAATTTAAGGAAAATATTTGAAAAACAGAAATAAAAATATTAAATTATATAAAAAAAAAAAAAAACTTAAAAAAAATAAAATAAATAAAATTAAAAAATTAAAAAAAAATGAATAAAAATATGACAAATAAAAAATAACAAACATGTAGTTTAATTTAAATATTATATTTTTGAAATCATATTGTATGGAATTAAAGATTTTATACCAATTTGTAGCTGCATAAATATTTCAAGGCACTTTGTTTACTTTTTTTAAAGTTTTCAGTAAATTTTTTTTCTTACTTTCAAAGATGTTTCTATAAATTTTTAACGTCAGCTTCTATGCGTTTATACTGTATTTTATACCAGTTTTTATACCAGTTTTTATACCATTTTTTTGGATCAGTTTTTAGGCCGATTCCAAACCAGTATATATGCATATATGTTTTATTTCTACGATATTTTTTTTATTTTTGTTTGTCGCAGTGAATATAGACAATATATTTTATGCCAGTCTCTTTTTAACGAAAGATTTAATAATTGTACCATTTTTCAAAATTTTGTTCAGTAAATTATTTTGAAGAATTTTTACTGTATTTGAATTTTCGTTATAGATTCATAAAATTTAAACAGTATTTCAAAACAGCTTATACGGGTTTTAATTTTTTATGCCACTTACCAACATATTTTTTCCTCAGATTTTTTACGTTTTGTTTTCAAAGTGAAAAAAATTTTTTTTAAAATAGTGTTCATTATTTACATTGTAAATAAATAATTTTTTTTACCAGCAATTCGTTGTATGCGCCAACATTTTTATACCAATTCAGTGCAGTTTTAGAGAATTTATAATTTTTTTTTATGTACAATAAAGTGCTTTCAGCAAAATTTAAGAAATTGACAAAAAGCGTATGCTAAATTCTATACTAAGTTTTGAAAAATACCATTTTGTATGAACAATTTATTTCATAAAATTTTTAATTTTCCACGACATTATCAAGCAAAAGATTTTAGACCAGTTTTCATAAATTCTTCCAAATCTCCAACAAATGTTGTGAAGAACTTTTTATATGATCAAAAAAATTTAGTAGTGTTCAGAGCAGCAAAATAATTTTAGACCAGTTTATTCCAAACAGTTTTTTATACCATTTCATATTGTGGCAATTCATTTAATACCAGTTAATTTTATACCATATCACTCTATACCAGTTGGAAATGCAAATTGAACAAAACAATTTTAGGCCAGTTCATTTTATACCAGTTAAATTTATACCAACTCTTTTTATTCCAGTTAATTTTATACCAGTTAAATTTATACCAACTATTTTTATTCCAGTTAATTTTATACCAGTTAAATTTATACCAGTTAAATTTATACCAGTTAATTTTATACCATTTTATTTTATACCAGTTAATTTTATACCAGTTCATTTTATACCAGTTCATTGACATTAGTTTCAAATACTAAATTAGTGAAGTCTAATTGAATTTGCATTAGCAAAATAATTTTATTTAGCAGAGATAGCTTAGTTATAAGGGCCAGAAATCCTTAGACCAGTATAAACTGGCTTTCAAAATGCGCTTTGTAAGAAAAAAATACTCTATTTTTGCCTTTAGAGCCTTCAACAAAGTCTACAGTTTACTCAAGCTGTTTCTTTTACCCATGAAAGTAGAAATATACAAAATATATTTACATATAAACTGATATATGTATGTATTGAGATTTTGTATATTCATAGGAAAAAAATTTGTTTAAAAGAAATATTT
This sequence comes from Neoceratitis asiatica, assembly GCA_030068015.2. Taxonomy (NCBI): domain Eukaryota; kingdom Metazoa; phylum Arthropoda; class Insecta; order Diptera; family Tephritidae; genus Neoceratitis; species Neoceratitis asiatica. The sequence goes on along the minus strand of CM061525.1, from coordinate 90,799,540 downwards.
TGCACTGCGCGTCCACAGTTTGTATACAAATTCCGTTATTGTTTTATATAAACGAAAGTATATAGAATTTTGTTGGCCAAAGTTCTCAGTGGATCACTTGCACATGTACATATGTACATATATACATACATACATTTCATGTAAAAACTATTTTTCTCTTCTATTCATCTACTGCATAAAGTTTTGTAATCTCATCGGAATATAAACATCTACATATACATATATATACATATGTTTATATATATATACACATATATATACAGTAGAATATAAGCAAAAGTCAGTTTAATTTATTGAAAATACAAAAGTAAACAAAAATCGCCCCAAATGATACTGAAATCAATGCGTATCGAAATGAATTTGAGAATTGCTACAATGTCTGTATATCGATACATATGCAAGACATGTGCTTAACCACATTAAATAGAGCACTGTAGGTGAAATATTTTCAAAAAAATATAATTAAAAAAAAACTACATTAAAAATCCAAAAAAAAAAAAATAAAAAAAAATAAATAAATAAATAAAATAAAACTTAAATAAAAAAAAAATAAAATATAATAAGAAAAAAAATAAAAAATAAATAAATTAAAATAAATTCAATTAATATAAAATAAAAAATGAAGTAAAATAAATAAAATAAAATAAAATAAAATAAATAAATAAATATTTTAATATAAAATAAAATAAAATAAAATGACACATAATAAAATAAAATGCAAATAAAAAACAAATAGAAAATAAAATGAAATGAAATAAAATTTGAATAACAAAATAAAAAATAAAAATAAAAATAAAAAAATTAAATTATTTAAAATAAATAAAATAAAATAAAATAAAATAAAATAAAATAAAATAAAATAAAATAAAATAAAATAAAATAAAATAAAATAAAATAAAATAAAATAAAATAAAATAAAATAAAATAAAATAAAATAAAATAAAATAAAATAAAATAAAATAAAATAAAACAAACTAAAGTATAATAAAATAAAAAAAAAATAAAAAAAAAATAAAGTAAAATAAAATAAAATAATATAAAATTAAATAAAATAAAATAAAATAAAATAGAATAAAATAAAATAAATAAAATAAAATAGAATAGAATTAAATAAAAAAAATTACAAAATAAAATAAAATAAAATAAAATAAAAAAATGAAATTAAATTAAATCAAATTAAAATAATTTAAAATAAAATAAAATAAAATAAAATATAATAAAGTAAAATAAAATAAAATAAATTATATTAAAATAAAATAAAATAAAATATAATAAAATGAAATAAAGCAAAATAAAAAATAAAAATAGAAATAAAAATAAAACTAAAAATAAAAATTAAAATGAATATAAAAATAAAAATAAAAATAAAAATAAAAATAAAAATAAAATAAAATAAAATGAAATGAAATAAAGTAAAATAAAATAAAATAAGAATAGAAGGCAAAAGTAGTAAAAAAGCAAAATAAAATTAAAGCAGAAATTTAAATGCAAATAATTAAGAATTTTCTTTAGAAAAAAGCAGTTATAAAATCTGAATTAAAGCACAAAAATTATCAAATAAAAACAACGATAGTGCAAAAAAATTAATTTTTTTATATTAACACATGTGTGCAAGTGAAAATCACTTACGCATATATAAGTATGTATATACGTTACTAATGACTTTGTACACATCTTACGGTAATTATTTTCCAACGTTTGTCTAGTAATGTAAACTAAATTGGCACCTGCCAGCTAATTTGAAATTTTCTAAACACTTTTCTTTTACTTTTTTTTAAAACTAATTATGTGTGTGTATGCACAGGGTTTTCTTCACTTTTTTTCTTTGATTTACTGTTTTTGTTTATTTATTTATTATTTTTTGCTTTTAGTTTTTCGATTTTATTTCATTCTAGCACAGTTAGGCGACTAGTGGAATTTATTCATCTACATACGAGTGTGTGTGCCTGCGCAGCCGAGGCAGCTGTTTGCCTTTCTGTAGGTACATATGCATATGTTTATATGTATGCATATTTGTAGTTGTTTCATAAACACAAACAGTTATCTCATGCGTAGAGTATTTCCCATTTTTGTATATATTTACACACATGCAAAATATATTTAGAAAAAATATTTTTTTATAAACAAAAGTAAAATTGAAAAATCGAAATTCGCAAAAACAAACAAAAATTTCGATTTTCTTTCAATTGGTATTCAAAAAAAAATTTTTTTTGAAGCTTATATTGAAATCTTTCACTAAGAAACGTGGAACGCTACTCTGAAACAGTTTCAAAGCGATTCCAGTGTGGGTGACAGTTCCTTCATCTTGTTCTTGACTCTGTGGCGCCAATCGAGAATACCAAATGGGACCCAAATGCTCTCCACCTGATCATTTTGTTTCCACTCTGTCTTCAAATTGGCTCATATACTGAGGAAAAGAACAGACAGCACCTCATGTCTGAGAGAGAAATAAAATAGAAAAGCTGAGAAAGGGATAGAGAGAGAGAGAGAGAGAGAAAGAAAGAGAGGAAAACAAAGAGAGAGAGAGAGAGAGAGAGAGGGAGACAGCGAGAGTGCATGTCTCCACTAAAAGATAAAAAGTGAGATTATATGTCTACTGGAAGTAGAACTTTAATGATGCCCCTTCGAGCCTTCATTTGCTTACAATCCTTGGGACTGAGCTCTGCAAATGTTTTTATGCGCTCAGCCTTATTCCGTTACCAGTTCAGGCCAGATCAGGTTTATCTTTTACTTTTTTTTGAGTGAAATGTAGAGGTATTTCAGCCGAACCTGAACCATCCATACTTACCCACCTCCAAGAGACTGAATCTGAGAGCATCGTGTAAGATATGATCGGCTCTCTCTCTCAAAGGTACTACTGCCAGCCTATGTGCATGGTTAGCACTCAGCTGATTACAATTTTCCCAGTTGATAAACTGGGGGAAGATGGCACATTACTATACGTAAAGGAACTTATTACTTACAAAGGGTCATGGGTTCGACTCCTTGTTCGACTATGATCCAAACTTTTAGAAAAATTAGCAAGGAGTGTCAAATTCTTCAAGTATATTCCTGATATGAAATGAAAAAGCTCCTTAAGAGCATGTTCTAGTTGCTTTTATATAACGTTATTTCATCTTATTTTATTTTATTTTATTTTATTTTATTTTTATTTTTATTTTTATTTTTATTTTATTTTATTTTATTTATTTTTTTATTTTATTTTATTTTATTTTATTTCATTTTGTATTATTTTATTTTATCTTATTTTATTTTTTAATTTTATTTTATTTTGTTTTATTTTTTATATATCTATTTATTTTATTTTGTAATTTAATTTTTAATTTTTTATTTTGTTTTATTTTATTTTATTTTTTAATTTATCTTTAATTTTTTATTTTATTTTATTTTAATTTATTTTAATTCAATTTAATTTGATTTAATTTAATTTTTATTTTTCTTTTATTTTTTTATTCTTTATTTTATTTTATTTTATTTTATAAAATTTAATTTAATTTAATTTAATTTAGTTAAATTTTTTCCATTTTTCTGCATCTCTTTCTGTGATAATTGACAATTTATTAAACTGAATTGATCTAAAAGTGGCGGTTATAGAAGATACTCTACAACTGCCACACATATATATATATATATGTACACATGCATATGTAGATAAGCATTGTTTAAGCTTTGGCAACATTTCAATATGCAATGAATTTTTATTTTATTTTTATTTACAAAACCAATAACATACATTTTGTGCTGTTTTTTTTCATTTTTGGAATTGCTGTGAAACAGTTCTTTTTCTCTCTTCTTCTTCCAAGCTCAATGGACATCCACACACAGCAACCGTTATATCACGAAACAGCTGTGCATATGGATATTTTTGTGTAACAAACTCATACACTTTTGTTGTTGTTGTTTTTATTTTTCCCTACATTTTTTTGCTGTTGGTTTATTGTACTCTGGCTTGTGCCGTTGTCAGCACTCTCTCACTCTCCTCCTCACCGTTTGCGCCATTTTGCCGGCAGCCAAATGGAAACAACTCAATCGCGCACAAACGATTTGATGAAATTAAAGTGTAGATATTTTCTTGTAGATATTTACTGTTTGAGTTTTTTGCTACTCACCTACTCACCTACTCACCAACTCATCAACTCACCTTACCTACTTATTCCGTTTGTTATTTGGCGAATAAGCGGCAGCACAACAATGTGGTAGCGGAGCGGAAAATAAATAAATGGTATAAACAAGAAACGAATTGGGGGGAAAAAATGAAGGAAATAAAATAAGAGCTGAGTAAAGCCTGAATCTCGCTGATGAAAAGTTGTAAGTGTGCCGCACCGTTGACGATGGAGTTGCCTCGAAGCTACTGTGCGAATTTGTTTATTTATTTTTCTCTTATTTTTTTACATTCTTCTTTTAATAAGTTTTGTTGTTCTTTTCTCTCTCTATGCTAAGCTGTCGTGTTAGGCAAATGGTATAAATGAAATGAATCAGTGAATAATCCTTAGGCTAATATTCACTAGAAGAAACAATCATGTTGTGATATAATTTTTTTTTTTTGGGAAAAAGGGAATTAGGTATTGAGCCGTGGTAGATTTTTTATTACAATTTTTTTTTACTAAATGAGAAAATTATTCCTAAATTAATTATTGGAAATTCTCAAATATTGAATGCACATTTTCATTCGTTGCTGTGAAATTATAAATTCTTAAAATTAATTGAATTGGCCAAAAGTTACGAAGACAAAAAGTGAAAAAATTACAAAAACCAAGAAAAATATGTATCAATAGTGTTTTTTAGAGAAAAAAATAATTTTAGAGAGTATTTGATACTCAACGTCATCTGAAGAGTTAAAAAAATTAAACTGGTATAAATTAGTTTTGGATGTTGGGCAGAACACGAATACGGTTTATTCAAATTTAATAAAATTTCAAAGATTTCCTGCATTTTTCGAAGTTTTGTAAGGTTTTAAGCAGTAAATAAAAACTGGTATAAATTAATTTTGCTCCATATATTCCGATATTTCAACATAAACTAATAACTTAGTACGGGTAATTTAAATTTAGTGAATTTTCAGCGTTTTCAATGTGCTTTCTGGTGGTTTTAAGATTACAACAAAAAACTGGTATAAGTAATTTTGGAGTTTTAAAATAAAATATTAGCAAATCTTTTTTCTATAACCGAAAATTAAAAAAAAATTGTGAGCGTTTTCTAAATATAAAAATACTGATAGCGCAGTAGTCAACTGTTTAGCGAGTTATTTCAAACTGTCCTGAAGATTCTGTTTATACTAGTGTTTATAATGTAATTTTTACTTTAAATTTATTTTCATTGCTACATACATATACTATATGCCAATTACATTTCATTGATATTATTAATATTAATTTAATTATATTAAATCAGGTCTTTAGACCAGTTTTTAGAGTTAATTCCTTAAGCAAAATTTTCCCTTTCTAATTTTTGTCTTATGCAAATATATGTATGCACATTTTTAAAACTGTTTGTACGGATGTATATCAAAACATTATAAGTTTGCTTTTAGATAAATTTTATACCAGTTTTTAGTACTGTCATTACGTTTTAGTTTTTAATTTCAGGCAAACCAATTTTCAGAAATATATTATACCAGATTTTGAGACCAGGTTTATGCCAGTTTCTTGTGCTGTTATTAATTTTTCCTTTTTTCAATTATTACATAAACTAAAGGCTGATAATATGGTGTACAAATGTTTATATCAGTTTTTAGACCATTTTTGAATACAAATATTATATATTCTTTCCTATTTTTTACTTTTCACAGTGTTTCAATTATTGCACGTAATTTAAGCAAATTACTTTCTATATATATGTTTATACCAGATTTTTAGATCAGTTTTAGACCAGTTTTTTGCACTTTTATTTTTTATTTTTATTATTATTTATTTTAATTATTATATGCGCTTAAGACGAATAACATTGCATAAATATATTTATACCAGTTTTGCCAACTGCTATTCATTCTGCGCTCGATTAATGCATTTTATACCATTTTTTTGACACTCTTTTATATTTCTCATTGCTTTAATCATTACTCATAATTTCGGCTGACTACTTTAGGCAAATTACTTTGTGAATGTATGTTTATGCAAGGCTTTTAGACCAGTTTTATATTAGTTTTTGTACCATTTTTTATTTGTTTTAACTTTTTTATAGATATTTATGGCCAATAACATTTTATAAATATTTTTATACCAGTTTTTAGACCAGTTTTAGACCAGTTTTTAGACCAGTTTATCAACAGCAAAAAGTTATTACTTCTTCTTACGGCTAATGCAATTTATTAATTATGAAAGATATTTCCAAAATTTCTTTAGGCCAGTTTTTGATGTCCTTCCTGGTCTGTAAATCATTTTTTTCAATTTCTTTAAATAATCCTTTTCTTAACACATTTTTTGTCAACATTTTTAAAGGAGATTCGTATTATTTTAGTCCAAATCATTGGCTTAAACTCTTTAAGTCAGTTTCTGCTTTCTATATTTTCCAATAGTGTTAGTGTGCGGAGTCTTATTCCGCGCTGTTTTAAAATTATACGCAAAATTTCCATCAATGCTGATTATGTTATTTCAAATTGGAAGCGGCTATGGTAAATATTTACAAAAACAACAACAAAATAATTGTTGAACCCTCTACTTAAATACTCTCTGCAAAGCAGTGAATCCCTGACAGCGGCAAACGAATTTATTACATTTTGGTGATTACAGTTATTTGAAGGAAAACAACAACAACAACAACATATAAATATATGTATTTATAACACTCTCTAACCGATGCCTGTCAACATGTCCTACTTAACACCAATTGACAGCCGGCATATAAATTTCACCAAGCAATGCGTGTGAGTTACCCACAAATATTCACACCCAACAAGCGCAGTTTTTGCAAACAAAAATAAATTGGAAAAAATATGGAAAAATTGTGTGAATGTATGAATGTGTGGTAAGCATTATATTTCATTAAAAGTACACTTTTTAAACAACAATAAACACACAATAAATATGTATTTATTTGCTTGCTTGGTTTGGCATGCCGCGGCGTATACGCAACCACACACACCAACCAGTTGAAGGGCAGCTCACATTGATATACACAATTTTAATTACTATAATTCGCATAAAAAATTATGTTTTTTTTTAAATAATAATAATCATAACGGTAAGTATAACAGTAATTATCGGTTACAAAAAAAAAAAAAAATTAAAAAAAAATTATGGAAATATAATACTCTGCGCATATGTATCTGTGTCTGTGTACATATTTACTATTTTTATTATTATTAATATGTTAATTATGGTATGTATGTATATATTTGCTCATTATTATTATCACTCTGTATATTTGAATGAATTATTTTTCAATTTACACCACCGGACGTCTGTCAGTTGCTGACCTGCCTGCCAATACACATACATACACATACACACATACACTGCTGTGCGTCCAGTTTTAATGGCTTTCTGAATGAGCGCATTGTTGTTGTATTTTCTGTTCGCTTACATATTATTCTGCTCCCCCCTCCCCCCCTCTTATTTGCGTGCTCATTATACATTATTTGTATTTCGCATTTATTTGCAAACTCTTGTGGCTGTATAGGTACATATGTATGTATGTGTGTGGCGCGTGTTCATTTTGCCTTCATATTTATAGTAATAAATACGTGTATAATGAGTAATGTGTGGGCATTTGTTGCATTCGTCATTATTTAATAATTTAGCGTAGTGATTTTACGATGATGATGATGGTATTATTTCACATTTGTTGTACCCATATTACGGTGATATATATGTATGCACTTTTGTGTTTATTAAAATTCAAAATAAATCTGATGCATTGTTTCACATACGAGTACTTGACTAAATGTGTTATTAATGACTGAAGTATTTATAAATAGAAAATAAAATGAGTTCTTTTTTGCCATAGAAAAATGCTAGAAAGAAATTTTTGCTATATTTAGCGCTTTGAAGAAATTTTATACCAGTTTTTATTCTCATTTTTGACAGTCTATTTAACCTAGTACCACGCTCGATGTGAATTTTCCAGTCAGTTTTAGGCAAAAAATGTAAATAGTGCAAAAAATTTGTTTATACCAGTTTCCATTTTTGTTTTTAATAGCCTGGTCAACATACAAATGCTTTCAATGAAGCTTCAAAATTGCACTTAAGGCAGAAAAATTAAGAAAAATGCATATATCAGCTGTTAACAATGAAGTTCAATTTAGACCAGTTTTTATTTTTGTTTTTGAAAACTTGTTCATTTTGTGAATGAGTTTAATATAGCTTCAAAACTGCACTTAAGATAGAAAAACTTAAAAAATTGCATAAATAAACTGTTAACAAAAAAGAATAATTTATACCAGTTCTTGGTTTTGTTTTTGACTACTTATTCATTATTTGACTAAGCTTTATATGGCTTCTAAACTGCAGTTAAGGCAGAAAAACTTAAAAAAATTGAATAAATTAACTGTTAACAATAAAGACTTATTTATACCAGTTTTAATTTTTGTTTTTGAAAACTTATTCATTATAATAATGAGCTTGATATAGATTTAAAATTGCACTTAAAACAGAAAATAGCCAAAATGCACTGCTAACAATTAAAATGAATTTATACCAGTTTTTGTTTTGTTTTTATACCAGCTTCAAATTTTAATTTTAAAGCTTGCTCAACATATAAATGTACTTTTAATAGCCTTAAAATTGCAACTAAGTCAAAATAGGGTAATAAATGGCAAACATTAATTTACAATAACGGCAATTAATTTATACCAGTTTTGATTTTTAGCTTCTAAATAAAGATTACAATCCATTTGAGTGAGCACGGTGAAGCTTACAAATTAAATAAGGAGCTTAATAATATCATTGATGGAGAAATTAACATTTAAACAAAAAAGAAATGGGTTAAACCAGTTTTTAATTTCGGTTTTAAAATCTTACATGATATATAACTGCGCTGTTATAGCATTATAATTGAACTCAAGCAGAAATGATGTGAACACACTGGCATAAAACTGGTCCTTGAAGCTGAATGGTGTATATTTTATGTGCTAAAAAACTGGTATAAAAAATTACAACTTTCAATATTTTAAAAGCATTTTCTTTTCAACAAAACACATATTGCTATAATGAAGAAAATTTGTTTCGTATTAATTTTTGCAGAAGAAAAGACAAAATTAATGGTAAATTAAGCTTTGGAAATAAAATAACTTAAAGTTGGTATAAATAAATTGATTGGAGTGCAGAAAAGAACATATAAAAGAAAGAAAATTTTGAGTTTTGTGTGACTAAAAACTGGTGTAATTAATAACAGTGAAAAATATATAGAAGAATTAATTAAAAATCTCATCCAATTAAATATAATATGTCCTGAACCTATAATCTGGTATAGAATGTCTGCATAGAAATTGGTTTAAAATATTTGTGGAGGGTAAAACTTAATTTATTTTATCCTTGAATATTACGTAATTGGCTTTTTTAATATAAAGATTTGTCACAAAACTAAGTTCAAAAATTCTAAGCGCTTCTGGTATGAGATTTTAACTGAAATGAAAAATTATCTATTTTTATTCGTATAAAATAAAGTTGAAAAGGATTAAAAAAAATTATGAAAATTTCATAAATTTGTACAATCTTTTTATTATAATTTCTTCAATTTTTCAACTCATTCCCAGAAAATATTTTTTTACTTTTCACCTTTAATGGATTTTTTTCTTGCAGTTATTTTGGAAAATATTATTGCATATTTTGAAATGAATGACATTTTCATATTATTTGTCACATTTCTGTTTATTTTGCTTTTCTTCCATTATTATTTTCTTTTCTGGGAAAATTCATTCACTCATTCACAAAAAAATAAAAAAAAATTAAAAAAATAATAATTTTCCGCATTTTTTCAATTTTTTGAATTCACTCTTCACTCATATTCGAACATCCATCCATTTGTTGTACTAAATTTACCAATAATACAAAAATATTTTTATGGCATTCCCCAAAATATCTACATATCCACACACCATGCATGCGAGTACTTAGGTACTTAAAGAGCATTTCACCACAGCAATTGCATCATATGGTTTTTCCAAAATTTTTTCCATGTTGAGTCATTGGTGGCGCGTGTTTTTATCTTTCGTCGCTCCATTCATGTTTATGCTCTGTCTCTGTCTCTTATTAAATACCAGCAAGTGTGCGCTTTTTAATTTTTTATTTATTTTGCTTTTGTATTTTTCTGGAAATATTTTCATAAAGTAATAAATTTGTATTAATTTTCGTCTTTTTGTATTTTTTTTTGGGAGAAAAGTGGTTACTTAAGTGAAGAAAGCTATAAATTATTTGTTTTTGCTTGAACTCAACTGAAATTTTTTGTTGAAGTAAAGCAGTGCTTCGTTTTTTATTGGAAATATTAAACTGATAGTATGGGTAATAAAAATTATTAGTTTAATAATTATTTTTTTGAGAAAATTTAGTAAACAGCTTGAAAATGATACTGACTTAAACTGGTATAAACACGGATTTTTATTTCCTTGTGAATTAAGTTTAAAAATCGCCATAAACATCAAGAATTTTCATTATTCTACTGCATACAAAAACTGGTGTAAACTGGTATAAAATGTATATTGGTTACAAAATTCCAAAAAAAAGCTTTGCTTGAGAAAAATTAAAAATTTGTAGTATTTTATAACTGGTCTAAACTGGTATAAAACTTGTGATGGTTACAAAGCTTTCACACACTCATTCTCAGAAAAATCAGGTTTTTTTAGAATTTTGAAATTGGTATAAACTGCTTGTAGTGTTAGATATTAAAATACATTCTTTCAAGTAAAAATATTTTATGGGTAGCTTGAAACTGGTATAAAATTTGATCATCATAAAATATGTCGTCTTATTTGTCAGTATATAATTGTATATATTTATTTGTAGACACGTTTTTCGGTCTTGTCAACATATACTAAGCAAAACTGGTCTAAAATAGTTTTATATTAAAGCCCAAAGAGAGTATACAAAATTATTCCAATATGTTATAATCGTTACCTTGTAATTTTTGCTTATTATAAAATTTGGTTAAAGTCAAACTGGTATAAATGCTTACAATTTATTATTTTAAGCAACTGCGCTAGGGTGTATGCAGAGTTTGATTAGCAAAATAGATATAAATATTAATGACATATTGCATAAAATAGAAACTGGTATAAATTGAATTGACTATTTTTAAAATCGCAGCAGTTAATAATATAAATCTCAAAATAATATTGAATTTGAATTAGCATAAAAACTGGTATAAACTGGTATAAATTAAATCGAATATTTTTATATCGACAGTAGATAATAATAAGAGTATCAAACTGGTATAAACTGGTATAAATTAAATTGAATATTTTTATATCGGCAGCAGATAATAATAAGAGTTTCAAATAAATATTGTATTTAAAACTGGTATAAACGAAAACGATTATTGCTAAAATCGCAAAATCTTTAGAAATATAACGGAAAATATATTTAAATAGGCGTAAATTTGTATAAGTTGTTAGAAACTAAATTCATTTTTTTTTTAAATTTAGTTTTACAAATTTAACTTATGCGTAAACTGGTATAAAAAATTTATCGCCCTAAGTTAGCTTAGATTAAATCGAATTGGCTGGCACTCACTTTCGTTAGTGCGGCAGTTAGTAATTTTGGAGCATTTTTGAAGTTTTACAATTCGTACCAAACCAAATAAGCGTAAAAAGGTATAATTTAATTATTGTCAATTACTTTAGTTACTAATATTGCTAACTGAAGCTTTGCGTTGGCATAAAAAATGGTATAAATAGTCCTAGCCTAATTAGTTAGCCTTATTAGTTGAAAAAAGTAACACGTTTGTAAACTGGTAGAAAAAACTGGTAGAAATTTTCTTCAAATTTAAATTTTTTTAAATCAAACCAAATAAAACAAGCTTAAACTGGTATATGTAAATAAGTTATTTTTTACTGGCATAAAAACTGGTATAATCGGATAGGCTAATTTTAATAAACCAGGACCAAAAAAAAATATTAAAAAAACTGGCCTAAAATTTTATAAATTAACATATATACATTAACCTTTTTTTTCACAGCATACACGTGTACTGGCATAAAAACTGGTCTAAATTTTTTAGTTGCTTTTTTTTACAATTTTTAATAATTTCAAGTCAGAAACATATCATATAACAACAATGAAGGTAACACAGTTTTTCGCAAGTAGCATGAAAAACTGGTCTAAAGATTGGAAAATCAATTTTTTCCAAGCAAAAATGTGCTTTTTTTGCTGAATTATATATAATTTTTAATTCAAACTTTTTTCAGCTCAAAATGAAATTCTTTCCAATGCCACATGACTTTTCGAAATTTCCTTTAAATGCGCACACACAAATTTCCATTAATTTAAAGGCCAACCATTGATGGACAAATTTTTTAATCAAATTCTCCATACAAAAAAGGGAGTGGCGAGAGAGAGAGAAAAAAGCAAAAAATTTAAAATCCAAAAAAAAAGGAAACAGAAAAAAATGAAACAAAATTGAAATTCAGTCAAACAATTGAAATGCAGCAATTGAGTTGATTTCATTACATTTTACTACCTTCCCCTCTCTCCCGCCGACCGCACGCCGTGAGCTAGAGCAATGTTGTGTATGCGCACGTATTGTGGTTATTAAAGCAATAACTGCAACAGAACAACAACAACAACAACAAAAAGTATAGAATAATATTTGAACACAATAACCCAATGAACTGCACAGCAACACAAAGAGAGAGCGAGTGCGATAGAGTGCGAGAGAGGTTGAGACGAGTATGAGGCAGCTCATGAAGCTGTATGTAGCAACTAACGGCAGCGTGCGTAGCAGCAACAACTGTTTCCAATTTCTAAATATTTACAACATTATTGCTTTATCAATTTATGTGCTTGTGCGTGTGTGTGTGTGTGTATAGACAGCAAGTCACTTTCAACTTGACTACAGCAGTCGTCATAGCGTAGCGGCATGCGGTTGTGCCACAGTGACACAGTGAGAGACAGTATGTTGGGAGTGTGCGGTTGGGTGCGTTTGTTGTTGTTGGCATTCCAAAGAAATGCAAATTCGTTGCACAAATTCAATTTCCAAATTATTTCAATTGAATAATTTCGTTTGTGCTCGTTCTTTGTTGTTGTGCCAAAAAGAAATTTTTTATTATTTCATACAATTTTCAAGTTGGAAGGAAAATAATTTTTTTTGTTGGATTTTTTTGCATTTCTTTTCAAAAATATTTTAATATCAGACTATACGTGCCATAAGGCGACACAGTTTGTTTACATTTCTCTTGATATCCTGTTTTTTTTTTGTGTCACTTTTTCTATCTTTCGATTTCAATTGAATCATTTTCGTACGTCTTGGTTTTCAGCTCTGCTCTGCGGAGATAATAAGATTAATAATATAGAAGAAATATGTATGTAAGACCATAAATATATTGATAATGTGTGATAAACAGGTAGCTTCCGCATATAAGATGAGGTACTACTACCTATTTTAGGTATAAGAAGCAAGTGAGATGGCCTACTTCACCACCTTTAACACATTAGTTCAGGTATTTAGCGGTGGAGAGAGCCTCTTCACCCTCTATTTAGGCATTTAGAGGCGATGAGGAACTACTATCGCTCTGGCAAGATCGAGGAAAGACTAGTCTTTGTAAATATTGTGGCTTCTAGAAGCGGCAAGGAACTATTCCCTTTCTGGGAAGGTCGAGCTGAGTCGCTAATTTCCGTTTTTATAAATATTCTTTATTAAGAGACTGTGAAGAGCCTTCCAGGGAAGTCGAGGTGAAGCCATACTCCCTGTCCATACAACTATTCAACCTTTTAGAGGCGGTGAAGAAGTACTCTCCCTCTGGAAAGGTCGAAGTGGTGTCCTCTCCCCGTCTTTACAAACATTCAATCATTTAGAGACAATCAGGAGCTACCTTCCTTCTTGGAAACCGCAGATGGTGCCTTACTTGAGATGGTGTTTTTACAAATGATAAGGCTTTAAAAGGCGGTGAGGTACTCTTTTCCGTTCCTGGAAAAGTTGAGGTGGTGTCCTCTTCCAGCCAGCTAACAAACATTTAATCATTTAGAGACGATCAGGAACGACAACACATCTAGGGACGTCGAGTTGAAGCTCTACTCCCTGCTTTTACGAAAAAATTTTGTATTTAGATGTGGTTCGGTATGATTTTCCCTCTGGAAAGATTTACTTCTCTTTCTCTTTAGGGCGAATGTGAGCATCAACTACTGGAGATCCCCGGTCTCTAGTGAGCGAGCCCTTGCTATAACCCGGATTTCCTAGCTGAGGTGAGGAGTGCTTTGAAACCCTAATACTTGCTGGAGCTAATAATAATGCAAGGCAGTTGTAGTGAAAATTTCTGAGCAAATCATCTCCGGCTGCACTGAGAGTTAGACAATCTATCGACCACTCATCAGCTAGGTTCATGCAGCTGCAACAGAAGTTAGTAAAAGCAAGTAGCCAATCCTCCTGACGTAGGCGTCCAGCATAGAAAGAGTAAAGACTTTGTTCTCTTCACTTCAATCAATGGCCATATCTGTGTGATTGAGTGTGGTTTTCTAGCCCCATCTTCTATGAGGCTTCCACATCTAGCTAGCGTCCATGAAATTCAGGTGGGGGTCCACCTCTTCTGTAATTCATTCGGACGTGTATTATACTGCGGTTTATTTTGGGCTGAGTTGCTGTCTTATTCCCTTGTAGTACCAAAGCGAATGCGCGTTTTGAAGGGCTGTGGTAAAACTTGCATATAACACTACTGTTATGAGGATGGAGGATGGAAGATGGATGAAATACAAGCAAATTTGTCGAGCATCGGCCATCATACTGCTTGGGATGTTCATCCATATCCATCGATTACCATTCCTCACTACCAAACTTCGATTTGTCGGAACTGCAGTTCCTCTCTATATCTATATGACCACGTATCCTACCGATTGAAGGTCTATTCAAACCAAACCAACGAGCTTTTGATGCTTACCGTGCCCGATCTTAGGGCTTCTGCTTTCGCTTGATTCTTTCGCTGAAGCTGAAGATGCCTCTTCTTCACTTGCATGATCTCAATTCGAATATGTTTTCTATTTCTAGAGGGAATTTTTGGCTGAAACTCTATATAGGGGTCCGTCAGCTTCAATGAGAGCTCCAGTATAGGATAACGCGGGAAAATACCTTCACTCACCACTCTACCATAAAGTTTTGAGCTTGTTTTGTCGTGGTGGCTAGATATTTCGACTACTGCACTGTTGAGATATAGTTAGTGGACTACGGCTTATAAGGGTATTCAGGGCCTATGAAGAAGGTATCTTCTCTTCCCTCAGTGGGTGGTCACGAATCAGCGGAATGTAGTGCAATTGTACTCGGTTGACAGGACCACAAACATCAACACTTGAATGCTGGTTTATATAATGGCTTCTCGTACCGTCCTTGCCTCTTGAATGTGACTAGAGGTATCATCTGCTAAATCAAGAGGTTAAGTATACCAGGCTCATGATCTTTCAACATGGGCGCTTTCCAGTATTACAAATGTATTACAAAGGTGGCTTCACATTCTAGACCTTTCAAGGCCTTCTCTAAATTCATTGAAGTTTCTATGCACTACCCACATGAGGTTCATTATTTCAGTTTAATAAGTCTTTCTTAGCTAAACAGAAGACAGAATGACGTGTGCTCTTTCAACTATATACACCAGAATCATTTTTGGGTATAGTTAGATATGAGACAGTCACTAACTTGAGATCCTCTTACACGGAGCTCAACTGAACCATCATACAGGATAACTAACATTTCGTTCTGAGCGAAGATCTTAGACAATGATGGCAAACCTAAATAGCATAGATCTTCCCGTGGAAGCTAGATTTCTTCCTAAATGGCTTGAACTTCCTACTGCACCAGCCGTTTGTCTTTGTGGAGCCCTCTGTGAGCCCTCAAGGCTTGTCTAAATGGAATTTATTTGCAATTTGCAATAAAGTGTCCTTCTTTAAGAGGGAAAAAATGCAGAAAAGCTGACTGAAGCGCATAGATCTGTTTGGAACAGGTGGAAAACCACACTCAGGCCAACCTTCGCATATTCACAAAAAAAAAAAAAAAAAAAAAATTAATTAGTTAATTGCATGAGTCTGATGTGAACCAGATTACCTTCCACGAACTCTCGACTACCTTTCGCTACCCACATCTTCCCACACATTCTCACAAAACCGGAATCTCATGAGCGAGCGCAACTTCACGTCTGGTTATCTCTATACACTTCTGAGCACATATTATTTACAAAAAGCACGAAAATATACATCAAGTGATTGTATAATAATATCCTGAAGGGGGAAAAATTATGCGCGCTCAAAAGACAAACTTTTGCTTTGCTGAAAATTATAGCAACAAAGTTTTCAACTCGTTTTTTTTTTCTTTTACACTAACCGACAACGAAGTTCCTACTGCAAGAGTTAATAAATTATTCAAACGTTTGCGATTTGCCAAAAATAAACAGATGACATGACAAGCGCAAGGATAACACGGCAGGGCAGCGAGCGAGCAGCGTCTCGGCGGCGGCTCAGTGGCAGGCAATAATGTAGCAAGGATAAGGATAAGCATAAGTTACAAGGTCGATTGGAAGGCCATAAATGGCGGTAAATGGATTTTTTAGTAGAGAAATCAGTGAGTGAAACTGCAGTAGACACAGGTGAGAGTGGAGGGCAGCAAGACAAGTGTGTGGAATGTGCAGTCAAGGATATTATAAAAGTAGTATGAAGAGTACTTAAAGGGTAAACACAAGTTGTGAAATCAGCGGAGTGCAAACAGTCAGGTAGGGTTATCCATTGCGAGGTTTCCTACTTTTTTAAAGAAAAAAGATTATTTCTGAAGACTGTCTCTTTGAAACGTTGGCGGCGGTCACGTCTCAGATGGTTCATCCTCTGAGTCCAATTTTCCATGACTGGTAACTGGCGCATGACACGCGTGATGTTTTGCTTCAAGGCCTAAATTGAAGCGGGATTGTTCGCATAGACTTTAGAGTTTACATATCCAAACAGAAAAAAGTCTAACAGTGTGATATCACACCAGCTGGGTGGCCAATTGACCGGCCCAAAACGTGAAATTGTCTGCTCACCGAAGTGTTCTCTCAATAAATCCATTGATTGATGTGATGTGTGTGGGAAGTGGCGGCGCCATCTTGTTGAAACCAAATATCGCGGTGATCACGAGCTTCAATTTCAGGCATCAAATAGTCGGTTAAGATGGTGCGATAACAGTCACCATTGACGGTTACATTCACGCCGCCATCATTTTTGAAAAAATATGGACCGATGAGTCCACTGGCTCACAAACCACAGCAAACCGTTGTTTTTTCTGTCTGAAATGGCAGCTCTTGAATCTCTTCCGGTTGCTCTTTATCCCAAATGCGGAAATTTTGCTTGTTTACATACCCATTGAGCCAGAAATATGGGTATCATCGCTAAACAGAATTTGGCTCGAAAACGTTGGATTTTCTTGAAACTTTTCAAGAGCTCATAGAGCACGAAGCGATGTCGTTTGGGAAGGGCGAGCGGCTTCAGTTCTTGCACAAGCTATATTTTGTACGCTTTCAATTTAAGATCTCGACGTAGTATGCTCAAAGATGTTCCATACATCAGTCCGGGTTGCTGCGAATGGCGCCGAATCGACACTGCACGGTTTTCGTGTACACTCTCAGCTACGGCCGCTATATTTCCTTCACTGCGTGCTGGACGTGGTCTTGGTCTATTCGGTCGAATATTATCCAATAATGAATGCTTCTCGGTCTCAAGATGGGTGATGGATGATGTTGCGAATAGTGCGCTCAGTAGGCCGATTATGTTGATCATAAATTGAGCGAAGCACGCGAGACACATTTTTTACAAAACGTGAATTTTCGTTCAATGAAAGTTGAATGATTTGTAAACGTTGTTCAGGCGTTCAGGTCTTTCCCTGATGAAATGCCGAACAATACTGAACAAAACGAACATGACAGCTTGACACGACTCACGCGTGATCTGTCAAATGAAGGCTATCGAAAAAAGTACCTCTACTTGGATCAGCCTTTAGATAATATATGTAAACTCACACGCTTAATAGATGATATTTCGTGACGCCTTAGTGCAGCTGGAGAAAAGGATAACTAAATTCAAGTCAAAAAATTAGAAGAATAAAAATTGCAGACATAAAAAGTTTGGAACTAACTCAAAGAAGACGTCCAACGGGGCTCTGGATTTTTTGGAGTGCAATTAAAATTTATGCGCCCAAAACTGATTACAGTCAAGTGCACAAAATTTTTATTATTAATTTTATTATTTTTTATTATTTCCACAAGGACAATAAGGCTTCGCTGCTGCGCATTTAGGCGTGTGTAAAATAATAAATTCAATTCTTCGATGTCCATAAATTTTTCGACGCAATTAACAAATATTTAATAGCTCAATAGCTATAAAAGTGGAAAAACAATAAACCACACGCCTCGATACGAGTACTTAGCCCAAAGAGAGTTGTGAAAATCATAAATTTTCTCCGCTTATATTGTTGCACGTTCGTTGTCATCAAAGTGGGAAATTGATAAAGAAAAAAAATTACTTATTTTCATTAATTTCGTTATTGTTCACCTATCAGTTGCTTGACGCTTGCTGATTATTGGTTTGCCTCCTTTTGGCTGAGTCATTTTCACTTTATTGTTTGTCCTGCGGCTATGTGACGCACTGTCTTACACGCGCCTCGCTCTTTTCTCTTCTCTTTTCTCTTCGCTTCTTTCTGCGCGTCCGCTTGGTTTATGTTTCACTTTGTCTACCTTGCTTCCTGCACGCTCTCCCTTTGCGGTAGCAATATCTAGTCGCTCAGCCACTTGGCGCCATTTAATATTGACTTTTATTGCCGCGTCTGTATTTTCAACGCTTTTGTTGAATTTTAATTATTATTGTTGTCTCCATATGCCATAATGCACATAATGAAATAAGGATAATGAAAAACGTGGTTAAAATGTTATCAAGTAAGTATCAAAAGCAAGGAAAAGTTAAGTGCATGAGAACCTTGTGAAGTATTCTGGCTAGTTTTCATTAACTATTTGTAAACTTTTTGCAGGTACTAAAATCGGGGTTGCTTTCTAAATGTGATAACTAGTTGGTCTAGACCATAAAATAGCTCTAAAGAGTAATATAGTAAGGCTTTTGATACTCTTGAGCTCACTACGTTACACCGAAACCGAAAAAACCCCTGAAAGTTGGCACAGCCTTTCTCCAGTATCTACTTTTCTTATTAATAAGTCTACAGTGAGGCTACTTAATAGCTTAAGTGCATTTAAAGTTCAACATAATCGGCCTACTGAGCGTACTATTCGCAACACCATCACCCATCTTGAGACCCAGCATTCATTATTGGATAATATTCGACCGAATAGACCACAAACCAAGTCCAGCATGCAGTGAAGAAAATATAGCGGCCGTAGCTGAGAGTGTACACGAAGACCATGGGGGAGAGTCGATTCGGCACCGTTCGCAGCAACTCGGACTGACGTATGGAAAAACTCGACGCATTTTACATCGAGATCTTAAATTGAAAGCGTACAAAATACAGCTTGTACAAGAACTGAAGCCGCTCGACCTTGTCAAACGACATCGCTTCGGATTCTATGGGTTCTGGAAAAGTTCAAAGAAGATTCGACATTTTCGAGCCAAATTTTGTTCAGCGATGAGACCCATATTTCTGGCTCAATGGGTATGTAAACAAGCGAAATTGCCACATTTGAGACGAAGAGCAACCTGAAGAGATTCAAGAGCTACCATTTTATACAGAAATACAATGGTTTGGTGTGCTTTGTGGGCCGGTGAAATCATCGTTCCATATTTCTTCAAAAATGATGCCGGTGAGAACGTAATCGTCATTGGCGATCGGTATCTCGCCATGATAACCGACTATTTGTTGCCTAGAATTGAAGCTCGTGATCTCCGCGATATTTGGTTTCAACAAGACGGCGCGGCGCCACGTCCCACACATCGCATCAATCAATCAATGGATTGTTATTGAGATAACACTTCGGTGAGCAGATAATTTCACGTTTTGGGTCGGTCGATTGGCCACCCAGCTGGTGTGATATCACATTGTTAGACTTTTTCCCGGGGAATATGTAAGGTCTAAAGTCGATGCGGACAATCCCATTAAGTTGCAGTTTTTAGTGTTTTTGTCTTTAAAAAAGTAGTAAACCTCGATTGGATCACCCTTTACTTACCGCCACGTCCTTAAGCTTTTTTGCAACCAACCAACCATGAAGAAAAAGTTAAGCTAGATCATAATAAATGTATCACACTTCTGATTTCTGTAACTACTGTTCTTCTTTTGAGAGAGGATTATTAATATCAAACCACCGAGAGCAGAAAGAAACAACTTCTGAGTGTTGTGAGTATTCCCAATCAACGTCCTCTTTTATGTGTTAAGAAAAAATATCTAGCGGGCTCTTAGAAAACACATCCCACTTTTTTCTAAACTAAGTCGTTGCCTAGAGCTCCTTTCTGTTTTGATGCGAGGACAAAGCGTGAAGTTGCAAGCCATGAAAATTATATGCCACCTCTGATTTTAACGAAATCATTTACCAAAAGCTCCAAAAATGAAAAAACGATATGCCTCGCTAAGCATGTTGGACTGTTCAGAAACTAGTGCTCTGCTGGGAAGATAATATGACTCACGTTTCTCTTGCCGTTACTTCATAAAAACGGAAATCTTTGCCGTAAGCTCCGTGGTTTAATCTCTTGAAACAAACATAACCATCGTTACCACGTGAAACAGCGAAAAGCTTTGTCGTATAGAAAATTCTGGAAAGAGTAAACTCTCTATGCTGCTAATTATATGCCACTTCTGATTTCTACCAAGTGTTAAGCGTCTAAGAAGAAATATATACTATAAATTCCTCGCAAAGTGTTTCGGACTTCTTAGAAACTAAAGTCTTTCTGTATTGTGATGTGCATGCCCTTCGTTTGCATTGTCGTTACATTGTAAAGTTGTTAGTTTCGACATACACAAAGTACCGAAAAGAATGAACTCAAAATTTCTGCAAATTATATGCCACTTCTGATTTTTCCAATCTCATAATGAGTCATGTGTGTCTAAAATTAAATACTACACCGCGCAAACTAAGTCGAGCTTAAGTTGCAAACTAGTGCTCTGCCATATTACGGTGATTCTACGCCGTCGTTCTCTTCTAGTAGCGGTTAGCGTACACAAATTTCTGAAAAGTATAGAAAAAAATATTAAAAATCTTAAATCTTTACGGATTTTCTAATTTCAAACACTCACCCACTGCCGCTTGACTTTCTATACTGTGCATTCTCTTGTCTTGCTGAAAATATATAGAATATGGATTTAAACAAATTTTATTTAACTAACAGTTTACTTGTTAAAAATAGCTACACAAAAATTTTAGAACGAAATTCTCAGCAAAAACTACACAACATTTCCATTACTCACTCTTCTCGAGTCTAGAGTAAACACGATTACGTTTTAATTAATTTTCCCTCTCTCTCTCTCCCCCTACATGCTAAAGTAATTAAAATGCAACTCTGTGACATTTTGACTTGCCGCATTTCCACTTGATTTGCATATTACTAGCTACTACTACTAGCTGCTAAAGTTGCATTTGCCCTACTTAAGTTCACTTAAGCGCTTACTCATATGCAAAATGAGTGAGCGAATAGGCAAGAAGAGAGAGAGAGAGAGAGAGAGAGAGAGAGAGAGGTTTGGTTGGTTTGAGATGTGAAGGCAAAGTCGAAGAAAGATGGGCATTACATGACGAGTATATACATATAGCGCATTGTGTCACTTTTGAATGACAATGAAATATTTAAGGTTAAAAAAGAATTTTTCTACGCTTGAGAGTAAGCCAACCAAAAAGTAAATTTAGTTTTAATTCATGAAGAACTGCACTGACGAGATGATGAGGTGAGTGAGGTAAGTGAAAAGTTTTTTTTTTTTTTTTTTTAGCACAGAGTCAAGTCCAAGTACGAGTAGATATGTATATAGGCATTGGGTATGTAGCGAGATGTGAGGGTTATTTAGTTAAGTGCGCGCCCTAGCTAATGTCAAGGCTGCAGACGCTGACGTTGTTATAATTAAAAACCCGGTGAAGTATTTAATACTGCAAATAAATTGAATGACAAGTTAATGCAATTAAAAATTTTATGTAAGTTATTTTCGAAAAAAATATAGATTTTCAAAAAGTAAGGAGATCAAGTAATGATTGAAAGTAACTATTTATGAGAATTTCGTAATTTAGTAAGTAGTAAGAGTAGAGAGCCGCGAAATACTACTACGAATGCCCCAGCCACAGTGCGTGAAGGTTTGCAATAAAGCGTTCTACACGTCAACCTGCCGGCTTTTATGTGATTGGGAAATATTTTTAAACACTCTATTATAGTCATTTTGCCTACAGTTTTTTTCTTCTCTTGCTTGAACTTCATTAAAATGTCGCAATAAGTAATAAAATCTAATTATTTACAATTCTATGCAAATAACTGTCGCACATTTTTGGCGCACACGCGATTTTCCATTACGTAGCAATATCCCCGCGCTTCTACTACTACCAGAAACACATGCTATTCTATGCCTAAAACATATCAATTAAAATATCACTTCCTTTTTGAATGTCCACAAATGTGCGCTAGACATGCAAACATACACTTAAAAAAAAATTAAGTGAAGAGGAGTGGAAAGTGCACGGAAGAAAAATATTATTGTCATGCCAAATGCTGTAAAAAGGCATAAAAAAATACACTTATAAATGGCGCTTTATAACCACTGAGTTGATTTTCGGCCGAACTTTTGTGCTAATTTCGGCATAGATTGGCTATTAGATTTTTCACTTCGAAAATTAGCTCGGAGGAGTAGACTTTTTTTTGCCGATTGTGAACGCCTTTAGAAAAATAAAGGAATTTTTTTTTCATCTTTGCTTATGCTAGCCTCAAAAGGTTTCGCACCCATCACTTTCCGCGTGATAAACCGCACTCTCAATCACTAGATGCTTTGCGACCGACAAGCATCAATACGCTCATATGTAGTCGTTTAAAGGCACTACACGCGGCTGGTTAAATGACTTTTAAGCGGCAGCAAGCGCCATATGGTTACATACACGTACTTTTGCACGCCTACATACATACATATGTAAGCGCTAGCGAATGAATATGGTCAATTTTGTTTTTTGTTTATATTTTTTTGTTTTCTTTTTTTTTTTTTTAATTTTTTTTTATCTTGTCTTTTCTCGCGCAAGTTGACAAACGAGCAAGTGTGTTGACAATTTTGTCAACACTTCAAACGATTCATATGTACGGCCATACATTTTAATAGCGCAATTGTCACGACAATTAATTTGATGAGCGTCGAATGGTTTGAGTTTTAATTAAAATACTTTTCCTCAGTAGCGCATAGTGTACATATGTACACTCATTGCTTGCTGCTGGCATTATTTTCCTTTGATGTGTTTATGATGGTTGTAAAAATATTTTTAAAACATAAGTAAATATGTTAAACAATTTGATATACTCGCATGTACGAGTACGAGTACGCGTATGCATAACCTACTAAGTGTTGGCGTGGTGGAACACGTGTAAAATGGTACATGCGCCGAATAAAGTAAAGTAAATGGAAGGGAAGAAATAACCAGATTAATTAAATTTTACTTATTTTTGATACAGAACGAAACGCAGCGTACTGAAATTCTCACGCAACACACTCGAATTCTTATGCTTTTTCCGCTTTTTATGCTTTCATAGTCACTTTTCACCTTAGCACTTACTGCCTTGCAATTTGCTACTTTCTTGCGCATTAAAAACGAAATTGCAATTATAATGGCCTTGAAACGCAATTAATTATTTGCTTTAAATATATTTTCATACGCAAATTTGTTGATTTATTGCGTAAATTAATAATGAGCGCGTTGAATGGAAACACAAAATCACATTTGCAAGCACAATTGTGTGACAGCTGAGCGTAGTGTGCGCGTTATATCGATAATCGATAACTCAAAGCGATGGTGTGTGGTACGTGTGTGTGGTGATTAAGCTGTGTTTACTTCGCAGTTAAGGCGTTAGTGAATTATATTAATTAAATATTTGATTTAATTAAGCAAAAATGTGATTATAATAAATATTTAAGTGTTAATTTAAGTAATAAATTTCAAAAAAACCATATTTGAGCTAAAAATTGTAAAAAATAAATAATAAATATTTTAATTGCTAAAAATGCAATAAGAATAATAATGAAAAAAAAAATACATTTAATTGAAAAAAATTAAAAAATTAAATAAAAATAATTTATTTTAATTTTGTAACTTTTTTTAAATTAATTATTTTTAGTTTTTTAAATTTTTTTTCATCTCTCCTAATATTTTTATTATTATTTCTTTTGTTATTAGCATATTTTTATAATTTTTTACATACTTGAAACTAAATTGAAAGCTAAAATTCGTTTTAAAATTTATATAAAAATATAATTTTTAATTTTTTTTAAATACAATTTATGACCGGAAATTGATTTTCACTTAGAGCTTCGCACCGTTTGGGGCAATGACAAGTCTATGAGTTCATTTTCTGCATAAAAAATGTTGCTCATAAAAAATGAATTGCTTTTTGGGCGTACGAAAGAAGCATTAAAGTACAAAGGATTGCTGCTTAAATAAATATATATGTATGTATATATATATTATATATATATGTATACCAAAAGATACATATACATATGTATTTCTGTGAACAAATTATATGGTCTCGGTCGAAAATCGCTTCAGCGGTTACAAAGCGCCAAATATACGCACACACACACACATATATATATGTATATATGTATGTAAGTAAATACATTATTATATGTCTTTCCAAAGCAATAAAAATTAAAACAAAAACAAAAAATCGCAATACGAAAAATTCATTTTCACCACCACTAAATACGATTTTTTCCATATAAATGCCGAATCTTACAAGAGAATTCTTGCAAATTTATATGTTTTCAATTTTTATGTGCAACAATAAATTTTGCCATATACATACATATATATGTATACAAAATTTTTTTTTTTTTAATTTATAATTGTTTACACACATGTATATAAGCATTTATTTATTACTTTGTACATAGATCACACGCTTTTCCTTTTTAAATTTACAGTATACACCTGTATATTTAAACACACATATATAGTATATATATATATATCACTCATCGCACACAAATTTTTGTTATTGTTTCCACATACGAGCACATAGACCGCCTTTCTGTTTATTAAGTACGATTAAATTGGATTTATTGACTCATTTTGTACAATTTTCGCTCGGCAATTAGTCGCATTTGGTCAGCGTCCATAATTGTATACAAAACTATACATATGTGTGTATGTGAAATATATAACACTATGTATATATATATGAACATAATGAGCGCATAGTTGCGCTTTTGCTATAAAATAATAAGCGAATATTTTTGGAAATTGCAAATATTTACCAAAAACGTTGCCGAAAATTCCTTTATTTAGCGCTAGCTGCATTAGCGTTAGCCGCATTGTATTGCCGTTGAATTGTACAGACGATTGGTTGAAATTGATTTGTGGTAGGTAGAGAGAGTGGTGGTGAAAGGCACAATATGTTATATATATGGTGTTGAGTATTTCAGGAGAGTTGAATGAGTTGGAGGTGAGTGGGAGTTAACGGCTTGAATGAACATAAAATAAAATTAAACAAATATAAATGAAACAGAATAATTACAAAAAAAAATATATATATAAGAAATAAAAAAAATGAAAAAAAAAATATTAAAAATAAAATAAAATAAATAAAAGTTAAATAAATTAAAATAAAATAAAATAAAATAAAAAAATGAAAAATTAAAATAGTAAAAAATAAAATAAAACAAAATATTTTAAAATAAAATAATATAAAATAAAATACAACAAAATAAAATGAATTATGATAAAATAAAATAAACAAAAACTAAAATAAAATAAAATAAAACAAAATAAAATAAAATAAAATAAAATAAAATAAAATAAAATAAAATAATACAAAATCAAATAAAATAAATAAAATAAAATAAAACAAAATAAAATAAAATAAAATAAAATACCATAAAATAAATAAAATAAAATAAATTAAAATAAAATAAAATGAAAATAAAAAAAAATAAAATAATATAAAATATATAAAAATAAAATAAAATAAAATAAACTAAAACAAAATAAAATAATTTGAAATAAAATAATTTAACATAAAATAAAATAAAATAAAATAAAATAAAATAAAATAAAATAAAATGAAATAAAATAATCCAAAAAAAAAAAAAATAAAATAATACAAAAAAAAATAAAAAAAATAAAATAAAATAAAAAAAAATAGAGTAAAATAAACCAAAAAAAAAAAAAATAAAATAATAAAAAAAAAAATAAAAAAAATAAAATAAAATAAAATAAAATAAAATAAAATAGAGTAAAATAAAATAAAAAAATATAAAATAAAATAAAATAAAATAAAATAAAATAAAAAAATAAATGAAAATGAAATAAAAAATAAAATAAAATAAAGAAAAATAAAGAAAAATCGAATAAAAAAAAGTAAAATAAAATAAAAAAAATATAAAAAAATAAAAAATAAATAAATTAAAATAAAATAAAACAAAATAAGAAAAATTGAAATAATATAACATAAAATAAAATAAACTAAAAACAAAATAAAATAAGTTAATATAAAAAATTAATATAGACTAAAATATTATAAAATAAAGAAAATAAAAAATAAATAAATAAATTTTAAAAAATAAAAAAATAAAAAAATATATAAAATAAAATAACTTAAATTAAAAAAAAAATTAATAAATGAAAAATAAAACAAAATATAAGAACTCGAAATAAAACAAAGTAAAATGAAAAAAAAAATTTAAAAAAAATAAAAAATAAATAAAATAAAATAAAAATTTAATGAATTACCTTTATATAACATTAAATAACAATAAAATAAATTTCAATTGAAGGTATAGAATTTTTATTATTTTCAATTTCCTTGCTCTCCCCAACATCTCTCCAGAACTATAGTTTTCTGCAAAAGTAAACCTCACAAACTTTAATCCTCTTTCACAGCAAAGGAACAGAGAAAAATCACCAATCCACTAGTTGATTGTTGCGCGCGAAAGCGGAAAATCCTTGTGTAACAAACTTCTATCTAACAGATGCACTAAGCATACACTAATGCTCTTAAACAAAACGATTTGAACACGCCGGAAAAATAAGTAAAAAAAACTAGAATGAGAGGATTTGAAATGAGATTAGAAGACAGTAAGGCAGTGAAGCAAAACTTTAAAATATATTGTCGTTAGCGCGAGAACCAGGCGCAAATGCAGCAAGGTGTTTTGGTTTTTGCGTTCACTCCTAACGGGTGTAATGGTAAATCTTCTTAGTATCCTTCCGGCGCTCTCTTTAAAGTGAGATCTGTTTTAGAGCTAATAATTTTGTGTGAACTTCCTGTGTATTTGAATAATCGACTTATCTTTCTCTCTTCTCTTTTGATTTTTCGATTAAACGATTATCTATTCTAATTAATCGATAAATTATTACCACAAATCGATTGTTTACAACAAATATTTGTTGAATTTTCGAAAATAACGAAAAAATTGTAAAAAAATTTATGCTTAATCGATATATATTTGACTTATTCTACGATAAATTGGTATAATTTTTCGATTAATCGATGAATTTTTGTAATAGTCGGCACTTCACTACGATTAAATGGTGAATTATGAATTAATCGATAGCTTACGAAAAGTTATTGCCGAAAATAAAGATTAATCGAAATAAATTTCGATAGCGCGTGGAATTTTGCTATTGAATTCAGTATATACAAATAAATTAATAAATTACAACATTTTTACGACATATTTTTCTTAATAATTAATGTGTTACTAAGTTTTGTAAGCTAGTTTAAGATTAATCGATAACATATTAACACTAATCGAAAAATTATTGCGATTAATCGAGATATTATTGCGTTTTATTGGTGGATATATTAATTTATCGAAATTTTTATCGAATCTATTATGAATAATCGATAAATTTTTCGATTAGTCGATAGAAATGGAACAATATTTTAAAAAATTGTTGAAGTTTAAACAATGGCTAATACATTTTGCATTAATCGCTAAATTATCGGCAGTGCTGATTAATTTATTAATTTATCGATTTAAATTTGCAAATAATAGAGCTGATTTGTGAAGCTTAACTTTGATTATTATTTTTAATCGATAAACCGCGACGATTAATTAGTCTACACGATGTTTAAGTGAAAAGATAATACGATTAATCGATACAATTTTCGATTAGTCGATAGAAAAGAGAAAATATTTTTAAAAATTCCACAAGTTTAAGCAATAGCAGATAAATTGTGTAATAAATCGATAAATTATTGGCAGTGTTGATTAATTTATCGATTAATCGAATTAAATTTGTAAAAAAATCGAGCTAATTTGTGAAGTCTTAGTTTGTGTATTATTTTAAATCGATAAATCGCTACGATTAATTAGTCTACGCGAGATTTAAGGGAGAAATAATACGATTAATCGATATATTTTTAGATAAAATTATAACAGGAAAGAATATAATGAAAAATCGATAAATTCTTACCATCATTATTACCCGATAATACACTCTAAAAATATTTTTTTGCAGTTTCGCGCTTCCAGTAATCCCACAAACATCATCATCACATCGTTTGTCTTCGTTTCGTATTAACAAAATGGATGTTTATTTTAAATTTTCAATTTTTTTTTGTGGAAATCTCATTTCAACACGCCACGTACAACACTCGCGTAACAAATTTATTTTCATTAACGCATTATCCCATTATCTCATTTTCGTGCCATTCACATTTTGGGCATTCATAACATATACTACCTGCCCGCTCAAGTTCAGCAGAAAGTTGTTGTCCACCAAAAACAAAAAACAGACAACACCGTTATTGCTCATTTTCCGTTGACCCCGCAACCATTTCCTGCCAAGTCTATGTTTGTTTCCTATTCGTTGCACATTATTGTCACATTAAATGACAATGAAATGGACTAGTCAAGTCGAGCCCAGTCAAGTCGAGTCGAGTCGAGTCAGTCGAGTTATCTTATCTCGCCATAACCTTTTAGTTCTCGCGCGCACAAATCGAGTTAAGACGCCGCTGAGCTGTTGTTGACTAAACTCACCAAAGAACAAACATTCAGCTCACACACGTACACACATATACTTATGTTAACACACACACAACCAAAGAAGTTGAACCTGTTGGTTGGTTGGTTCGTCGGTGTGTCCGTCGTTCGCATTTAACTGTAAATAAATAAATCTACTAACAAAATAAATGCGACGACCACTTGCTTGTCTGTATTCTCTAGCCACAGAGCTCACTTTCGGCTACGTGCTTGTGTATCACCACATCACGAGTCGTCGCTGTCTCTGTCTCTGCCTCTACCTCTGCCCCTGCCTCTGGCTCCGTCTCTGCTTCTGTCTGTTACTATTTGTGAGTTGATTTCCGGTGGAAGTAATCAGGCGCTTTATCTGGTAGACAAGTTTTATGTTGAAGAGCTCGTGAGCTCGTGAGCTCGCTAAGTATGGACTGTGCAGCAGTTGACAATAACAACAACAACAATAACCGCCGCTATACTTGTAGCATAAGCAAAGACAAATGCAAGAACAGACATATTAATAGACAATGGTTGGGCTGGGTTGGTTAGCCGAGTTTGGGGTTTCTTGTCTATTTGCCTAGTTGCCTACTTGTCTACTTGAGTTGAGGTAGCTCTTGAGATATAATACGTCATGATACCAGCGAGTGCTTGTAAGTGTTGTGCTTGTGTTGTGTACAGAAGGCAAGGAAAATGAGGAATTTGAGTGAAATGGAGAGGCCTCTTTTTAGAAGATATTGTAATAAGAAAGATAAGCATAGATTATCGATGTCTCCTTTCCTCTCCTCGTTGGCTTTCGATTTTAATTCAATGTACCCATTGATCGATTATTTGCACTGATTTATCGACTAATCAATTAATTGATCAATAAATCGAAATAGTTCGTCGATTAATCTGGGAAATACATCAATAAATCTAATAAATTTATCGATAAGTTGAGGCAACTTATCGATTAATACAAATAATTTATAAAAAATCTAGATAATTCGTCGATTAATTGGGAAAATGCTAAAAAATGGAATTAATTTAACGACAAGTCGAAATAATTTATCGGTTAACATCAATAATTGTTCAATAAATCGAAATAAGTCGTCGATTATTCGGAGCAATTTATCGATAAGTCGAAATAAATTATCGATCAATTAATGATAAGTCTAAGTAGTTTATTGATTAATATAAACAATTTATAAAAAATCGATATAATTCGTCAATTAATCGAAAAATTGCATAAGGAATGGAATCAATTTAACGAAAAGTCGAAATAATTTATCGGTTAACAAAAATAATTTAACAATAGGCGAAATAAAGAATTTATCAGTAAATCGAATAATTAAACGATTAATAGAGAAAAATGTATCAGTACATCCAAATAATTTGTCGATAAATTGAAATAATTTAATGATTAATACAAATAATTTATCAATAAAAAAATCGATTAACAAAAATAATTTATCAATAAACTGAAGTAATTCATCGATTACTTGAAAAAATTTACCAATTATGTAAAATGCGTTAACTGGATAATTATTTACCGTTAAGTGGAAATAACTTATCGATTATTATGAAAATTGGCGATAAATAAGCTAATCGATTAATTAATTGTAAAAAAACAGAGTCAAAATAATTTATTGTTTACAACAAATATTTTTTGGTTTATTTGGAAGGATTAGCGCTTAATAGCGTCAAAATACCGTACATTTTATTTGAAAGTAATTCAAAATAACTTGGCAATTGTTAGAAAAATTATCAAAATAATTTATCGATTATTGGAAACATTTTATCGATTATAAATCGATCAATTATATTGGTTTATCGAAGTTATTTATCAAAAATGTAAATAATTTGTTTATTAATCGAACTAATTTATCGATAAGTCGAATGAATAATCGAAAAAAATATCGATTTATCTCAACAAAAAAATTTACAATAAATTATAATTAATTATCTAAATGAAAAATTAATCTTTTTGAAAATTTGAAAATATTTTTTGCGAATAAAAAAATTTTTTTGCGAATCTAAAAAAATTTTTTTTAATTGAAAAATATTTAACAGTTAAATTTTTTTCCCAAATGCACGAAATTTTTTTGTTATAAAAATATTTTTTTAAAGGAAATATTTTTGGAAATAAGACAATTTTTCAAGATAAAAAAGACAATTTTTCTTAGAAAGAAAAAATTTTTGCAAAATATATTGATTGAAAAAACATATATATTTTTGCTAAAAAAATTTACGAAGGAAGAAAAAAAAATGAAATGAAAAATACTTAGAAAATTATAGAAAGTTTATTTTTTTTTTCAAATGTACAAATAATTTTTTTGCAATGAAAAAAATTACTTTTTACTTATAAAAAATATTTCTTTTAAAAAAGAAAATATTTTTGAAAATAAAAAAATTTTGCAACTTAAAAAAAAGTAATTTTTCTTATGAAGAAAAAGTTTTTGCAAAAGAATAAATATTTTTCAGATTGAAAAAAAAAATATATTTTTTTGGTAAGGAACAATTTTGTTAAAGAGAGAAAAAAATAAAATGAAAAATACGTTGTGAAATTTTTTTTTTCAAAAAATACAAAAATTTTTTTTTGTAATGGAGAAAATAAAATTTTAAAAAATTAAAAAAAAATTAAAAATTTAAAAGTAAAATTTTTTTCAAAAAAAATTTTTTTTTTTTAAATATAAATTTTTTTTTGGCATCAAAAAAGAAATGTTTTTTGAAAAGAAAAAAAATTTCCAATGAAAAAAAATTGCAGATGAAAAAATTTACTTGATCAAATGAAAAATTTCCTTTGAAATAATAAATTAATTATTTTTGCAAAGGAAAAAATCATAAAATAAAAAATGAAAAATAAAAAATAAAAAATAAAAAATAAAAAATTAATAAAAAGTTTTCGATTATTTTTTTATTGAAAATCTATAATAAATTATTTATAATATTTTACCTTAAATAAGAGCAAAACTTCGTTGAAATATAAAATTTTATAATTTTCTTTTTAATTACAGCATTTCACCACATCGAGCAGTTAGCAAGCCGAGTAGGCGAGCCTAGAACGCAACAAAAACAAAGTGAGTATAAAAAAAATTTTTTTAAGAATTTTCCAGTAGTTAGAAATTTTATTTCTCATGAAATATACTCACTTCTTAAAAAATTCGAAATAGTTTGGTCTGCTTCATCCACTTTTTCGTGTGAAAAATTCGATCTACTACTATTTTCCCCACAAAAGATGCAAATCTGATTTTAATTTAGCACTCAGCGATGGCACTTATGCACTCCAGTGCCTTCCACCACAAAAAAAAAGAAGAAGAAGAAGAAAAAGAAGAGAAAAATATTTATGTGCAACATGCGGCATGTGGCAGGTAAAATAGCAACAGGCGACCAAACAAATCTGAGCAGGTTAAGCAATCAAGGCACCTGTGAAGGCGCATGAAGGACAAACAAAAAAGAAAAAAACTGATGCCAATGCGGAAGAGAAATGTAATAAAAACGAGAAAAAAAGGAAAAGCAGAAAAATTCAAAAAAAAATTACAAAAAAAAATAAAAAAAAAATTGAAATTAAAAAGAGCATTGAAGAAGGCAACCTCGAGAATTAGTGACAAAGCAGACTTGATGGCTTAAGCTAAAACGAATCGTCGTAGCAGCAGAAAAAAAGAGGCAAAAGACGAAAAAAAAAGTGAAGCAAGGCCAATGAGCACACTAAACAACTTCTGCTGCTGCTACTGCTGCCCTCAACACCAATTTGGGGCAATGAATCCCGGGCACATTTTTGTATGCTTTGTTTGTAGAATGCTAAATTACAGAACATTTCTCACAACGAACTCGAAAAAGAAAAGTGAAAAAAAGTGAACAAAAAAACGAAATGGGAAAAAATTGAAAATACAAAGGCAAGGACGATGAAGGGAAAATGAGAGAGGAAAGAATTATGTGCAAATCAAGCAGGCAGCGCGAGAGAAAGAGAGAGATAGAGAGAAGGCGAGAGTAAAAGAGACAGTGAGCCACTGAGCTGTTAGAGCCTGCAGGAAAGCATATGAAAAGAAGTGTGCCCCATGCGATGTGAAGCTGAACAGCCCCGCCGAAATGATGAATAGAGCAGTTCGCTGGAGAAATATGTGGCAGGCCGAATGAATGAACACGGCGAGGATGGGTGTAATAAGCGCCACGTCGTTGGGTTGGTGTGTGTGGTCTTTAAAAACCCGTTGCTGCCGCAAGGTAGTTGTGGTTAAGTGTGGTTGTGGGGGCGCGCGCGAGCCAGGTAGAGGAGTGAAGAGAAATTTGGTATAATGAAAATGGATTCACAAGTGCGTGGGAAATGCTGGCGAAGTGAAGTGAAATAAATTCGAAATTGAAAAGAGGCAGGAAAATGAAAGAGATAAGAGCAAAAAAACTTAAAAAAATAAAATAAAATACCGAAATGAAGGACAAAAAAAACGAAAAATTAAGAAAATAAAAAAGCATAAAATCCATTTAGTATAAAAAAGAGATGAAAACTGAAGGGGAAGAAATTAAATTTTTCGCATCTCATTAAATTCTGTTCAAAGTTCATTTCAATATCATCTCCGCGCTCAGACATGGAGCTCGAAATATGTGGTGTATTCCAGAAACGCCGTCAGATGCACGGAGATCTCTAACTGAGCTATACCATATGATCTCTATCTGAGCCTTATTAAAAAGAGTTTGAGTTGGTGGAGTGATAGATCAATCTGATCTCATATCCTGCGTAGCTCGTAGCCTTAGGCTGCGACAAGGCTCTCAAATTCGTATTGCTACCGTTGCTCACAACAGTAACAATATAGCTTTCCGTCTTCTTCTTCCTTTTCTTAATTAATGCAGGCATCGCCTATAAGTCGTTTCTTCACATCGCTGGTCGGCACCAATCGGAGACACCAAGTGTAGACAGGTCCTTCTCCAGCTTTCTATGGAGCTGAGCTCTTCCTCTTGAGAGCTGCAGTGTTTTCATCTATAGAGAGGTCAAGATCTATCCAGTATAGCCACCGTCTCTTAAATCACTGACTTAGGTTGATGTTACCATATATTGTTGTTGTTGTTGTAACCGCAGAAAATTTCCCAAATGGGACTTCGGGAAATATTGCGGGAGTGACAGTCTTTGGCCGGATAAAAGTCCGGGTCGTTCCAGTATAAAGACCCGACTGTCGCCGGAATTATTGGAATTTAGTCGCCTCTTACGACAGGCATACCTTACCGCGGCTAAATTCTTGAACCCCTAACCCGCAAGGTTATGATGTTACTATATAATGATCATTCCTCTGAGGCATTCACCATTGCTCAGACGCAGTGGACCATAAATCTCCACTCTCGCTCAGAGAGGTTGTGAGCAGGATGTGGCAGCCATGATGCTAAAAACATCACCTATGTGGCCGCCTTAGTCGCGTGTATAGTAGTACTTACTATCAGCTGGAGGATCATGGATACGTATTTTGGTCAGACCACCCTAAAAAAAAATTATGGAAAATTAATTTGAACAACAAAACTTACATGGGATAAGCTGGGGAGTACAATGAGCCTACTAAATGGTTTAGGTCCGGCCGTTTGTGGTTAGGTTCCCAGCCTTCTCCTTGAAATAGCCAACCAATCAACCAAGTTGATTTTTCTAAGTGCAATCGGCCCTGGGCAATGAGTGTCAAGCGCTCCGAATGCATTCCTGACATGATGTAAATTAGAGGAGGAGCTCCGTCGAAAATCACTTCTGCGAAGTTTAGCTAATGTGAGATTTCGTTTATCTGACTGCGCCACGAGTTGATAAAATGTTCAACCTGGGGAAGCTGAGTGTGCGAGCATAAACTTAAGGCAGAGTAGGCCAAAGAAGATAGCCAAAGAAGATATCGGGGCCCTGCGCGCCAAAGGCTGGAAAGTAGTATGAAAGCTGAAACTTCGTTCTTTTCTCCTCATTGTTCTAGCAGTCTCTACAGTATCTTCCGAAAGGGAGCTCGCAACCTCTCTGTATGTCATCCCACCGAGCAGTGACTTGTCAAGAGTCCTTATATTTTTAGAAAAGTCTTCTATATTAGGAGTGCATTATGCGTGACCTCCTCTGATCGCAATTTTCTCAAGTTTGTCCAGATTTATTGCAAGTCGCTGAGTACTTTCGGTGCATGCTTTTACACTGTCCTTGCCTCCTGGGGAACTTATGGTTTATTATGAAATGACGGGAAAACAGGAGAGCTAAGATCCACATCCAGATATGAGTGTACTCAGCTGTACTTACACCAACAACTTATTAACGACAATATCGGCGCTTACAACGAGACCTTTCAGAGTTTCAGGCGAGTTTAATCCCTATATATTCAGGTAACCCAATGCCACTATTAGAAATTTCATGTACGGCCAGGCCAAAGTCAAAAGGCCTCTCATATATATTGACTATAGGTGCTTTCAGTCTCTTGCCAAGAATTACGCTCAGAAATTCTACTTCGGCTACCAAGTTTCACCTTTTAAAGGTGGAAAAGGTGGAAAGAAATAATTTTTTCTCTGTGAGTAAGGCAAGTTCCTTTTGTTTTTCGAACTCCCCAGACCCAGAGTTCACAACGACTAGAGCAGTGCAATACTCTTCAAAGCGCCCCTGAATTTCTTGTATCAAAACCCACAGGGTCTGTGTGAATTTGCATATCTGTTTCGAGTTGGAACAGAGTCTTGAGGAAAAGTATATAAATCCTCGAACGTTTCTACCTCCTCTTCTTTCTGCCTTCACCAGCAGCCAAGCTAACCTAAAAAAAAAATTTAAAGTTCCCAATTGAAAGTTCAAAAGCGTAAAATTTATTTTCCAAAAAATCATATTTTCAATTACTATATTTTTTGTTTTAATTTTATCGAAACAAATCAATTTAAAAAAAAAATTAAATTAAAATTGAAAATTGAAATTGAAATATCAACATTTCAATTGCTCAAATGCATTTACAGTTATCTCCGCCGGCAAACAAAGAGATAAAATATCAACAAAAACAATTAATTTTACACACAAAAACTGAAATTCTTTTCAAATGCACAAATTTCGAATTCGCAAATTTCAAGGAAAAATGCATTTTGTGTGATTCGAAAATCATTATTGTCGAGCAATAAAATGGCAATGGCACATATTTCCATCGCAATATCCACGAGTAAGTGCATGTGTGTGCATGAGACCAGTAGTTGCCAGTAGCTGCCGGACAACTTAATTGACTCGCACATAAAAATCATTTGGACAAGAGGTATGCAGTCAGCGTAGAGTAAGCGAAGACGCAGGCAGGAGGGCCATGATTGAAAGAAACCGAAAATAAGAGAAAGAAAAAAATAGATAAAATCATGCGGCAACTCGTACCTTGTACGCCCAAGTAATAGCTGAGTTTATGCCTTTGTGCTGGCAGCGCTCGTGTGTGCGGTGTATTTTGTTCTTAGAAGCTTTTAAAATCATTCGGACATTCCAAATTAGATCGACAAGTGGCCGTCGGTGTCCAAGACTTGTGCTGCGCTTGTTAATGCAACCAATTTCGCCACAGACAGACAGTGGTGTGGAAGTGGGTAATGAGACGTTAGAGGTGATGAGTTTTTGTTGATTTTTTTTTTTTTTTTTTTTTTTTTTTTGTTGTTTTTTGAATGAAAGATTGCGGATTTCAGTTCTTCTTCAAGCACTTGTTTCTTCCTGCTCTCTTCTGAAACGAATTTTCCAGTTCTCCACCTAAGGTAAGGTCATTGCGGCTGTGGAGCACCTATTTTGATACATCCAAATATCAATTTGAGGCATTCAAAGCTTGGACAACAAGAAAAGAAAAAACAACTCCGTCGGGTCCTTTTTTTTGGGAAGTAATTCCCTATAACTATTTATTTGAATTGTAACTCGAGTTCCTCCTCTTGCTCGAAAGACACCGAACTGCAATTTCCTGTAAGCGTGTAGCTCAAAAAGTTTACTTTTGCCTCATTTCGAGACACTTCAATTGAAAAATTATAGCTAACACGCTTCCGATTGGGAAGGCTGATTGGGAAGGATGTAGCAATACTAACCAATACCAATAATCCCTAACTTATGCTGGCAAGCTGGCAAGCTCTCACGAGCTCTATGCGTTTTAATGCAGGGGACTTAGGTACTCTTTGGAGCGTATCGAAGTGTTTCAATTTTATAGAGACACAATTCTGTTTGGGTCTGCATTCCACTTGCAATGACTGGTAATGCTTCTCTTCCCGGAGCAACTATTTTAACAAAAAAAAAAAAAAAAAAAAATTGAATTTTTTTTACTCCACCTTTCGTGATGTGGCAGCATAGACACGCCTTCCACTCCGCATTCCTTAGTAATGACTTACGGGTTGCTTTATGCATTCCACTCCGCCTTCCTGGTAATGCATTAAAAAGGCAATTGCATATTTTCTCATGCCACGTAGCTCTTCAAAAATATTCTTACTGCTCATTTACTCGCTCAATTCTCTACTTTTCTGAATATCATTTGAAGCGCCAAGAAAAGTGTACATTTTCTATTTCGGGCGCTGTTTATTTACTCAATGAAACTGAAAATATGCGTAGTTTTTTTCCAAATTAGCTGTAATTTTCAATGTTTTTTTTAAATAATAATTTCATTTAATGCTTTATTGAGTATTTAAATATTGACTTTAGCGAATAACCTAGCAGGAAGTGAGATTGGTGTATTTTTTGTTGGTAAAAAAATTGCTCCACTGGAAGGAGTAAAAAATATAGTCTCTCTCTCTCTGAGGGACGAAAATCAAGCTTTAAGTGTTTCAATACGTTTCAAAGTGCGAGTTTTTTGCCTTATTTACTCGGAATGCAGAGAAAAATGCTTTGAAGAGTTAATCCATTACTGAAGTCATCAGAAAAATGCTTTAAAGCAATAATCCATTACTGAAGTCATTACCAGAGCATGCAGAGGGGAATGCATGTATATATTTGTTTCCAAATAGAAGTTTATAAAATGATTTTACGTTTACTTAAATACTGACTTCTTAGATGAACCCAGATAAAATCGCTGTCACTATTTATGTATAGTTGAAGAAATGGTTTCCCTGGAATGAGTTGGCTTAAATATACTCTTCGTGGGCTTAAGCAAGCTAAATTCTTTAGATGCTTTCATTCATCTTTCTAGGAAATTGAACATTTTCTCAAGTCATGCATTCTTTATTGCATTACCTGGAATGCAGACTGGCATGTATAAAACAATCGATCACTCCTTAAAGTCATTACCAAATCATGAAGAGTGGAATGCATATTGTAACAACTATTTTCACGTTACACTCGATAGAAATTGAAGTACAAGAAGGCATTTTTTTTAAATTAAAATATTTCAAAAAAATCATTGCATTCATTCCACACTACCTTCTGGGGTAAGTAATAAAGCAAAGATCGCAAACAGAAATTACTACTGGGTTACCGCACTCTTCTACATTAATATATATATTCACAAGTAAATCGATTTGAAATCGAATTGGCATCAGTCTTTTCACCCTTTCATTTATTTATTTACATAATTCATTCATTTAGTCGAGTCTGATTGGTTGATTGTTGAAGGTCAGTGTACTCATAAACGAAGTACATGTATGTATGTATGTACAAGCAGGACAGCGAGTGGAGGATTGCGATATTTTCTGCTCTTAAAGTGCCGGAAATGTTTATTGAATTGAATTTTATTCGATTTTATTTGCGTATTTTTATATAAATATTTTTCTTTTCAATTATTTTATACACTAAAATCTTCTCTAAAACCATTTGAGAGAGAGAGAGAGAGAGAGCGAAGAGATTTCGATGTGTATCGAGTATTGTAAATTTGCTGAGTGCTAATGCCAATGAGCAAAACCTGCAGTTCGGTGATCATTGCAAGAGTCAGGTGTAACTGCGATCGATCTTGAGTTCGGCATAGGCCGGACTAACACTGATCTTTGGTCTGTCATCAGTTGGATATTTCGTTTAGCCTTCAAGCGCGTCTTTCTGTCGGTTTTGCGGGAGGTGTGTAACGCTGGCTTCATCGCCAAAGAAGAAAAACTCACTTAAGGAATTGGATCCTTGAGTTATTTACAGTTTGAAAACCTTTCCAGCGCAAAGGTCGAGCAATTGAACATATATAAACCTCTCACTAGTGTAAACTGGATCTGGACAGCTCTCACAACCTCATTTTAGTAAACGAAACACAAAGATCCAGTGATAATTTTCCTCCTTCGACACATATTTCATTGGATCCGCCGCACCAATGGTGCTTTTAGTTTTACCAGAGAGACATTTGGCTGATTGGAGGATAGGTTGAAGTTTTCTAATCTACGGACGCTCACCGCGACGCTAAGGCGTGTATAGACCACGTCAACAAAGCTACGCATTTGTTTAGTAAGTTTTCTTATCAGGCTGAACATAAATACCCACTGGCATGGTGATCTCATCTCTATGTTCTGGTAAACTAATCCGTCTTAATGAATGATGCTTCCTTTATTCAGTGGTAATGATGCTTGAGACCATCTTGTTCCGAGCTTTTACCGATCATCACCAGATAGATGCTTCGTAAGCTCCAACTGTTTCTAGCTGACACATCAGTTGAGGTCTGAGGAAATAACTTCTCGAGTCGGTCTCTCCGTATGAAATACCCAGAGAGTGGTCAAACATCTGCTCTCACTCACTCTTTTCAAAGTTCCATCTATTGCCGATGCGGAGCTTGAACTGTCCTTTTCGTAATTTAAAAAAAAAACCAGACACTTATGTTTCTACATAAATGAACTCAATCTTGGCTTACGTAGTGTCGTATGCTCGTTAGAATACTACACCCTTTACAGTTATTTAGTCCTTCCTATATGATTTTCAGTCTCCAGACCCAGAAAACGATGTGTTTCGGTGGATTCGACTGAGACAAAACAGGATTTCAGATGAGAGGGTTCTAGTGAGCATGCAAAGATGTGGTTAATATCGTGCTGCGACTCTTTGGCTGTTGGACATACGTTGAGTACATCGAGTTCGAGTAAGGATAAGTAGGTGTTGTGTCTACTGCAATATTCAGATCTTAGCTGCGCCATTATTACTCGGATCTCACGAAGCTGCCCGAACGCCTCGCCTGTTAAGGGTGGTGTTTGGTTGCCGCTGACACAATTCACCGAAAGAGAGTTGAGGAAGGTACGTGCTGACTGACCCTCTGAGAATGTCGTTTAAGGCTTGTTAGTAGCACAGAGTTTCTTCACTTAGTTGGCATTGCTTAGGAAGACCTCGGTGACAGGTGTACAAGGTAATGCTTCTTCATCCCCTCGCGTTCATCCCAACTTTTTCTAGACCCTTTTTTTACGAGATCATTCGTCAATTACTCGGAGGTATCTTCTCAATTAGCGGCGGGAAAAACAAGGGTATGGTCTCCAAACCCCTTTTTTACTATCTTTTTCAAGACCAGCTTCACATGAAATCGTTCACAATTCAGCCTTTTTGTTGTTGTTTTATGTTTGAGCTGCTTTCTTATGTGTAATGGCTCTCAAGTCTGATCCACCTACTACATACTCACTATAACTCTTTTCCAAATGGACGTTTGTTTACCAGCCGGTGAGTATTTGACCCGAAAGAGACCAAATTAGTAAGTGGACGTTAAGTCTGATGCCATTTCTCTGTGGCTTGAGTTCAAAGTGATGCCTCTTGGCTGCCAGAGCTACTTTCTTGTTGGGATTAGACCGAAAGTAGCTGAAAGAGAAGCCCATGGGTGTAATAATTTGTTTTGGGCAAGCATATTTCCATAAATTTTGGGAACCCTAAACTA
Organism: Neoceratitis asiatica; assembly: GCA_030068015.2. Classification (NCBI taxonomy): domain Eukaryota; kingdom Metazoa; phylum Arthropoda; class Insecta; order Diptera; family Tephritidae; genus Neoceratitis; species Neoceratitis asiatica. The sequence continues at coordinate 90,758,633 of CM061525.1, read as the reverse complement.
CAGAAGCCAAGTTGGTAGCATTCCCGCTCAGCGTCAAAGGATCATGGGTTCCGACACTGGCCAAAGAAGTATCATACAATTGTTTTCTTGAAGCAAAATGTCAATACCTCTCTTTCTTCTCATAACGAAGGCGTAAGTTGTGTGGCTCAAGCCTCTAGTTGTCTCCATTTGAAGAAAAACCAGAAATTGAAGGAAAAGCTCGGCTGAAAAACGCTTAAAGCTTAAAGTAGAGCTTTCAAAAAGTATCTACCTTCTTGCTGCGGACGGAGGACCGTCAGCAAAATCAAGCGACACTTCGAATCTTATGTTTGGGGTAGGCTTTTTTACTATTTGCAACCATCATTCGTGGCTCCACACGGCCTGCAACGAAGGCTCCACATTAGCCGACGGCTTGGTTAAGAAAAGGAACTCCAAGCAGAGGGAGCTCAAAACAAATGTGTTAAACCGTTTTTTTTCTTCAATTTCCGCTGAGCGCACTTTAGAGATTAAACACCAACAAAAAAGGTCAACGTCGAACTTCCTCAGTCAGACACTCAAAAGCTTTATGCCCCGATTTACGTACCAACCATAAGCACACGACATTAAGGCGACTCAAGGCATACATAAATAACAGTAAATAAAAGTTTGAACAGGAAAGTGAACTGAAAGAGTTTTTTGTTTGTTTTTGCTCTTGCGTGCTCTGGGACGTTGGCGCCTCAGTGCTACCAACAACAACAACAACAACAACAACAACAACGAAATGGCAAATGTAATGAATATTTTTTTGAGCAAACAAACTACCAACAGAGAGAGCAACAACAACTATGTGACTATTCTTGCGCGCTCGTTCGCCCACGCTTCATTTGAATATTTCATTTGTAGTTAGTAGAAGAGCTCGACTCGGGTAAATAAAGTAAGCAACGTGTTTGCAACAAACTCAAAAATTAAACGAAAACACACGCCACCACTACGAGTCGGCAACCCCAGCCCAGCGTTGAACACAGCTCAACATAGCTCGACTCGTGTTCTACTTGATTATTCATACGTCAAGCGAACGCGCCGTCGACTGAGACTCATCGAATGTCAGGGTCGGCACTTGACGGCGGACTGAATTGGATAAAGTGTGGCGGGCTTGGTTGTCGTAGCACGCACTTCCGGGCTCAGCGTGGATTTGGTTGGTTAGTTGAGCAGTGAGTAGTTTACCTGCTGTGAGCGGCATGGTGTGCCAAAAAGTAATCAAAACATGTCGCCCAACACGTACGAAACTTAAATCAGCGCCGTCTACCTGCCGAATTTGCGCTCGGTATCAGCGCAACACAGGAAATCAAATAGTAAATTTTGCGTGCACAAAAAAACTTTGGACGACACAACAACAGTGTGAAGTTTGTTAGCTGAGTGGGCAGTAAAGATTTCAGCTGAGATGTAACGGCAAAGAGCTTGGCAAAGTTTCACTTGACGACACAAATTCAATAGAAGTTTACGCACGCACGTGGTGGGGACGCGTCGACTAACGGTATAATGGCATTCAAGAAAATCAAAACACAAAGGCCAAGAGCCAAAATGTATGAAAGATCTTCTGCATGCCAAGAGGTGGGGGAGTGTAGTGTGAGTTGTTGTAGGCCGACTCAGGCTCGGAGCTCAAAAATGAATGTGAGACGATGTGTGAATGCAAGATGAGTTTATCTTCTCTGCTGCTCTGTGCATCTGAGCGTAAATTTTGATGTTCTGGGGGTAAGCTGAAATCAAGAGCAGTCGGTGGAGGTCGCAGAGAGGGTGAACTGCATTCAAAGAGATAAATTTTCAACAATTCCATGCGAAATGATAGCCAAACTCAGACGCATTGTCAAATTTTGACAAGTTGCCTTCGCCTTGCGAAAACAACTACAACAACTATTTGTTTTTGTAATTGTTTGTGTGTTTTGTTCCATTACACTTTGTCCATTTACATAAATGATGACTGATGACTGATCTGCCTTTGATGGGCGGACTAATGACGAGGCGCGGCGTGTGATTGAGGTGAGAGTGGAGTCGAATTTGATATTAAATTTGAGGAAAGTATACAAAGCGCTAGTTGGATAGACAGCGGAGATAAGGCAAAAAGCAAGAACTCTTTTATGGAGATAAAACCACCAAAGGCAAAATATATCAAAACCTTGAAGATAAGAATATTTGCATAATCAAATGACTATCGAACTCAAAAAATGATAAAAAAAATTATCAAAAATGGAAGTGATACCATGCCGCTCTCCACTTGATCCTTCCAATGGAAGCGGAGGTCTTCCTCTTCCTCTGCTTCCGCCAGCGCTTTCATCCATTCGGACATTGAAATTGAGCTAGCCAGCGTAGCCGCTGTCTCTTGATTCGCTGAACTATGTCAATGTCGTCGTCGTATAGCTCGTACAGCTCATCGTACCATCGTCTGCGGTATTCGCCATTGCCAACGCGCAAACGACCATAAATCTTACGCAAAACTTTTCTCTCGAAAACTTCTAAAGCCGATTCATCGGATGTAGACATTGTCCATGGTTCTGCACCATATGTCAGGACGGGAATGGTGAGCGACTTGTAGTGTTTGGTTTTGGTTCGTCGAGAGAGGACTTTACTTTTCAATTGCCTACTCAGTACAAAGTAGCTGCACCTGTTGGCAAGAGTGTTGCTGTGTTGGATTTCAAGGCTGCCATTGTTGGTGTTTTGTAATACTGGCGAAATTATCTACGACTTCGAAGTTGTGACTGTCAACAGTGACGTGGGAGCCAAGTCGCGAGTGCGATGAATTTTTATTTGTCGACAGCAGATATTTCGTCTTGCCCTCGTTTACTACCAGACCCATTCACTTGTTCTTCTTTGTCTAATCTGGAGAACGCAGAACTTGAGATGCGCTCAACTTATGGTCAACATAATCGGCCTACTGAGCGTACTATTCGCCACACCATCAACCATCTTGAGACCCAGCATTCATTATTGCATAATATTCGACCGAAAAGACCACGTCCAGCACGCAGTGAAGAAAATACAACGGCCGTAGCTGAGAGTATACACGAAGGCCGTGGAGAGTCGATTTGGCGCCGTTCGCAGCAACTCGGACTGATGTAAGGAACGACTTGGCGCATTTTGCTTCGAGATCTTACACCGAAATCGTACAATATACAGCTTTTGCAAGAACTGAAGCCGCTCGACCTTCCCAAGTGATATCGCTTGGGCTCTTGAAAAGTTCCAAAAAGATCCGACGTTTTCGAGCCAAATTTTGTTCAGCGATGAGCCCCGTTTCTGGCTCAATGGGTATGTAAACAAGCAAAATTGCCGTTGCCGGATTTGGGACGAAGAGCAACCTGAAGAGATCCAAGAGCTGCCATTTCATCCAGATATACAATGGTTTGGTGTGCTTTGTGGTCCGGTGGAATCATCGTTCCATACAAAAATGATGCCGGTGAGAACGTAACCATAAGTGATGACCATTGTAGCGTCATGATAACCGACTATTTGACGCCTGAAATTGAAACTGTGAGATCTCCGCGACATTTGGTTTCAACAAGACAGCACCACTTCCCACACATCGCATCAACCAATGGATTTATTGAGATAACACTTCGGTGAGCAGATAATTTCACGTGTTGGACCGGTCGCGGTCGATTGGCCACCAAGATCGTGTGAGATCACAACGTTAGACTTTTCCCTGTGTGATGGGTGTAAAATCTAAAGTCTATGCGGACAATCCTGCTTCGATTCAGGCCTTGGAGCAAAACATTACGCGTGTCATGCGCCAGTTACCACCAGTCGAAATGCTCGAACGAATCATCGAAAATTGGACTCAACGGATGGTCCATCTGAGACGTAGCCGCGGCCAATATTTGAAAGAGATAATCTTCAAAAATTAAATGCCACAGAATGTTCTTTCGAATGATAATAAACACTCCGCATTAAATTCGAAGTTTCTGTGTTCTTCTTCTTTAAAAAGTAGGAAACCTCTAAATGGATCACTAGTAACTTCATTAAGAGCACAAAGTGCTTGGAGCGCTGCACTGAAATATGTTGTAGCAGGATATTAAGGACTTACAGTGGGATATTAAGCTGCAACAAAATGTCACTTCTAGCGTTAAGTGGGCTCGTGGCTATAATGCTTCGGGCAGCGCTTCAATCTATCAGCCTGTCTTTGTATGTAATGCGCAGTGGGCAGGCATTTCCTGCCTTTATCACATTTATTTCAATTAACAGGATGCAATGCGAAAAATATATTGAAAAGGAAAAAAAAAATGAAATACAAAATCAATTAAAATGAAATAAATCAGCAAATCCCTTTGCAATTTCAGTCAAGTAAATGTCATGACAATTAAATTAATTATCCTAAAATTCCTTAGAAAAGGACTTAGCCCAAATACAAAAAAAAAAAAAAAAAAAAAACAGGACGACGATGACCCTCAAAAAGTTTAAAAAAAATTATTAAAAAAAAAAATTAAATAAAAAATTAAAATAAAAAATTCAAAATTAAACCACAAAACAAATGTACGCACATAAATAATGAAAAGCGCGAGGATTTTCTGTCTTTCTTTTCGAAAACCCCCCCTCCTTTGTTGGCTTACAGCCATAAGCTTTGGGACAACATCTCATTTTTTAGGTCGCACTTTGTTGCTTGGACAATGCAAAGACACAAAAAAAAACGGTAGAGCAAAAGTTGGTCTCTATTCAAGCATAAGGAAGAGGAAAGCGAGCAAAAGTAAAGCAGCAGAAAACAAAAAAGGTGGAAAAGGAAGCATAAACGCGATGACGTCGGCGACCCCCCAAACAATCAGCAATGGCAAATTAATCTCGCCGCCAAATAAATCAACAGCGACGGCATGAGAATTGCAAATGACACGAACACAACACTGCTGGACGAGCAATTAATGGGCGCGCCCAAAAGTATGCACTACCGACTGGAGGACCTAGCATAACTAAGCTTTGAAAATGAGCTGAAAAAAGCAACAAAAAAATCGCCGTCGCCGTCGCTAAGTGAAGAGCAACACGAAATTAATCAACCTTCGCGGCGACTATAATTTCACCGCAAATCATCGGGCGCTGTCAACGCGCCAAATGAAAATCGAAAATCCAGCACAGCGAGCCCTCTATCCGCGTACTTCACACTCATCTCCGCCGCACCTCCTTCCCCCTTCGCGAGAGAGTAATTAGGCGCTTGATTGGTGTGTTTTAGCGGTCAGTGTTGGCTGTTGGCTGGCTGCGCTGCCTAACATAATTAATTACATACACGCAAGGTGTCTAACTAACATGCATGCAAGCGCATGGTGGCATACAGACGTGTGTAGCATACATTTGGGGCGGTGTTAGTGCGTGAAGGCACTTAAATGAAAGTGAGCATGCGATTGTCTGAGAAATGAGTGTAGAGAGTTTATATAAATGAGCATAATATTATATAAGCTAGAGCATATAGCACATTTATAGGCCTCTAGGTCACTTAATTACATGCTAATTTACGCATACTTTTAGGCGCACAGGCCAACAGAGTAGCATAAAGCTACGATTAGCATTGCGTTGCACGACAATTGAGTTGGGTTAAATCATTTTTCGGTAGGAAAATGTGTAATTTATATGCAATTTGGTAAAATTTGGTCTAATTTTTGTACTAAAAGTTTATGAAAAGGTAAAAATCTGTGAAGCGAAAATAAAAGTTGTTGGTTTTCGTGTGTGTTCTTAACTGGGTTTGCGTGTTTGGGTGCCAAAAACACTTAATTACTTTCAAAATATGTACAAATTTCCATTAATATACCACAACGCTGCGCAAAATACGTTTTATTTTGTTGCGAATTAATGCGCAATCACTCTAGAGAGGCATACAATTAGGCGCTGATTTTCTCTGTAATATTTTTATTACTAATTTCTTATGAAATTCAATGTTTTTGGGTGCGGTTTATCGGATTTCAGACCGAATATACATATGTATATCTCAAAATATAAAGCAACAAATAGTGTATGCTACTATGTGTTGGGTCGTGGGCTCGTAAGTTGGCCAGACAGACGTACTAATTATTTCGATTTGTAAAAAAATATGTAATTCGTAGGGAATATGTTTGTGTTAGGAAAGGAATTAATTAAAACGGCTGAAACAAAAAAGAATATATATAAATTCTAGAATGAGCAGAAAATGGTGAAAAAAAAAATTTTGGTCCAAAAAACTGGTTTGAACAGAAAAAAGTAGTATAAAAATTGTTAGAAAAGGTTTTGTAAATTTATTCAACTAAAAAATTAAAAATACCCAAAAATAAATAAATATCAAAATATAAAAAAAATTGATAAAAATTGGTATAAAAACTGGTACAAAAACTGGTATAAAACCGGTATAAAAACTGGTATAAAAACTGGTATAAAAACTGGTATAAAAACTGGTATAAAAACCGGTATAAAAACTGGTATAAAAACCGGTATAAAACTGGTATAAAACCGGTATAAAACTGGTATAAAAACTGGTATAAAAATTCAGATATTCCGATTGGCATAAAACATAAATAATTATTAAAATTCCAAAAATATATATATTAAGCACTGGTATAAAAATTGGTCTTAAAGACTGATTGAAAATATAAGAATGACTTACAAATTTAAGTATTCACGCGTATATATGTATGTTATAATCGTACAAGAAATAAATACACTTCAACAATTTTTGTCTTCAAAGCTGAAAAAACTGGTCTAAAAAACGAAAGCAAATATTTCGTAATTATAGTTAATTCAATTTATGTGGTGAGATAATGTAATGATAGTAGAATAAAATCTGGTATAAAATTGGCGAAAAACTGGTATAAAAACTGGCATAAACTGGTCTAAAAACTGGCATAAATTAATCAAATAAATTAATTAATGGGAAATATACACTTAAACAGTGTAAACCAAAAACGTGTTTCAAACATTGCTATCAAAACTGGTCTGTAATATTGATTTAAAGTCAATTAAATTATTTAATGAAATTTAATGTACCCAGTAAAAGAAAAGCATGCAGTTGCAGTTAAAGACCAATTATTTAACGCTTTCGTCCTCGTCGCCCACCCTGGCAATCGCCTGAAAAACTCTTGTGCGCGATGCGTTAAGTAGCCCGTCTAGAGCTTTGAGACATGACTAAAAGAGAGAAAGCTTTAGTGGATGGTTCATTGAAGTCTTACAGCAGCTTCTTAGCTTCTTTACATCAAACATGCGTACACCATCCAGCAGGTTGAAGTGCTCGGAAATGTAAAGGCTCACCGCTCCGTCCAGGATATCCATCAAAGATTTGGTTCTTCTGAAGTTGACTACATTGACCATATGAAGAAGCGTAAACGCACTTTGTCTCTACCAAGTACTATTTTTCACCCCGGTGGACGCACATCTCGCTATAGCCATAGAAGAGAAGGACGATGTAAACAAGCATGCTTTCTTCGAGCGCTTCTGAAACCACTTATGAGCTACTTTAGGACGCCTCCGCGCCATTCTAAAAACATGCTAGGCGTATTTCAACACCAGGATGGGCTAAGCAAGTCACCGCCACGTTTGGACCTCTCTAAAGAGGCGATAGGCTGATCGACACCGAGTTTCTTTCCGTTTTTTGTACGCCGTTCCTATGAAAGGACTGGTCAACCACTCGATATCTCAATAGTTCAAGCTCACTACGTAGAGCCGCCAGTGAAACTATTAGTTTTTAATTTAATTTCGGTAGAGCAACTAGAGCGGTGCAATGCAACTGTAGGGACCATTATAACAGACACTCAGCAAAGAAAAACAGAATCGCTGGACAGGCAGACATACCGACAGGCGCTGAAGGCCATTCTTAGAGAGTGATTCAATGCCTTTATAAACTTTATTCCCGCGAGTGGTGTGCTCGGACTCCAACCATCACACGTAGCGGAGGAAGAGCTCGAGCTACTTCGCGAAATCCTAGTAATACAGGCAGGGCCATAGTCTGAATACTGCGGTAGACTCAAATCCTTCGTATTCAGACTTAATCTCGATGTATCTTACGTCAACAACAACTACAGCAGGAGTTGGTACGATGTGGAATGCCACGCTGTAGTAGAAAGAAAGCTACTTGCCTTTTTGAAGAGATATCGAGCGCTGAAGTGGGGGAAACGAGACGTTCTTGAGTACCAAGAACTTGAATGCTCCATAAAGAAGAAAGGACGTGAGCCTATGACTTATTGGAAGAGCTATTCAAGCATGACGGCGAAGAACTGAAAAGTTGCCTGCCCCAGCTTCTTCACAGAATATGTTATGGCTGAACGAAGACATGAGTGCACTCTTACTCAAACCATGAGGAATCTCCGCTGCATATCGAGGGATAAGTCTACTCACTCGGTGGTCGCTGTAGCGGAGTGGTTAGAAGTGCGAGAACAGTGGGTACCGCTAGGCGTAGTATTATGAGTTCGAGTCCTGGCAACAACAATATCCAAAGAGAGTTTCTAAATGTGGTCCTCCCCCTCTCCTCCCCGTTCTGCGCGACATGGAACGTCAATACCGTCGAATGCGTCTTCATTTTCTTGACACTCGTAATTTTGTACGAGTCAGTCTACCATCAGGTACGAGTGAGTCTACCATTAAAGCACTTTTTTTTTTGGAATTCATAGGAATTCAAAGACATTTTTTTGTTATCTCAGAAATCTCACTGATTGTTAGTCTCATCCACTTACATAAATCTCTACCACCCCGAGGGTACTCTACTCTAGCATTACTCCTTAACACCAACTTACACTTATCATCAAACGTAAGGAGCTCATCGGCTAAATCCGAGGATTAGCAGCCACTACTGCACACGAGTACATTTATAATATTTCATTTCATACACACATACATACATACATACATTCACATTCACAGTTATTTACAGAGGCACATAACCATTTATGAAAACATGAATGTGATTTCCTTTATGCGACCGTTAGAAAATTTTTGCATGGGTAACGGTGTATTTGTAAGAGCAAAGTGCCATTCGTTCGGACGAACAGCGCGGTATGTAATTCATAAGCCCTTGCGGATGCGGGCAGGGCAGCTGAGGTGTGTGGGTAAGACAGACAAGCAGACAAAACGGACAGACCAACCGGAGATGAATATGATGGAAATAAATAGCATATATGTGTGTGTGTGTGAGTGTGTGTGTGTGTGTGTGCATATCAACAACAAGCTTTCTATGATAAGATTTGTCCCACATAAATTTACCGTAATAAGTGTGGCATTTATTTACTCAAATCTGTATGTGCTGTTGTGTGTTTGAGTCTGAGAAATAGTAATAAGTATGTGAGGAGTAGATATGTATGGAAGAATATATTTTTGCATGTGTTTGGGTGGATATGCAATAGTTGTTGCCGCTTACAGCAGTTGAAACAAATTTTCCTTCACATTTGGAGATAAGCAAATTTATAGCAAATTATTTGGATTAGTGGTACCGGAATGGAGATACTAATATATATATAAAATTGATTGAGAAAAATATTTCAGAATATTTCTCTGCTTCCAGCGCTGAGTATTGCATCGAACACTTTCAAAGTCGTAGAGTTCTCATCCAATTGACTGCGTGTCTGTTAATGTTCAGCGAAGCCAATAGTGGTCTAGAGGTAACGTGCGATCCATTTCGAGGTTACCTACTTTTTTAAAGAAAAAAACACAGAAAATTAAAATTTAAAGGGGAATGTCGAATAATCATTCGACAGAACATTCTTTGGCATTTACTTCATTGAAGGATTATCTCTTTTAAATGCTGGCCGCGGTTACGTCTCAGATGCTCCATCCGTTGATCGAATTTTTCGACTGGTAACTGGCGAATGACACGCGTGATGTTTTGCTCCAAGACCTGAGTCGAAGGGGATTGTCCGCATAGACTTTAGACTTTACATATCCCCACACAGGAAAAGATCTAACGGTGTGATATCACACGAGCTGGGTGCCAAATCGACCGCGACCGGCCCAAAACGTGAAATTATCTGCTCACCGACGAAGTGTTCTCTCAATAAAACCATTGATTGATGCGATGTGTGGGAAGTGGCGGCGCCGTCTTGTTGAAACCAAATGTCACGGAGATCACGTGCTTCAATTTTGAGGCATCAAATAGTCGGTTATCATGGCGCGATAACGGTCTCCATTGGCGGTTACGTTCTCATCTGCATCATTTTTGAAGAAATATGGACCGATGATTCCACCGACGCACACACACCACACCAAACCGTTGTTTTTTCTGTATGAAATGGCAGCTCTTGAATCTCTTCAGGTTGCCACTTCGTCCCAAATGCGGCAATTTTGCTTGTTTACATACCCGTTGAGCCGGAAATGAGAAATGGGCCTCGTCGCTGAACAAAATTTGGCTCGCAAACGTCGGATCTTCTTGGAACTTTTCAAGAGCCCATCGAGCGCGAGGCGATGTCGATTCGGAAGGTCAAGCGGTTTCACTTCTTGCACAAGCTGTATTTGGTATGCTTTCATTTCAGTAAGATCTCGTCGTAAAATGCGCCAAGTCGTTCCATACGTCAGTCCGAGTTGCTGCGAACGGCGCCGAATCGACTCTCCACCACGGTCTTCGTGTGCATTCTCAGCTACGACCGCTATATTTTCTTCACTGCGTGCTGGACGTGGTCTATTCGGTCGAATATTAACCAATAATGAATGCTGGGTCTCAAGATGGGCGATGTTGGTGTTACGAATAATACGCTCAGTAGGCCGATTATGTTGATCACAAGTTGACCCTAATCAGCTTTACACGACTCACGCGTGATCTATCAAATGAAGGCTATTGAAAAAAGTACCTCTACTTGGATCACCCTTTACTTTCATACCTAGTAGCGCAGAGCGAAGACAGATAGGCAGTGTTGGTGACGATATCTTCTCAAGAAGGACCACCGTGCAGGTTATCCGGACCACTGTGAGGGTTTTCCAGACGAATTTTAGTTATTATGTATGCCCCATATTATATTGAGGTTGAAATCGTGGCTAAAATTTATATATATATATATATATTTTTTTTTTTGTAGAGACTGTCAGAAAGCAATTAAGATGCTAGGACTCGCTTATAGAAAATTAAAAACCAATGTTCCGGACTGTCGTCTATCCATAGAGTAATAGAACAGTCGATTTCGCGATCAAGTTGATCAAGCTGCTGCCCCACTTTTAGTAGATCAGGCGAGCAAAAACCACTTAATATTTATAAAATGAAATATTAAAAAACTATTTTAATTTTCATAAAATTCTTATAAGAAATATTTTCTTGTATAATAAAAATATAAAAAACTTGAAATTTTTTTTATGAAATTTTTTTTATAATTTTCTAAATTTTTGCTTTTGTTAATTTTAGTGTTGTTAGTGTTAGATAAAAAAATTATTACAAAAAAATGTTTAATAATCAATAATTTTTTATTTTTACTATTTAAAAAAAATTAATTAATCAAAAAAAAAAATAAATAAAAATTAAAAAAAAATTTTTTGTAGAGCCAAATTCATAAAAATTCTATAATTTTTAATTTTATCGAATTTTAACGCTTACAAAAATCGTATTATCACAGCTACGCCCATCTATTACACGCATGTAAATACAATACTACTCAGACGCGCACCGTTGGGTGCTCAAAAATTATGTTTAGAAAATCATTCAAACTTATTGCTTTCCAAATAAAGACTTTTTTGTAAAAATCAAATAATTTTTTTAATGTAAAAAATAAAAAAAAATAAATTTATGTAAACACTTGTAATAAATATGCACAAATATACAAAAATTTCGCTCGCTCAATCAACGCTGCTGGTGGTCGGCCGTAAATTTAATTAGTAAAGTTAAAAAAAAAAAAAAAAAAAATTATAAAAAAAAGTACAATAAAAAAGGCTGGTATTTTATGAATAAATTTTAGTAAAAAAAAAAACAAACAAATTTCATTTCATATGAATTTATACAGTTTATTGGCTACATGTACATAAGCATAAATATTGATATAAATAACAATCAACGAATAATTATTAACAAACAAATATAATAAATAATGCAAAATGTTGTTGAGAAAATCAAATTATAAATAAAAAACAAATAAAAAAATACAATTAATGGTGATTGATATGTTTTGTTATTTGCATCAATAATTAATTAGCATGAAAAAATTAAAAATTCACAATGGTGTGTGAAGAAAAAAAAAATCTCATTAAATTTTTAAATTTGAAAAAAAAATTTCATTAAATTTTTTTTCAAATTTAAAAAATGGCGCAAAAAGTTGTGTAATTTCATTTTATTTTTATGTATACTCTTGTGTAAAGTGTTTTACCAGATATTTTTAATAAATTTAATTGAAAATATATATGAGTTCTCTTATGAGATCTGTTAATTTTCGCTGAAGACATGCTATAACTTCGAAACAATGCAATTGTTTACTCTGAAATTGAGTATAACAGTATTCCGCTAACGAAATTTATTAAAAAAAATATTTTTCGGTTCATTACTAAAGCTACCAGCTTTGATGTGTACAACAAAGTTTCACAAAATAATTTGAAAGAAACTTTCTGCACTTTTACTGCGAGGCCTGAAATTAGCTTATTATTGCCGAACTTCAAATAATTTAAGCAACTTTAAAAATAGTTTAAATAAGACTTGAAAATTTTGTGCTCAAGACATCTTATATCATAGAACGTTATATTGTCAAAAGAGCTGACAAGGAGCATGCATCAGCTACTTTGCAGAAAAAAAAATATAATAAAATAAATGAAATTAAATTCAAATATTAAAAAATAAATGAAAAAATAAAATAAAATAAAATAAAGTTAAATAAAATAATATAAAATAAAATTAAATTAAATTAAAAATAAAATAAAATAAGAAACAGAAAATAAAATAAACAGAAAAAAAAGAAAATAAAGCTAAATAAAATCATATAAAATAAAATAAAATTTAATTAAAAAAAAAAAAAATTAAAACAAATGAAATGAAATTAAATAATATTAATTAAAAAAAAAATAAAAAAAAAATAAAAAAAAATATAAAAAAAAATAAAAAAAATATAAATTAAATTTGTTTTTTGCTTTCCTGCTTCTCATATCCAATAGCCCTTTCGAAAAAAAAGGGGCTCACGTATTGCTCACGTCTACTCTAAAATGCCGTCTACGCTTGATACCCAACTCAAAACCCACCCACAAGTCAATTTTTGAATTTTATAGCTCAAACGTGCAAAGCTTCAAGCCAAAAAAAAAAAAAAAAAAAAAAAAGCGAAAAAAAAACCAAATAAAAAATCAGCAAAAAACCAAGTGAACTAGAAACACGAAGTGAAAGAAGCTTAAAAATGTCAATAGAAAATAAATGTTTGAGTAGAAATTGATGCTTTACACAAGCATTTATATTGACAGTTGACATTCGTTTCTGGCAGCTAGGCAACGCATTAGTTCAGCTTGCTGCTGCTGCTGCTGCTGTTGGTGATTGGTGATTAATTCAGCAATCGTTTTTTTTTCTTTCTTATTTCCACTGCCACCACCTTCTGCTCTGCTCTGCCTCTGATGGCTGGCTTGCTTGCTGTTAGTTTGTGATTGGTGAAGATGTGATTGATGTTGGTTTGACATTTGCCTGGTGTCGCAAGCGATGAAGTATTCAAATGGTTTGAGAGAGCATTTGCGTGTAGCAGTTGCAAATAAAGTAGTGATTTTGAGTGCATTAGATCATTTAGTAGGTGCGGCGAGTAAGATTTAGTTTGATGTTATTTAATTTTTTTTATTTTATTTTAATTTATTTTATTTTTTTTTATTTCATTTTTTTTTTTTTTTTTTGATAAAAATGTTAGTCTAGAGATGTTTGTAGCAAATTTTAAGCTTTTATTTGAAATTTAATTTATTTTCGAAATTAATTAAATCACTGATTTTGACTAAATTTTTATTTTAGTCGAAATCTTCTGAGTGGACCTGACCTTAAGACATAATGAGGCTACTTGAAATATGTTTTTTTTAAATATTTAAATTTCAGTAAATTTTTTTTTTTAAATTTTTTTTTTTTTTTTCTAATATAATTTCTTCTATCTAACAAACAATTTACTTCCAAATTTATTGACTTTATTTCACTGCTGGCAATTAATCAAAAATTTATTTACATCAATTATTTATTTTCGGATAAGCTTTTCAAAATACTTGCACAAAGTGTTGCTCTTTTTTGAATTTGGAAATTTGGAAATTTTTTCTACAATAAAAATTCGAATATTCCAACTACAGTGAGGATTTTCGAATGGCTTTGTAACGATTTTGTTTATTTAATATTCATATGAAACGCCAACGCACATATATATATAATGTATATTAAGCATAGATGTATGGACCACAAGGCATTTTTATTTATTTATTCATCATAAATGAATGGATTTGATGAGCAATGTGGCATTTGTTATAGCCCAATGCGCGCTGATTATTGAAAAAGCAATAGTTTTTGGGTATTTGAGTGTTGCGGAGGAGATTTTAAATAAATTTTATTTTTCTTTTAACATTATTATTGTTTTTGGAAGTTAATCTTATGCTTTTCTGATTATTTTCCTTATAATTTTCTTTAATTATTATTTTTTACTTTATTTTTAAATTTATTTCATAGAAAAGCGAAAAGAAATGAGTAATATTTCTAATTTCGTTGTCTATAACTAAAATGTCTTCTTCACAATTGAGTTTTGAAATATGTTTTCTAGAGTAGTTCTCGGTTGGGCTCGTGTTCCATAAAGTTTAAATTTGTTTCGAAACATTGTTTCCAAGTTAAGCACTTTGTTCAGTGATGTGTTACGGTTTTTTTATTTTTATTGATTAATTGCGGTTTAAATACATTTACTGAGAAGAGTTTATTTGATTTTATATTTTCAATCATTTTTTGTTTTATTTTATATTTTGCATGTACTGTATATATAAAATTAGCAGTTCCTGAAACTTCGTTGTCTATAACAAAAGTTTCTCTTCGGCTATGGGAACGTTGAGAGTTTTTTCTACAGTATTTCTGACTTATGTTTGCGTATCATAAAGTTGTAATGTGTTCCGACATACTATTTCGAAGTTAGGCACTTTTGGCAATATCTTCTTCTTCATCTTCTTCTTTGGCGTAGGCCAAGACGCGAGTGCGATGACTGTTTATTTGATGACAGGAGATATTTCGTCTTGTCCTTGTTCACTACCAGACCCAATCGCTTCGTTTCTTTGTCTAATCTGGAGCTCTGCAGCTCGTATTATTTTCTCCCCAGCATCAAATTGCGGAAATCACACGATAAAGAGTCTCCTTGTCTGATACCTCGTTTGGTATCGAACGGCTCGGAGAGGTCCTTCCCAACTCTGACTGCACTTCTGGCATTATCCGGGGTGAGTTTACAAAGCCGTATGAGTTTCGTGGCGATATCAAATTCAGACATAGCGGCGTAGAGGCAGTTTTCTTTATCGTGCTGTCGAAGGCAGCTTGTACTGTCGATAAAAAGGTGGTGTGTATCGTTTCTTTTCTCTCGGGTCTTCTATTTCTTTTTCATTTTAGTTTATTTATTTTTTCTTGTTTTATTTTATTTTATTCATTTTACAACTCTGCTATTCACACCCTGCAGCTACGTGCTTGGGCTATTGAGCTGACCGCTCGCCATCAATCAGCAAATGGGCCCAACAACCGGAAACGGAAGTGTCGACAATGGCAATGAAAGGGATATCATCAAAAACTAAATACTGAATTTTTTAGCTTTATTTATGCACGATTGACGATTCGAAGTGACCTCCATGACAAGCCGCAGGCAGTGAGTGAATGAGTGCTTGTTTAGAAACACATACATATCTACACATACATTATATGAATGGTTGTATTAGTATTTCTATGAATTAGATTTATTTTTCTGTTCGTTTTGTTGAAATTTGAGCGGTTTAATTTCCGTTTACAGGTCTCACAGCCCACTCTATGACTTTTATTGAGAATTTTAAACGCAATTTCATGTATTACTCGCTTTAAGGGACCATTTTTCATGTTTAGAATTTTTTTCAATTTTTTTTTTTATTGCAAATCTGCAATTTAGATGTCGCTCTGATCGACATGTGAATAAAATATTATTTTATAATATTATGCCCTACATAAATACATATTTAAATGCCACGTACTCACCGGACAATTTTCTAGTTTTTTTCCTATTAATTTTTTTTAATATATTTTTTCTCCTTTTTTACTTCCCGTGCAAATTCCATTCACCTTTTTTTTTGGTGTGACATATAAAATGCGATTTACGAAAATACTTTGCATACTTTCAGGCGTAAATAAGCGCTCTACCATTGGCAACATGAGAAATATCTCTCGAACGCACTCAATAATAGCTGCGTAACTCAATTGAGTGTGTAAAATGATGCAAATGGGAATTGAATGGAGCAGAGTTTTTGTAGTGGGAGCAAAAGGAAGGACGCGAAGGCGAAGCTTGTGACGAAGGAGATAGGAGAAAGGCTTTGTGGAATGTGGGTGTGCGGAAATTCCAAATGTGAAATTTCCAAGCAAACTGTTGCTTCAGCTTTCAATATTTTTATAAGTACATATACATATATATATAACACTGTTGGTGAAAATTAGTTTGGTTGGAAAATGGCTTTCTCGTTTTGTTGGAAAATCTATGCAGTGCAATTCAGTTAAGTTGTTGTTGTTGTTGTGCTATTAAATATACGTTAAGCACTCGTGCGAATTTAGCACCAGGAGAAATGATAGACTTTTCAAGACTTGAATATTACTTATGTAAGATGACTATTATTTGGTTGGGTTTCTGCTCTGTCCTTTTCTCCTCTTATCTACCATGGAAGTAAAGATTTTTCCTCCATAAAGATAACTTACAAAGAAGAAGAAGAAGAAGACAATTGCTTTATGCTTCCAAGAAAATAATTTTTATTATTTCTAGCACATATTGCGCGGCATCTCAGGCAGAAATTGACGAATGTTGGCTTTCAAGGGCTCAAGAATCAAAAATTTATCCAAATAAAGATGATCTTTCGCGTAGCCCCACAAAAAAGCGTTCAACAGTGTCAAATCGCACGATCTCGGTGGCCAATTGATATCTTCAATATGAGAGATTACGTGGTTGGAAAATTTCTCGACATTTTCTCAATAGACATTGACAGTGATCTCGCCGTTATCGTTTTGAAAGATGTAAGGTCTAAATACATCAACGCACCAAAGAGCGCACCAAACAGTAAAGTTTTTTTTTTTTTTGATGTAATGGCCTCTCTTCACTTATTTGAGGATTCTCGAAGCTGGGAGTCCAAGTGCAAAATACGCCATAATGTGCCGTAAGAAATATCCAGCTCTTGAGAACGTCGAAAAATAGACACATTCGGGTCTTCGGCTACACTTTCACTTACGGCCGCTGTATTTGAGGTGGAACGAGCGGCAAAGCGATGATGTGCAGGCCCTATAATATCTGTAAACGAACCAGTCTCCTCAAATTTCTTCAAAATTGTATCAATTGCGTGAGTGGTTGGAAGATTACGTGCACTATAATCTCCTCTTAAAGGGTGTTCCATTTCGAGGTTCCTTACTTTTTTTAAGAAAAAAAAAACACAGAAAATTCAAATTCATGAGAAATGACCAGTATCATTCGAAAGAAGAAATTCTTTGGCATTTATTTCATTGAAGATATGCTCTTTCAAATGTTGGCCGCGACTACGTCTCGGATGGTCAATCCGTAGAGTCCAATTTTCGATGACTCGTTCGAGCATTTCGACTGGTAACTGGCGCATGACGCGCGTGTTGTTTTGCTTCAAGGCCTGAATCGAAGCGGGATTGTCCGCATAGACTTTAGAGTTTACATATCTCCATAGGAAAAAGTCTAACGGTGTGATATCACATGATCTTGGTGGCCAATCGACCGGCCCAAAATGTGAAATTACATGCCCATTCGGCAATTTTGCTTGTGAGGCGATTCCCTTGGGAAGGTCGAGTGGCTTCAGTTCTTGCACAAGCTTTATTTTGTACGCTTTCGATTTCATATCTCAACGTAAAATGCACCAAGTCGTTCCATACGTCAGTCTGAGTTGCTGCCAACGGCTCTCCACCGACTTCGTGTACACTCTCAGCTACGGCCGCTATATTTTCTTCAATGCGTGCTGGACGTTATCTATTCGGTTCGGAAAATTATCAAATAATGCATGCTGGGTCTCGAATAGTATGCTCAGTAGGCCGATTATGTTGACCATAAGTGGAGCGCGAAACACATTCCTTACAGAACGTGAATTTTCCTGATAAATTTGAATGATTTGTAATAACGTTTACGTAGGCGTAAGTCTTTCCACGATGAAATGACAAACAACACCCAACAAAACTGACAAAAAATGATCTGCCAAAAAAAGGCTATTGAAAAAATTATCTCTACTTGGATCACTCTATAAAACAAAACATGTTTGGTTGTACAGTTAAGTTTGACAGATATCAAAATACAGCTTTGCACTTTCGAAACCACTAAATGGATAATTCTTTAAATAAAAATATTTTGTATACCTTTCAAATGTGTTTAGTTCTTTTTTGAAAATTTGAAAAATGCATTTTAATTTATTTGAAATACTTTTTAATTACAGCTTGAAAATCTTTAGTCAAAATCCTTCCCAATTATTTTTTAATTTTTAGTAAAAATTTAACTTTTTTTACCTTTTTATAATTTTAATAAAATTGATCACAGGTTTGCTCGTCTTCTTCTTCTTTTTTATATTTTTTTATTTACTATTTTTTGGATTTTTATCAATTTTTTAAGATAGGTTTTAGGTTTTATATTGTCAGTTATACTGTATATTACAAACTTTTTTAAACTATTATTTGAAAATTAGAAAAATTCCATTTTATTATTTTCTTAAGTTTTTTTGATATTAAAATAGGTGAATTTTGAATTTTTTACTTATTTATTCATCAATATCTCTTTTGTCCCCTTCAAAGTAATCCTCCTCGGGTGTAATACACTTGCACCAACGCTTTTTCCAATTCTCCAAGCACTTCTGAAACTCGCTTTTCGGCATGGCCACCAGCTCTTTCTTCGATTCCGACTTGATCTCATCAATTGTACTTTCTTTTCCTTTCTCGTTTTTTTAGTTTTAGGAATAAGAAAAAGGCGCAGGAAGCCGAAACTGGTAAATACAGTGGTTGAGGCATGATTACGGTTTTGTTTTTGGTCGAATCACGATCCTGAATAAACATTGATGTGTGAGCTTTTGCGTTATCGTGATGCAGAATCCACGATTTGTTTTTCCACAATTACGAGCAAAACTTTCACCTTTTCCTTTGAACATACCGCGTATCTTGAATATAATACAGAACTTTTCGAATTTTATTTCTTTTTTCTTTAATATAATCTAATTTTCTTTAATATAATTTTTGTAATATTGGCAGCAACAACATTTACGTTTTTAATAAACAGATAATTCACAATTTTTTTCCAGAATATTTTTACATATGAAACATAAATTCAGCTCAAAAATAATTAAATTTTTTACTAACACACATACCATTCGTAGGCACTACCCAAGGCGCCTTTGCGGCTTAAATGAAAGAAAAACTTTAAAAATATATTTAAAAACTAACAATTTTTTGGTTTTATTATGTTTTTCCATACGATATTAATATATATATTTTTTCGATAACCAACCACAAACACCAATAAAATCCAAAGTGTTGCTATTATTATTGTTCCCCCCCCCAAAAAAAAAAAACAAGCTTTGTGGAAAGAAAAACCAACTCCATGAGACTGAATAAACATATGGAAAAATCGAGGTCTTTTGCATGTATATTTGTGTGTACCGTTAAAAAAAATCGACAGCAAGGAAAAGCAAATTGTTTTAACTTGCGAAAAAAATGCAGAAGAGAAAATTTTTTTTGAGCAAAGCAAAATTATAAATAAATAAAGGCAAAAAAAAGAAGAAGTAAATTTGAACGGCTGCATTTAACTATAGCTGTGAATGTATGTGCGTATGTGTGCATATAGAGCCAGAAAACCGCATATGGGCAGGCAGTAACCAACGCAAATCCACATTGAAACAACCACAAAACGTTCTTTCCCACACACACACACACACAACGCGTACCCACACACCCGCAAACCCTACATACCCTACACACACATACTAAAAAAATAACGGAGAACACGAAAAACTAAACTGAAAATCGAAGCAAATAAATCAAAGTGGCATTTTTGGCGCTTACACACGTCCGTCCACTTTGGCGTTCCGGCGTAGCATTTTTCGGTTTGCGTGTATGGAACCAAACTAAACATGGAAATATTTAAGTGAAACTTAAACGCTTGGGTGTTTGTGTGAGTGTGTGTGTGTTGGTGACGGTGTAGACTTGGTCAATGCGAAAAAGCGGCATTACAATGAAATGGTTAAAGAAGAAATGAGAGATAGACGAAGCGTGAACTTCGCCTTTGCCACCCTTACATTTTTCCTCTTCTTCTTCTTCTTCTTCTTCTTCTTCTTCTTCCACATCTCAGGGCGCACACACACGCCGCATAAAAAATGTGAAGCAAATTTGTTTTAAAATGGCTTAAAACGGTTGCAAATGGCTTCAAATGGGCTTAGATGAGAGTTATTACCGCTGGTGAGGGCGCGGTATTTATGTGGGATTTGGAAAAGTTCATTGTTGTTGTCATGTCGCCATTAATTCACTCAAAAATTTATGTAAAAATATTTTTTTTTTTATAAAATTAATACCGTTGCTCTTGCACCCCCTGTGCGGAGCTACTGAGGCGGACTTCTCTTTGCCCAACTAGCGGCTTGGCTTTTCTTTCAAAGTTCGTAAGATTTTTAGTGGTTACTTTCCCGCTTGGAGTTAGTACTGGCTGCTAGGTGGCTCGAAAGTCGTCGGTTTTTAATGGGAATAATTTTTTGTAGGTCTTTGTAGCTCTATAAGCGCGGCTTACAAAGGCTTACCGTAGAGTTTTGTATCGACGTATCCAACGGTTGCATTCCTACGCCTGCAGGTATTCGAGGTTATTTCGTTTGGTTCTTTGGTCACCTACTGAGATGAGAACTTTCGGTGGCTTGTAAAATGGGAATTGTAGACTGCGCAGTCAGACTGAGATTGACCGATATCAAAATGGCTTCGTTAGCATACAGTCTGATAACTATTACACTACAAAATCATCCAGTGCATGACACCCTGGCTTACGGTCTTCGGAGGAATTTTCTTGCAAAAAGTTTCGAAAATGTTTTGAAAAAGTCTCTACTTTATCGTGAAATGGTGCTGAAATCATTCGGTTTACAAAATCTTTCTAATTTTCGAAAAACTAGTTACAAATCAAACCATTTTTGAAATAGTTCAGAAATTTTGCGGTATTAAACT
Organism: Neoceratitis asiatica; assembly: GCA_030068015.2. Taxonomy (NCBI): domain Eukaryota; kingdom Metazoa; phylum Arthropoda; class Insecta; order Diptera; family Tephritidae; genus Neoceratitis; species Neoceratitis asiatica. Next base: position 90,737,407 of record CM061525.1, on the reverse strand, counting down.
CTTCTCGAACTAGTACTGAACCACTCAACAATTAGTTGCAATTCCGTAATTATTTATTTCTTCTTATAATATGTTCACGGACCAGTTTCAAAGTAGTTCTCATATTGCTTAAGCATGGTAACCACAAGGTTTTCGACTAGTTCTCTACTAGTGCGAAAGCTCTTATTGAATTATATTTGTAATGAATTTTTTTAGGGTTACAAATAGTACTGAGCTGGTCTAGTAAACAAGCGAAGCTAGCCATTCTTCATTCTTCTGTCATGTTCAATAACTAGTCTCATGAAGCGAATTCATTGAAAATTTGGTGCCAAAAAGCTTCTGGAAATGTATTAAAAAATCTAAAAAATGGCGTTGAAGTAATTAAAATGAGTTAAAATTTTGAGATATACTTCAAACTATTTAAAAATATTTTCCATATTTCGAAAAAATGCTGAAAGTTTGTTGAACTGGTTACTAACTAGTCCATGAAAATTTTTCTGGACTACTGACGTCTTCGAAATGGTTCACTCAAGTTCATTTCTTCATCATAAAACATTTCTGTACTAAATACTTTTGAACTAGTTTTACACTGGTATCAAAATTTTCCTGTACTACCTACTGATGAACTAGTTTTGAACTGGTTTCGAACAAATTTCTGTTTTTTTTTTAATTTAATGTTTACGGGCAATTAATTTAAATCTTTTTTGCTCATCAATTAATCATCATTTCGTGCTAAGCAACTCAATAAGCGCCTAAAATCACCAATTTTTGCTTATTCCTCACTTTGAGCTTCGAAAATCGCTGGCAGTGCTTCATTTGCTCCGCCGGCAATTAGATTTACAGCAAATAAAATTCGAAATGTGTCAGAAATTGTTAAATTGCAAAATGAGCCATCCGCCACTAACTGTTAACAATTATTATGGCAGATGCATGTACATAGATGATCACACGAGCTCTAGCCAACTTGCTGAGTAGTAGAATATTTGTAATTGTCTTCCATTACAATTTAAGCGCAAAATGGTTGTGTGTGGCGTTCAGATATTAATGACCATATTTGATACTACAAATTAAGTACTAAAAATTTGGTACTAAAAGCTTGGCACTAAAAATTTAGTACTAAAAATTTAGTACTAAAATTTTGTACTAAAATATTAAGTATTAAAAATTATGTACTAAAAAGTTAGTACTAAAAATGAAGTACTAAAAATGAAGTACTAAAAATTTAGTACTAAAAATTTAGTACTAAAACCTTAGTATTAAAAATTAGGTACTAAAAATTAAGTACTAAATCTTAGTTCTAAAAATTTAGTACTTAAAACTTAGTACTAAACATTTTGTACTAAAAACTTTGTACTAACTTTTTTTTATTCATATTAAAAGTATTGTATTAAAAAGTATGTACTAAAAGCTTTGGATTAAAAATTTGTACTAAAAGATTTGTATTAAAAATTTGTATACTAAAAATGTTGAACTTAATATTTTTCTTAAGCAATTTTTTAACGAAAACTTTTGTCTAAAGACTTTTGTACTACAAATAGTATGTTCCTAAGGATTTGTTCAAAAAATTGTTTACTATAAGTTGCGTTCTAAACGAATTATTACGGAAATCCCATTCTAAGAATTTAGTACTAAAAATTTAGTACTAAAAATTTTGTTCCAAATACTTTAGAACTACAAAATTTAACCTAGAAATTTAGTACTATAAAACTTGTATTAAGAATTGTGTACTAAAAATTTTATATCAAAAATTGTGTACTAAAAAATTTGGATCCGAAATTTTGTACTAAAAGGGTTTTTTGTTCTAAAAATTTTGTACTAAAAACGTTTTTGTTCTAAAAATTTTGTACCAAAAAGTTTTTTTCTTAACACTTTGCGCTTAAAAAGTTTTTGTTCTAAAAATTTGGTACTAAAAACATTTTTGTACTAAAAATTCAGTGCTTTGTTTATGTTTTTGTTCCAAAAACTTTTTAATTAATTCTTAGCGATTTCTACAGTTATATATTTGTCTAAGTAAAAGTTTCTTTCACTCAAAAATCGAAATTCACACTCTGCATACGCCGAAAACTAAGAATGCCCTGCCCATTGGTCACGGCCACAACGAGTCGCATTAAATGTAATATGCTTTTGGGCGCACACGTTGGGCAAACAACACGTCCAGCTAACTTGGAAAGTTTGAAATTTGAGACACGTAAAAGCATTTTACAATTTTAATATTTCAAATCCTCAAAGCGCGACGGCATGACAGGCACACAAAAAAAAAACTAAAAAACATAAAAGAAAAGAAAACACAAAAAATTACAAAAACAAAAATAAAATTACCAAGACGTTGCGCCATATACGAACAGACAAGCATACATAAATAAAGCTGCAAGGACATCCAAGTGTATGAAGATTGAGTGAAGGAGAAGAAAATCTGTCAGCCATTGCATACACCAACAAGTGTGTGTGTGTATGTGTGTGCATGTTTCTTGGCAAAATTTCTTTTCTTCGGAAATATCAAAGTGTTTGCCAGTGGCGCATGGTGTTTAAATACTCGTACAAATACACATATATAACATATGTGTATATGTATCTAGCAGAAACACGACTACTTTTCTATGGACTTATATGTATGTATGTATATAAGTGTTTGTGTGACAATTTGTGGCTACAATGAAAATGAAATAATACTGTCTGTGGATAGGTAAGCACGTTTGAGCTCTCGTTTCTCGCTGCTGGTGGCACAAGCGTAGGCGTCAGGTGGTCGGTTGCTGGTGTTAGTTACACCTTCTGGTGTTGAAAAATAATATCACAATATTTTCCATTGTTGACATTGTAATTTTGTCTAATTGCCAAGGTTACGAAGAGGACGAGACAACAAAAGGCGTATGCGTGCGTCTAAGCATAGGTCAATTGGATGACAACAAGGAGAGAAGAAAAATCGAAGAGAGGTCAGAGTGGGAAACAACAAATGTTAATATTGACATAAAATAAAAAAAAATAACAAAAAATAAAAATATTCAAAAATAATTAAAATAAAAATAAAAATGAAATAAAATAATTAAAACAAAAAAGTAAAATAAAATAAAATAGAATAAAATAAAATAAAAATAAAAAAATAATATGAAATAATTTAAATAAAAAAAAATATAAAAAAATAAAAAATAAAAACAAAAAAATAATATAAAAAAAAATAACTAAAAAATTAAATTTAATTTAAAAAAATTGAACAAAAAAATAAAACAAAATGACATTAATTAAAATTCAAAAAAATATAAAAAATATTTAAAAAAAAAATTAAATAAAAATAAATTAATAAAATTTAAATGAAATAAAATAAAATAAAATAAAATCAAATACAAAAATAAAATTAAATAAATTAAAAAAATAATAAAATAAAATAAAATACACAAATAAAAAAATTTAACAAAGTAAAGTAAAATAAAATAAAATAAAAAAATTAAAGTAATAAAAATAAAATAAATATAAAAAAAAAATAGAAAAAAAATAAAATAAAATAAAAGCAAATAAAATAAAATAAAAAAAGAGAAAAAAAGAAAAAAAAGAAAAAATATCAAAAAAAAATAAAATTAAAAAATTTAAATTAAAAAAATATATATAAAAAATTTAATGAAATAAAAAAAGCTAAAATAAAAAAATAAAAAAATAAAAAAAAAAAATTAAAAAAGTATCAAATAAAAAAAAATTAAATAAAAATGTAAAATGAAATAAAATAAAATAAACCAAAATAAAAAATAAAATAAAATATAATAAAATAAAAAAAATAAAAAATAATAATTAATATAAAATAAAAAATAAAAAAAATAAAATAAAATAGAGTAAAAAAAAAAAAAAACAAAAAATAAAAAAATAAAAATAACAAAATGAAATAAAAAAATAAATAAAATATAACAAAAAAAAAAATAAAAAATAAAAAAAAATAAAAAAATTATAATTAAAAATATTATTTCAAATAAAATAAAATAAAATAAAACAAAAAAATTAAATAAAAAGTAAAATTCAAAAGAAAAACAAAAGCATTTTTTTTTTAATTTGTCTAAAAATATTTTTAACACTTTTTCCGTGGATCGCTTTAAATTTTTGCGAAATGCCAATGCAGCATTTTTTCTTTCTCTTACCACGAAAGCTGCTCTTCTCTCAACACCGTCAGTCCATTCACAAGCAAATCAACCAAATCATCACCCACGCCCCAACAGCAACCTGATTTTGGCATACCACACCCACCCACCACCAACAAAGCGCACGACTTTGACCATTCAATTTAGTGGATTGACGCAGCGAACGCGTGTCGTCAGTAGCATAAGCTGCTTGTCGCCATTTTATGCGTTCTTGCGAATGTAACTCACTCAAAAATCAAAATCACCGTTATAATGACAATTCCAGCTGCGGGCATTGCATTATGTGTGTGTGTACGTGTGTGTGACTGCACAGCAAATGAACCGAAAATATGCGTCACAAACAAACAGAGGGAAATTTAAATGACATGCAAAATAACAGATATATAACGGGACAACAACAACAAACAGATACAACAACACAAAATGGCAAGCAATGAATTCGTGCGAAAAGAATGCGTGTGTGTGTGTGTGTGCATGTGTATTTGAATGCTGCTTCTGAGAATGCTTAAAATTCTCCGGAGAAATCAAAGCTGAAAGCACAACTGAAGTGAAACATAAAAATCGTCAAAAATTTTTATGTATTTTCTCCCCCCCTCACCTACTGTTTATCACTTATTTTTGTAGATTCCGCTGAAGATCTGATGTTGAAAGTCAAAAAAAAAAGTGAAAATATTAAAATAATGAATGAAAATCATGCAAAAAAAAAGTCAGATAAAAGCACGTGTCTTGACGCTGAATGAAGTTTATTAAACGGAGAGGGAGACATTTTCTCGTTTGTTTTTCTATTCATTTTTCCCATTCGCATTTTTGTCTTGTCAAAATTGTGTACATTAATAAAATAAATATGGCTTTTGGCAGAAAGCAATGTTGTTTGTTGTCAAAAATGTTGTCAGCAGAGATTTGCGTTATTCTTAATGACAGCCCCAAGTGGTCGGTCGGTCGGTCGGTCGGTCGGTGGCAGCAGGTGGGCCACCAACTGTGCCTTACCTCGGCTTACTTTATATTTTCTTTTTTTTTGCAAATAAGTATATTTTGAATAAATATATTCACATTGCATTGTCTCGCTTGTGCTGCGTTGAAATTTATCAAAAATACCAATATTTTTCTCTTTACATTACCGTATGAATTTCAGATTTTAATTTATTATATTGCCAAGTAAATATTGACTAAGGTTAGTGAGGGACTTTTGCTGCTATTTATCATTATCATTGTTGACTATAAATCACAGATTATCATTTATTAAAAAATTTACAGAAGAAAAATTAAAAAAAAAATTAAATTAAATTATTTAAATATAGTTTTTATATGTATATATTTTATATATTTTTTGGTACTAAATTTAATGTAATTTTAATACATATTTTGTTGATTAATTTATTTTTAATTAAAACATTTTACTTCAGACCTTTTACGAAAATAATTTTTAGTACACTGTTTTTCATTGCCAAAAGTGTTGTCTAAATATTTTAGTAAAACGTTTTTAGCACAATTTTTTAGTACTAAATTTTTAGTACAAGATTTTTAGTACTAAATTTTTTGTACTAAATTTTCAGTACTAAATTTTCAGTACCAAATTTTAAATACTAAATTACTAACACTAAATTTTTGTACAAAATTTTAAGTACTAAATTTTAGTACTAATTTCCTAGTACCAAATTTTTGGATAAATCTTGAGTACTAAATTTTAGTACTGAATTTTTATTACTAAATGTTTAGTACAAATTTTGTATTACTAAATTTTTAGTACACATTTTTAGTACTAAATTTTTTAGCACAAATTTTTAGTAATAAATTTTTAGTATTAAATTTTTAGTACTAAATTTTTACTACTAAATTTTAGTACAAATTTCCTAGTACCAAATTTTTGGTAATAAATCTTTAGTACTAAATTTTAGTACTGAATTTTTAGTACTAAAATTTTAATACTATTCTATTATACTAATTTTCTAGTACTAAATTTTTTATACTAAATTTCTTATACTAAATCCTTAGCCTTAATTTTTTATAACAAAATTCTTATTACAAAATTTTAAGTACTAACTATCTAGCACAGAATATTTTATCACTAAATCTTTAGTGCCATATTTTTCATAACTAAAATTTTAGCATCAAATTTTCATTAGATCATTTTTAGTATCTTATTTCCCTTGGCTAAATTATCACTACGACAACTTCGCTCTCAAATTTTTAGTAGTAGCTAAATTTATAGATATAAGATTTGGCTGAATTTTTAGTACTTAATTTATTATCTCAATACTTATCATTAGAATTTCAGTACTAAAGTTTTCATAACCGACTTTTAGTACCAAATTTTCGCGAATTAACTTCTAGTACTCACCTTTTTTTAAACGAATTTTTTAATTTCCAAATTTTCCACGACTAGGTTTTTGGTACTAAATGTTTAATTACTCGATTTTTAGAAATTTTTTTTTAAACAAAATTCAAAGAGCTGCCATGATCTGCATTAGTATCAGCCTGTAGGGTCACAGTAAATAATACTTTCAATGCCATAATCGATATTCTTGCAATCGATTTTTTCGCGGACAGTCCAAAAATCTTTGAGTACTAAAACTTTGGTAGCAATATGATCATATATACATTTTACTGTTAAGATTAATATTTATTTTAGTACTAATTTTTTATACAAATTTTTGGCGGGTAAACAATTTCTAATAAAAAATTATTAGTACTATTGTTTTAATTATTAGTACTAAATTTGATACAGAAATCTTCGTACAAAGTTTTTAGTACAACATTTTTAGTAGAAAAATTTTAGCACAGAAAACATGTAACACAAAATTTTTAACATAAAATTTTTAACATAAAGTGTTTAGAACTAATTTTTTAGCACAGAATTTTTTGTACAGGATTTTTAGTAGAAAGTTTTTGGTATACAAGTTTTAGAACACAAGTGTGTTACAAAAACTTTAGCACACAACATCTGTTACAAAAATTTTGGTACTAATTTTCTGAATACAAAATTTTTTAGTACAAATATTTAGTACAAAAATCTTTGTACAAAATTTTGGTACAAAAGCTTTAGAATACAGTTTCTGTAAAAAAATTAGTAGTAATTTTTTAGTACAAAAGTTTTTAGTACAAATATTTAGTACAAAAATTTTAGTACAAAATTTAGAATACAACATTTTTAGTTTAAAAGAAATTGGTAAAAAAGTATAGTGCAAAATTTTTAGTACATATTTTTAGTACAAACTCTTATTAGTACAAACACTTAGGTTTTGTGCTCTTAACGTGTGCAAAATTTAGTAATTTTGTTAAATAAATATGAGTCGAAATTTTTAGTACTAAAATTTATGTACTAATTTTTGAACACACATGAATGGTGTAAATAAGTGCAAGGCCGCAATATATTTGTCTTACTAGATTTTTCGAAGTTAAGTTCGGTATGTCTCGCCTAAATATATGCAACACCCACCCGTCTAAATGCCTGCTAAGACTATTTATACACTTATAGTATTACCGTTAAGCGAGCTGAATTGAATTTCCGCTTTGGAAGGCATGTACGCATGCTTCCTGCTTCCGGGATTCAAAGGATGCGTGACTGGAAGCAACATTTTTGCGATTTTTTCCGATAAAAAGAAAAGAAAAAAGAAAATGAAATGAAAGGAATACAAGGTGAAAGAGGTGGGAATAAAAAAGTGTACATATAAAAAGCGCACAGCAAAAAAAGGAACAAAAAAATTGCAAAATGTATGCGGTATGGGAAAAAATGTTGAAAGTGGTAGAGGCGGAATCTGCCAGTGGGCAAAGCAAAAAATGCGAGGTGCAAAGCAACAGACTGCGCTGAGCTGTAAAGTAGGCAGAAAAACAGGCTGCGATGAGTGTGTACCCATTTCTTTTTTTTTTTTTTGTTTTTGCTGCGCGCATATACAACAACTGCAATGTTTGCAACTGCAGCGGCAAACTCTTGAGGGAACACAGACACACACAAACACACACGTGCAGCTGAGTGCATAATAGTATGTGCGTCCAACCGAAAGTACCTCTCAAGGATAACAATAAATGCGGTTGGCAAAAAAACAAAAAAAAAAATGCAGTTTAAAAACACCGAGACATTTAGGGGAGCCACAAAATGAAATGGCGAAAGTGGACAGCTGAGGGTTTATTGCGTACGAACGCGTGGCGCGAGGCGAGCTGGAAGTGGGCGGGTAATGCGAAAAAATTGTGACAGCTGCCACAAGCATGTCGTGATTGTCCACAAATAGTTGGAACACACACATATGCGGCGGACAAAGTAGTTGAAAATGCTGAGCAGAATAAAAAAAACGGTACCCCATCAACGCAGTGACGCAGTTTTAGTATTCATCATACGCCGTGTTGCACAGTAATTGCGGATTTTTTCAACGTTGAGTTGTCAAAGAGCATTAGTGAGCGAGGGCAATAGAAGCAAAAAATAAAAAATAAAAAATAAAATTAAAATAAACACACTGCAGTGGTATACTTACGCAGTATTCGTATTATATATATATACATACATACATACGTATGTGTTTACATATTGTATGTAGGCATTAAAGTTGTTCTGCTGGCAAAAATTGTCGAAAAAAGTTTTCCCCGAAACATTTAATCCGATTCATAGTTGTGAAAAGTAATTTTATTTTAGAAAATATATTGAAAAGCTAATTAAACATATTTATGAAAAAAAAACCGAAAAAAATATAGAGAAATAAAAAAAATTGTAGAGAATCTTCGAAAAAACCGCAGAAATAAATTTAGTACCAAAATTTGTAAACTATATTATATACTAGCTTTTTTTATTTTGATATAGAAAATTGTACTAAAAATATTTTATTAAAGGCATTTTAGTATAAAAAAAAATGTACTAAAAATATAAATTAAATTTATCTTTTAAAAATGTGTACTAAATTTTTTTGATGTAAAAATTGTACTCAAAATATTAAAAAATTTTTTTTTTTTGCAAAATATTGTACTAAAAATATTTTTCCAAAGGCATTTTATTGAAAAATTTTGTACTAAAAACATTGTACTAAAAATGTTATACCAAATTATTTTTTTTTTTTTAAATATATAAATAAAAATATTTTTTTTTTAAATATTTTACGAAAACAATTTTATAAAGAAATTGGTACTAAACTCATTGTGTTAATGGTTTCGTACTCAATTTTTCACAGATGACATTTTTTATTTATGCTTTTTGCATTGTTACTTAAATTTTAGTATTCAAATCTCGCTACTAAACTGAGTACTAAAAGTTTGGTTTTAGCATGAAAATTGCACTAAAAATATTTTATTAAAAAAATTTTACCATTGTAAAATATTGTATTAAAATTACTTTTTCGAAAACCATTTTAAGAAAATGAAATAAAAATTTTTGCTCAAATTTATATAAATAAAAATATTTTTTTTTTAATATTTTACTGAAATAATTTTATAAAGAAATTAGTACTAAACTCATTGTGTTGATGGTTTTGTACTAAATTTTTCGAAGAAAACATTTTTATTTGTGTTTTTTTCACACTGTTACTTAAATTTAATACTCAAATCTCGCTACTAAAGATGAGTACTAAAAGTTTTGTTTTAACATAAAAATTGTACTAATAATATTTAAAAAAAAAATTGTACTATCGTACCAAATATATTGCATCGTACTAAAATTGTTTTTCTAAAACAATTGTTTTTCTAAAACAATTTTAATGAAAACTTTTGTACTAAAAACATTGTACTAAAAATATAGTACTAAATATATAGTACTAAAAATATTGTATTAAAAATATTATGCTAAAAAAGGTGTACTTAAATTTTAAAAGTCAAATCTTATTACTAAAAATTAGTACTAAAAATTTTTGTATAATAAAAATTGTACTAAAATTATTTTAATAAAAAAATTTTACTATTGTACAATTTTGTATTAAAAACATTTTTAAAATTGCATTTTATTGAAAAATTGTGTACTAAAAACATTGTACTAACAATGTTATACTAAAAATATTTTTTTCTTAAAAATATGTATATAAAAATATTTTTATTTTAATATTTTAATAAAATAATTTTATAAAAATAATGTACTAAAATCATTGTGCTGATGGTTTTGTACTAAATATTTAACAGTATAATTTCTAATTTATGATTTTTGCTGCAAATTTTGTACTAGATTTTTGGGTTGCTCAATTTTTTTGTAGATTTTATTAAAAATTTGTTAAAAAATTAATAAAATTCTGAAAATAAATTACAGTACTTAAATGTTGTGATAAAATTGCATATTGAAAAAGTATATATATAAAAGTTATATATATTTTTAATTATTTACATATATTTTTTTTTCAAATAATTTAAGAAAAAACTATTTCTATTGCGATTTAAATTATAGAAAATTTTTATTTTAAATTTTGACACAATTTTTTTTTTTCGTTAGGGTGAGTACCTTTGAGTGAGTGGAATTTTATTAAAATTATTTTTTAATTTATATTTAATTTATATTTCAGTACAGCATATATGAATGTACTAAAAAAATTGCTAACAAAAAATTGTTTGCTAAAGAAATTTCAACGAAACCGACTGTCAACATAAAGTTTGATATTTTTTTGACAATTTTTCACCAATTTTTTACCTCAAAATCTCTATGTATACAAAAGAAATCTTTATCTAGCTATACATTAAAATTTTGTTGAACAAAAAAAAATTTTTTTTCAATAAAAAAAGCTGAAATTTTTTTACTATCGCCATGTTATTTTAATTCATTTAATACTCAAAACTATCATTGAACTTTAAACCTTGGGAAAAAAAATTGCCAATTGCCAGCGCAATGGTTGGCAATGATTTAAAAATGCAGACGCACTCACACACACACACACACACGCAGTTGCATTTAAATAAAAGCATTTAACATGCATATAAATGGCAAAATGTGAGCATTTTTTATGGAGTGATTTAAACATTTGACCCCGTTGCGCATTGACACATTGACACGCGGACAAGTGCGCAAAGTGCGAGAAGAAAGTGCGAGAATAGCGCAAGCGAAACAGTAAAACAGGCATATGTGAAAAAATATACGCAAAAAAGAGGAAAAAAAAGTTGAATATGAAACTGAAAAACTGAAATATAAAAAAACCGAGTTGTAATAAAAACTAGCTACAAAATTACATATATATATATGTATATATGTGCATATATGTCTAAATGTAACCGAACCAAAGCGCCTAAGCATATGCCTTTTGACCCTTTCATTGCCAGCGACGCAACCAAATGACTGACTGACAAACTGACAATGAATGAATGGCACACTACAACTGTACAACAACACACATATACATATATACTTTACATATGGGTGTGTGTGTGTGCAAATTTAGTTGTATCTAGAGGTAAACTTTCGAAATGGCCATTTGTGTTCGCTCTACGAGCACAACCACAATGCACAACTGAATATAAAACAACAACAACAACAACAACAACAACAACAACAACAAGAAATTACAAACCAGCAACTTTTTGCTCCCCCCTCCCTGAACTCAAGTAGTAACTAGAAAGCTTATGTTAACCCATGTAACCGTTTGTTGTCACAATAATCTCTTACAAAGGCCATACATAGTGCAGTGAGGAATACCCAAGCAATAACCCGTGAGTTGGGTAGAAGTGTAAGTTTGTGTTGAAATCAAAGTTTCTACCTGTGTGTGTGTGTGTGTGTGAGTTTTGCATTTGTCTGCTAAGTCATTTGAAATTAATACCAGCATTTCTAACTCTGCACGGTGGAGGGGTGGGGGGGCTCAGTTGGTGGTTAGCAAATCTTTTGGTATCTGCTTTTCTGGATAGTTTGCTTGCCACTTTGGCTATGTCTTGCTGATAACAACAAAATATACTTACATGTGGCAGCACCATTATTTGTGCTTTTAATTAAGTAGTTTGGCCAAATGCGATGTGGAAAGTGGTAAGTGGAAAGTAGAGAATTCGCAACTGTTTATTCTTAAGCCACAACACCGAACAAAGTGTTAACTGAGCGTGCAAAAAGTAGAAAAAAGTTCGGAGAAAATTTCAAAATTAAAAGTTAATGTAACAGAAAAGGACCTGAATCGAAGCGGGATTGTCTGCAAAGACTTTAGACTTTACATACAACCACACAAGAAAACTCTAACCGCAGAAAAATTCCCCAAATTGGGCTTGGGAAAATATTGCGGGAGTAACAGTCCTTGGCCGGATAAAAATCCGGGTCGCTCCGATATAAAGACCTGACTTTCGTGGGAACTATTGTATTTTAATCGCCTCTCACGACGCGGCATGCCTTACCGCGGGTGAATTCTTTAACCTCTAACTCGCAGGGGGGCGCGCGATAACGGTCGCCAATGACGGTTACATTCTCGGCGGGATCATTTTTGAAGAAATATGGACCGATGATTCCACCGGCCCACAAGCCACACCAAACCGTTGTTTTTTCTGGGTGAAATGGCAGCTCTTGAATCTCTTCAGGTTGCTCTTCGTCCCAAATGCGGCAATTTTGCTTGTTTACACACCCATTGAGCCAGAAATAGGCCGCATCGCTAAATAAAATTTGGCGCGAAAACGTCGGATCTTCTTGGAACTCCTCAAGAGCCCATAGAGCGCGAAACGATGTTGCTTGGGAAGGTCGAGCGGCTTCAGGTCTTGCACAAGCTCTATTTTGTGCACTTTCAATTTAAGATCTCGACGTAAAATGCACCTAGTCGTTCCATACGTCAGTCAAAGTTGCTGCGAACGGCGCCGAATCGACTCTTCATGGTCTTCGTGTGAGACTCTCAGCTACAGCCGCTATACTTTCTTCACTGCGTGCAGGACGTCCTCTATTCGGTCGAATATTATCCAATAATGGATGCCGGGTCTCAAGATGGTTGATGGTGTTGCGAATAGTACGCTCAGTGTAGGCCGATTATATTGACCATAAGTCAGTTGAGCGAAGCGCGCGAAAGACATTCTTTACAGAACTTGAATTTTCGTAATAAAGTTGAATGATTTACAAACGTTGTTCAGGCGTTTAGGTATTTCCTTGATGAAATGCCAAACAATACTGAGCGAAAATACCATGACAGCTTGACACGACTCATTCGCGATTTGTGAAAAAAAGGCTATTGAAAAAAGTACTTCTACTTGGATCACCCTTTATAATTTAATTTAATTTAATTTAGTTATTTATTTATTTTTATCTTTTTTTATTGGATTTAATTTGATTTAATACAATTTTTTTAAATATACTTTTAATTTTTTTTAATTTTTTTTAATTTAATTTAATTTTTATTTTTTTAATTTAATTTAATTTAATTTTATTTTGTTTTACTTTATTTCATTTTATTTTACTATATATTGGTTTGTATAATATTTTAATTAATTTATTTCTGTCAATTATTATTTTAATTCAATTTAATTTAAGTTGTTTTAAATTAATTTATATTAATTTTTGAATTTTGTATTTGTTTATTAAATGAAAATGTAAATTTCATTATTTTATTTATTTTATTTTATTTTATTTTATTTTAGTTTTTTTTTTATTTTAGTTAAATAATTAAATTTAATTTTATTATAATTTTGATTATTTTCATTTATATTATTTTTTAATTAACTTTTTTCTCCCTAGCATTATTAAAATTTAATTGAAATTAAGTTGTTTTAATTAAATTTACAATAATTTAAAAAAAATTCATTTAATTTAATTTCCTTAAAATTTTTTTATTCTATTTCAATTTTTTTATATTCTTATTTTTTTTTATTATAATTAATTTCATTTATTTCGAATTTATTTGATTTTTACTCTTATTTTTTATTATTTTTTATTTTTTATTTTATTTTTTATTTTCTGTATATGATCCTTTTTATATTATTTTTATTTATAAAATTATTTGGGTTTTTTTTAATTTTTTATTATTTATTATTATTTTATTTAATGGTTTTTTTTTGTTTAACTTTTATTTATTGTAATATTTTTTATTTTTATTAACTTTTTTAATTAACTCATTTAATTTATTTTTTAAATATTTTAATTTGTAAAAAAAAATTATCTGTTAGTCCTACAACTGTGTGATATTAATTTATATTCACTACATTTTTTTTTTCAATGTCATTTCAGTAATCCCTTTGCGCGCTTTGCATGACCTTCAGTAGAATCGCGGACAATCCGCGCACCCACTTCATTCACATTGCTGCTCTCCACTGCAAGTAATAATTGCATTGTTTTTTCGGCTGTGTGTGTGTGTGTGTTTGTCATTGTTTAATTGAATTTTTTTCAACGCCTTTTGCTATCTCACCCACTTTTCAGCGCTTTTCATCGGAGCATCTTAGCTGCTTTCACAGTTGCTTCGCTGAATTCTCGTTTTATTTTCGCTTTTAATTTCGTCTTGCACTTGCATTCCTGTTTCGAGTGCGTTTGTTGTTGCACTCGCGCGCCTACCAGCATATCAGCGTTGATGGCTTTTGCTTTTTAATCTGCTTGCCACAGTTTATTTGCTGTTTTTTCTATCTCTTTTTTATTTTTTTTTTTATTTTACATTTTTTATATTCTGATGATATTCTTCTCTGTAGATTTTATTTAATTTTTTTGTTTGCATTTTTGCGTTTTACTTTGTCGCGCATTTTCATTAAATTTTTAATTTCTCACAACTTTTTGAGAAATGCTAAATTGCAGTTTATTTATAGTGAAGTTGGCTGCGGTGGACTGGCGTGTTTCGTGGGCTGTAAGGGCATATAATGCTGGTTGGTTCAATCCCATATAGACTATACACGGAAAGTGGTATATTTTCATGAATAAAATATTTCAGATAAATGTCTAAAGCGTATAAAATATGGTTTACCAAAAAAAAAAAATTGCTTGACATAAATTATGGCTTGACAAAAATTTGGATAGTCGTCACTTTTTTTGTTTGGGAAATGTTTCAGTTTAATGAATATTAAATATATAGTATGCCAAAAAATTTTTCTTGACATAACATACAATACAATTTGCTTGACAATGCAAATACTAAATGATATGCAATGCTTGTGCTAGATATAAAGTCAATTGCGTATATTGATTGACATAAATTATAACTGAGCAAAAAATAGTGCTGAACAGAGAAAATGAGAGAAAAAATAAAAATTATGGCAAGACATAAAATATTGCGACACATAAAATATGGTTTGCCATAAAGTATGCTTTGTGAAAACAGTGAAAAAATAATTGTCTGACAGTATTATTCAATATAATCTAAATATTGAATGATACAAAAGCATTGCTAAACAAAAAACTTGGCTTGCTTGGCTGAGTAAAAATTATTGCTGAACAAAGAAAATTAAAAAAAAATTACGGCAAGGCAAAAAATATTGCGAAACATAAAAAATGTGGTTTGACATAAATTATGGTTTGCCAAAATATATATATATTCCGAAGTAAAATATATCATATAATGTTGTACTACGGAATATATATATTTTGATACACAAGCATTGCTAGACATAAAGTCAATTGCGTATATTGATTGACATAAATTATGGCTGAGCAATAATTAGTGCCGAATAGAGAAAATTACAACAAAAAAATTAAAATTATTGCAAGACAAAACATTGCGCAAGGCATAAAAAATTGTTTGACATAAGTTATGGTTTGCAAAAAAATTAATTGCAAGAAATAAAATAATATATAATAGACAACCATTGCTAGATATAAAGTTAATTTCGTATATTGGTTGACACAAATTATGGCTGAGCAATAATTAGTGCCGAACAGATAAAATTGGAGAGAAAATAAAAATTATGGCAGGACAAAAAATATTGCATGCCATAAACTATGGCTCGACATAAATTATGTTTCATCAAAAAATATGTGCAGTCAAAAAAATATGCAAAAAAGCCACAGTAAAATATTTGAGGAAAAAAATGAAAGAAGTCAAAAGATATACTCAAAAGCCTCAGTAAAATATTTAAGTATTTAAAAATATTTCTTTGAATTTTTTGTGAACATTTCGCTGCTAAAATTTTTTTTACAATTTTTTTTTGTTCTTACTTATGCTTTGGCATACATTTATTTACAGAATATTTACTTGAGTACACTTAAATAAATAATTTCATGCATTTTTCTGCATATTTACACACACAATTAGCGCCTTTCGACTTTGTATGCCATTTCGCAGTCAGTTACCAACAAACGCACATACCTATTTAGTACTAAATTTTTGATTTTGACAATTTATTTATTTTGGCAATTACAATTAGGGCAATTTCTTGGGCAAATATAAAGTTTTCCTTTTCTTTTTTTGGTATTTAAACAATTAAATTTGACTTTAAAGCAAATACATGCGCATGCACACACACATACATGCAAACATATTTATAAACAATGAGATGAGTTTTGGAACAAAGAGAAAGCACAAAATCATTATTTGAACATTGCAGGGAGGCAGGCATGTATTTACATACTTACGATATGTACACACATATAAGTACATATCTACATATAAACGCACCAAAAGCAAGCACATCTGTGGTGTGCAATCAAGTTTCCTCACAAGACAAATTCTAAAATGTTGCATTTCCAGTGCGCTTTACATATATGTGTGTACCGTTACAAGATTTCGAGAATTATATAGATATATATATATATATATACATGTATTTTGCACTATGTAGTTTGTCGACACGGCAACTCTGTTTAGTTTCAATTAAAACTTGCGTCATGCGGGCATAACAATTTGTTGTTTGTTTAGTGGTTAGACCCAAATACATACATACATACATACATGTGTAAATGCATATGTATAAGTACTTAGACGTACATGCATTCATATACTTACATTTATAAATCACATGCAACTCTGCACTGCATATTAGATACTTCAAGTGCAGCATTTATTCGGAGCAATTCTTGTGGTGGTCTCGAGTTGTGGGAGAGTGAAAAAGAGAGGGAGAAAAAAGAGAGAGGCCAGAAAAAAGGGTGCAAAATCAAAATTCACGAATTTAATTATATGATTTGAATTTATTTTCTTTTTTTTCTTTTTTGATAATAAATTTTTATTACTTTCTTAAAATTTTAATTTATTTTTATGAAAAATAATTAAATTTAATTAATTTTTAGTTTAATTTGCGCATTAAATTTTCTGCAAATAGTTGCCAATTTATTTATAAAATAAACTAAAATTTCGCCTTTGAAGTTTTTGCCATTAAATAAATTTTATTAAATATATTTTTGAAAGTGCCTAAGCCTTAAGCTCTTAAATTTTCATAATTTCAGCAAATAAAATTCAATTACACCAGCAATTAAATTTAATTGTTATTTGAGTGAGTTCTTTCGGCAGTTGCATTAATATCAAGCGAAATATTTTTTTCTGCTTCACAAAATGTTTCAATTGGTCTAAAAATACTAAAAAAAAATGTAATTAAAAATGGTTCTCAAAATTTTTGAACTAGTTCGCAACTAGTTACCAACTAGTTCGCAATTTGTTGCAACGCAATTAGTTGCTATAGACTGTACTTGAGTAAGTTTTGTGCTTATTTTAAGCCAATTAAAGTTTTTTTAAATATTAATTTACTGCCGAACTAGTTACAAACTAGTAACGAAATTGTTTCAAAGCGTAGTTAAACCAAATCAAATTTGCTAGCAACATAACGCTACAAAAATTATTCGAACTAAACAGCTAGAAATAGTTCGCTTATAATCATCAAACCGCTTCGCAGCACTGCTGTGTATTAGTTCCTAAAGCAAGCTGGAATTAGACTCAAACTGGTAATGTAATGGCTTCTTACTTACGTTGTTGGAGTTAATCTGGAAACTTTCCAAAAGTTGCCCCTAAATAATGCTAACCAACCCGACAATATGACTCCTGCACGGCTTTCAATTCTTTCTAGACTGTCTTCAAATGAGTTCAACAAATCGTCTTGAACTAGTTCCAAACTAGTTTCAAGTTAAGCAACTTTCAAAATTGATCTCGAATACATTTCGTGCGATTGAAACTCGCAAGTTTTAAAAATGCTTCTCAAAGCGCACCGGTTACAAACTAGTAACGAGTTGGTGCCGAAGTAGTGAAGCCAGAACAGATTTATGGCTAGAAACATAACTAATAAGTATTGAGAGGCTCAGAACTACACTATTCAAACGTGTACACATTACTACTGTCTATTAGCTCCTAAAGAGTTCTGGAATTAGTTCCAAACTGGCAACAAAATTGTTCCATCAAAACTAGTTCCATCGCAGGCAGCAATGCTGAAATAGCTCCAAACAGATTCCTGGACTGTTCCGTATTGGTTTGTAAAAAGAACTGAAAGTAGTAAAAACCAGGTTAAAATTGATTTCGAACTGAATCAAAAGAGAATTTCAGCTAGATTCAAGTCACACCGAAAAATGTCCCAAACTGCCTAAACTGGTAACAAACTAGTCTCGATATAGTCTCTGAATGACTTTGACACCATTTCAACTCTGAGTTGTATGAGTTTAATAAAGACTCTTGCGCTGATGCCGAATTGGTAATGAAGTCATTATGAAGAGAGTTTCAAGATGATTCCAAACTAGTCCATAATTAGTCCTCATACAGTGCTATCGAATAACCAGAATAGTTTGACTGCATGAGTTCTACAAATACATTTGATTAGGGAGCATTTTGTCACTATCTATAAGTAGGATAAGTGAGTGATGTCTTTGGTATTGGGTTTGGAGCTCCATAACCTCTGAAGAAAGGTGTACTTTCAGATTTTGTATCTAAGCGCACTCTAACCAAGGTCGTTTTTCCTTATTCTAACACGATTTCGCGGACAGAGATATCTGTCGAGTGCATTTTCTTGCCGCTTGGGCTCTCACTTGGCCTGGCTGGATGACTTCAACCTTTTCTTTATCCGAAGCAATTTTTTGGCAGTCAGCAAAGGCAACTTTCTCTTGTGGCAAATGTAATTTGTTATTTGCAGAAGAGAATTGCACAAGCTTTGCTGATCGTAGCATCCTCAATAGTCGTCTCTAGCGACGGGATTGCGAAACCTGGAGAGAAGTGAGTTGAAGTAAAATCCCTGTAGACAATGGAGGCTTGAGCCTTCTGGTTAACGCTCTCGCACTTAAATCTTCCAAACGGTGGGAAGACAAGAATTGACGAGGGGGCAGTCTTACCTTTACAAAAAATTCGTTTCCCATTTCCAGCCCAGCCCGTAATTCACGGCTGCTGCTTTCTAGATTTTTTTCCTTCCGCCCACCTTTTCCATTCGTATACTCGTATTTTCCTCTTCTCGCTTTACATCTGACCTCTCACATTTTTAATTACAACATAGCACAGGTGAATTGAGAAAAGCAGCAACTGGACGCGGAAGACCGTGCACCGTACGGCTTAGTGCAACAGCCGAATGGCGAGTGAAAGCCGGACAGGAAGGCAGAAATCATTTAAGAGGGAGAGGGAGAGGGAGAGAGGGAGAGAGAGTCAAAGTGAGGCAGAGAGAAGAAGGCCAGCTTACACTAAGAACGAGTAGCAAAGACAACAAAGTAACGGTACATAAGGTAGTAGTATACACCGGCAGAGCGATCTCCCTTTCTGCCACCACCTTTTCCATTAATCGCTGCAACTTACTGAAACATTCGCCTTCGGAGGTGCAACCAGCAAATTAACAAAGCAGCCTGCAAGCAGACAAGCAACCAAAGTAGTAAGAAACGGAAATAATTTATGAACGAGTTAAAAGCATTTTCGGATACAAGTTGTTGCGGGGCAGTAAAACGCATGAAATGCCAGTAAACAAGCTTAAAGAAGATGGATAGGGCTTTGGAGTGAGGAACGGATTAATTTTGCTGCTGTGGGATAGCCTCTGTGGTGTTGGGATCTCACTTACCACTTGCAGTTCACCTTAAGATCAGTGAGATTTCAGTGGTCTCTCGTGATTTTAGCGAGCTTTTGAACGTGCTTCCAACGGTACACGTATCGCGTACTCTCAAGCAGGTCTTTAAAGCATTGCGCGGTAGGAACCGTCGAACTAGAAATAGTCCCTCGAAGTCGTGGTTAGATCAACAAAAACACAGCAGGTATCGTTTATGCCGTCAGAGCCGTCCGTCCTCGAGTACCGTACCAAGCATCAGATTGTTACAGAACTCTTTGAATAGACTTCATGGATGAAGATGAAGCGGTTGCCGTACTAGGTTTGTGGTCATTAAAAGTAGGAAAACTTCAAAGAGACTTTTCTTATTCACGTAATTTCACTCTAGACGGGGTAAGACCAGAGGCTGAAGGTTGGATAGACGGGAGAATGGTAGACTCGTTAGAAACAGTGTAGAGAGGGACTACTGGTAAGGTCTTTTGACTTTACCAAGAAGGTTTTCGTGAAAACCTGCACATCCTTTCTCAGAGCTACGGACTAAAGCCTTTTAGCTGGCGAGGCTAGACTAGAGGAGACTAGTGGACTAGCTAGGAGTTTTATAGATCCCGCTGTTACCTGCTTTCCATTTCAATTTGACAGCCAGTAAGTGTTTCTGTACTCGTCTTAGCGAATTCCGCGGAAACTTGAAGAAGCTCTCTGAGTTTCGCGACAAAGTCAGCTTTTGTGCTGCTATAAAGTACTTCAATTTTAGTTCAATGTTGATAACAGGGTGACTCCCACATTCTGGATTTAGTGAAACTCCAGTTGACGAGCACCGCCTTACTTACACTGTTTGAGAAGATTTCAGCTCGTCGACGTATCCTTCCATTTCTTTTTCTTCATTTTCCACTTACTTCTTTTTCCTCTCTTTACGTCCAGCGAGCACAGGCTCAAAAGCAAGACCCCACCGATGTACAAATAACGAACTCCGTCAATATGCCAAGCTCAGCCAGCATGTTGACATGCGACACACCTAAGCTCGCTCGCTTACAATCGTAAATATGAGATTATACCGAAAAGCAGAAAGAGATTGCAACAACAACAACACTAACTAAATACCTCTAAACAAAATAGGAAGAAGAAGAAGATGAAAGTAAAGCGCAACTAAAACACTGCACAAAATGCACTAAAGACGACTACAAACTCGCGCGCCGGAAGTGGCAGTGGCTTTACTAAGTTAACAGCGAAACAGCAGAGCCAAGCAATGCAAGCGAGTGTGCAAATCAGTTGCAAAACCAAACACAAGGAGAAACACAGGAAATGCGGCATTTAAATAGGCGTTATGGAAGCAAAGAGGAAGGAAGGAGGAAACGCGAAAGGAAGCGCCAACAGGAAGGAAAGATGGGCGAGTCTGGGTGCAAGCGTGGACGAGCGTGCGGAAGGAAGAACCATATTAGTGAGGCAACCAAATTGTGGCTGTGCATGAGTGTGCGTGTACAATTCGAGGCACTTAAAAGCGGCTAGTTATTGTGGTCGTTTTGGGCGGTGGGCAGCCAAAGCTTAGTGGAGCTCGCTGTAACTGCAACACGTTGTGTTGTGTGGATTTGCAAGTATTTGCGAAAATATAGCTAGTTTAAAGTTGTTTTCACTAGGAAATGAGCGGGTGTCGATATTTTGAGATTTTTAAGTTCAAATAGGTGGCAACGCTATTGAAAATATTTTAGATTTTTAGAAAAAATAATTAAAATTTATAACCTTATTGCACTAATTAAATCGCTTTATAAATCTTTACATTAAAATATTTCGAAAGAATGGCAACCCTACAAAAAAAAGTATATTTGGCAATAAGTTTTCTTAAAATTTTGTGTTCTGTAAAACGTAGCGTAGTTTTTATATCAATTCTCTGAAAAAATTTGCTTTAATCACTACCTGCCATTCACAAAAATGTTTCGAATTTTATTTATTTTTATAATTATTTTATACCTTCTTCTCAATTTCATTCAGAAACTTGGAAAAAAATAGTTCATAGCGGTTTTAGAATTTTTTTAAACTAAAATTATATTTTTATTTAATCTTAGTGATAATTTTTTCATATTTTTTTTACTAATTTAATTGAAAAGCCAAAATATGTAAATACATGGCAACCCTAAAACATTTGTTTTTCACAACAAAGTCACTTTTATGTCACTTTGGTGCATGTAGTTGAATACTTATAATTATTAATATAATTTTTTTTACACATTCAGTTAAATAATTTGAAAGTTGGCAACCCTTTGGTAATAAAAAATTAACGAGTGAAAAGAAAAAAATATTTATATGCGAAAAAGACACAAAAAAATATAATTTTTTTATCACTTTAATTAAACAAAAATTTAAATATGTGGCAATCTTTACAATTTTTTCACAGCAAAGCCATTTCAAACACTATAAATCACTAAATGTTTTGGTATTTTACTAAGAAAAAACGGATAAAATTAAGTATTTTATTAAATTTTTATCAGCTTAGTTGAATAAGGAGTTCAAATAGGTGGCAACTCTAAATTTTTTTCCCGCATAAAGTCATATTTAAGTCTATTTGGTGCTTTTTGCTGTATATATATATTTAAAATTTTTAATTTTTTTTTAAATTAAATAAATTAGTTTAAAAGTTGGCAACCCTGTAAAAGTAAAAATTGCACAAATTGCAACCAGCCACTAAAAAATTTTGATTTTTAAGGCTGAAAAACTCAAAAATTTTAAATACATTTTTTTTTCACTTTACTTAAATAAAAAAAATCTTAGCAGGTGGCAATCCTACTTAAAAAATTTCACACTAATACAATTTCTCAATATTTTACGCTCATATTTTAGAATATACTTTTAATTGATTTTTTTTATCAATTTATGTAAACAAAAAACTAATTTAAAAATGGCAACCCCCTTTAATAAATGCATTACATCATTTTAAAAATTTATTGCCTTTTAAAAAAATAAAACTTCTGTAGGTGGCAACTCTTCTGAAAATTTTTTTTCGCAACATAAAACTCAATCGATTTATAATTAATTCTGTTAAATTTCATTAATTTTTAAATTTAGTAAATTTAGTAAATTGTAAATTGAAATAGGTGGCAGCACTTGGTGAGAATATTTCTGACAGCAATGTTTTCATTAGATCTTAAACATGTTGTTACTACCATGGCAAAATTTTTCAATACAACTATTAGTTTTAGGAAAAATTTCGAGCAGGTGGCAACTCTTTCCTAAAAATGTCTTAGAGCAAAATAATCAGTTCAATCTCCGATTCCTTTTTTTTATTCCATTAAAATTTGGTATAATTGTTACATGGAATTTATATATTTTATTTAATAATTATAAATTGAATTCAAAAAGGTGGCAACGTTCCTCGAGAAACTGTCAAAAAAGCTGTCAAAAATCAGTGAAAAATTTCAAATGAGTGACTTTTCCTCTAAATAATAATATGAAACACAATCGTTTTTAATTGAATTTTTTTTAATTCTTTTTAATCTCCTTCCACATTTAGATATTACAAATGTTTAAAAATTGTATTTTATAAAAATCTCAAACAAGTGGCATCTCTTCAAAATAAATTTTTATTGTAAAAATTTTTCTCAAATTTTATATTGAGCTTAAAGTGCTTTTGGTTTATATATTTTTACTTTTATTTTTTTGCCAACAATTTATAACAGGTGGCAATATTCTATTTTTACATTACAACTATGCAGATAAAACTCCGTTTAGTGGCAAAATATACTCAGATAATGTTAAATTTCAAATTTTCGCAAGAAATTTATTTAAAAATATGAATTTTCTCTCTCTCTCTCTCTCTCTCTCTTACCGCTTTTTATGCATCACTTTATAAACTGTTTGAGAAGTATATGGTTGAGTGAATGAAATAAGCATGCCTAAAAGTAGACTATTTTTTATCAAATATAAATTTTTAGTAAAAAATTAAAAAAAAAATTTTTTAAGAATTTTAGAGTAAGTAAAATTCAAGTATATAACGGTATATTCTTCAAATTAATGCTATTAAAATTGCTTAAAATACTACAAAAGCACAAAAGAAACCACCAAAAATTATTGCAAGAGCATAATAAAGATTTTCTTTCGAACACGACTTTCGACCACAACCGCAACCACTCAGTGCATGCGATATTGAGTTTATGCCTTCACTACTGTTTTAACCTTCAAATTCCTGCCTTAAAGTGAGCACTGCAAACGTAAATGTGATTAATATTAATATACGGCATATCTGCGCCGCAAAGTATGCAATGGATGAGCGTACATATCTGAAGTAAATCACAGAGGCAGAGCGAGAGAGGGAGAGAGGGAGCGAGCGTTGTATTGACGAACGCTTACCTCATTCAGTTGCATTATTGGCGGAAAGGAAAATATTTAAGAAAATATATGTACTCACAATTAATGTTACATTAATATGCAATAATGCACATATACATATGTAGCGTAAATATGTATGTAGCAGTGCTTGTAAAAATATATTTGCCGAAAATATATGAGCTCCCATGGAGATGCGAGCACAAAAAAAATTCTTTATTTTTCTTTATTAATGTATATTTCTGTGAGCACACCGCTGGGAATATAACTATATGTGTATGTATATATGTGTGTACATATGTATTTATGTAAAGGAGGCCAATGAAAAAAGAAATATCAAATGGAAATGTTGAAAATAAACCGCAAAACTTCATCTTCGAATCATATTTTTGTATAGTAAAAACAAAAGGCGCATATCTCTCCCTTTGGGGAAATTGGCAAATGAATGGCAGGCGAAAGGAGAGAAGGCGAAAAATATGTAGAGCAGCAAAAAAAGAAATAATAACTGAGAAAAAGAATTAAAAGTAAATTGAAAAAGAATTAAAAATAAATAAAATAAAACTGCAAAAAAAAAGGGGAAAATCAAGAAAAATATATAAGAAAAAATCGAAAAAAAAAATATTTAAAAAAAAATTAAAAAAAGGAAAAATAATTCAAAATGAAACTCAGCGTAAAGCAAGCATGAAATGCGCACAACATATGAAGAATGCTTTGCAATTTGCCAAGCGCCAAAACGCTTTTCAGTTCAGAGAACATTCGAAAGTATTTTTTTCTTCTTCGTTTATGCGCAGTCTTTCAGCAAAAAAAAAAAAATAAATAAATAAAAAAATAAAAGAGAGAGAAAGTAGTAAAGGCCAGCATTTTCTCCTTTTTTTTGTGCATAAAAATTTTTTAAAACCGCATAGCTGCATGCATCAGCGTCATAAAGGGCCGCAGCGCCTTTGGCTCATTGCAGTTTTCACATTATATTTCGCTCAGCACTGCCTATGAGTTGGTCAAAAAATGCCATTCTCGCTGAGTTTTGACAGAGTAAGTGCGATACAAAGGCACCACTGAGTTTAGATAGTACAAGTTTTGAAAGCTTAGGTCCTTAAAAACTGCAAAAAAATGTGATTTTAATTTTTCAAGCTCATTCCGTGACGCCTCAGCTCGAAATGCTCTTGGCTGTTTACCAGACTGCACCATTGGCCCCTTGGTTAGTGGTAGGTAGACTCATCATGAACAATAAGAGCACATGTCATCTCCATAGAGCAGCAGTACCTATTTTTTCGGACTCATACAGGGTCCCATGAAGCAGGGTCATGAGGATTTCTACACAAACTAGTTGCGTTTTATTATAATTTAAGAAGACTGCTGGACGAGTTAGGTTTCGTGCCGATTAAGTCTTCAGTTGTCAGCGATACCCTATGAGCCTACAATAGGGCAGATTTGCCTTTGATATCTTTTGTACTCTGTTTTTAGCAATGGATCTGGTTGGGGTTATCCCAATAATGCTAAAAAAGGCTAAAGGAACGTAGATTCTATGAGTTGAATTAATCCAAAGGAAGCTTGCATTCAACTGCCTTATATTCCAACAAGCTAGAAAAGAGCCAGGATGACTTTGCTCTCAAAACCGGTTAGAAGAGCGCACTACAATGCTGATGACCCTAGAGCCATAAGCTCCGCTTCTCACATTCGTCAGGCTACCCTCCCTACGGCAGAATACCCTGTAGAGGAGAGTGGAGAAGAGGACTAACAGTTGAGGAAGATACCATCGCAATCTAAACCAACGTGTTCAAAATGGACTGCGAGGTGAGAACGGTTGCTAATTTTAAAAAATCTCGAACTCTTTGAGACTATCTTAGTCAGCTGGTATCTTCCAAGTGGAAGTACCGGTGCTCTATTGAATAACTAATGGAATATGCAGAAAGCAATCATACACACGGCCAGTCAAGCTCTAGTTTTTGCCATGTCAATGATAAATTTCAATATCATGTATGTTTATAGTAAAGTTTTGAGCTCGCTGACAGCACAACTCAGCTGCTGTGTGTAGCGCGACAGAAAAAAAAGCTCTTCAAATGATCCAGTCAGACAGTTGAGAGCTCTCTCGCACTGCAATTTTCACAAAACTGATTAAAGGAGCCATCACCGATGCCCAGGAAAGACTTGGGCTCGCTCGTACCATCAATTTCAATCGTTAAGAAGTGGTTTACTCAGCTCCATTGTGGTCGTGCCAGTGCCAGCCGTGACGCCCAAAAATGGTCACTTAAAAGTAGTCGTCACGCTAGAAATCATCGATAAAATCTATCGAATTACTGTTTTGAACGGTCGGAGAAGGAAAGTGCCTGAGGTGACTGAGGCTGTCAGCAACTCAACTGAGCGGATACATCACATTTCACATGAAAATTTGGACATGAAAAAGCTACCCGCGCGATGGGTGCCGCGATTGCTCACACACAACTATAAGCGCAACCATGTAACCACTTCTGGGAGTGTTAAAGGAGTGTTTGACGATGTTCAATCGCAATCCCAACGAATTTTTGCATCGCTTTGTAGCCGTCGACGAAACATGGATGCATCACAACACGGCAGAGGCTAAAGAAAAATCGATGCAGGGGGTTTCTCCAGGTTAATGTACACCAAAGGGGGTGAAGGTGGGTCTGTCGGCCAAGACGGTCATGGCCACAGTTTTCTGGGATGAACGATGTGTCATACACATCGATTACCTTGCAAAGGGTTAGACGTTCAGCGGCGCATATTACTCAGAGCTTTTGAAGAGATTTTGATTTAGATTTGAACCATAAACGAGCGCATTTGGTGAGTAAAAAAATGGGCTTTTGCCGAAAACAATGCGCGGTTGGTGCACACGTGTGCTGTCACCATGTTAAAAATTCATCAATTGGGCTACGAACTGCCACCCCATCCACCAGTTTTAACCTCCTGTAACTATTATTTTTTTCCAAAACTGCAGGAATGACTGGGCGGCAGGAGATTCGGGTCGAATGAAGAGGTGCTCAGAGAAACAAACACACATTTTGAGAGCCTTGAAACAACCGATTATTTGGATGGAGTACAAGAATTGGGAAAACGTTGGACTAACTGTATGAAGCTAGAAGGAGATTGAGATTGTTGAGGAATAAAACGCTTATTTGTCCGTAGAAAAAAATATATTTCATACAAAAACTCACTGACAGAGATATCAGAGAGCTGTTCAACGCCAAAAACTAGCTGCTTACCCCCTTCACTGTGGACTCCTATTGGCAGACGGTTGCAGTTAAGTTAAATTTATGAAACAATTATTTCAAAACCCACAAAATTAGTGCCACTTACACACACACACACACTTAAATATGTATGGCTACATACATATATGTGTTTGTATACTCTCAACACTGCTTAACGCAGATTAATTTGTAAATTTATCCAGCATTGAAACACATTTAATGCTCCACATACATATCTGCATGTCTATAAATCTACTGTCAATATTTGCATGGGTTTCAAATGCAAATAAGATTAAATTGGTGCACATATACGCGCATACATACATACGAGTACACAAATTTGGGTGAAATATAGAGGTTTTTTGAAATCTGAGCATACATAGAGTAGTCACTCGGGCCATATGCACTTACAAACATATACATATACATACAAACATATATTTATATTGTTCTGGCAATGCTTTTATGCTAATTCAATCGCGATTACTACTCATAATGCCAGATTTTAAATTTTTTTTTTTTTTTTTTTTTTTTTTTTTTTTTTGGGAAATTTCCAAAAATCCATATTAACAAGCAAACAATAGAGGCCCAGCGCCAGGGGTATCAGCGGCAGGAATGTTAGAATTTATTTTAGAGACTAAACGGAGAATTTTGTAAGAGAAATCTGGTATCAGTGGTTGGTCAATACAATTAGATAGATTCAGGCAATCAATGGCGTCGCGAGTTTGTAGAAAAGTGGAAATTTTTTTTATTGAGATAAATCAGAATCTCAAGTAGTTGGCTCCTGCTAGTCTCGAAGCTATGCCCCCTCAACTTGCTGCTAACATGACACACAGGGATGGCTGTTGATTTTCTTAAAGCATACTGAAAAAACCTTCATACATATGACCAGCTCAGGTGGACCTAAGGTAGACGCAGATTTTTATTGTTCGCAGAATGCACTCAAATCCGTGAGAAAAGGTCTTCCCAAAGTAGCTTTCCAAAGGATAGTGTCGCAATGTATCCATTTAGTGGTTTGATATTTGTCAAACTTAACTGTCAAACCAAACATTTTTTGTTTTAGTTAAAAGCTAGGCTTGGTCACTCGAATATGCGGGGCGGCCACATGCCACACAGTGCGAGCGAATATGACTTTATTGCGTGCGAAATTTCCCAGAAGCGTAATCTCTCGTTTCGGCTTTGTTAAGTGGTTACCGAGATCGTGCGATTTGGACATTTTTTTTTTTTTTTTTTTTTTTGAGTGGTTACCCTAAAGACCTTGTTTATGCGGTTAAACCTTTAACTCTTGTTCACTTGAAAACCAACATTCGTCAAGTTGTGGCAATATGTGCCAAAAAGTGGTCGAAAATTACCTCAAACGGATTGAGTTTTGTAAAAATTGATGAAGCAAATGATGTATTTGATGCTCAGGCCTGGAGCCATAACCCGACTATCTGCGGTACTATTGTATTTTAGTCGCCTCTTGCGAGAGGCATGCAATAAATGCGCTGATCTCTATCACGACATTCTCTTAAATCATACTCTCTCTCCGCTCTTTCACAGGAGACGGAGAAATCTACACTTTGTTTCAGTTCCTAGCCGTAGAGGCATAGAGGGAAACTGCAAGGCAGATAAACTTGCTAGACAAGGTTCGATGAAGATCGCATTGGTATGCCTCTATCCACATGTAAATTGCAACTGAAGAAATATTTTCGTGGACAAGAGACGTTTAATTGGGTGGGCACAAAGCTTGATCTGCCACAAGGTGAACAATAGTGCGCTGCTCGTTCCTTCTCTTTGCTGCTTGGCGCCAGTTGGAAATACAAAGTGAAACCAGGTCATTCTTCACCTCACTTTTTCTGCTTTCAAAAGCGGATACTCCATCGGATTCTTTCAAAGCTGGAGCGCTTTCATTCACTCGAATGACATGATTTAGCCAGCATAGCCACTGCCGACATCATCTACATTTTTGCACCATGCAGCCAGCAGAACTGAGTAATGAGTGAGTTATAGGGTTTGGTCTTTGTTGGTCGTGATGAGACTTTACATTTGTATTCCCTACTCAGTCCAAAGTAGCACCTGTTGGCAAGAAGAATGATTCTGGATTGGATTTCCTGGCTGGCATTGCGTTCTAGGCTGTATGAAGGCTGCAATGCCAGCTCCCTGCAATCAAAGTACTCAATTCTCGTAAGTTTACATTGGTCTTAGTCGAAATCGGAAGTTCTCATCCAAGACATTTGAAATTTTTATCTTTGGCTCTGGTTTCAACGTGGCGAGTTACAAACTAAGCGCACAACCTCGCTATGAGAGTAGGCTTGCAGCATTTGGACATTTTTTATAGCAAGCTGCTTGCTTCATGACCGACGCCAGCACGCAGCCGCACCTTTGATGTGCAGATGCTGCAGTAAGACTTCAGTGAACGATTAAACAGAATAATTCTCCACTAAAGACACCACCCTTCAAGACTAAAAAAAAAAAATAAAAAATTAAAAATAAAAAAAATAATAAAATTTTATATACTTGAAAGCAGCAAAACGAGCGTCTGTTATTCTTAGTAGAAGGCTGCGGTGTGATTGAGCTTCACAAGTATGAGTAGAGACTATGCGGCGTCTCGTTATTTTTAATTTTTTTTAATTCTTTTTTTTTTTACAAAAGTCAACAATCCATTCCCAAAAGTCGCATTGTCAAGTAGTAAAAATTTACGTTTATTAAAATCGAAAAATTACAATACAAATAGATTTTGTTCGCATTTTATTACACTTACACACACGCATACATGCACACATGCACACATGCTAACGAGCTGCCGCCACCGACAATCGCAATAAAATTTTATATATATTTTTTTTTATGCAAACATTTCTTTCTTTCTTTCATTCTTTGATTGGATTTGTTTTTCGCCATTTGATAAGCGTATTTGTATTCAAATTTCGTGTGCGCCTAAAGGCAGACGACAATGGAATGGCAAATGTGGGAAATTCGAGGCACAAAGGCACAAACGCACATATACATATGTATATAAATATCCATATATGTATATATATGTATATATGTATATACTCGTAGTATATTTGCCAACACTTTGCCACAGCATCCCTGGGGCATATGAGCGCGCACAAACACAATCAAATGCATTTGAATATTTGAATATTTGAATATCAGGGCAATTGCTGATTTGCCATTTGTCGATTTGCCTGGCAAAATATCAAATTTTTACAATAACAACAGCAAACAGCATACAAATATTATTGTTTTGAAATACATATGTATATGTTTAAGTAGTCACGTGATGTGATAGTGATTTTTAATATGATTTTTATTGATAAGCAAAGAGAGATACCAAAAATTTTAGGGTCAAATAAATACTAGAAAGAAAAAATTTTAAAATAAATTTTTAAAACTAAAAACAATAAAGAAAAAAATGAAAAATTTTAAAAAAGTTTCCAAAACTAAATACAATAAAGAAAAAAAGTTAAAAAAAAATGAAAAAATAAACAAATGTAGGTAAAAAAATTTTGAATGTTAAAACAAAAATTTTGAAACCTTTTCCAAAACTAAAAACAATAAAGAAAAAAAGAAAAATTTAAAAAAAATTAAAATTATTTTTAAAATTAAAAAAAAAAATGAAAAAATAAACAAATGTAGGTAAAAAAATTTTGAATGTTAAAACAAAAATTTTAAAAAATTTTCAAAATATAAAAACAATAAAGAAAAAAAGAAAAATTTAAAAAAAATTAAAATTATTTTTTAAAATTAAAAAAAAATTAAAAACTAAACAAATATGGGTAAAAAAATTTTGAATGTTAAAACAAAAATTTTAAAAACATTTCCAAAACTAAAACCAATAAAGAAAAAAAGAAAAATTTAAAAAAAATTAAAATTATTTTTTAAAATTAAAAAAAATTAAAAACTAAACAAATGTAGGTA
Organism: Neoceratitis asiatica; assembly: GCA_030068015.2. Lineage (NCBI taxonomy): Eukaryota > Metazoa > Arthropoda > Insecta > Diptera > Tephritidae > Neoceratitis > Neoceratitis asiatica. The sequence goes on along the minus strand of CM061525.1, from coordinate 90,706,140 downwards.
AAAAAATTTTGAATGTTAAAACAAAATTAAAAAAAAAAACGAAAAAGACTAAAATAAAAAATTAAAATTATTTCTTTATAAATTTTAGATTAAAAAAAAAATTATATAAATAAAAATATTACAATTTAAAAAGTTAAAATCTTTACTATAACTTTTTGTTCGAATTTTGAAGAACTAAAATTCCGAAACTAAAAACAGATATTAAAAAAATTTAAAATAGAGGAAATAAAAAATATTTTAATAACTGTTTCTGAATTTAAATATTGAAAAAAATAATAATAAAAGCAGCAGTAAAAAAATAAACTATAGAAATAACTGTATCAGAAGTTAAAAAATTTTAATTTAAAAAAAGTTTTAAAAATAAAAAATCTTAATAATAACTTCTGAATATAAAAGTAAAAATAATTAAAAATTAGAAAACAATTAAAAAAATTCTGAGAAATTTCAATAATTATTTCTCAAAATATAAAATAAAATAAAATAAAAAATTTAAAAAAAATAAAAAATAAATAAAATATATTTAAAAAAATTTATATCAGAATTTTGAAAGAAATTTAAAAATCGTGAAAGTAAATTAAGCTTGATCGAGCTAAGTTTTAATAAAAAACACAATATATTTTATAAATTTTATTAAAACTGACCTCGAGCCATTTATTTTCAAGACAAGAGAAAGTTCGTTAAAACCATCAATATAAAAATTTAAACACTTTATAATTAATTTCTGTAATTTCAATAATTGTTTCTGAGTTAAAAAAAAACTGTATAAATTTGAAAAAAAAAATTAAAAAATTAATATATTTTAAAAATTAATTCTGGTTTGAAAATTGCAAAATTAGAAAAAATATTAGAAAAGAAAAGAGTAAATGAAAAAAATTTCAAAATGATTGAATAATTATTTGTGAGCTTAAAAAAATAAGAAAAATAACGTAAAATTTATATTTAAACATAATTAAAAAAAATATTTCAATAGTTCTAATTTTTTAAAATTTGAGAAGAAAAAGTTACGCAAGTATTTAAAAAATTATGCTAAATTTATATATTTAAAAAAAAAGAAATAAAAACGTACAAAAATTGGAAAAAATGGAAAATTCTAACAATATTTTGTGAGTTTAAAAAACTAGAAAAATATAATACCCGAAAGAAATACCATATACATTTTATATAATATATTTCTTAATAACTGATTCTGAAAATTAAAAACTTAATGAAATAAAAAATTAATAAAAAAAAAATTAATTTTCAAAATTACTCAATTTTTATTTCTGAAAATTAAAATTTAATTAAGAGTAATTAAAATTTAATTTAATAATTTTATTAAAAATTATATATAACAAATTTAACAAATTTCAAAATCATTCAACAATAATATTTGCTTTGAGAAATTTAAACAAAAAAATAAAAATATTTCAATAAATATTTCTGAAGAGGGTAAGAATAAATAATTTTGAGAAGGGAAGACAAAAACTATTAAAAAAATTAAGAAATTGGAAATATAGTTAAGAAATATCAATAATGGTTTGTGATTCAAAAAAAAAAAAAAAAAAAAAAAAGGGAAAAAATAAACATTATATTAAAAAAAAAATGAAAATGATTAAGAAGCTTACAAAACGAAAACCAATTAAATAAATCAATAATTATTTCTTAATAAAATAAATTAAATATAAAGAAAAAAGTTGAAAAGCATGGTAAAATATTTCAAAAAATTTCGAAAATTATTTCTGATTTTACAAAATTTAAAAAAGTAAAAAAAAAAATTAATTAAAAAAAGATGAAAGTATTTCCGGCTTACATAAAATAAAATGGAATTTAAAAAAATGTGAAATACGTTTCCATAATTATTTGAAATAGTTTCTAATTTTAGATTTTTTTAAATTTAGTTTTCTGTCAAGCAGCCGTAAGTACTTTGAAGTATTTTATTTTAATACCAGAAACGAATTTGTAGAGTTTTACAACACATATGTAATTAAGAGCTGTATTTTTTTTTATAATTATAATTCTTTTTTCAATACAAAATATTTTTTTAGTGCCATTAAATTAAAGAAAAAAATCAAAAAATCTTTTTAATTTGGTAATAAATATTTTCACTTTGTTTCGCTTATATGGAATACTTGTATTTAGTATAATTTTTCAATTGTAGTTATATATAAAAAATTATTTATATTAAAACCTTGCCTCAGCAAGTTCAAATTTTTAAATTAAATTTTCATAAAAAAATCTTTATAACCAAAAATTCATTCACTTACTGAGAATCCCTTTGAATAATTCTTTTTACTAAAATTCCATTTAAATTGCCTTGTCATTTGCTTGTTAAAATATTCTTTTTGTTTCCCCTAAACGGAAGTGCCGCGGCCCAAAAAAATTTCTCATTCAAAAATTTTGCAATGCAAACACTTACAAATTGTCTGACAAATCATCAATTAGGAATTTGGCACTGGAAAGCGCGAAAAAAATTTTGTATTTTCAATATTTCTTGGCAAGAGTTGAGCGTGAAGCGTTTAGCGCCATCATTTGCGCTTGGAAATATCAATGCTGTTCAGTATATTTAAGTACATGTGCAAGTGCTGCACTAGGCAAATGGACAATGAAAAGGTTAGTGTTGGCATAAGTGGTATAGGCATAAGGGCAAGTTTTTGTTAGTACAAAAATGTACTAAAAAACCATGTTACTAAAAACTTGTTCCAAAGGTTTTGGTTACTATAAATTTGTACTAAAAATTTTTTACTAAAAGTTTTTGTTATTAAAATTTGTACTAAAATTTCTTGTTACAAAAAATGTGTACTGAAAGTTTTTCTTACAAAAAATTTGTACTAAAAGTTTTTGTTACTAAAAGTTTGTACTAAACAATTTTGTTACTAAAAAATTGTACCATAAGTTTTTGTTACTAAAAATGTGTACTAAAATTTCTTGTTACTAAAATTTTTAACTTTAATTTTGGTTACTACAAATTTTTACTAAAATTTCTTGTTACTAAAAATTTGTACCAAAATTTCTTGTTACTAAAAATTTTAACTTTACTAGAAATTTTTGAACAATTTTATTGAGGGGAATTTGCTTATTTAATAGAAACGCTGGAAAATTGAGAAAAGTTGAGCTGAAGGTTATTCGAAGAGGGTAATCAAGCAAGTAAATTCCTCTTATGAGTTCAAATTTTTTGGAAAAGTGAAAAATTGTAAGTTATGTAATTTTATTTTCTACTTTATTTTCGTTTATTTCATGTATTTTATCCAATTTCAATCTATTTTATTTTATTTAAATTATTTTATTTTATAAATTTGAATTTATTTTTATTTATTATTTTAATTTTTGTATTTATTTATTTTTTTTTTCCTTTTCTTTTCTTTCTTTATTTTTTAATTTTTTTTAAACATTTTTAGGTTTTTTTTTTAATATTATTTTTCTATATATTTTCTTATGAGTTAAAAAATTTTGGAAAAGTGAAAAATTGTAATTTAGGTAATTTTATTATTTACTTTCTTTTCGTTTATTTTATATATTTTATCCAATTTTAATCTATTTTATTTTATTTATTTTTATTTTTAATTTCAATAAATTTTTTTTTAATTTTTTTTTTAATTTTTAATTTATTTTTATTTAAATTTTTTAATTTTTTATTTCATTTATTTTATTTTAATATTTTATATTTATTAATTTTTTATATTTTTTATATTTTTTTTATTTTTTATATTTTTTTCTTAATATATTTTATTTTAATATATTTTATTTTATGTTATATTATTTATTTTTTTATTTTTCATTTAAATTTTTTTTTAATTTAACTTAATTTAATATAATTTTTTTTTATTTCAGTGTTTTTTACCTAAAAAAAAGTTTTCCACAAATCAATTACCATATCCCTTTCATTAACACACACACCACAATATTACTTGAACAGGTATTGAATTACAGAAATTTTCCCAACTAATTAATAAGCCTAATGAATTATGTTACGTAATACAAACTCAAATACTTAACCATTTCGACAGCTTATGTATTGAGAAATGCAAATTTGGGCGTAAACATTGAAAAGAAAATCTATAAAGGCTAATCGAAAACACATATCAATCAATATAGGATTGAGGTAAGCACATTACCAACGCACAGTCATACATGAAGGCCCGAAAAATATATATAAATTAAAGCATACTTTTGGGCAAATGTGGGTATATATGAGATATGTTTATATAATACACAATTTTATTTGCCTCAAAGCCAATACCGCAATATACAAACACACACACACACACATACGCACATACAAATGAATATATTTATTTCGTAACATCGAACGAAGGCGAGGAAAATCGACGCTCCAACTCACACAGCCCTTTGCTACGCCACTCTCGCCTCGGCCACACTCAGTACAAAATTTCACACACATTTATATACATATGTACACACATGGATATATGTGTGTGTGTATGCGTGTGTGTTTCATTGAGCTGTACGCAAATATTTTATTAATTAAAATAAAACCAAATGAGCAGTCGGTCAGTCGTCGTCAAGTTATCGCTTCGGCAGACATTATTTGGTGTTGGTTGTTGTTGTTGCAGCTGTTGTTGGCATTTGTTATTCTTGTTGTTCCCATTGTTTTTGTTGTTGTATTAATCAGCCTATGGCAATTTATCAATTTATCGCAACGTCATTGACAGCATGAACGCAATGTAAGTAATGCCTGTGTTTGTATGTATATACTCGTATGAGTGGGTGTGTTTGTATGCTTGTTCGTTTGTGGCTAAAATTTGAATGGATGAATGTGCATTTTCCACACAGTCCCGGCGGGAAATTTGGCTTTATGATAAGAAAGACTTCCTAAATTTTGGGATACTATTTTTTATTAAAACATTTTTCAAGAAAAAAAGTTAAGAAAAAAAAATACAAAAAATTTAGTAACAATTTGTACTACAAATTTAGTACTAAAATTAATTATTATTTAATACTTAACTTATGATATTGAGAAATGTGTACTAAATATTTGTACTAAAATCATTTATCTTCTAAAAAGGAAAAAAAATCGATATCATAAAAAAATTTCGTATTCCAAATTCACCGAAAATTTGTGTTCTAAAAATTTGTACTAAAACTTTTTGTTACTAAAAATTTAGGTATTTATTCAAAAATTGTTATTCAAGATACCAGATGAAAATTTCTGCCAGAAGGTTGTACTAAAAGTTGTTGTTACTAAAAATTTGTACTAAACTTTTGTTCCTAAACAATTTGTACTAAAAATTTTGGTTACAAAGATTTGTACTAAAAGTTTTTGTTACTAAAAATGTACTAAAGCTTTTTGCTACTAAAAATGTGTACTAAAAGGTTTTGTTACTACAAAACTTGCACTGAAAATTCTTGTTACTAAAAAATTGTCCAAAATTTTGTTACTAAAAACTTGTACTAAAAGTTTTTGCTACCAAAAATTTGTACTAAAAGTTTTTGTTACTAAAAATTTGTACTAAACGTTTTTGTTACTAAAAATTTGTACTAAAAGTTTTTGTTACTAAAAATTTGTACTAAAAGTTTTTGTTACTAAAAAAAATGTGCTAAATTTTTGTTTCTTAAAATGTGTACTAAAAACTTTTTTTTACTAAAAATTCGTGCTAAAATATGGACTAAAAATATGTACTAAAAGTTTGTACTAAAATTTTGTACTAAAACCTTTGGCTACTAAAAATGTGTACTAAAAATTTTGGTTATTCAAAACTTGTGCTAAAAATTTTCGTTATAAAAATTTGTGCCAAAATTTTGTGCTACGGTACTGCATAAAAAGCACATAATAAAAATATGTACTAAAAACTGAAACGAAAAATATATATCAAAATTTAGAAAATAAAAATGTTTACTAAAATTTCGTACTAAAAATATATACTGAAAACTTATACTAGGAATGTGTACTAAAAATTTGTGTTGAAAATTTGGACAAAAATTACTCACCAAAAATGTGTACTAAAAACTTATACTAAAATAACTTTGTACTAAAAATCAGTGCTTAAATTTTTAAATTTTGGTACAATTTAAAAAAAAAGTTAACTAAATTTGTGTACTAAAAATGTGTACTAAAATTATATACTGAAAATTTATGCTAAGAATAAGATTTAAAATTTTATGCAAAAAACCTGTACTAAAGGTATTAACCGAAAATGTAAGATAACAATGTGTACTAAAAATGTGTACTAAAAAAGTGTGCTAAAAAGTGTACTAAAATTTTATGCTTTATATTTGCTTCAAAACATTTTACCAAAAATGTTAAGAAAAGTGTATAAGAATAGTGTGTACTAAAATTAGTACTAAATTTTTTGTTGCTAATAATGTGTTTTAAATTTTTTTAAATGAAAACTTAGTATTAAAAATTTAAATAAAATAATATTATAAAAAGCTTCTTCATTGGAATTTTTATAAATATTATTTTCTTATGATATTAAAAAGTTTTTCCTTTTTTGTCTTTGTAAGATAAATTCCACAGCAGTAGCCTTTCAATTAATTTTAAATTAAATTGCATTCCATTCTGCACTTCTGTGCTACTCAATTCCCCTTCAATTCAGTTTTTTCTTTCACCATAAGCGTTGCTCATTTCGAACACATTGAATTTCCCGTTATGTCGAAGCACACACACTCGTACATACACCAATCACATTACTACAAGTAAAATGACTGCATCAATGGGCACTAATCAAAACATGCTCGACAATATTGCCGGAAGCATGTGCCGGAGATAGGCAGAACATGAGTGATATCTTGAGAAAAACACACACACACACACAAACAGATACGAGTATGCATGCACACACATACATACTCAAGGTAAAGAAAACTAACTAAAATTGCAATAATAATAAGCGAAAATAATGAAGAAGCAACGATAATTTGCTGCTGCAAGAGCGAAAGGTTGTGCAAATTCACTAGAATTTCTAATGGAGGTGGTTTTGAAAACATATCAACGGTAGCTGTTTGTCTGTGGCATGCAACATGTGCGCCATGTTGCAGGCTAAACTAATTAAATAATACTGTGACATGTGATTATTGAGAGAAATCTACTCAGCTGCATGCATGAATAAATACATACTTCTAAATGCATTTAAACGAATATTTATATAGCATATATACATATGTATATACATACATATATATATCTGTATGGTTGTATAAATATTATGTATGAATTTGCTTGACTGCACTTGACTAGCTTGCAATTGGATTTTGAATGTGTGTCTTGCCAGCAGGCAGCGCCGTCAATATGTATGCACACACCTACGAGTATGTATGTATTTACATATGTTTACACTTCAGCAGTCCAATTTGACATTTCGCCATATTTTCCTGTGCAAGTAACGAGTCTACATGCCAAATACATTTTGTAATAACGCGCCAGTTTCTATAAAGAGAAATGTGTGTGTGTACGTGACCATACAAGTGTAGCTAGATGATGTGTGTTTGTATGCATCCATATAGACATATGAGAATTTTTCAAGTGTTTTAAAGTAGCTCAACTTGTGCTTGGATATATGTATGTGCAGGCGAGGGTTGCCTAAAAGTTTTGAAAAATAAAAAAATTAAATAATAAAAGAAGAAAAAAAATAAATAAAGAAAAAAATTAATATGAAATTAAAAAAAGAGAAAAAATAAAAATAAATAACAAAGAATAGATGAAAAAAAGGAAAGAAAAATTAAAAAAAAAATTGAAGAAAAAAAGGAAATATTTAAAATAATATAAAATAAAACAAAAACGGGAAATTAAAATAAAATCAAATAAAATGAAACGAAATAAAAAAGTATAAAAAATTACGTATTAAATTTAAAAAAAAAAATTAGAAAAAATAAAATTAAATTCAGACGAAAGAAAACAAAACAGAATAAAAAACTAGAATTAAAATAACAAAAAAAAATTAAATATTTTTTATAAAATTTAATTAAATCAAAACGAATAAAAAAATAAATTAATTAAATAAACCAGAATAAAAAAATAAAAACAGAGAAAAAATAAAAAAAATTCAATGAAATAAAAAAAAACATAACCAAACAGAAAGCAAAAAAAAAACTGAAATGAAATATATAAATTGAATTTAAAAAAAAAATTATATAAAACATATTAAAAAAAATATTAAAGAAAAATATTGGAATACAAAAAATAAAAAAAATAAAATTAAAACTAAAAATATTATTAAATAAACTAAAATAAAATAGAAGAAAGTAGTTTTTTTTTAAATTCAATAATATGAAACAGAATAAAAAAATTAAGTATAAAAGAATAAATAGATAAAAATAAAAGTATTTAAGAAATTTAAAAATAATCAAAAAATATAAATATTAATAACGAAAATAAAAATAAATAAAAGAATTATATAAATAAAATCTTAAAACCAAATCAAAAAATTAATTTAAAATAAACAAAAAAAATATATAAAATTATAAAAAATTAAAATGAAAGAAAAAATCACAATGAAAACATTAAAATTAAAAAAATTATTAAAATTAAAAATATAATAATATAAACTAAAATGAAATGGAAGAAAATTAATTTTTTTTTTTAAATCTAATAAACCAAAACAGATTAAAAAAAATTGAGTATAAATGAAAGATTAAAAAATTTAAAAATTATAAAAAAAAAATTGAAAAAAAAATGATAAAATAAAAAAATAAAATAAAATAAAAAACAAAAAAGTTTAATAAAATAGACAAACTAAAAAATAAAAAATTAAAAATAAAAAAATTAAAAAAATTTAAAAGAAAGAAAAAACAGAATGCAAAAAAATAAAAAATAAAAATAAAATAAATAACTTGAAATAAAATGGAAGAAAATTAAATTTTTTAATAAAATCTTATAAAATAAAACAGATTAAAAATTAAATATAATACAAAAAAATAAAAAAAATAAAAAATTATAAAAATAAATTTAAAAACAATTTAAAAAATAGAAAAAAAAACAATAAAAAAATTAAAATGAATGAAAAAAAGGAGTAAAAAAATTAAACTTCGAAAGAATTGAAAAATAAAATTCATAATCACAAACTAAAATGAAATGGCAGAAAAAAAAAAAAAAATCAAAATGTAAATAAAATAAAACAGAATAAAAAAATTAAGAAAAGTAATAAAAAATTAAAAAAACCTTAAAGAAAAAATAAAAATATACAAAAAAAAATTTTAAATAATATTGAGAAAAAAAAAAAAAATAAAATAAAAATGTAAAAAATTTTAATGAAAGAAAATAAAACAAAATACCAAATGATAATAAAATGAAAAAATTTATTATATACAAAAATAAATAAAATTAAAATATAAATAATGTAAAAGAATAACATAAAAAAATAATTAAAAAATTATATTAAAAAGAAATTAAAAATAGAAATATAATAATAGAAATTAAAATAAAATAAATAAAAATAGATAAAACAATTGATAAAATAACAAAAAACAGAATAAAAAAGAATTAAAGAATAAAACTTAAATAAAAAACAGTGAAAACAAAAAATTAAAAATAAAGAAAAAATAAATAAAAAATAATAAAAAATAATAATAATAGTAATAAAATAGATTAAGAAAAGAATAAAATGAAATATAATATAAAAGATAAAAAATTACAAAAAAAAAAAATAAAAAAATAAAAAAAAAAATAAGAAAAGAAACGGAAATAAAAAAAATAGAAAGAACACAAAATAAATACAAAAACAAACAAAATAAAATGAGATAAATATCTTTTAAAAAGTAAATGTAAATTAAATTAAATATGAAAAGAAATTCTTTCACACATTCCCTCGTATAACATATGCACATACATACATATGCACATAAAATTCTACCTATACAATATCGTTATGCTTCTGTAAGCGATGTGACGTGACTCAGTTTGTCTGTGCTTGGCTGGCTGGCTGTCATGCCATTTATGGCTGCCATATTTTTAGGTATGTGCACATGTTTTTAGTAACTATACAATTTAATATGCCTGTCTGCCAGTTGAGTTTTTCTCAAAATTTCTACTCACAACAACAATTTCGCTTATTTTTTTTTTTTTTTTTTTTTTTTGTTCATCTCTTCTTTCAAATAAACTATTCATATGGCTTTCTGTATGCAAAAATTGCAGTTAAATAGTATATATGTGCCGCAGCTTGTGCGCGCGTGTGTGCAGATGTGTGTGTGGTGGAGCCTACTTAAGGCTGAGTGGCCGTTTTTTTATTGTCACATTTTATTTTATGTTTTTTTTTAATGTTTTTTTTTTGGCACTTTTGGCTGGCATTAGAAAAAAAATAAAATAAAAAGAAAAAAATAGAAATTTCTTCAGCTTCTCAGTAGCTACATTTTATACATTTATTTATATATATATATTTTTTTTGCATTTTTAAGAGATGTTTTTTGTGACTATGAGTGTGTATTCAAGCTTATTGAAGGCTCTGCATTGGAAGGGGGCTCATTTTGAGAGTTTATATGGAGGATTTTTGGCTAATTTAAGTGAGTAAGCTAGGGCAGTAGGTGAGTAGTAGGGATATAACAGGTGATCCATTTCGAATTTCCCTCCTTAAAAAAAAAAACAAAAAACAGAAAATTCGAATTCAATGGGAAATGTTTATTATCATTCGAAAGCAGAAATTCTTAGGCATTTTTTTTTTTTTTTGAATATTATCTCTCTCAAGTGTTGGCCGCGGCTACATAAAATGCACCAAATGCGTTCCATACGCCAGCCCGTGTTGCTGCGAACGGCGCTAAGTCGGGTCTCCACGGTCTTCGTGTACACGCTCAGCTACGGCCGCTATATTTTCTTCACTGCGTGCTGTACGTGGTCTATTCGGTCGAATATTATCCAATAATGTATGCTGCTGCGTCTCAAGATGGGTGATGATGGTGTTGCGAATAGTACGCTCAGTAGGCCAATTATGTTGACCATAAGTTGAGCGAAACGGGCGCGAAACACATTCTTTACCGAACTTGAATTTTCGTAATAAATTTGAGTGATTTGAAAACGTCGTTCAGGCGTTTTGGACTTTCCATGATGCATGACAGCTTGACGCGACTCACGCGTGATGTGTCAAGAAAAAGGCTATTGTAAGCAGTATCTCTACTTGGATTACCCTTTAGATGATTTTTTTTTTCATTTTTAATATATTTTTAATCACTTCAACTTTCAGTTTATATCAAAAACTGAATTTAATATTTTTGCGCCACCCCCAACTCTTATACTCTCACTTCAAAAACTCACTCCGGTGGTGGATCACACTTACCTACTTTTTGATTTTCCTATAAAATTTTATGCATTTTGTTTTTGTTTTTGTTTTTTTCATTTTTCATTTGCTTTTATTCATAAATTTTGCACACAAACACAAGGAGGGCTTGCATTGAGAGCATTTCGGTCCGCCTCCTGCCCAGAAAAGTCATCATATGTACAATGTGTATGTATGTATGTGTAAAATGTGTATGTATGTATTTATGTTTTCGGAGTGCAATATTGAAAATTTCATTGCAAAACTTTTTAATTACTTACTTATGCTGTTTTAAGTACCGACTTAAGTAGCACCCAGCAGTACTGGTGTGTGTAAGTAGGATGTTTGCCGAAGCCAATTTGCATACATACATATACGAGTGTATGTAAATGAAGTGAAAATCATAAAGACTAAGAAATGTTGAGGCGGAAATTGAAAAAAAAAACTTGCTTTTAATTGCATGTTTAATGACAAATGTAAATTAGTATCCTCAGTGGTCGTATGTGTATTTCGAGACACAGGGGGCGCAGTCAATCACTGACGCTTCTCGCTTGAGGTTTTCCTAGCACTTCCAACCTGATTATAGCAAAATCAAGCATTTAGCACACCAGTCAACAGTTTCTTCCCTTCACCCATCGTTCGATGCCGTTTGGAGATACCTAGTGACCCCATCTACTCTCTACCAGATGGTATTCCACTATCCAACGTCTGTTATGGCGTCGAGAACCTTCAAAGCTAGGTTTTCCACATTCATTCAGACAACGTAATCTGGCTAGCATAGCCGCTGTCTCTTAATTCGCTGAACTATGTCAATGTTGTCATATATCTTGTACAGCTCAACGCTTCAAAGTGCTCAGTATGCGCTGAACAACCGTTACCCCCCACCCAGAACACCTTTCTCGTTGCCACTTTTTCTCGCCACTGCCGAGCGGCAATTCTCATCGCACAAGCACTTATTGTGGAATACCTATTCTTCACCTCCCCTCAGAACTCCCAATTTTCAGGATTGCTGGTTGGCGAGTGTTCTCAGAGAGTAGAAGAAAACCGGTTGGTTGTCTACTCTCCTTTCTAGCTATTCGACGTCGTACCTCCTTTGTGCTTTGTGCTGATCGGCATTCTATGATGCACAGCAGCCGGGACGTAACCTCGCTGCTTGACAACACTAGGTTCGACCAGATTCGAGCTGATAATTGGATTACGGAGAGTAGGCACATCTACGACACTGGAGATCGATATTCCGTCTACCACAACATGGTTGACATGGTTTCGAGCTGTCTATTGTTGTTGTTGTTGTTGTTGTTGTTGTGAGTTGTTGTTGTGAGTTGTTGTAAGTTGTTGTAACGGCTAGCTAACTCCCCGTCTCAGGCGCAAGCAACGCTAGTCTACATTGACAAGCTGCTCATCTAACGGAAGTTCCAGAAAACGAGCTGTGTCGACGAGTCGGCAACAAGTGGAAGAGGGATGCTAGATGAGTTGGTTTTAGAAAGCATACAAAGAAATGTTGAGTGTCGCGTGTGCGCTCATTACATGCAGGAATATGTTGGGTATGTCGAGCTCAAATCTTGGTAGGTAAGTCGACTATAAGTCCAAGAACTTAATGGTGCCAGTATTGCTTGGTTCTCGTGAAGCAGCTCGAGCTCTTGGTCTGCTATAGGTGTTCATTGGACTCCGAGAACGCTATTCGGTTCGGTTTTCTGTTGCTGAAATGTATCTTACAAGGCGGGTACTCCCACCTTGATGTGGTACGTGGTGGTAGGGCTTCCAATAAGGTCGTCTAGGTCGGCTACATACCGGCTTTCACAGCACATCAAAATGCTCTTTAGCTGATAACATAGCTCTTTCACTGTTTCAGTGATGCATAGGTAACAACCGAAGGTTTCTCCCCACGAGACGGCGTCTTGGCAGGCTTCTAACGTGTTCAACTGCGGCTCACTAGTCCCCGGCATCCAGTTCGGTGCCGCGTACTTGGACCAATTGCCTTGTAAGTTGTGCTCAACTTTTCTGTAACTTGCCTCCAGGTGGTAGGGGCTAGCGATTTGAGGATTGTGTTGTGGTTCTGTACTTTGCTAGTCATATGGGAGGTCAAAGAGTGCAGACAACCGAATGTTACTCCCAGTTACCTGTGGTTGTGTATTGTTGGAGTTATGACGTCATCTCACTAAGTTTCACATCCACTTCGAGCCGATACGCCTTTGTGCAGCTGGTGAAGAGGGTTAAAATAAATGGAAAAAAAAAATAATGATTTTTTACAGTGCTGACAAAAATTGCAGCAGAGAAAAAAATTGAAAAAAATTAAAAAAAATTCAACAAACGAAATAAAATGCCCAAAAAATTCTATATATGTATTTGTGTATACATTTTCTTGACACAAAAGGTCATAGCAGACCGGCTAAAACAGCCTGTAATGACAATGTGTTGTACATAAAAGTGTACATTTGCATATACATATATATATCTACAGTCATGTATGAAGGTTCTTCATGCATTTTTTATGCCTATACATACATACACACAGACCCATATAACTGTTGGTGCACTGCAAGTGATAAACAAAGGGGACACGCCTACTACACTACTATGTCTGTCCATTTTTGTCACCGTTTCTGCACCAGAAATGTTAGTTAGATTGCAAGATAACGGTAAACGCATGGTTAACAGCTGCATTTTATGGCACTCACTCGCTCACTCACAGGCGTTGGCGGCGTTGTTAAGTGCAAATGACATTGAGTTGACAGTTGTCATGGCGGTTGTTGCAATGTTTTGTTGTTGTTGTTTTTTTTTTTTTTTGTACCAATTTTTTCAGAAGTCGACAGGATTTTTGTTGTTTAAATATATATTTTTTTCCTTATTGTAATTTTTATTTTATTTTTTTAATTTTATTATTATTTTATGTTTTTTTTTATTTAAAAAAATTTTTTATATATTTTTTTTTATACTTGTTGTTGTTGTTGCTGCTGTAGTGCAAGTTTTAGGTTGAGTAGTTTTACCAAGGTAAAGGTGAATATGCGCGCAGAACGAAACCATAAAGTGTACGAAAAATTACAACAACAACAAAAAAACGATTTACTAAGAACGAATAAAACTATGAAAAAAAACATAAAAAAGAATATAAAAAATTTTAAATATATATAAAAGGAATAAAAAAATTTATAAAACCATTATAAGAAATAAAAAATTTTAATTAAAAAATAATAATTAAAAATTAAAAATTATAGAAAAGTATAACAAATAAAAAATTATAAAAAAATAAAATAAAATTAAAAAAAGAAAAAATTATTAAAAAAATAAATAAAAAATAAATAAAAAATTTAAAGATTATAAAAAGAAAAAAAAAAATAAAAATTTATAAAAAATAAAAAAAATTATGAAAAAAAATTAAAAATGTTTAAAAATACAATATAAAATTATAAAAAAAAAATTATAAAAAAATATAAAAACAAAAAAAAATAAAAAATTAAAATATAAAATATAAAAAAATATTTAAAAAATATTTGAAAAAACTGAAAAATAAATAATAAAATATCACTTACGCTATCATGGTATAAGAAACCATTCTCTCATGCTTGTCTGGACACCCCATATGTTCGTATAATAGTTTTTACCAAATTCAAAACATAAAATAGTCAAAAACAATCCCAGTTTCGACCCGTAAACTTGGCCAATACAAAAATTTTGAGAGTAGATACGTAAAGCACATAACGAAAGAGCTTGTACTAGCGATATATATACATTAGGTTTCGCTTTCCATAGGATAATCTTTGGATTTGATGTAATTTTATATTTTAATATGTAAATTCAGTCTCGTTTACCGTGGGACAATACCTGCAAGTGATTTAGCTCTCTACTTTTCCGCTTGTAAGAAAATTTGAAGTACAAAAAAAAGCGTTGAAAATTTAAATTGAAATTTTTTCATAATTTAAACGAGTTGACATGGCGTATGCGTAACATTTTCTGCTTGATAACCACTAGGGGACTCTGCATCAACACTTTCTCAATGGCTAAAGTAGTGGTTTACTGAGCTCCGTACGTACCAATGCAAGTAACCGAACCATAAGGGCAACCGGATAACCTATTCACAGGAGTATTTGACGATGTTCAAGCGCAATCCTAACGGATTCTTTAACCTTTTCGTTACCACAGACAAAAAATATTAATTTAAGAAGAAAAAATCCTTAAGCAAAGGAAAAAACTTATTAAAAATTGTAAAGAAAATTCAAAAAGTTATCAAAGGAATTTTTATCATTTAAATGCACAAAAAATTAATAAAATTCTCTTAATTAATATTCAAAAAGAATTATGCTGCCAATTTTTTTTTCATAAAATAATTTCAATTAGTATTTAATAAAATATTAATGAAATTTTTTTTATTAGAAGTTGCAACAAAAATTCATAGAATATAATTTTTTATTATTATTTAACAAACAGGCGCTGCGACAATTTTTTATAAAAAAAAAATGCGTAAAAAAATTTAAATTTAATTTTTTTATAAAAATTTTATGATTTATTTTAAACTACGAAAGTAATTAACAAAAACCAAAAAAATTATTAAAATTTTTTTAAAATATGTGTATATAAAATTTTAGGTTTTTTTGTCATTTTTTTTATAAATTTTTTTTTCTCAAATATATATATATTTTTTTGTATCACTGCGTCTGTGAATTGATTTTTAATGTCCAGCACACGCGTGCTACTCAACATCCACACGCATTTGTATACATTGAAGAGCCACAACGTGTGTTGCAAGCGCAAAAGCTAACGAGAAAAAAAAACAATTGTACTAACGGTAACTAACACACGTATAACAAATAACAAAGGTGACAAAAAACACTGTGGCAAGGTTGCATAGCGTTTTTTTTCCACTAAAACGTGCACATGCACACATATATGTATGAGTATATGCTTGTGTGTGTATGACATGATACAATATGTTGGCATTCCATGTCAATATCGTGAGAGTGTGTGAACGTGAGTGGCAGCAGGCAAGCATTTCATTGGAGAGCATCAGTTTAGGTGCTCTCAACGCGCCGAACGCACCGAACGCACTGAACGCACATGAAACAGCAACAATTTCTCAAAGCACGTACGCGGCCTACACACAACACAGAGGAGTACATGCGAGTACACTAAGAACAAAACAAAATAGAGAGAAAAAAAATAATAATAATGACCGCAGGAACAAAATGTAAAGGTAAAAAACTATAAAAGAATTTACTGAAAACGATGCGAGAAATATGCGTGAAGAAAAAAAATTCACGAAAAAACCCGCATGAATCAGAGTAGAGCCAGGAGCAGTAGGAGTGGAGTGTAACAGGAATACAAAGAGACGTGCCGAGCAAGTTGATTTAATATTTATTTGTACGCTCTCTGGCGCTGTTCGTCGAGTTATGAGCCGTGAGACGCTTAAAATTTACATTAAAAGAGCAAAAAAAAAAAGAAAAAATTAAAAAAAAAATTAAAAAAAAAACAAATAAAAAGCGTGGAAAATTAGGAGTTTTCTTGAGTTTTTCTTTCGCCCTGCAGATAGGGCACAAGTATTTACCCACCGTAAGTTATGCCTGTCGTACGAGGCGACTAGAATCCAATAGTTCCCGCGGCAGTCGGGTCTTTATACTGGAACGACCCGGATTTTTATCCGGCCAAGGGCTGTCACTCCCGCAATATTCCCCGAAGACCAATTTGTGGGATTTTACTGCGGTTACAACAACAACAACAATAACAACAACACAAGTTTTCTTGACATTATTCATAGAAAAAAAAAATATATATAAAAAAAATAAAAAATAAAAAAATTAAAAATAGAAAAATTAAAATTTTTTCTCAAACATTTAAAAAAAAAGCTAAATTTCAACAAAAATTAGGTCACCCTATTGCGAAATCCTTGAAGGAAATATTTATAAAATAAAATGTATTAAAATTTGGAGTTCATTTCGATATGTTTCCTCCATAGTATAGCACTGCCTTCACAGCTTGTTGGAACTGCAGGTGCTTTGCGTAGGACATATATTTAAAAATTAAAAATTTACTGGAAAAAAATTTAATATTTTTAATACCTAAGTACCTATTTCACACGTTTTTTGTGAATTATTTTTGAATAATTTATATTTTGAAAAATATTCCCTCCAAATATTAAATTTTTTAACATTTTCCTCCTCTTTTTACTCTCTTTACAGCACTTCCGGCCTGACTGCAGCACAGAATTGTTAAAAATTCTCAATTTGAAAAATAAAAATAAAAAATTTTGAAATCACTAGAAAAACTCTCCGTGACTTCACATAAATTTCAAACTTCACATAAACACACAGAGAAAAAAGTTCTCCCCCACAAAGCACCAGTCCCCCAAATACAGAAGTATCTGCCTCGCGGAAGAGCTCCATTTGTGTTCCGGCAATTTCAGCGCGTAAAATGTTTCACATCTCCGCACAGGAGTCGAGACTTAACAATGCGAATAAAACTGCAACTGCAACACCAACAACAACAACAACAATAACAATAAGACCAACGACCATAACAACAACAACAGCAGCAGCAACAACAACAACAACCATCACATCAACACCACGCACACATGGCAGCAACTCGTGCGGCGATCGCAACGCTTGTCAAACCATTGATATACGCAAATTGGCAGCGACCGCCGCGCAACTAGAGGCAGCGAGTAATGGGCAGCGCAACAGCGGCGTGTGTGCAACAGAAGCAGCAGCAGCAGCAGCAGCAGCGTCGTCGGTGGGAGCGACGCCTACAACAGCTACAGCGAATAACTACAACAAGTACAACAACAACAACAACAACAACAACAGCAACCATATACAGCAGCGTAGTGGAAGTGGCAGCAGAGGCGGTAATAGCAGTGGCGGCTATGCAGCAGCAACACGATCAAGGTTGAAAGCAACAACAGCAACAACAGCAACAGCAACAACAACAACAACAGCAACAGCAACTAAAACAACAACTGAAATTACAACAAAAACAGCAACTAACAATAAACTAGCAACAATAACCAACTCAGCGGCAGCGACGAAAATGCATTCCAACGCGACGCCAATGGTGGAGAGCGTCGTTAGCGGCAACGCGGGCGGCGCTGTGGTGCTAAATATAGGCAACGCCGCCGATGCGCTACAGCGCCACGGCAGCGCGCACAGTAAAAGCAGCGCAGGTAGTGGCAGTAGCCACCAGCGTTCGATGCGCGGCAGTGGGAGTGCGCGCAGTCGGAATAAACAGCGGAAAACTAGTTCCTCAAGTGCCAAGGCGGCTGCCGATGGTAGTGGCGGTGGCGTTAGCAAAACAACAAAACCTACAACAACAACAACAACAACAACTAATCCTACTAGCAATAAGTTAAACGCAGCGCAGCCAAAAGCTTCAGGCTCCAATCAAGCCGAGCCGACGACGGCGCGCAACACAGCGCAACGCTCAAGCAGCAAACGCAGCGCAACTAAGAGTGACAGCCAACAGCAGCGATCGCAGTCGAATTTAGATGCGCGTTCACCGCAACCGAGTCGCACCACGCGTCAATCGCAATCATCGTCATCGCGCGAACATTCACGCTCACGCTCACGCTCACGCTCGCGTTCACAACAGCGCAGTGATGAGGAGCGCACCACACGTCCGACTGAACGCGATGCGGCTGCCTTGACAGTGGCTAGACAGCGGCGCCGCCATGGCAGTCGCAATTCGTTGGTGAGCGTCGAGCGTGGTGGCCAACTCGTGGAGCGCTCAAAAAAGCGCGCAAACGAAGCGGAGGAGGATGAGGAGGAGTCCTATACGTCGTCATCGGGTGTGAGTTGTAATGGCTCATGCAGTTCGGATGATGGCGATTCGAATAGTTCGACATCGAGCGGTGAACCGAATTTGCCATATCCTGGCTTTCCAGAGATCTCATGCTGGATATTCACGCAGGACTCGGAGTTGCGTAATTGGTGTTTGCGGCTCATCACCAATCCATATCCTTTTCAAAGAGAACTTTAAAGACATTTTTAAAATAATTTTTTTTAATTTTTTTTTAAATATTTTTTTCAATTCTTTTTTATGAAAAAGTGTTGGTACTTAAGCAGTTGGAAGGTGAGTTAAATGAGTTTAGCCTAAAAGTATGCAATAAAAAATTTATAAAATATGCTCTCCAAAGCATTAGCTATTTTCAGAAACGCGTCAAAAACTAAAAGGAAACATTTTACAGCCAAAAAGTATGCAATAATATTATGAAAAAAATTTTCTTTGACTTTTTTTCAAATTGCTGACCACAGGAGCGACTGAAAATCTTTAAATTCATCTACAAACTGAAATTATATAAAAACTATGAAATTTTGATACAGTTAAGATCTCAAATTTTAAATTATTACTTTTGAAAATTCAATTTTTTTGACATTTTGCCTAAACTTACGCACAAAAAGTAATAAAAAAGTTCAAAAATAAAAATTTTTTGTCACTTCAGCGATATTTTAAGCTTCACTTTTGAAAATTTTCATTTTTCAAATTTATTACTTTTGAAAAATCAATTTTTTTTTGTGGACTTTTTCCCAAAATTACGCATAAAATTTAATAAAAAAGTTCAAAAATCAAAATTTTTTGCCACTTCTGCGATATTTTAAGCTTCACTTTTGAAAATTTTCCTTTTTCAAATTTATTACTTTTGAAAATTCATTTTTTTTTTGGCATTTTGCTCAAAATTACGCATAAAAGTAATAAAAAAAGTTCAAAACTCAAAATTTTTGCCACTTCAGCGATATCTTCAGCTTCATTTTTGAAAATTTTCATTTTTCAAAAATATTAGTTTTGAAAATTCAATTTTTGTTGTTGACATTCTGGCTAAAAATACGTAAAAAAATTCAAAAACCAAATGTTTTGTCCTCTTCAGCGATATTTTCAGCTTAACTTTTGAAAATTTTAATTTTTCAAAATTATTACTTTTGAAAATTCAATTTTTTTTTTAATTTTGCCTAAAATTACGCATAAAAAGTAATAAAAAAAAGTGCAAAAATCAAAATTTTTGAATTTCAGCGATATTTCTAGCACACAAAGCTTTCCTTTTGAAAATCATTTTCCTCCCCAATACTATTCTAGGCCTAACTAACCGCAAAAAAACTTGTAAAGAAAGTCAAACAAAAGCGAAAGCAAAGCAAGTAGCAGCTTCTAAGCACAATTTAGTCGATATCGCCAGACAAATCAACGAAATATTCTTTTTTTTTTTTTGCTTTTCTTCTTCACTTTTTTCTTGCTCTTTACTGTGCCCATTTGGCGGTCAACGATTTTTCGTGCCGAAAAGTGCACATAAATCAAATAAATTAAATGTTAATCAAAAGCGCTTTAAGTGGCAATTGGTAGTAGGTAGTAGGGGGAAAAGCAAACTGTTAGGAATCGTTGGAATTTGTTTAAGAACGAAATAGAAACCAGGCAGAGAAGTGAAGAAAAGAGTGGTTTTTCTTTTAGGAATGTGTGTGTGTGGGTTGTTGGTGCAAGCATTTTAACGAATGTGCGAAAGTGATTTTAAGGGTGGAAAAATGTGGAAATAATAAATAAGAGAAATAAGCTGGTGTGAGACTACTACTACTACAGAGTTATTCATTTTTCGATTTCCAAACTAAACTTAAATAAAATGCATTTAAAATCATTTTTTTTTTTTGTGAAATTCCTTTTTTATTATAAAGTGTTGGCCTTGATATTATATCTGAAACCCCGCACCTCCACAATCAAATGACTACCACATGAATTTTTGAAAATTTCAATCCGTTTGAGATAGTTTTCGACCACTTTTTGCCACCTAGTGCGCGGTATCTCAACCATAACTTGACGATTGCTGGTTTTCAAGAGCTCAAAAGTTAAAAATTTATCCCCATAAACAAGGTCTTTCGCGTAGCCTTACAAAAGAAGGTCCAACCATGTTAAATCTCACGAGCTCGTTAGCCAGCCCAGAAGAAAAATTACGCGCCCGTGAAATCTCTCACGCAATAAAGGTATATTCGCTCATGCTGTGTGGCATGTGGCACCATTTTGTTGTTCGAACCACATATTCTACCAGTCGTGTTCTTCAATTGCAGGCCAAAAAAAAGTCGGTTATCATACGCGACGGACACACCATCAGAGCAATGAGCGCACCAGACATTAATTTTTTTTTTTTTTTTTTTTTTTTTTGTATTTAATAGTCTCTCTTCACTTAGTTGAGGGCTCTCGGTGCCCCAAATGTGACAATTTTGCTTATTTGCTGTATCCACCGAGTGAGAAAATTTGTTGTGGAAAATTTTGTTGAAAAAATCGAAAAAAAAATCGTTGTGAAGCTGGCTTCAGTTGTTGTGTGAGCTGAACCTCATCCAAATTTTTTTCTTCAACTCTAAGAATAAATTTTGCATCCAAATAACGAAGAAGCAATAACAAAATATATTTTAAAATAAAATAAATGAAAAAATAAATAAATAAATAAAAAATAAAAAAAATTTAAAAATAAAAATTCGACTGAAATAAAAAAAATAAAAAAATAAAAAAATTTAAAATAAAATTAAAATAAATTGAACTAAAATAAAATAAATCTAAAACAAAATAAAATATAATAATACTAATAAAAAATATAGTAAAATACAATAAAATAAAATAAAATGAAAACAAATTAAAGTAAAATAAAATAAAATAAATATTTAAATTAATATCAAATAAATAAAAAATTAAATAAAAATAAATAAAATTAAAATAAATATAAATAAGTTAATATAAATTAAAATAAAATCAAATTAAATTAAATTAAATTAAATTAAAAAAAAAAAATAATAAAAAATTTAAAAAAAAATAAAAAATTTAAAAAAAATTTTAAAAAAAATTAATAGAGATAAAGTAAAATAAAATAAAATTAAGTTAAAACAAAAAAATATAATAAGATAAGTTAAAAATTAAATTAAATTAAATCAAATTAAATTAAATAAAATTAAATCAAATTAATTAAATTAAATTAAATTAAATTAAAGTAAAATAAAATTAAACAAAATAAGAATAAATAAAATAAAATTAAATAATTTAATTTAATATAAAATAAAATAAATAAAAATATATATAAAAAAAAATAAATAATTTGAAATGAAATAAAATTAAAAACGTAAATTTAAAAAATATTTAAATAAAATAAAATAAAATAAAATAAAATAAAACTAAAACCAAATAAAATATAATAAAAGAAAGGAAAATAAAAACTAAAGTAAAAAAAAATTTGTATAAAAACAAAATTAAATTTATCTTAAACAAATTCATGACATAAAGCACCGAAGGTAAAGAAAAAAGTCACTCAAAAATATTTGTTTTTGTTTGCAAACAATATAAAAAACTAACACACTACAAAATATACACACACTCACACACACATATGTTTTCTGCAATTTTTTCCGCTGTTGCTTCTAACATAATTTCCGTGAGTAAACAATTTGTATGGACAAACTGGTCAAAAGGCGCATATACTACCTGCATGAGCGCAAATAAGCGCACATATATATATATATAAATATATATATATATATATATATACGTATGTTGCATATGCATTATTTATAAACCTGTGCATATGCTGGCAATAAATGCCAACTACCAGTTACACTACCACATTTTTGCCTTAACTCTTACACTTATATATATATATATATGCTTGTTTGTGTGTGTAATTCCTTTTATTATTACTTGCACCGCTAACTGCCTGAGCGCTTTACTGCCAACGATAAGCAACGATAATAATAACAACAACAACAACAACAACAAAAACAACCATTAAACTCAACGACAACTCCAGCTTCAGCTGCTAGTTGCCATTGCCCTTCACCCTTGCACCACCTTGCTAGCCTTCGCAGCGCTTTGTTTGCTTTGCTACAGGTAACTGCTCTCTGTGTTATTTATGTAGCGGAAGCGGAAATAAAAATCAACGATAGTAAAATATATTTATTTTTTATTTATTTATTTTCTACTATTTTTTCATACTTCTTTACCTTCATGTATATTTTGTTGGCGAGCGCACACAGCCACCGTATTGCTGCATACAAGCCCGCGTGTTCGAGCTGTGCTCCTGCTTGTCGTTGCATACATTTGGGGGCACGCGAAATAGCTGAACGAACATGTATTTTGATGCCTTTTTAACGCTTTCATTTTATTTATCTTATTTATTACATTTTCCAGCAATTTTGGTTTGCTTATTTTTTATTTTGCTTTTCTTTCATGTTTTTTTCCGTTCATATTTCATTTTTATGGTATTTTTTTTTTTTTTTTGTATATACCTGCATTTTTTATTCATATTTCTCGGTTTATTTTTATTTCAACCATGCCATGCTCGAGGCCTTTGCGTTAATTGGAGAATCTGCTGGGAATATTTGTTTACCCTTTCTTTGGCATCTTTTCATGTTATTTATGACTTTACGCGTTATTTAATTCAATCTTCATATTTTACTCGTTGGTAAGCAAGGTAAATAAATCTAGATAAAAATGAAATTAATAAAAATATATTAAATAAATAAAGAAATAAAATCAAACAAAAATAAAAAAATACATAAAATAATAAAAAATAAATAAAATACAGGAGACCTAAAATAATTAAACTAAAATGGAAAAAGAAAAAGAAAATTTAAAAAAAAAAAAATTAATTAAAAACTAAAAAAAAAAATTAAAGAGATAAAACAAAATAAAATTAATGTAAAAAAAAATTAATGTAAAATAAATCGGGATCTTAAATTGAAAGCGTACAAAATATAGCTTGTGCAAAAACAGAAATCGCTCGGCCGTCCCAAGCGACATCTCTACGTTCTATGGGCTTTTGAAAAGTTCCCAGAATATCCGACGTTTTCGAGCCAAGCGTTCCAGTTCAGCAATGAGGCACATTTCTGGCTCATTGGGTATGTAAACAAACGAAATTGCCGCATTTGGGACGAAGTGGCAACCTGAAGAGATTCAAGAGCTACGATTTCATCCAGAAAACCAACGGTTTGGTGTGAATTGTGAGCCGGTGGAATCTCCACTCCATATTTATTCACAAATGATGCCGGTGAGCATGTAACCGTCAATGGCGATCGTTATTGCGCCATGATAACAGACTATTTAAAGCTCGTGATCTCCGCAACATTTGGTTTCAACAAGACGGCGGCGCCACTTCCCACACATCACATCAATTAATGGGTTTATTGAGAGAACACTTCGGTGAGCAGATAATTTCACGTTTTAGGCCAGGTGATTGGCCACCAACATCCTGTGATATCACACCGTTATATTTTTCCCTGTGTGGTGGGTGTAAAGTCTAAAGTCTATGCGGACATTTTCGCTTCGATTCAGTCCACGGAGCAGAACATCAAGCATGTCAGCCGCCAGTTATCATGCGAATTGCTCGAAGGAATCATCGAAAATTGGACTCAACGGGTTGACTGACGTGAGACGTAGCCGCGGCCAACATTTGAAAGAGATAATTCTGCAAAAAAATAAAATAAATGCCAAAGAATTTCTCCTTTCGAATGATAATAAACATTCCCCAACATTAAATTTGAATTTTCTGTGCTTTTTTCTACTAAAAAAAAGTAGGGTACCTCGAAATGGATCATCCGTTACAACAAAGAAAAATGGTAGTGAAAGTAACAGCTGTTTCGTAGTTTCACTGCATCTCCTCAGCAGACTTCTTTTGCCAGTGATTGAACCAACGGCTACTGACTTCACAGGCGAGTGCTCTACCACTGAGCCAATATCAGCCATGTAATCTTGTTGATGCAATATTCAGTTCATTATCAACCAACGAGTATTAAAAAAAAATATTTAAAAAAAAATTATCTTATTCTTTTATTAATTTTTTTTTTTTTTAATTCAATTTTCTATAATTTTATGTATATTTTTTTTTCTAATTTTTTTTTCTTTTAGTTGGTATTAATTTAACTTATTTTATTTGATTTTATTTTATTATTATTTTTATTAAATTGGTTTAATTTTAAAAAATATAAAATCAAATTAATTTATTTAATATAATTTATTTTAATTTAATTTAATTTAATTTAATTCATTTCAATTTAATTTATTTTAATAATTTAATTTAATTTTTTTGTTTATTTTTTAAATTTAATTTTTAGTTTTATATTATAATTTTTTTATATTTTTTTTTATTTTTTTATTTTTTTTTTTTTTTGATTATAGTTTTTTATCAGTTTTATATTCTTATAATTTTTTATTTTTTTTTTATTTTTTTTAAATAATTTTTATTTTTTATATTTTATTTATTTAACTTTTTTATTTAATTTAATTTTATTTAAGTATATATTTTTAAATTTTTTTTGCTATTATTTTTATTTTTGTATTTATTTAATTTTTTGAATTGTCACTCTCCTTCATTCACCTAGAAACTTTCAGAAATAATCCATTTCCTGCCAAACAATAACCAACAATATCTACTTAATTCAATGTCACAGTGAAAGGATAACAAAATGCTGCTGAGATTACATTGCAAAGTGTAGAGAATAGAGAGCAGTAGCAACAACAATAGCAACAATAACAAATAAAGCATAAATAATAATAGAAAATTGCGTGAATTGTTCGAGAATAACAAAGCAGACGAGAGAGAGAGAGAGTGACAATAAAATACAAAAGATATATATATATATATATGTATACATATATACATAAATATGTTTATATTTGAGCAGGGCAGCAAGCATGTGTAGTAAATAATAACCACAAAAGGAAATTTCCGCAATTGTTGCACTTCGTTTAGATCACATTTGTACGCCGGCATGGTCCGGTGGCATGCATATGGCATGAGCAACATGCGAGTATTTGTTTTGTGTTATTGTTGTTGTTTCTGTTGCGTGCATGCTGCTTAGGAAACATACAAACATACTTAAATGCTATATAAATTTACTGTTGATTGTTATTGTTATTATTATTATTGTCTTCTTGAGTTAAATCACATATGCAGTGTAGTGTAGTGCTGAGCAGCGGTGATTTCAGCTCAAGACGACTCAGTCTCAGTGACGTGACGAATGTATTAGTACTCAACAACAACTCAGTTGTAGGAAACTGCAAGTTACTTTAGTGTTGTTATTGTTGCTTTTATGTTGCTGATATGTGTAAAATCTTGAATTATACAAAAACACACACACACACATACACACGCATTTTGGTTTGTAGTCTCGCTTGCATGCCATACTCTCGTTTACATTGTCCACACATACATACAAATACATATAAATTTCTAATTCTACTTTCAAGTTACCACTTTCTTAAGTTGTTATTGTTGTTTCATAGTGTTAATATGTGCTTATGTCGTTTTGCTTTACCATTTGTTGTTGCGCAGGCTGCGTGTGGCACATCTGCGCTGGTGGTAAATTGAAATTTCGTGCAAACACCGTTATTAGTACTTACTTATATATATGTGTACACCTTGTGTTGTTGCTTTGTTTATGTTGGTGTGCGTGTTGACGGTAAACGAAGTGTGTGCTCAAGTGCATTATGCTCGAAAATATTTACTTCAAATTTTGGCAGTTCTTACAGCTTCGTAGTAATAACGGATGATCCATTACAAGGTTTTCTATTTTTTAAAGAAAAAAAAAACAGAAAATTCAAATTTAATAGGGAATGTTAAGCATCATTCGAAAGAACATTCTTTGGCATTTTGCTTTTGAAGATTATCTCTTTCAAATGTTGGCCGCGGCCACGTCTCAGATGGTCCATCCGTTGAGTCCATCTTTGGGGAATTTTTGTTATCATTCGAAGAACATTCTTTGGCATTTATTTTTTTTTTGCAGAATTATCTTTTTCAAATGTTGGCCGCGGCTACGTCTCACGTCAGTGATCCCGTTGAGTCCAATTTTCGATGATTCCTTCGTGGAATTCGAATGATAACTGTCGAATGACACGCGTGCTGTTTTGCCCCAAGGCCTGAATCGAAGCGGGACTGTCCGCATGGACTTTAGCATTTACATATCCCCACAGGGAAAGTCTAACGGTGTAGTATCACACGATCTTGCTGGCCAATCGACCACGGCCCAAAACGTGAAATTATCTGCTCAACGACGAAGTGTTCTTTCAATAAATCCATTGATTAATGCGATGTGTGGTGGAAGTGGCGACGCCATCTTGTTGAAACCAAATGTCGTGGAGATCACGAGTTTAAATTTCAGGCATCAAATAGTCGGTTATTATGGTGCCATAACGGTCGCCATTGACTGTTACGTTCTCATCGGCATCATTTTTGAAGAAATATGAGCCGATGATTCCACCGGCCGACAAACCAAACCAAACCAGGTATTTTTTCTGGATAAAATGGCAGCTCTTGCGCCTCTTCAGGTTGCTCTTCGTCCCAAATGTGGCAATTTTGCTTGTTTACATACCCAATGAGCCAGAAATGTGCTTCGACGCTGAACAAAATTTGGCTCAAAAACGTCGAATCTTCTTGGAACTTTTCAATAAAGCGAAGCGATGTCGCTTTCAATTTAGGATCTCGACGTAAAGTGCGCCAAGTCGTTCTACATGTGAGTTCGAGTTGCTGCGAACGGCGCCAAATCGACTCTCCACCACGATCTTCGTGTACACACTCAGCTACGGATGCTATTCATATTTTTTGTTCACTGCATGCTGGACGTGCTCTGTGGTCTATTCGGTCGAATATTATCCAATAATGAATACTCAAGGGTCTCAAAATGGGTGATGCTGTTGCGAATAGTACGACGCTAAGTAAGCCTATTATGTTGACCATAAGTTGTGGCGAAGCGCGCGCGAAACACATTCTTTACAGAATGTGAATTTTCGTAATAAAGTCGGAATGATTTGTAAAATGTATTTGACGTGGCCACCACGAGTAACCTTTTCAACGGACCAAGGTGCTATGCTGTTTCTAATTGGAGCAGATTTTTTAAGTGATGAGTCTCAAATCGTACGCAAAATACACAGGAGGTTTGCCTTCTTTCACTTTAGCTGACTTCTAGAGCAGTTTTGGACCATAAAGTAAGCATTTCTGACCATTTTCAGGGATGAAATTTTCTATCTTGCGTTAGCTTGTAGAGATGTTGCCACCCTTTCATGCTTATTTTGGTTTAAAACTTACTAAGTGAAGTGATTAGCTTTCCTTTCTCTACATTAATCTCTAATGGAAAAAAATTTAACGGTAATAAAACTGCATAATGGAGTAAAAAAAATTTTTAAGCTGAATTTAATGGCAAAAAAATGCTAATAAAAAATTATTGTGCATTTGCCGCAAGCTTTTTGAATATTTTTTTGCCAAGCGGAACTGCTGTTATTGTACTTTTATTTCATAAAAAAATTTTTTTTTTACTTTTTTTAATTTTTTTATTTAAAATTTAATTTTTTTTTAATTTTCTTTTTTAATTTTTTTTTATTTTTTGGAATTTTTTTCCCCACTTTTTGCATATTTTTTTCGCCACTAACCACTAAAATATGCATCAATAAACAATAGTTGACCACAAAATGCTTTTCGAATTGACCTAAAATTGGCTTAAGTGCTTAATTGCTCAGGCGCGTTAAACCGCATGGGAGTTAGGGAGTTGAAGCGCTTCAAAAGCGGGTGAGTGCAAGCACGATAGAGAGGAAAGAAACAAAGCATAAATGTGAAAGAGAAGAAGAGGAAATGCATATGTGTGTTGCAGAATGCAAAAAAAAAAAAAAGAATTAAAACAAAAACAACAACAACAAATACAATAAAGTATCTGTGAGCCGCCGGACATTAACAGAGACACATGACGATGACTCTGACTATGAGAGAGCGTGCAATGGACCTTGAATACATGCAAAGGGGATTTTCTTGTAAAAAATTATAATTGAAGACCAGCAGTGGTCAGTGAAGAGGGTGATCCACTCGAGGTTGGGGACTAAACGATAATTGAAGTATATACGAGCTATAAAACGGAAGCGTACTGTTAACACTGTGCCTCTCTCTCTGTGTGTGTGTGTGTGTGTGTTTGTGGAAAACACACATTTCCATTGACAACCTAACCTCCTCCGCTGCAATCGAGCTGAGCTGAGCTGAGTTAAGTGCAAATAATATCAAATATCGATTTTCAGGCAGAAAGTAAAAAAAGGAAAACTCTGCTTTGCGTAAATATAACTGTAATATGTATATATTTGTGTGTGTATAAACATTTCCACACACAAATACAAACATAAATATGTGTTTGTATGCATGCAGTGAAGTATTTGAAGTGCTTTGCAGTTGCATTTTATATGTCTGTGCTTTATGACAAGCATATCAATACAGGCATACATACATACATACATACATACATACATACCTACTTAGATACATACATGCATACATACATACACATTAAAAATTGATTGCACATCGCGTTGACTGCGTTTATTGGCGTCAATGTGTCGGCGAAATAAAAATTGTAGCGAAACGCATGAGGACAATAAAGTGTTGAGAGAGAGAGAGTGTGACAGAGAAAGAGAAAGAGAGGGAGAGAGAAAGAGAAAGCATGTAGACGAGACATGTATCAACTATTTTATCCGGTGAGCAGTTATAGTGGCTGGGCTGCACTCAATTTCTGCTCTTCCATCCACGTCCCGTGATCCGGAAATGAAAGCGCAACCCTTGAGCAGATGCGTTAGCCAACCCGTATGGAGTCTACTTGGATCACGGCTAAAAGAGTGGAATTTTTAGCGAAGCCACTCCGATATATTCAGCCCCTCGGGCTCGCTGAAGTCCATTGTAGCGTCTGTTCACCAGAGTTGCGACTGTGAATAGGCATCGGTCTTCAAGCATCCAGCTCGCTATACAAAAGTGTGTGTAAAATCCAAACCCAATCGCCTAGCAGAGTTTGTGTGCTGCGCCTGGGAACTTCCACGCAGAAACTAGCTGCAATGCAAAGTTCAACAACAGCCTCGAATGAAAGATGCCCACCATTGATAACGACCACAGCAAGTGTAGCAAGAGTAATGGTTTGAGGACACGACCCCCTCAAGGGTTCGAGGTTCAAGATTTTACCCGCATGCCTGTCGTAGGAGACGACTAAAATCCAATAGTTCCCGCGACAGTCGGGTTTTCATACCGGAACGACGGATTTTTATCTGTTCAAGGACTGCCACTCCCACAATATCGCCCGCAATCCAATTTGGGAAACTTTTATACGGTTCCAACAACAACAACAACAACAACAACATTTGAATGCATGCACCTAGAAAGTCTGATCATTTAATTGGAAAGCTATCCAGCTACCAGCTGATTGATGTACTCGTAAGACTAAAGGCTGATATCACCGCCATCGAAGAATTGCAATGGATGGGACTGGGACGGAGAGGAGCTACTACAGCAGCCATAAAAATAAGTGCAAATTTGTCGTCGACTTCGTAGTGGCAGAGAGAGACTCAGTCGCCGAGTGCTGGCATACATCCCGGTGGAAGAAAGTCTCGCCACAGTCAACCTCAAAGCAAAGTTATTGAACACACCGCTGATTTACGAGCACGTCACCTACGGAATAGAAGTATGATGTGGCCGAAGACAAAAACTACAAGCGCTTGGAACGCACTTATGAGCACTGCTCAAGTCACATCATCAAAGTCTCCATGAATAAGCATCTCCAAATGGTCTGGGATTGATCGTTTTCGCTACTATGGTCATCTGTACTATCAGATTCCAACATGAAAAAGTCAATCAGGTCGCTTGGCTGTGTCCAGATCGATGTTCCGATAGGCGGACGACATGTCTTCAGTATTCCAGATGTGCGTACTCTCAACATCTTCTAACAACGGACTGGAAGGGCTTCCCATGTACTGCCGCCTCAGAAACAATTGGTTTTTGAGAATATCGAGAAAACAAACAGCTGTTTCGATGAAGGATTCCATACCTGCCTCGCAACGCGACGATCGACCACAATATCAGCAGGGTAGAATACTCGTAGATACTGAGAGCAGAAGAGGGAAACGAGACACAATTGCAGAGGGAAAAAAGAAAGCGGCCGAAATGCGTGAAGTTCAAGCTCTTCATGAAAGTCTGGCCGATAGGTGTGAGTTCTATGAAAAATTCTATGAAAACTTGCTTCGAAGAGTGCTCGGCTGACTATTGGAATGTGCCTGTGCTCTGTCTAATCCGAAGGAAGTGAGACTGCACGCTCAATGCGTCAATATTGGCGTCTTGAGCCTCCTCAATATGGCAATTATATATCTATCGAGCCCTCTGCTGGGAAAACTGCTGCCAACTGTCAATAAACTGATCAGGTGTGGTCAGTGAGGCTTTAGATCTGGTAGATCCACCATAGATCAGTTATTGACCATGCGACAAATGATTGAGCCAGGTTTTCCCCATCTGATCTTTTCACCGAAATGCACGCCTAAACTTTTTCTCTGCATTAAATACTTCCAAAGCTGGAGTTTTGTCCCACATAGGAATGACTTGGATTAGTTGTTGTTGTGGTTGTTGTAATCGCATAAAAATTCTCCAAAAATGGCTTTGGAAAATTTTCGCGAATGTTACAGTCCTTGGCCGAATAAAAATCTGGGTTGGTGCGGCAAGAAGACTCGACAGTCGCGAGAACTGTTGAATTTTAGTCGCCTCTTACGACAGACATGCCTTACCGGAGGTAAATTCTTGAACCTCTAAACCGCCGGGGAACAACTTGGATTAGCCAGCGTAGCCGTGGTCTCGTAACTCGCCAAACTATGCTTATGTGACCGTATATCTGGTACAGCTTCTCGTACCACTAACGGCTATGTTGGCTGAGCTATTTCAGGTTTGGAATACATTCGGAGTATATTTGGAGGGCTTGACATACCCTGCCGAGGGGCGACTGTAATTAGAAAAATTTATTTTCCATAGTTTTCGGATGTAGGTCGGACCAGGACGCTAGCGCCAGCTTTCCGATTGGCAATACGCTGTGCTGAACACTCGAAACCTGTGGCCAGGGAAACTTTTCTTACCGCGACTAAAATTTGGAACCTCTAACCCACAGTGAAACAGTTGCGCTGATGAATTCTTAAGAGAGAATTTTCCTTACACTTACAAAGGAGTACACTTAGAGGAGTTCGTTTGCTCTGTGTGTGGTGGGTCTTGTAAGAGCTCGAAACCTATGCCACGCCTATCCACGCCACGATGGAAAAACTAGAGTTGAAGGTAGGCAGTAAAGCTCAGAAAGCTTCATCTTGATGTGATTGGTTATAGGCAGGCAGAACAGGCAATTCCACTGTCACTGGGTTAAGAGGTAGATATCAGGTTTGATTCCCTTTCGTCTTCAATCTAGAATTCCCAAAACAAAATTCAA
Organism: Neoceratitis asiatica; assembly: GCA_030068015.2. Classification (NCBI taxonomy): domain Eukaryota; kingdom Metazoa; phylum Arthropoda; class Insecta; order Diptera; family Tephritidae; genus Neoceratitis; species Neoceratitis asiatica. The sequence continues at coordinate 90,673,769 of CM061525.1, read as the reverse complement.
AACCCAAAGTTAGTGATTCCACCGCACTGGCTAACTCCACTGTGTAGAGTAATAAGTGAGCGCCTACTCTGCTCTTCAGTCGCTATACAGAGTTAACAAAAATTCAATTTGTTGTAATTCTATACTAACTACACTCCACAACGATCCCCCTTTCAGTCATTATTAGCTCGAATATCAAGCCATGAAAGCCACTAAACAACAAAACCAACGTCGGACTTATGTCCGACCGACCACAACTCGCCGGCCAAATGGCAAACAGTAGGGGTTAGCCACAAGCTTCAAACTAATATTTATATTTAAATATGTACATAGATGTATGTATGTATGTATGCATGCATGCATACGAGTATATGAGTATGGGAAAATGTATTTACCCACAAACGGTGGTGAGAGTGCATCATCAAGCGATAGCTAAATATGTTTGCCATCAATATTTTCATATCACCATCAGCACTCACCGCCACCATCCTCACCACCTGCCTACCCGCCACTGGCATTTTATGACTTCATGCGTTTGGTGGAGGGGTGGGGGGTAGCTCAAAGGGGGTAAATAATCAATGTGTCTAATTATTGGCTGGCTTGGCTGGGCACATTGTGAGCATTGAATGAATTGAGCTGAATGAACTGGTCTGAAAAAGGCCAGTGCGCACACATACATATATGCATTTATGTGTGTGTATATATATAGAGACTATCATATAGACGTTCATACAGAGCATGACATTCATACAATAAAAAAACCGTTGGGAAAAGTCGCAAGCAACGTTATACCAAAACACTTGCATACATGCAAACATACCTACATACACACAGTTACACACATACAACCATATATGAATGCTTAGTAACAAGACTGAGTACACCAAACGTCAGTTGGTAGTGTTCCGCTGCCTGCCTGCCTGCCTGCCTGCCTACCTATCTGTGGTGGCACTTGATATGCCAATGGAGACACACACACATTAATGACACAACAACAAATAGATAATGGTAACGATGTTTGGTGGCTTCTGTGAAATGACAATATAGTACACTAACAACAACAATATGTGTTTTTTTTTTGCCCAACACACACGCATTGCAATCAAATGTGCACTGAAAGCTTTGCAAGTTCCTTTCTGGCTGCCGGCAATCGGCACTAATGCCCCATTGGGGAAACTACTAATGGCTGATGGCAAGGCGTTTTTTTTTTGAAATGTAAAATATCAACTATTTTGACATTGTGTATTTCCAGTTCAAATGTGCTTTATTGCTTTGAGCGTGGAAAATTTCAGCAATTAATTGGCCAACGTGGCGTATACGTAATGGCAACTTGGCAACTGAGTTAATTGCATTGTCTGTTTGCAGGGCGCATAATGGCGTAAAACAGGTGCGCATGAAATTTCGATACAACTAATATTAACGCAGTTTTGAAACAAATATTAATTTGAAAAAAATCCAAAAAAAAAAACCGAAATCTATTACAATTGCTCATCTGCTGAGGTGTCTTATATATTTATACCATTTTTTTTGGAATTTTTTTTTAGAGATTTATTAAAAAATAAATTAAAAAATGGAAAAAAATTAAAAAAATAAATAAATGAAAATAGTACAGAAAATGTTGTAAATTTTTTTAGAAATTTTTCATTAAATTTTGAATTATTAGTATATTTTTAATTAATTTTTTTAAAATTTAAATTGCAAACAAGCAAGAAGAGCTACCTTCGGTCATGCCAAAGTCGTTATACCTTTCATGAACATGTCAAATTTATTGCAAACTGCAAATTTCGATTTCGTTGATTTTCAGTGTCAATATCAACTTGAATTTACGTCTGTAGAAAACCAAATTTCACGCTTTTAGATGAATTTTTGGCGGATTTTTGGCACAAAACCTCATATCTGAACAAATCGATTGTATGCGAGCTATATGTTATCATAATCCGATTTCGATGATTTTCACTACCAACATGGATTTCATAATATGTGTCCCTAATACTAAATTTCAGGCTTCCAAATGAATTTTTTGACAGATTTTTGCCCCGAAAACCTCATAACTGAACAAATCGGTTGTATGGGGACTATACGATATAGTAGTCCGATTTCTATGATTTTTACTACCAATATGGATTTCATAATATGTGTACATAAGACCAAATCTCAGGCTTCTAAGTGCTATTTGGGCAAATTTTAGACGAAAAACTTCAAATCTGAACAAATCGGTTGTTTGCGGGCTATATGATATAGCAGTCCGATTTCGATGATTTTCAGTACCAATATGCAATTCATAATATGTGTCCATAATACTAAATTTCAGACTTCTGCGTGCATTTTATTGCGGATTTTTGACGAAAAACTTCAAATCTGAACAAATCGGTTGTATGGGGGCTATATGTTGAAGTCCTCCGATTTCGATGATTTTCACTACCCATACGGATTACATAATATGTATCTATAATACCAAATTTCAGGCTTCTAAGTGCTTTCTTAACTGAGTTTTAACGATAGCCTCACAGTTGAACAAATCGGTTGTATGGGGACTATATGATATAGTAATCCGATTTCGATGTGTAGCATACCAAATTACACGTTCTTAGGTATTTTTTTGACGGATTTATGTCTCAAAATTTCAAATCTGCAAAATCGGACGTATATATGTGAGAGTGATCCGATATGGAATTGTCTGCCAAATGATCGTTTAAACATATAAGTGCATCTGTCTACCAAGTTTGGCTGAAATATCTCAAAAGCTGAGGGACTAGCTTACATTCAAACAGAAAGACGGACAGAAGGACAGAAGGAGTGGCGGACATGCCTAAATCAACTCAGCTCGTGATTCTAATTCAGTCGGTATAAAATTCGTTGGGTCTATCTCTTCTCCTTCTGGTACTTACATACTTCGGACCAAAGTTAATATACCATTTTTCATGTACATTAAAGGTATAAAAATGCAAAAAAAAATAAAAATAAAAAATAAAAGTTATAAATTTTTTATTTTGAAATTTTTTAATTGGATTTTAAATGCTTACAATATTTTTAGCTCATTATTTTTCTAATTTAAATAGCAAAAAATTCGAAAATTCATATATAATAATTTAAAAGTCGTAAGCCATTCAAGGTTTGCAATCTCATCGATTCCCAGTGCGCTATGAAGATTATGTGAGAGAACTGGGCTCTCTCCTCTGTTTTTTTCCCTATCAAACTTGAGCCAAATCTGCTACGCTATCTTACATAGTTGGACATAGAATTCCATCTGTTCGGTGCTTTTTGGCTCAAATTGCAGGTGAAACTCTCGTCTCATATCGACTAGAATCGTTCTCAAAAAACATTATATTAATTTCGCTTCAGATTCGTGAAGAATGCTGGACTTGGCCAAATCGTCAACCTTTTTGTTACCGAAAATCTTCCTACGGCAACGAACTCTTATTAAGGGGATGACGATCTGCCTCGCCAGCGAGCTTAGAGGCTTTCTATAGTTGGTGACGATGTTTGAATTAATCCTTGGTGACTATAAAGCCATCACTGACACCTCGCTATATGAGTATAGTTAGTTGCCTGCTCTACTCTGCCGTTGTTGTTCATTTTAGCTCTGCAAACCTGTTCTATACCTAGTACTTCCACCTGGAAAATACTAGCAGAATTCGGTAGCCGAGAAGTAAGGTAGATTTTGAGATCTTTTGCCACCAAGCTGCAATCCATTTATGATATATCGGTGTAAATTGAGATGATGTTCTCCTCACTTACAAAACTCTCTCTGCTCCATTCACGTTGAGAAGGTATCCTCGCCTTGAAGGAAATATTGATATTCGTAGAAATTAAAAAAAAAAATATAAAATAGAAAAAAAATTAAAATTTTTTTTTTTTTTTGGAATATTAGTTATTCAAATAATATTCAAAATTTAAATTATTTTTCCATAAATTATATAATTTTTTTTTTTTGGAATAATTTTTTTTTAAAATTTTTTTTTTTTAACATTTATTTCTAAATTGCAAAAGTATAGGAGAATTCACTTAAAAAAAATTATGAGAATCATGATTATTATTAATATTATTTTTATTGCTAATATCATTACTAACATATCATTATAATTAATTTAAAAAATATACGTATAAATCTCAATTAAATATTCTTTTTATTATGGCAACAGCTGCACTTGATGTCCTTCGTTCAAAAACTGTCAACCAGGCCAAAAATTACCATTTTAAATGCATTAATTTTGTTTATACAAAATTATTTTATGCAGACATCAACATGCGAGTACATGCATATATATACATACATGCATATATATATATATATATATATATATATATAATTACTGCTATCGCCTGCACCTTGCGCTTGTCACTTTTTCGGTAGCACAAAAACCAATCACTAATATGCAAATGCAACACAAATTACCAAACATCCACACACCAGCAAAAAGACACACGCACATACACACACACACACACACACACACAGAACCTCATGTATTTGCAGCGGCTGGCTACAGCTGTTTGAAGGCAGATGTCACAACATGACATAGCAACAAGCAAGCGGCTGACAAAACACACAAAAAAAAGTAAACATGCGGGGGGAATGTATGAACAACCAGCACATGCATATATATACATATATAGATAGATATGTTTTCAGAAATGTGCATAAAATACCCTTTGTTATTGCATATGGCTCTATAATGGTTTATTGATGTATGCATATATATGTATGTGTGTGTGTTGTCTAAGCTATCAATCATCTATTACATTTATTTGCTTATATTGATTTTGTATATATATATATATATGTATATTTATGGACACTCATTCATTTAATTTTTCTTCTACCCATACACTTAGCTCACACACATGCATACGTATGTACACTGGCGAGCACTAATGAGTGGAAAGCAATTGAAAGCATTATTTACCTTTCTGTTTGGCTTAAATTTCAAAATTTATTAATATGAAAAAAAATTATAATTTTAAATTTAATTAAATTATTATTTATTTAAATTAAATAAATTAAAATTAAATAAATTAAAGAAATTAAATAAATTAAACAACTAATAAATAATAATAATTGTTTTTTTTTTGCGGATGAGGAAAGAAAAATGCCTACCGCATCGTCATTGTGTCGTGCAACAGCAATGGTATGTGCCACTTGAAGGTCAATAAAAAAAAACTCTCCTCCTCTAAGGAACTGTCGCCCACCCTGGCGACTGCTTTTGCATTACTTCACGGTGGCTTTCCATGTCTCTCTGTTTGTAAGATTTACATCTCTGCGCCAGCGTCCACGTGCCGCTTTTTATTACACTGAGTACATTCTTCTCTACGTATTCTGATATTGACCGCCATTTTTACGCTAGATAGCATAATGCCAACTTTGCTTTCTGTGCTGTTATCGCACCGGTCACTTCTGCTAGTCCACCGTTCCGAAATAAAGTAATTTTTGTGTAGATTTTGTCACAGATTTTAAATCAAGCTTTCCTCCCGTGAAAAAACCTAATAGAGCAAACTTCATAAGGTGAAAATTGGCAACGGTGCCAAGATAACTTTTATTCGCATATGATTTCGGGAAACCTTCAGAAAGGAAATTTTTATGTAGATTTTACAATATTTTAATCTAGGCTTGTATTTTTGAAAAAAAAAAAATAATAATAATAAATGTGCAAACTTCATAAGCTGAAAATAGGCAACGGTGTCAAGATGAGTTTTATTTGCATCTGACTTCAGGAAATCTTTAGAAAGTCAATTCTTATGAAGATTTTATAACATTTTTAGCGAAGCTTTTTTCTTTAAAAAAAAAACTAAAAGTACAAACTTCAGAAAGTGAAAATTGGCAACGGTGCCAAGATAACTTTTATTCTCATATGATTTCAAGAAAGCTTCAGAAAGGGATTTTTTTTGTAGATTTTGCAACAGATTTTAATCAAAGTGTCTTTCCGTGATCCGTTCCGTTCTTGCCACCATATACAATTGAAAAATCATGCTCTGAGTCGCCGTAAATGCACTTAGGGTTCTCCGGTTTTGCCATTTTATCACAGAAGTACTTTTTAAAATATCCGTGCGCGGATAGCATTTGCGTGACATAGTAGTTTACTTCTCCGAAGTCTCTGCTGATCCATTCATAGAGGTTTTTAATTAATTTCTTTGTCCAACCTACCTCTAGATTCATTTGTCCACCTATTTTGCCATTGTGATAGAGTTCCTGACCTCTTCACCACTTCTTTGAAGTCTATATCAATTCTATCTTGCCAATGACTTTTCAGCTTCCAGTTTTTTTTCTTTCCCTCAATAGCCAGTAGGTTGATTGGTATGCAGCCACTTATTATACTAATATTGCACACTGTTCGATAGGCAGGGGGACACTCTCAGCGTTGCTAGGCGTTGTACTCTGCTTAGCATATTACAACGGTGCTTGATTTTCAGCGTTGCTGCCCAGACTTCTGCAGCATATAGAAGAATGTGGCTTGTGGTGGTCGACAAGAGCAATAATAAATAATAAATAATAAAAATATATAAAAACAAAAAAATTAAAAAAAAAAATTGCAAATATTACAACAACAAAAAAGTAAATAATACTAAGAAAAAAATAAAAATAAAAATATTTCAAATAATAAGTTATATAAAATTCAAATAAAAAATTCTATGCTATAAATAATAATTTACACGCAACTTTTTCTCAAAAAAACCTGTGCTTCATTTAAATCAAAAATTGTTTTTTTTTTGGATATTTTTTTAATTAAAAAAAAATTTTTTTTTTTCAAATTATACTTTATGTGATTTTCGAGTCATATTTGAAAACAAAAGTAATAAGAAAATATTCCATTTTCACTTACTAAAATTTAGTAAAAATATTTTGTTGAATTTTACAAAAATATTTTTTTCATATTTTTTTTTTTTTTTTGCATATAATAAACAACGCTTGCTACTTTTGAAAACCATTTTAATAATTCAAACAACATATTTTGAATTTTCAAATATTAAAAATGTCAAAATATATAGAATATTTAAATAGTTTCATTTATTGTCCTTTTTTTGGTAGTTTTTTTTTAATTTGCATAAGTTTTGAAACATTAAAAATGCACATGTAAATATTATGATATTTTTTAGTAAAAAATTTCGAGAAAATTTTTGGTTTTTATAAAATTTAAAAAATTTTGTTTAAAGTTTCCAACTCATTTACACATTTTTTTTTATTTTATAAAATTTTTATTATTAAAATAATTTCTAAAAATTAAATTAAATTTAAATTTTAAGAAAAAATTTCTATAAAACTGAAACTATTGTTGCAGTTATGTTCCCTATAGTACACGTTTATGTACCTTCATACATATAAAGTATACATATGTACATGTATATATTCCCTTAACATGCACTTGTCTGCTCATCACTCATTTCGTAGTGCAACAAATCATTTAAAAACTTCATTCAAACACACATAGAAATATACATACATATATACATACATATATGTAAATATATACATACACCCACACTAACTGCATTTTGATTGTTATGCAATAAAGTTGTAGTAATTTACTCCAGCTGTTGCGCACGCCATTAGTCTCTTTCACTTTAATAGTTTCCTTCTCAACACCAAAACCGAAAGCGAAACGCCATGCACTTGACGGCACAGAGCTCGTAATTCTTGGCAACAACTACAATTTGATAGCGTTGATTTTATGTTTACATACGTTTTGCTCGTTTGCCACTACTACATTACTTAATCACATACGTATGTGCGTATATGCATACATACCAAGCTTATGAATTTAGTTCGAGTGGGCGGTTGGACATGGCGTATGAGTGACATTTATTGCAAAACGTTTTTTTGAGCGGGTGGGGCAAGGGAAGGGAAATAGTCACTTTGTGAGTGTTTAATATATCAAATTGTTATCTATCTATATATATGTAAATTCAGGCAAAATATATAAAAATAATTGAAGGGAATTGAAGTAAAAAGTGGAGTAGCTGGTGGTGATACTGATATTTTTTTTTTTTAGAATTTGTATAGAAATTACTTTAATAATTTCCTCTTTTCCGTATCACAACAAATGGACAGAAGGCAAAATTTATTGTGAAATTTTAAATAAAAATATAAATATGAATTCATTTATTGTAATTTTTTGTCGAACATTGTTATTTGAAATTTGTTATTAAATAATCAAAAAAATATTTTGGATATACTAAAGATGTTTTTCTTCAAAATTTATATGGTAATTAAAAAAATGCTTTTGTAAGAAAAAGCATATATAAAAATAATTCAGTTTAAAAATGAAATAAAATATTTAAGCATATTTTTTTCCTATAGCAATAATATATTATTATATAAATATTTTTTAATTCGCTATTATGTGGTTATATTTGTAATAAGATTTCTAATAAGAGTATAATTTGAGATTTAAAAACTTTTCATTGGAAAAAATACTATGAACCTGTTAAAAATAACATTTCCATATTATAATGAAATTTTTTTTCGAAAAATGCTTTAATGAGAAATTAATTAAAAATATTTTCCGAACGTTGATTTTAAATTTGCATTAAAATAGTTTAAAATTTTTTTTTCTTGTAATGATATTTTTCAGAAACACATTTACGTCTCTTTTATTTATAAAAAATAAAAATATGAAAAAATTTAAAAAAAATTTCACAATTTAATTAAATAAATTTATTTAATTAAATATAATATATATATAATAATATTTTTTTTCGTCTAATAATAATATTTTTTTTGCAAAAATGCGCTACGTGTTTTTTCTATAAAAAAATATAAAAATCTGTTCAATCGAAAATTCTTTTTTGTTAAAAATTTTTTTTTAAATTTCTTTACATACATATGTTATATTAAATTTTACAAAATGAGAAACAAAATAAAATAAAATAAAATGTAAATAAAATGAAATAAAAATAAATAAACGTTTCTGTAATAATTAATTTTTTTGCCGGAAACGCTATTAAGTAGTAATATTTTTTGCCAAAAAAGAAATATATTAAACACTAGAATATAGATCGAAATTTGATTTTTATGATGAAAAAGTTATAAAATCCTTAAAAAATACTTTAGTTTTATTATGCTGAAATGGTACTTCAAAAAAAAGCTTATATTGAGTTTGACGATATCATTAATTCTATAAAAATTAAAAAAAAAAACTTTTTATATCGAAAATTATTTTTTATGAATAAATTTCTACAGAATTCTGAAAACAAAATCGTAGTCATCATATAATTGAATTTAAAAGTTTTCTAAAAAAAAATTAATTTTTTCTATTAATTACAAAAATAATTTAAATTGAAAATTGCTTTCTATGAAAAATTGCTACGAAATTCTAAAAAAAAATTTTAGTCATAATATAATTTAATTTTTCTTCAAAAATGCTTTGAAATGGTAATATTTTCGAGATAAAAAAATTTAAAAAACAACTATTCAAAGAGGGAAATGTGCTTTTGAGAAAAGTTTGCTCTAAAATAAATAAAAATAATTTTTATTTACAACTCATACGTTTTTCCAAAACGTTAAATTTAATCGGACTATTTTTTATTTGCATTATTATGCGCTCAAATAACATGAAAATTCAAATTTTGAAAAAAAATACTGTCCCAACAAGGCAAAAATCATTTTAATTAGCACTAAAATTATATACATAAACGGATATTTTTTGTTTAATGTATGTTGACAAAAAAAATATATTTTTTTAATAATTCTTTCTTCTTTTTTTTAAATGTTTTAAACATTCCCTTTTTTAATAATTTCTTTTTTTTTTTTTTTTTTTTTGAACAAAAAAGTAGTTGTCAAAAACTGAATTCAAAACTACTCTTCTCTCGAAAATTTCACAAATTTATTTGCATTACATATTTATTAACATAAATCCAACTGAAAATTTTAAGAAAAGAGCATAATTAAATATTAACATATTTTTTATTTAAAAAAAAAATATTTTTTTAAATTTTTCTCAAAAAAAATTAATTTAATTTCTAATTAAATGCAATAAATATCATTATTTTCCTATAAAATAAAATCGAAAAAAATATTTACATATTTATATATATAAATTTATTAACCCTACAGTGGCAAACAACAATTTCACATTCCTCTAATTCCTAATCGAAAAAATCTACGTCTCCACACGCTAAAGTGAACAACAACAAAAATTGACTTGTTAAGAAGAAGAAGAACATAAGAAATTCATCAATTACTTAATCAAGTCGCTAAGCAGCTTAATTACACACTCACACACACATACACATACACTCATACACAATTACAGTGCGAAACTCCCACTCATAAGAATAAACTGTCTAATCAAGCAAGCAAGCAAGCAGCAACATTTATTAGTTACGTATACGCCGTGTCTTGACTGCGTGCACTTCACCTTCACCACCCAAGCCAACGAAGGCGCCTAAATACGCAACGCTATGCGTTATATAATATGTAATAGAGAGCAAGTAGACATTAGCGCTGCCTCGCACGCTTAATTAACGCATTAACAGTAAACAGTGCGTAATGCCCCAAATGGTAGAGACAAACGGCAATAAAAGCAATAAAATGAGGAGGGGGAAAAACCAAAAAAAAAAAAAAAACCAATAAAAATGCGCTTGTTAAGGAAGTTAAGGTCGCCGTAATGAAAAATAACTAGGCGATCGTAAAACGAGAGATTGCTTTGAGTGGATGAAGAGGATGAGAATGAAGAGGGAAAAAAACCGAAAAAGGGGCGAAAAAATGTGAAAATTTATATAACCACAGAATGGTTGGTAGTTTATTAGGGTGGGATAAAAATACAGCTGCTAATTTATTTTTTAAACATTTTTGAAGGTGGAAAACAAAAGTTGTTTATAGAAAATATTTAAATATTATTACAACAACTTTTTATATGATAATTATTTATCCTGCAGAAAAATTCATAATAAAATTGCGAAAAAATCCAAAGAATTTTTTTAAAGGAAAATCTTTTTTTATATCAATTTTTAATACAGAACAACTCATACATGGAAAATATTTATTTTAAGATTTTTTTTATTAAAAATCTAAAAAAAAATTTTTTTTTAGTAAATTTTTTATAATTATTTTAAACAATTTAAGAATTCTAAAAAAAAATATTTTCCTTTCAATTTTTTATTTATTGTTTTTTTTTTTTTTTATAACAAAAAATTGCATTTTTCTATCGAAAATTAACACGATTGTTTATAGAGTAATAAATTAAACAGTAAAATGAAATTTTCCGTACACCCTAATGTTAATTATGTATTTGTAAAAATGCGTCAATTACACCGCTAGCACTTTAAAGGCATTTTGAGGTCGTTTGGATGTAAATTTTGCTAGTAAAAGCGTAATTTTCCGCCATAAAAGTATTTTTTTTTCCTTTCTACTCCACACAAATTTCGAATACTTTTCGCCCAAAATTTTGTTATTCACAAATTTTATTCAAATTACAATGTTTGAGCATTCAGGACTTTCAGCTCATGCTGAAGAAAATCAGTTAGTTGCCGAGCAGAACTCATTTTTTGCGTACGCTTTGCTGACTACAATATTATACTCTCTTTGTTATTGTTGTTGCTTGGTCGCTGTGCTTTGCCACTGTAGCATATTCTGGTATTATAAAATATATCAACATCTTAATTGGTCCATTAATGTGCAATTTTTGTTGTTGTTGTTACTCGTAAGTTTGCTGTAAATATGTTGTTTTAAATATTAATGGACGATTATTCGTGCCCCAAAAAAGCGAGAGAGTACGTGTGTGTGTGTGTGTGGATGCTTGACAAAAGCTGACACTACAACGCCCGTCAATAATTCATTTTTTATTTTAACTTTTTTTTCTAAGCATTTTTCCTAAAATTTCTAAGCATTTTTCCTAAAATTGCTGAAATTTTTTCCAAAATTTTCTTATCATTCTTTATTCTCTAGCGAAGCCCTCTAGAGCAGCCACTTAGCCATTACAAGTAGATCAGGGAAAAGTAGCTGGCAGTTTTTGTTGTTGTTTTTTTCTTCATTTTCGAACTGATTTTATTTTTTATTTTTGTTCTTGCTCTTGTTGCTCTAATTGTTGGTGTTGTTGTTGTTGTTGTTGTTTTTAATTTTTGTTGTTGTTCTGATCCTTGTTCTTGTGACGTTGTTGTTGTTGTTGTTGTTGTTGTTTGCGAACTTTTTTTCTTTTATTGCTACCACTACTCCCCAGCTGGTGCTTACCATTCTCCATTCTCTCTTTTGCACATAAATATGTGTCACAATAACCGTTATCATGCTTAGTCTACTTCATTACTACTTAATCATGCCCTCTGAAGACCTTTTTCTATGTGACCACACACAGTTTTTATGAGCGAGCTCCTTAGCAAATTTTCTAGTTCAAAGTTCTACAAAGACTTTGGGTAAATTTGTTTAAGTTTTATGTTTGCGGTCGCTTCATGTACTATACCCGTGTATATACTATATACACATATAATATTATGGCTATTAACCTAGCGTTGGGTGTCACAATATTATTGACCTCAAGCAGTGCTTTTGTACTCTTTGGGCGTTTTGGAGTAAATTTTACATAAATATATTTTTCTAAAGGCAGAAAACGCTTGAAAGAGCTAGTTATGTGGTGTTAAAAATATGTAAAGCTTCTTCCATATTCATAATATAAAAGCATAAATGTGTATTCTCCGCTCTATATAGCAACATTGAAGTAAGATTTTCAGTAAAAATGTCTCAAGACAATTTAGTAGGTGGATGCGAAGGCTGTAAGACAGTCGAAGCTGTTGGTTAATCTCATTTAATTAATTGTCATTTGCCGTAAAATTTATATATATATATATATATATATATATATATATATATATATATATATATAAATGTTAGTATATACGTATGTATCTACATCACAAACTTCAATGCTCGTTCTCTCTAAATTTCTTGAGAGAGATTAAACAGAGGCCTGATGAACTTTTATGTCGCGTATACGACTTGGTGTCCCATGTTAGCATGTGGACGTCTGTCAAAGACACTCCGTACATACTGTTGTTGAATTTATTCTAAGAAGTATTTATAAACAAATCCACACCAATATTTATTTATTATTTCAGGAAAATTTATATACTAAAAGACAGAAAAAATATTAATAAAACAAAATAAAATAAAATAAAATATAATAAATATAATAAAAAATAAAATAAAATCAAATAAAATAGAGTAAAAAAAAAATTTAAAAAAAAATACAAAATAAAATAAAAATTAAATAAAGAAATTGAAATAAAATCAAAAATGAAGCAAAATACAATACAAATACAAAAAAAAAACTTTAAAATAATTAAAAAACCGCACAATACATAAAAAAAAAATAAAATGCAAAAATAAATAAGAAAAATGTATGATAAAATTATGTGTTATAGAATATATAATAATAAAAAATGAAAATGAAATAAGAAATTAAATTTAAAACCAAAAGTAATTTAAAAAAAATTTAAATAAAATAAAATTTATTAAAAATCGATATACAATAATAAAATTAAATTGAATTAAAGATCTTACTTATAATAAACTGCAATTAAATAATACAAAATGAATTAAAATGTATATAAAAAAAAATATAAAAAAATTACAAAAATATAGATAAAATAAAATAAAATAAAAAAGAGTTAAAGGAAAAATTGTTTAAACTAAAGTTAAATAAAAATAAAAATAAGAGGAAAAAATTTAATTAAACTAATAAATATAAATTAAAAATTTTAAATAAATATTATTTTGAGAAAAAAATTTTTAAAACATTTTTGAAAGTTCAGAAACTGAAATATTTTTTTTTTTTTTGCTATTTACTTACTACCCGCTTAATATATGAAATAAAAAACAAAATAATATGTCAAAAAGCAACAATTTATAAGAAAAATGTATTTCTAAACCAAGTAAGTGCCAAAGCAAACCCTGTTAGCTGCATGGCTCTAATAGCGACTGGGTTGGCCCTTACTTGGTTCAGAAATAAATTTTTTAACTAAAATAATATTTTTTAGAAAGTTTTTCTCTCTGTCTCCATGAGTGATAGTATGGACTACAAACGAGTTGGAAGGCTTAAAATTAAAAAAGAGGAAATGGATTAAATATTCAAGAGCTACCGCAAAGGAGAGACAATGTTAAAATAATACGAAATTTTTTTTATTTGTTGTACTGTTTGGAACAAATTTAACTAATATATTTATGAAAATAAAAATATCCTCTATTTGTCAGAATCGTTTGGTTTCCCTAAACTGAAATTATTTTAAAAACTTCATTCATTCATTAACTAGTCCAATTTGAACCAAATTTGCTGTAACTTATGCCGATAGGTGGCGCTGGTATCACAAATAAATATAAAATGTTGATTTTCCAGACAAGTGCAGACAAAATGCTCACTTAAAGTCCTCATTTATAGTACAGTTAATTCAAATTAAGGTGAGCCTGATAACTGCTGAAGCGATCTTCTCTCAATATTCATATAGAAAAGTAGTATTTATTACCAACCAAAGTGAAAGCTCACTTAATAGCCTGTCCACAAAGTGCTCACATGCAGCCAACAAAGGTTCTAAGTAAAAGACTTTGCAATTTTCCTTAATTAAACGATATTTTAATACGATTTTTATGAACTTGAAATAATTTTACGTCACTTTTCTCATGTCACCACGCATTTTCTGAAACAAAAGAGAAAAGAGTAAATTTTTCATATTTTTATTCTGCTTCTTGTGGTCCATTGTTTCCCCAAGCATTCTATATGTACACTGCATCCAGTACACCAGAAGAACAACCTGAGTGAATGTGGCGCCACAGAACTGCGAGTCTAAGCCACACGTAGTGTGAGAGAGACTTTGAGAGTCGTTTTAGAAAACTTTTACATAAAACAAAACAGATTTTAATGCTACAACTTTTATTCATTTTTTTTTTTTTTTTTTTGCTATTTTTCCCACAGTTTTGCTTCAACTATTTCTGTTACTAGTTAGTTAGTCTAACTACTTTGGAAAGAAAAGAGGAAACTTTTTTAGTTAGTTTAATGCAGGTGTCTTAGAAGTTAAGACTGGAGGAGAGGTGTGAGCGGAAAAGACACAACACAATTGAAAACTTGTTGCGCGGCGCACACATACATATTGTTACATGCATTACATGCATACACCCGCACAGCGTCAAGGTAATCGAGACAACCAAACAAACGATTCGCAATACTTTCAAGCAGTTTGTAATTTAGTGAAATGGAAACAAAGAAAGTTTAAGTGAAAAGAAGAGCGAAAGTAAATGTAATGGCAAATGAGATTGGCACTCAAGCAATCAAGTGGTTTTGAAAAGGAAAAAGGTGAGAGTGGGCGAAACAGAACAGATGTTAAATAAATAGAAAAATATATATGTATGGAAAAAATGAGAATTAAATTAAATAAAATTATTAATTTAAAAAAAATAACAAAAAAAAAAGAAAAAAAAAATAATAATAATAAAAATTATCTGATATAAACTAAAATAAAATAAATAAATAAATTAAATAAACACAAAAAAAATATCAAAATAAAATAAATAAAATAAAATCAAATAAAATAAAATAATATTTAATAAAAAAATTAAAATAAAATTAAATAAAAATAATAATTAATAAATAAAATAAAAATAAATAAATAAATAAAATACAATAAAATAAAATAAAATTATATAAATTAATTAATTAAATAAACAAAAACAAAAATAAAAATAAAATAAATAAAATCAAATAAAATAAAATTAAATTAAATTAAATAACAAAAATAAAAAAATTAAAATAAAAATAAACAAAAAATTAATAAATAAATAAAATAAATATAAAATGAAATAAATAAAATTAAATTAAATTTCAAATAAAATAAACCCATCGATAAGTAACACGTAGCGATTTTACCGTCGAGGGCGGCAAAGAGCCTCTCGGCCAACCTAGAAAGTCTGAAGATGAGGAATTGAGGGCTTTACTGGATCAGATTCCGTGCCAAACGTGAACTGAGCTCACAGAATCGATGTCGAAGTGACTCAACAAACAATTTCCATTCGGTTAAAGCAATTTGAATTGCATTCAAAAGCAAGGAAACTGGGTGCCGTACATGTTGATGCTGAGATATGTCGAAATGAGGCTTTTCAACTCGGAAATGCTGCTGGAAGGACATCAAAGTAAGAGGTTTTTTTGCACCGGAGTGTGAATGGAGATGAAAAGTGGATTAACTACACGAAGGCCAAGAAGAATTAATACTATGCCAAGCCATAGTGAACCATAGTTCCATCATCATCTCCATCGAGAACAACCAACCACGATTCAGAGTTCATGCTCTGCATGCGGTGCGACCAAACGGGTGTGGTGCACTAATAACTGCTAAAATCAGGCGAAAATATTGCTGGGACATGTTATCGACCACAAGGAATGCGTTTAAACTTTGCAGTGCGCGAAAAAAAACGAATAGAAATAACCGAAAGGTATGAGAAGGTGATTTTACAACAGGACAAAGCTCAGCCCCACGTGGCTGTAAACTCAAAAAACGGTCAAAAGCTACTTAGAAATGCTGAAATTTGAAATCTTACACACCACACGCCGTGTTCTCTAGACCTTGCTCCTTCCGATTAGTGGTTTTTTCGATTTGGGGACTCTCCGGTTCGGATGTGTTGAAGAAATTGAACACTGGTTCAATGAAAGGACTCAATTTCTTTAGAGATGAAATTCAAAAATTACTGGAGAGGTGGCTCAGCATTTTGTATGTATGAAAATTCGCAATTAAATTTTTTTTTTTTTTTTTTTTTTTTGTATGAATCATTTCACTCACATCAGTAGCACTAAAAACCAATTACTTCACCCACAATACAACAATAAATAAATAGCATGTATTTTCACACACACACACAAACAATCGCATTTATTTACAAGCTATTCAAATAATTTGTTTAAGCTTTTTGTTGAAAGTATAGAAGAAATCAAAGGCGATAAAATCAAATTTATGTCACCAGTGCCTTGTGGGTGGCATATTGAAATGCAAATGTATGTGTGTGTGTGTGCGCAAATGTGGATTTATTGCTTTGCATTGTACAAACATATGTATATATGTACATAAACCAGTATATTTATGCATATATATGTACATATATTTACTTTTTATTCAAAAAAATATATTTGCTTGTGGTTGGGAAATGCTTTTCATAGCTTTACTGTAGTTGTCAATGTGACAATCGAAATGGAAATCAAAATCGAACAACAAACAATTTCGTAGCATGTGATAAGAAAACTGGGTTGAATCGACCTTCAAAATGCAATAAAATGAGTAATGAAAATAAAAATTGGAATTTTTTGGAAAACACTTTGCCGAACACTTTGAAAAACACTTTGAAAAACAGTACATCTAGGGAATTTAGGAAAAATAGCAATTAACTACGAGGACAAGAGTCTAAAAAAGTTAAAAGCTAATCAGTTTCAAAAAAATTAATTATGTAAGAAAATAATAATAATGTAAGAAAAAAAAATAAGAAAAATTCTTCATGCCGTGAATAGTCCAAAAAAATTTTATTGAAATAGATTTGAGTTGTAAAACAAAATTGTTCAGTAGAAAAGTTTAAAAAAAATTCTACTTTTTAAATGGAAAAATACTGCGTGTGGGCGCGACAACTCCGAAAGCATTGGACAGAGAATCGAATTCAATAAAATTTAATATTTAAATATCGTCGAACCTAAACCAAACTCTACAAGTCGCTCATCATTCCCGTTCCGACATATGGTGCAGAAGCCAGCACGATTTCGACATACGATTTTCGACAGAAAAGTTTTGAGGAAGTTGTGCGTTGGCAACGGCGAATACCGCAGACGATGGAACGATGAGCTGTACGAGCTGTACGACGACGTCACTGACATAGTTCAGCGAATCAAGAGACAGTGGCTACGCTGGCTAGCTTTAATGTCAATGTCCGAATGGATGAAAGCGCTCCAGCTTTGAAAGTATTCGATGGAGTACCCGCTGGCGGCAGCAGAAGAAGAGAAAGATCTCCACTCCGTTGGAAAGATCAGGTGGAGAGCGACGTGGTTGCACTTGGTATTTCTAACTGGCGGCAAGCAGCAAAAGGAAGAAAGGAGTGGCGCGCTATTGTTGACGAGGCTATAATCGCGTAAGCGGTGCCTACGCCAAAGAAAAAGAGAAGATCTTGAACAATAAACCAGACTTTCTCTTTTCAAGCTTTAAAAGTCAATATTGAATGTGCTATTCCGGACATATGACTTGATTTAGTGCAGGAAAAAGTGCTCAAAAATTGGGTTCATCGAAATCGTTCCTTGCAAAAGAAGTCGTGGAGGCCATTTGAATGATTTTTTTCTTCAGAACTTCATTGTACTTCCGTTGTACTTCACATTAAAGAAAAGAAAAAAACATTTGAATTTTTTTTTTTTTTTTTTTTTTTTTTTTTTTGAAAGAAATCACTCTTATTGGAAAACCCTGTACTTAAAGTGTGCTTAGCTGAAAAACATACTCGTAGATATCAGTTTCGCTCATTTAATTTTCCTAAAAGCAGTCATAACTTTTTGAGCGTTCAATGAACTGTTAACAGCCACTTTGAAAAGTACCGTTAGCGTATTTACATACGCACAAGCGTACATATTGTACATTGGCGCCATGCAAACATAAGGGACATATAAATATATATATGTAAATAAATAGAAAAGAAATTATTTCTACACACAACATATGCATATGAACACACACACACACACAAACACACACATACATATATATATTAATATGTGTGTAATCATATTTATTTGCTCTGCGACAACTTTATGCTGCATAAATTCCGAAAAAACAAATCCAAAAACAAAATAAAAAATAAAAAAAGTTAAAAAAATATCACATGAAATAACATGAATTGCTCGTAAATAAATAAATAAATAAATAAATCGCGTTGTTGATACGAGTATGTTGGCCAGAGGAAAGCCATAAAAAGATATGAACAAGGAAAGTGAGCAATAAATTACAAATACAAACACACACACATATAAACATATTTATACATTTAAATATCAGTTGTACACATACATGCACAACAGTCAGCTAATATCGCCTAAAAATACCGAAAAAAAACAGAAAAAATATATATATTCAAGCGACAAAAGAGCCAATGACAGCAAGAGGCATCAGGAAGAGCGGAAGAAGTAGAAGTAGAAGAAGAAGAAGAGTGGCAGGTGGTTGACAGTAATTTTGAGAATGTTGATGAACCTTTTTGACGGCTAATAAGTATCTTCCCTTTTAATATCTTCTATATTTACATGTATATACGTAGACCATATATATATACATACATATTTACATACATACATACACCCTTAATGTGCTTAAAGCATTTGTTGCTCGTTTTCTTGTTCACTAACTCTCCGCTTGCCTTCGCTTCTTTGTATGTGTGTATGTATTTTTACCACTTTTCATATTTTTGTGGTTTTCTTGCTCGCTCTGTTGCTGCTAGACTTTTTGCGGTCTGCTGGTTAGCCGGTTTGGAGTTATGCATGTCGCCTTTGGGGATTATGCCGCTTTTTAATGGTTTACCATTTCATATTTTTTACCTCGACAGTTGACATTCATATATGTCAGTCAGAGTTTTCATTATTTGTAGCCTGCATTATGAAATTTATATGATATAATCAGCAAATTTCTTAGCTACTAACATTTTAAAGGATATTTAGGTACAAAAGACCGAATTTCATAGCTCTAGCTGCTTGAATGAAGATTTTATAGTCGAAAAAAACATTTTTGAAAAAATTTTTGTATGGAAGCTATATGCTATAATCATCACATTTCGTTTATTATTATCTACTAATATTTTAAACAATATTTATGCATAAAATACCGAATTTTATACTTGCTGCTGCTTGAATAGACATTTTATAGCCGCAAAACTAGTTTTTTAATCATTTTTTGTATGGGAGCTGTATGCTATAATAATCAAATTTCGATGAATAGTAGTTAGCAATATTTTAAAGAAAATTTGTGTATAAAATACCGAATTTCATATCTCTAGCTGCTTGCATAGGGTTTTTATAGTCGAAAAACTGGTTTTTGAACAATTTTTTGTATGGGAGCTATATGTTATAATCAGCGAATTTGGATTATTATTAGTTATTAAGATTTTAAACCATAGTTAGGTGTAAAATACTCAATTTCATACTTCTAACTACTTGAATGGAAATTTAATAACCGAAAAGCTGATTTTTGAACAATTCGTTGTATGGGAGCTATATGCTATAATCAGCGAATTTCGTTTATTATAAGCTACTAATATTTTAAACATTATTTATGTATAAAATACCGAATTTCATATCTCTAGCTGCTTGCATAGGGTTTTTATAGCCGAAAATCCGATTTTTGAACAATTTGTAGTAAGGGAGCTATAAACTTAATCAGCGAATTTCGTTTATTGTTAGCTATTAATATTTTAAATCATATTTAGGTATAAAATACTCAAATTCATACTTCTAGCTGCTTGAGTAAAGATTTTATAGCCGAAAGATTCATTTTTGAACAATTTGTTGTATGGGAGTTATATGTTATAATCAGCGAAATGGAATTAATATTAATTATAAACACATTAAACAATATTTTTGTATACAGTACCGAATATCACGCTTGTAGCTGCTTGAATAGAGATTTTATAGCCAAAAAACTGATTTTTGAACAATTTGTTGTATGGGAGCTATATACTATAATAATAAAATTTCGTTTATTACTAGCTACTAATATTGAAAACAATATTTGTGTATAAAATACCGAATTGCATACTTCTAGCTGCTTGAATGAAGGTTTTATGGCCTAAGAACTGATTTTTGCCAACTATGGCGCCTTAAGAAAAAAAATTCTTAGAAAAAATCAACAACAAAAAATCCAAATGAAGGTATAAGCTCCCAGCATTGTGTTAAAACCCACCTTGAGCCACTCAACGAACCACCCCAAAACAACCGTAAGCATTTAACTCTTACAAGTATTAATGGGCAGACCGTAAAGAAGAATTTGTTGGCATGCAACACATTGCGATATGCCGCAGGTAAAGCATGTGCAGAGGGAAACTATCACGGCGAACGTAAGCTTGAGAAGGTGAAGAAGAAAAAAACTGGGAGAGCAGAGCCAGAGCCGGCGGTTGAGGTGAGAAAAAAATGCAGAGTGAAGTAGCGTAAAAAAGGCTGTGAATGTGGTAACATTTGTGGCTAAAACGGAAAATCGAAAGCAACAAAAGCAAAAACAATAAAAAGAAAGAACAAAAAGGAACCAAAAAACAGAAACAGAAACAGAAACAGAAAATCACTTGCATTATGTTTCCTGCCTTTCATGCCATTGTGGCCGCTTTCATGTGCATTATAGGTTTGTATGCACGCGTATGTGTGTATGTATGCATGTGTGTGTGGGCTGATTTTCGAAAATGCATTAACCACAACGGAAGGCAGGAAGCATGTTGAAGGTTGTTTTGTTTTGTACTTCAATGTTTCAAGTTGAAATATGCCGCCCCCCCCCCCCGCCCGCACATGTTAGCTGTGAGCTTTGCTCTCGCACTCTCGCCCTTTCTCTCTCTTTCTTCCCCTCTTTTACCACAGACTCGTAAAACAACACAATGCTGCTGCTGCTGCAATAGCTTGTTGTTTGTGCATTGTTGTTGTTGTTGCTTCCTTCAATTTATGTGCTTATGTTGTTGCCATTAACGTTTGCAAGGGTGCAATACAAGCACGAAAGCGAAGGAAAAAAAAGAAATTAAGAAAACACCAGGGCCATAAAGCAGGATTATTTGGGTAGTGTTGTAGCCTATCGACAGGCGCAGGTGGATATACTCGTACATGTACTATGTATATGCGTACATCTACCACCAACAACAACACTTGCTGAAATTTCACTAGAGGGTGCATTAGGGCTCACACACAACGCATTCGACAATCACTCAAGACGATAATTACTGCCAAATGCTGTTGCGTGGGTGTAATTTACGGTCTTAATGTGTGTTTGTCCCACACACACATGGGTGCGTGTGTGTGTGTGTTTGTGCGTTAATGCGCAATTTTAGTAGTTTTTAATAGCTGTTGAAAGTGCAGAAAAAATCAATATACTAGTGAGACATTGAAAATATGTGTTGCATACTTTTAGGCGCAGCAGTTTAGGGGTTAGTTTGAACTATCCTCAAGGCTATGGGTTTTAAAAAATATTCTTTTTGCACAGAATTTTTGAGAATTGATTAAGGAAATTATTGAAAAAATATTACTCAAAAAAATATTCATCGCAAAAAATATTTTTTTAATCATTTTGAATAAATTTTATTTGGCTTTATTATGAATTTATAAATAAAAAATATTTTTTAAATATCTTTTATACAAAAATCAATCATATTTAGTGCTCAGAATAAAACTTTTTTAAATTTACAATATAAAAAAATATTTGCATACAATGAAACCAATAAATAAACTCTAAAAGTGTGGTTTTTCGGAGGTTTAGGCTGCAAAAGTTCAGCTAAGTTTTAGTATTTATTTGAATTATCTTTCTAAAACGCACTTTTAAATGTCTTTAAATAAGTTTTTGGAAATTTTTTTCTTCAATATTTCACTTTTGAATTTTATATTATTAAAAAATTGCATACTTTTTGGCTCAAAATTGTTTAACTCATCAAAAATATCTAGATCACTTACCACGTATTATGTATCTATGCTGAATATTGAATGGTTAACTGTGAGAAATAATATATCGATGTTTCAAACAAATATACATACATACATGTATGTTTGTATGCGTGCATATACATTTGATTTGAATATCAAAAAGAATTTTACAAAGCTTATTACGACTATTAAAAAAATTATTGCATACTTTTAGGCTACTACCCGCTGCTACGTCATGATAAATTACGTTTTTTAATTAAAATATAACAGTCACTGAAAGTTCTAATATGAACTATACTGAAAAAAAATTTAATTAAAATTCAAATTTATGATTTTCCAAGTTTTGCACAAATTTTCAAATTAAAAAACTTCGATTTTATGTATTTAAAATGCGCAGTTAAGTTAATTATAAAGAAAAATTATTAAAAATAAAATATTTTAATTTAAATAAATTATTATATACACAAAAAAAATTTAATTTTTTTATTTTATAATTTTATAATTTTTTTTTTTTTCAAAATATTTTACCAGCATCTATGTATGTATCTGAATCAACGGTTTCATCTTAACTCAGCCATTTGCAATATTTCTTTGCTGCTGCTCTCTCTCTCTCTCTCTCTCTGTTTTTTGCTTTTACTTTCAATTTTCGCAACATTTAATCGCCTGGAAAATGATCACTTCAACCGGCGCCACAACACATGGTTCGAGCGTGTCTCGATACTGGTGATACTCTTCAATTGCGTAACGCTGGGCATGTACCAACCGTGTGAGGATGATGAATGCAAGCAGACGCGCTGTCGTGTATTGCAGGTGAGTGAAATGAGAAAGAAAAAAATAATAATAAGAAGAAGAAGAAGGAAAAGAAGAGAGAAAAAGAAGAAGAAAAAGAAGAGAAAAAAGAAGAAGAAGAAGATGAAAAGGAAGAGGAAGACGAAGAGGAAGAAGAAGAGGATGAAGAAGAGGAAAAGGAAAAGAAGAAGAAGAAGAATAAGAAGAAGGTGAAAAAAATGAATAAGAAGAAGAAGAAGAGTAAGAAGATGAAGAAGAAGGAGATGATGAAGAAGAAGAAAAGGAGGAGAAAGAAGGAGAAGAAGAGGAGGAAGAAGAAAACGGAAGAAGAATAAGAAGAGAAGAAGAAGAAGAAGAAGAAGAAGAAGAAGAAGAAGAAGAGGAAGAAGAAGAAGAAGAAGAAGAAGAAGAAGAAGAAGAAGAAGAAGAAGAAGAAGAAGAAGAGGAAGAAGAAGAAGAAGAAGAGGAAGAAGAGGAAGAAGAAGAAGAAGAAGAAGAAGAAGAAGAGGAGGAGGAAGAAGAAGTTGAAGAAGAAGAAGAGAAGTAGGAAGAAGAACAAGAAGAAGAAGAAGAAAAAATAAGAAGAGGAAGAAGAAAAAGAAGAAGAAGAGGAAGAAGAAGAAGAAAAAGAAGAAGAGGAAGAAGAGGAAGAAGAAAAAGAAGAAGAGGAAGAAGAAAAGAAGAAGAAGAAGCATCACATATTGCTTTACCATATATATTTATTTTAAATAAAGTTTTACATCCATAATTGATGAATTAGTGCAATTAAACTTGCAAAAACCCAGCGTATATATATTTATGTATTACTACAACAACAAATCACAACAACATTGACACAACGCGTACACACATTGTTTTGATTATTGAAATTAATTGAAAAATTGTCATAAATAATGCGACACATTTGAGCAATTAATTGCAGAAAATTATATTTGGTTAGCAAATATTAAGCGTATGTGTAGGAGAGTTCAGTAGTGTGTGTGTGTGTGTGTTTGTGTGTGCATTTCGCTTATATTGAAATAATCAATGGACAATTTTAATTGAAATATTTACAAAGGTTTACTTACATACATACATACATTTTCATTGAATTATTGTTATGTACAAAAGCAACAACAACATATTTCACACATATACACATGCATACACACACACACACACATGCAGAGCAGCAGCACACAATTTGCGCTATCACAATCACTTCAACTGGGTTGCGTATGAAATTGTATGTGAATTGTGCATGGAAATGCAGCAGACAACACACGCACAAGCGTTTGTATGTATAGACATACTATATACATATACAAATATATAAATATCTACATATATATGCATATATTTGCGTATAGCACGCGCATATAATTGAAATGTGCACGGAAATGCTTTGAAAATGGCTAAAATGCTGTGATTATACACATATGTATGCATATATTTGCTCTAGAAATATGTATGCATGTAAGTATATACAGTATGTATATGTGTATGCATAAGTAATGGCTGCAGGATGTATGTATGTTGTTTATTTGGCTGGTTGGCATTGCAAATTAAATAATACTCAGACGCCATGTGGTCACTCAGTTATTAATATTATTTATTGAACTTGTTGCATACGAAATCCCGCACACACACACTCAAACATAAACACAACTGGCTTTCCATTGTACATATACATATAGTGGAGAAAGCGTGCTGTTTGTGTGACAAAAGCTGCAGGAAATTGCATATTAAAGCTTTGGCAATTTTTGTGGAGGTCAAATGTGAAGATAAAATATTAAAAAATTTGTAAAATTTGATATTTTGAATTATTGAAAATGAAGCGAAATTTCAATTTGAGCGAAAAATCAAATAAGTAATTTTGTGGTAGAGAATAAGCCTTTTTTGTCAATTAAAAATGTTATTTGTTTCACTGTTAATTGAAAATCAAAGGAAATTTATGAATAATTAAAAAATAAATTTTTTTTCATAGAATAAAATCATATTTTTCAATAAAAAATAATATTCAAACTCTTTACTAATGCAAAAAAAAAATATGCCAAAATAAATTTAAAGTTGATAAGTCTATTATTTTTGATACAAATTCAATTTCAAACACATTTTAATATTTTTTTAATTTTCTTTTTTTTTTTCAAAAAAAAAAATATGAAAAATCTCAAAATTCAAAAATATTTACATACATCACGTATTAAAAGGTATGAAATAAGATAGAAAAATAAACAAATAAAATATAATAATTAGAATATAAATTAATCCTTTGATTTTTTTTTTTTTTTTTTGATTTGAAAAAACGTTTTCTAAGGGGTGGGTTTCAGAGGTTAAAAAAAAAGGAATTTTTACTAATTTTTTTTTTTTGTTTTTTCTTTCTTAATTTTTTTTTTTTTTTTTTTTTTTTTTTTGATGAAGGAAAATGCAAAAAAAAAATTAAGTTTGAATTTTTGACAAACTTTGAACAAAAAAAAAAAACACATATTTTGAACAAATTTTCGCCATGCGTTGGCCCCAAAAAATTAGTTGTAATAAAAAACCCTTGGATGAAGGAAAGAAAATTAAAATTTGAATTTTTGACAGACTTTGAGAAAAAAACATTTTTTTGATAAAATTTTCGCCATGCGTTGGCTCCAAAAAAATTAAGTTGTAATACGAAAAGTCCTTGGCTGATAGAAAAAAATTCAAATTTGTATTTTTAACAGACTTTGAACAAAAAAACACATTTTTTGGTCAAATTTTCGCCATGCGTTGGCTCCAAAAAATTAGTTGTAACAAAAAAACCCTTGGATGATAGAAAAAAAATAAATTTGAATTTTTGACAAACTTTGAACAAAAAAAAAACACATTTTTGGGTCAAATTTTCGCCATGCGTTGGCTCCAAAAAATTAAAATGTAATAAAAAACCCTTGGATGAAGGAAAAAAATTAAAATTTGAATTTTTGACAGACTTTGAGCAAAAAAAAACACAGTTTTTGCTCAAATTTTCGCCCATTTTGGCTCCAAAAATTTTTGGAATAAAAAAATCCTTGGATAAAGGGAAAAAAATTTATATTTGAATTTTTAACAGATTTTGAACAAAAAAACACATTTTTGGCTCAAATTGTCGCCCATTTTGGCTCCAAAAAATTAATTGTAATAAGAAAAAAAAAATCCTTCATTTTAAACAAAATAGCTTTATAAATTTTCGAGAAATTTGACTTACAAAATAGAATTTTGAGATAAACGAAAAAAAAATATCCCCCATAAATCTTCAATAGAGTTAAAACCTGTGCATATTACTCTCACACTCCCAAAGAGATATGCTTTTTTTAAGAAAGACAGTCTTTCGTCACGCGCGCAGTATGAATTGGTGCATTGTCTTGCTGTAAAGTCCAAGAATTACCATAAATGCTAACAGCAAACTCGATAAGTACATCATGCACGAGTCTAATGTGTATACTTCTGCATACTTTATTCTAGTGGGTATGAAACACAGCGGAGACTTGCCATCTTATCGTCAAAAAAAAAGTCAGTAGTTGGAGGAAACAAGGTCTAGGGAATACGACTAGGGGCGTAAGACCTCCCATTTCCGCATGCCCAGGTAGTTTTTAGCGTTTTTGAGTTTACAACCACGTTGGTGTGAACATTGTCCTGTTGCAAAGTCACCTTGTCATGCATTTCGCTCGTTTTTGACCATTTTTTCCGTGAAATGCACAGCTCAAGCGCGTTGATTATAGACGATAATATTTTCCAGCAATGGTTTCACTTGATTTTAGCAGCTCCTAGTACACCACAACCATTTGGTCGCAACATATGCAGAGCATGACTTCTGAAACGTGGTTGTTTTTCTTTGGCGTCGGTGTAGACGTTGATGGAACGGATTCACCAGGCTTTGCATAGTATTTTACCTTCTTGGAGTTAACTTAATATATCTGTTTTCAACTCCAATTACGCTTCGGTGCAAGAATTCCTTATTTTGATGTCTTTCCAGCAGCATTTCCGTATTGAAAAATCTTTTTTCTTTCATCTCTCAGCTTCAATTCGTAGGAAGCACAATTTCCTTGCCTTTGAATTAAATTCAAGTTGCTTAAAGCGAACGGAAATAGCTTGCTGAGTCAATCCCACAACGATACCGCGAGTTCTGTTTGCTTTTGGTACGAGGACTGATCCATTAAAGCCTTCAATTCCTCATCTTCAAACTTTTTTGGTTGGCCTGGACGTTCTTAAGATCAAAACTTTTGATAGAGAAAGCAAAAGATTAGAAAATTTAAAAAATAAAAATCCAAAATCCAAAAACAAAAACAATGAAATAGTAGTAACAGTAAAGCAAATAAACCATCCCATCCATCAGCGGCGCATTAAAATTGTAGGTCTTTTCACTTGCCGACATTTTTTTTCTACACGATTTCCATATTACCATTCTTTTTCTCAGGTTGTTTACACATAAATTTACTTTTATTTTCCTTTGTCCTTTTTTGCATAAGCAGCTTTATCATATCATATGGAAATTTTTCCTCTGTTTGTCAATCCGTGCAGTATTTATTGTGCTTAATGAGCTGAAGTGAGTTTTTTTGGGGCTTTTTTTTTGTGGCATTTCAGCCAGACAGACAGGCGGTAGTGTCGTTCACATTCACAGGCTGCTTGCATGTATTAGCTACAAACTCGTACATGCATACATACACAGAACTATTTATGGGTAGATATATTGCTCCTTAGCACTAATCTACTTTACAAAGCAGTTTTGGGAGAATATTCTTAATATTCTTAGCCAACCACCACTGACGCGTTATCATTACTTATATTTTTTTATTGTTTTTGTTTTAGGTGAGAAATTTTTTCATTTTCAGAAAATTATTTGAGAAATAGAAAATTTTTTCTCAGCTAAATTACATGAAAATATAAAAAAAAATTTAATCATTAATCAGATTTCGAAAAAAAAAGCCAAAGACTGGTGGGGCAAGAGTTCAAAACCATGATACTCCGCATGCTAAAACGCACTGCTTGAGCGCCAATTATATGAGTAAGTTTTGAATTTTGTTTGAAATGTAGAGAGTGACCCTAGGAACAGTACTTTTTCCTCTATATAGCCTCTTCTTGACAGATCGCGTGTGAGTCGCATCAAGCTGCCATGTTCAGTTTTTGTTCAGTATTATTTGGCCTTTGTTCTTTTCATGTTCTTTGGCATGATAATAAACTTTCCACATTAGATTTGAATTTTCTGTTTTTTTTTTCTTTAACAAGTATTAAATTCGACAAAATCACGCTGTCACCTTCATAAAAATGTTTATAAAATTTCACCAAGAACGCTTAATGGTCATTTAGACTACAAAAAACAAAATACGAAAAAAATGAAAGCAACCAACGTCTCCTGTCTTAACAATTTTTCAACGCAATTAGGCAACTCAAGCGCAGAAACTCCACAGCGTCATTAGAGCATAATTTAGTGCGCCGTTAAGGAAAGCAAAAAAAAAAAAAAAAGCAAACAAAAAGGCACAACAAGTTAGTTAGTGTATTTCAACAAGCAAATAATACCGTTATAGCATTTTAAGTAAGTCAAAAC
This sequence comes from Neoceratitis asiatica, assembly GCA_030068015.2. Taxonomy (NCBI): domain Eukaryota; kingdom Metazoa; phylum Arthropoda; class Insecta; order Diptera; family Tephritidae; genus Neoceratitis; species Neoceratitis asiatica. Next base: position 90,644,897 of record CM061525.1, on the reverse strand, counting down.
GTAGCTGTTTAGTAATTAGTGAAATAATAAATGAATGCTCAGCCGAACAAGCTTTAGCTGACAAACGGAGTGAGGTGAGAGTGCGCACGGCAGTAGCAGCAGCAGACAATAGATGATTATGCTCGCAGCTGGGTTGGTGGGCAGTCTGCTGTTGTTGTTGTTGTTGTTGTTGTATTTTTTAAGTAACCAAAAAAAAACTTGCAGACATAGACGCTTACATATACTATCTCTATCACTCATTAAATTGACATGTGTCTGTACCGCAGACAGCTGTTGCCTACATCAAGGCGCTGCTAGGGCTCACATGAATTTGGGTAAAAAAGCGAGCCATCAAGGCATAACATATACTCACATAATGGTTAGACCGAAAATGTGTTCAAATTAACCATAAAAAATTCACATAAAATGCGTAAATGTTTACTATTATTTTTCCACACTCAAAAATAAAAACAGTTGAAAAAAATAGAAAAAAATATTTAAAAATATAAATTAAAATATATCCAAAATGGTTGATGCCAAAAAATTAGATGAAAATAAAGGAGTATGTAGTATTATACAGAATAGAATTTAAGAAAAAAAACCACGCAAATTAGCGCATAGTAGGGTGCGCATCACAAAAAAAAAAGCTTTATCTTCAGTTCAAAATTTTTTTATAATCTAAAAACGTGTGCGAATTTAAAAAAAAAGGTAGTTTCGCTTAATTTCATTATAAAATTCTAAGGTTTTTTATGTATATTTATATATATATATATCTATTTTTAATAATTTTTTTTCTTGTTTTTTCTAGATTTTTTTTTCTTTCACATTTAATTCTTTTGCTGTCAAATTAGTTGATGTAAGCGGCTGCAAAATGCAATTTTTTGCTTGCCAATTGTTGGCTCTACATCTTCTTACTTAACAAATTTTTCGTTAAATTCTCTAGTTTCAAAGTTATGACAACTTAAGGTTGCAATTTATACTACAAGTAAAAAATTTTTAAGGTTACGTATACGCACTGGTGCATCAGAAAATATATAAAATTATGAGAAAAATTTATCTTATAGTATGCTCATATTTATTTATATATTCCTTTTTAGAGAAAATGTATTTTGCTTTCACATAACATTAGGGTGTGCATTATTTTGAGATTTTTTATTTTTTTTATATTTTCTTAAAGCATTTTAGAGTCTTTAAGGCGTAGAAATATATAAACTATTGTGAAAAACATTAATTTTGTTTTAAATCCTTTTCAATTTTTAATTATTGTCTTATAAAAATTTTTAAATTTCCTACTTTCCTCATAAATGAAAAATTTTCCACCCAAGCATGGTGCAGGAATGCCAATTTTGTTAGCAAATCGATTAATTTTTTTTATTAAATTTATTTAAACATATTTTTATCAGAATTCACTCATTAAAAAGTTATAGGCAATTTGGTACACGCTTGGTTTTACAAGTAATATTTTTCAGGCTACGTATACGCACAGGTGCATCTAAAAATTAAAAATTAATCATACTATGACAACAGAGGTTCATAAATTTTTTTATACTGTTTTATTTATGCAGTTTTTAAAGTGCTAAATATTTTCATTAAATAGTATTAGGTGTGCACAATTTTTATTTTTATTTTTTTTCAAGAGATTCATTTTTTATGTCGTAAAAACACATAAATTAGTATAAAAAAAAAAGGTTTTATTTTATTTTTTTTTAAATCTGCCAGCGTAGAAATTTATATTTCCATTTACGACAAAATATGAAAATTTTCTGCTTTTAGCTTGTAATGATTTTGCTAACATATTAGTGGAGTTCAGAAAATTAAATACACATTTTTTGCTAGCAAATTAAATGGTCAACAAAAATTATCTGAATAAATTTTGTAATAAACTCACACATTTCAAAGTTATAGCAGCTTAAAGTTGCTGTAAGTTTCACAGGTAAAATTCAAGGTTACGTATACGCACTGGTGTATCTGAAAATTAAAAATTATTCATAATGATGAAAATAGAGGTTTATAAATTTGTTTATACTGATTATTTTTTATATCTTTTGAGGTGATCTATATTTACATAAAATTATATTAGAGTGTGCACGATTTTTTTTCTTTTTTTTTTTCAAAACACCCACTTTTTATTGTCGTAAAACACATAAATTAGTATAAAAAAAATTTCTCTTTTTCATTAAAGTCTGCCAACGTAAAAATTTATATTTCTTTTTGCAAAAAAGAAAAATTTAATTTTCTGCTTTTTGCTTTTAATGATTTTGCGAACATATTAGTGAGTTCAGAAAATTAGAGATAAATTTTCTGCTAGTAAATTAAATGCTCAACAAAAAATATCTGCCTAAATTTTTGTATAAATTCACGCATTTCAAGGTAATAGCAGCTTAAAGTTGCTTTAAATTTTACAGGCAAAATTTTTACAAGGTTGCGTATACGTAGCGGTGTGCCAAAAGATATCGAATTGTGTTTAATAGCTTAGAAACTGTATTTATTTATTTATTTTTTATTTCTTTAATTTATTCTAATAATTTTTTCAGCCAGTTTAGTGCTACCCTAATATGTATACTTTACATATATAAATGTGAAAATTTTTACAGTGTTTAAATACTGAGTGCAAACAGCTTTTTCTTCTTTTCTACATACTCTAATATGTACAACATCTCTACTCAATTTTATTTACACTCTCGTCTCAGTCAGTGCATGCTACTTTTTTCTCACTACGTGTGGTTTATACATATATACATGAGCAGAATAATAACTCAAACAATGACAATTTATTGCAAGTTGACACTTGCTTGTCTCTGTTTCTGGCATTTTCTGGCTAACAACTTATCACCGGCAGCAGTGCTGCTCATTTATCTAGTCACTTCAAGTTGTGTTGATGATATGTACATATAAATATATGCAAAAAAGTGGAGAGATCTAACCAAAAAAAAAAAAAGTAGCTAATTTCTATTGTACAAAAGTTAGGAGAGTGATGGCGTCAAAGCAGCAGCAGCAACAGCAAATAAAATGGCTAATTGAGTGAGTGACATTGTAGCTGACAGTCAGCAAGTAGGGAATTTTGTTTTGTTTTGGAGTCGATTTAAAAAAAATCTAAAAATAATTCGAAAATAAAAAAAAATTAAAAAAAATACTAGAGCGCTTCTAGTGATTTGATACGAGCTCTGGCATGCATAATTCTGTCTGCATAAAATAAATTTTTTTTCTGCAAAATATGTTAATGAACCCATTGCTATTGGGTATGTGGAAGCTGAAGGCATCAGAAAAACTTCGTTTGTCTCGAAAGCGTCAGATCCTCTTGGAACTTCAAGAGCCCATAGAGCGTGAAGCGATGTCGCTTGGGAAGGTCGAGCGGCTTCAGTTCTTGCACAAGCTGTATTTTCTACGCTTTCAATTTAAGATCTCAACGCGAAATGCGCTAAGTCATTCCATACGTCAATACGAGTTCTGCGAACGTCGCCAAATCGACTCTCCACGGTCTTCGTGTACACTCTCAGCTACGGTCGCTATATTTTCTTCACTGCGTGCTGGATGTGGTCTATTCGGTCGAATATTATCCAATAATGAATACTCAAGGGTCTCAAGATGGGTGATGGTGTTGCGAATAGTACGCTCAGTAGGCCGATTTGGGTTGACCGTAAGTTGAGCGAAGCTCGCGAAACACATACATACGATACAGAACGTCTTTTCAGGATGTCAAATGACAAAAACACTGAACAAAAATACCATGCCATCTTGACACCACTTGCCTCTTGCGCTGTCTACAAGAGAAGTAGGCAGTAGTTTTCGCTTCCTACATTACCTTCCCAGAATGACTTCCACAAACAGCTCAGCTCATCTCAGGTCTAATGTAGTCAGATTGGTTATGCGTTTTCATTTCTACAGCTCGTTCAGCATCTCATACAAGAGGCTCTCAGTCTTTGTGCTTGTTATTCCGTCAAATTGTTGCATGTCAGCGCACTTAGTGTCTTAAAAATTCTTCTCTATCCTTTTTTGTCTCAACATTTCATTTGGGAGCATATTCTTCATGAGGAGTATCGGTTTGGTAGTGCTTTACGTAGTTCGTGCGCGCTTTCCAGTTTGCCTCCGTGTCCTTATGCTGCAATCAGGCAACCTTTGAGACCTATTCAGGAAGCTTTCTTACGGCCCCTAAGTACAGCAATGGTTCAGAATATAGTGAAAATGGCAAGCGATCATGTTTCTGGTTTGAGGTAGGCTCTATAAGACCACAATGATAGACTATGTAATCATACCATGGAATATTTTTCTGCAGTCATCATTATCACCGGAGCGAATAACCCAATACTGGCGTCTATCCATTGGTTCTTAATACGACTGTGGCGCATGTTGTTGTATTAGCGGGCAAAACCGTCGCTTTAAAAACTGTGGTAAGACTTAGAGAAACTTCGGTAACGCTGGATTGAAGACCCTTTATCTGCTGGTCTCACGGTACGGGTAACTGCATCTCGAATTGGCTCTCAACAAGCACTTCGCTTTCTTTACTCATCACCCGAATGCGATTTGGGGTGTGAGTGGATGCGAGAGGTAATTGACTTCAGCAAGGTTGAGGTGCATGTAAGGTGGAGGACCGGCGGTGGATTTTTCGGTCGGCTACTCGTAGTCATCTCTGCGGTAGATCTATTGCTTGGGAACGTAATTCCAGTGTCAGGATGTCAGAACTTGATTTGATAGCCAAGCAGCTATCCCTGTATTCCCCACGAATGATAAGCTATATCCAAAGCATGCGAAGACCATACGCCAATTCATAGAGAATAACGCCGAGGAAATGACCAACATACCCGACCTCCCATCCAGTGACATTGACATAGTCCAGCGAAGCAAGAGACAGCGACTACGCTTAATCAAATGAGTTGGAAAGTTCAGAGGACGAAGAACAAGGCTGCACATAGAATCTACAATTGGTTTCAAACTTTAAGTATTAAGAAAAAGAAGATCTTATCATTCGGTAAAGACGAACTAAGCTGATTTGGGTGTCAAGTCACAGCGGAAATCTCAGGAGATGTGCAAAAATACCTACGTCCATTTGTGGCCTTCAACAGAAAACTTGAAGCTCACGTCTGTTAAGTGTACGCTGAGCAAGTGAACTACGGCGTATGCAATGCCGAGATTCTTCTGACCTGATATGGAGTGCCGTAACATGGAATAATCGGGTTTCAAGCTCACCAAGTTACATATCGTTTTTGGTTTGTACACAGAGTGGTCACCATCCATCCATAGTTGTCGCTAATTGAAGGAGCTCCATGAGGGAGGGCGAGATGGGATCATAGCCGCACACTCTCCTCAACCGCGTTGACTCCACCAGTTTGAGGCTCAAATATCTTCGCTCTTATATATTTAGGAACTCAGCTGGAGCTAACGGGCATCATAGTGTGTCATCTTTGTGGATTCGTACTTCGGCTATCTAGGTTGTGGTAATGCTCGCCAAGGGCAAGTGATAAAATTGTCTAAATCGGATCGCCACCTACAACCTAGTCCAGGTTTATAACGCATAAAATACTCAGATAGATTTCTGGAGAAGAAGCGTAGATGCTAGCGGTACTGGATTGCCCATCAAAGTCTGGTTTCTAAAGTCAGCGGGAGATTAGCTTAAGGCCATTCACTCATAAATTCTTGAATTTCGTGTCAAAATTATTGAAAATCCTTTCTAGTCTACCTCATATACATTACTCATATCTCTCCTAGCAAGTGTGCACTGTCCTCTTTGTGTTCGCTTCCCTCTACAGCCAACGGCATTTACATTTTGCCATCAGTTCTCCTTGTCATGCTTCCTTGCGCTGCGCTGTACTGTCGAGTTGCGCGTGACATAATCATTGAAATTGCAATTGAATTGTCCTTGTCATTGTTTGGCAGCACACTTACTTGTATATAAGTATGTAACTGGATATTTCCCGCAATTGTTTGTTCACACTTTCGCCGAAAATCTAAAAAGAAAAAAGGAAACAAAAACAAGCTACCCCACAGCTCAGTGCTCAACCGATTGAGCTTTCTTGAGTCCTGTCGTTTCCTCTTTTTTGTTGTGCGCTACAGCTTTCCGTTTGTTTTTGTTGTTGTTGTTGTTGTTGGCTCTGTTCTTTCTTGTCTTTAGATGGGTATATATATATACTCACGAGAGTGTGTCTTTGATTGTCTGTCTGTCTGTTTGTGTTTTAAGTGCTTCTTCTTCTAATAGTCATTTGCGGTTTTTCAAGTATTTCTTTTGGCTTCCACTGTCTCTCTGCCTCTGTCACTGCCTCTAGTTGACTTTGTATTGCTGTGAAGTGAGGGACTCAATTTATGCAGGTTGTTGTTGTTGTTGTTGTTGTTTTTGTTGTTGCTGCTGCTGTTATTATTATTATTGTTGTTGTTGTTGTTGTTGTTGTTGTTGTTGTTGTTGTTGTTGTTGTTGTTGTTGTTGTTGTTGTTGTTGTTGTTGTTGTTGTTGTCGTCGTTGTTGTTGTTGCTGTTGCTGCTGTTGTTCTTGTTGTTGCTGCTGTTGTTGTTGTTGCTGTTGTATTACTGATTTTGTTTCATTCCCCCCCCCCCCCCTGTTGTCACATTTTCGATTGCAATTGTTCTCAATGTCTTTGAAAGTGCCGCTACTTCTGCTTTTGTTTTTGTTTTTGGTTTTGTTTTTGTTTTCTTCTCCTCCTTCTTGTTCACATTTTTTCACAGTTACTCTTGTGTTTTTGTTGTTGTTGTTGTTGCGATTTAACGGTATGCAAAATTATGCAAAGTTAAACGTTTAGTGAAATTAAGCGCGCCAGTGAAGGCAGAAAGGAACTTGCAGAGTTGCATTTCGCAGTATTTTGCCGTTTGTTTTCAGCACCAAGTCGAACTTTGGTAGTAAATGTGCATTTTTCTTCCTTTTTTTTTGTCAATAATCTGTCTGATATCGGGCTCTTTGTTACACTTATTCCAGAGACAAGATGAGAACCGAGTGAACGGAGAAGAACACAGAGCAGATGTTAAAGAAGAGTTCAGAGAAAAGTGTTTTAAAAGATGACAGGTCCGAGATAGATAGATTCCAAAACAACAGATGACAGAATAGACGATAGAAAGCAGTTAGATTTTAGAGGAGAAGTGGAAAATTGTTACCATATTAGATTACTGTGCTGAGATCTTAAAGTAATAATCTCCGGAGAGATATAGACACAGATTCAGTGTCAGATACACCAACGACTTGAACAGATTTCCCTATAGTTTTCCAAATTCAAAGTTCAAAATGGATTCTACAATAGATAAAAAGAGAGCCTAAAAGGGGCATCAGAAGAGATTTAAGCTTTAAGATGGCAAATAAATCCCAAATCAGGTATAAAAGATTCAGAAACGTAGACCAAAACGTACTCGTTGTGACATCAGAGCAATATCAATATAGATTCCAGAAACAGACTTGAGATTAGTTACTAGTTAATTTCTTAGGACTCAAGTCGATCACAGTAGTTATGTATGTGAATTTTAATTCCAAAACAAATACCGGAATAGATGTCAACACAGCTCTCTGCGTACTATTCGCAACACCATCACCCATCTTGAGACCCTTGAGAATTCATTATTGGATAATATTCGACCCTGAATAGACCACGTACAGCACGCAGTGAAGAAAATATAGCTGCCGTAGCTGAGAGTGTACACGAAGACCGTGGTGGAGTGTCGATTCGGCGACGTTCGCAGCAACTCGGACTGACGTATGGAAGGACTTGACGTATTTTACGTCGATATCATAAATTAAAAGCGTACAAAATACAGCTTGCGCAAGAACTGAAGCCGCTCGACCTTCCCAAGCGACATCGTTTCGCTCTATGGGCTCTTGAAAAGTTCCAAGAAGATCCACCGACATTTTCGAGCCAAATTTTGTTCAGCGATGAGGCCCATATTTCCGGCACAATGGGTAGGTAAACAAGCAAAATTGCCGCATTTGGGACGAAGTGGCAACCTGAACAGATTCAAGAGCTGCCATTTCATCCAGGAAAAAATAACGGTGTGGTTTGTGGGCCGCTGGAATCATCCTTCCATATTTCCTACTGGCCTCATTCAGCTACCATTTCGAGTATAAACCTTTCAGAAAGAAATATTTATTTCTTAGATTCTTGAGAATTTATTTATTTTTTAGATTTTTGAGAATTTATGCTACTTCAAACATCATAGAGCACGAACGAACGAACGAATGTTTGTTTATTCAGGCATGCATATATATACCTCTATATATATACATATATATGTATTTTTTATATTCCTAAATGCTATATAAAATACATTTTATTCACTTATATACATATCGTATGAGTGTTGAGTGTAGCAAAGTGAAAAGCCATGTGCAGTGAAAGCTTTTATTTTATGCGGTTCAACTGAACAACAACTAAAAGTGCAGTTTTAAAATCACGCAAACATACATACATACACATACAATAAATAAACAGAAAATATACTTAAGTGCATCATATTCGCTCTCTCTCTCTCACTCACTCACTCTCTCACACACAAATATTATTATAAATTTCCATTTGATTTTACAGCACATTTATTGTATGTATATATGTGTGTGTGTGTGTCTGTGTGTTTGCCAGTGCTTGTTGCTGCCGCCACAATACAGTTTTTGTTTCATTTAGAAAATTTCATTTTCCTTGCAATTTTTTTTTTTTTTTTTTTTTTTTTTTTGCCTCATTTGCGTCTGTGTATTGTAGTCGAAAGCGCACAATTGCATTGGTAAAGAATTTTTATTATGAAAAGCAATTGACATTGTGGCGTCTTTTCGTGAGTGAATTTCAAGTGTCATCATTGCTGTTTTTTTTTTTTTGTTATTTTTGTGAATATGGAAAATGTAAATGTTATTTTATGCATATTTATATGGGAAAACTATGTATAAAAATGCATTTTTATTGATATTTTTATTGAAATGCATTTAATGGTCAAAACGAATGTTGAAATGACACTTGAGAAATTTTGCATATAAAAATATTGAATTTACGCAGAAAGACATAAAGAAAAGCAAATTTTATTACTTAGAGATTTGCTCAACTGCGGTTAATGGGAAATACAATAAAAGGAAGACTTAAAAAAATAAAAATAAATATTTTAAATAAATAAAATAAATAAAATTTGCAAGAAAAATTATTTTACTATTTTTCTAAATAAATAAAAATTATTAAATTAATTTAATAAATAAAATTTATGGAATTTAAAAAAAATATACATATATAATTGTAATAAATTATACTTAATTTTGCTACACAGCGAGAAATAATTTAAATTAAAATAAATTCAACAAATTTAATAAATAAAACATAAAAAATTATAAAATATTTTAATAATATTTTACAATTTGAAAATAAATTAAATTTAAATTTAAAAAAATTTAAATTTAAAAAAATTTACATTTAATTTATTAAATTAAAATATAGTTAATTACACATAAAAAATTTACTTAAATAAATTGTTTAATAAAGAAACTTAATTTAGTTTAATAAATTTTATTAATTTATATATAAAATTCTTAAATATGCGTTTAAAAATATTATATATTGAAATTCAATTCAATTAAATCAATATAAATTAATTTTAAATTAATAAAAAATAAATTTAAATTAATATAAATTAAATTTAAATAACTTAAATTAAATTCAGGCATGTTAAATTCAAATAATTAAATAAGCAAATAAACGAAGCTTTTAAAGGAAAAAAAAATTTAAACAAATTATCAAACAAAAAAAATTCTAAATTTTAAATAAATAAATATTAAATATAAATAATAAATTTAAATAATTTATCAAAAATTATTAAATGAAAAATTTTAGTTTGAAAATATTTCCATAAAACACGAGTTTTAACAAAAGAATTTAGGAAAGAGAATTTCTTATAAAATTATTTATAAAAAAATTTTTTTTTTTAATAAAAATTTTTATTTTAAAAAATTCTTTGTTTTTTAATGGTTTCTAATGTTCTAATGTTTCTATGAAAAATGAGTTTTAACAAAATTAAAATTTAGTGTGGAAATTTTTAATATATTTTTCTTTTAATATTCTTTCAATTACAAATTTTTATAAAAAAAAAGTTTAGAAAAAATAGTTTAAAAATAAACACGAGTTTTAACAAAAGAAAATTTCGAGAAAGAAGTTTTTAAAGAAATTATTGATTTTTAAATTTTTTTCAATTTTTAAATTTGAAAAAAAAATTATAAATCCTCTTAACGGGTGATCTACTTCGAGGTTCCCTACTTTTTTAAAGAAAAAAAACACAGAAAATTCAAGTTTATTGGGGAATGTGTATTATCATCGAAAGCACATTCTTTGGCATTTATTTCTTTTTTTTTTTTTTTTTTTTTTTGAAGTTTATCTCTTTCAAATGTTGGCCGAGGCTACGTCTCAGATGGTCCATCCGCTGAGTCCAATTTTCGATGTCTCGTTCGAGCATTTCTACTGGTCACTGGCGAACGACACTTTTGCTCCATGGCCTGAATCGAAGCGGGATTGTCTGCATAGAGTTTAGACTTTATCACACGATCTTGGTGGCCTATCAACGTGAAATTATTATTATTTTTTATTATTATTATTATACAATTATTTGCACACCGAATTGTTCTCTCAATAAATCCATTGATTGCTGCGATGTGTGGGGGAAGTGGCGCTGTCTTGTTGAAACCAAATGTCGCGCGCATATCACGAGCTTCAATTTCAGGCATCAAATAGTCGGTTATCCTAATACGCCAACGGTCGCCATTGACGGTTACGTTCTCACAGCATCATTTTTGAAGTGTATGTGGACCGTTGATTCCACCGGCCCACAAACCACACCAAACCGTTGCTTTTTCTGAATGAAATGGCAGCTCTTGAATCAATTCAGGTTGCCATTTCGTTCCTAATGCAGCAATTTTGCTTTTTTACATACCTAATGAGCCAGAAGTGTGCCTCATCGCTCCAACAAAATTTGACTCGAATACGTCGGATCTTCTTGGAACTTTTTAAAAAGCCCATAGGGCAAAGCGATGTCGCTTGGGAAGGTCAGCAGCGGCTTTAGTCCTTGCACAAGCTGTATCTTGTACGCTATCAATTTAGGATCTCGACGTAAAATGCGCCAAGTCGATCCATACGTCAGTCCGAGTTGTTGCAAAATGCGCCAAACCGTGTATCCACGGCATTCTTGTACACTCTCAGCTACGGCCGCTGTATTCTCTTCGTCCGCTTGCGTGCTGGACGTGGTCTATTTGGTCGAATATTATCTAATGGTTGCTCCTCAAATAAGGTTGCTGAAAAGATAAAAAAAATTAAATAAATTTTAATGAAAGTTACGATTTTTTCATAAAAATCATTGCATTTGAGCCTTTTTTAATGAAATTTTAATTTTTAATAAAAAACAGTGTAGAAAAGTGGTCTGGCAAAATTATAAAAAAAAATTATAAATGAATAAATTATACACACTCACATATCTCGCTATATATTTATATTTAAAATTTTATTAAAAAAAAAATGAAAATGAAATTTTTAACAAAATTCTTGTTTTCCCTTTTTCTTACTATTTCCCAGTTCTTTGACGATATAATTTTCGTTTTCTTCACACTCGAGATGCTTATCAAAACCATAGCGATGGGCTTGTATGGCAAAAATACATATATGGCTGACTCTTGGAATCGCTTGGATTTCTTTATAGTTGTTGCTGGCCTACTGGAGTATGTGACGAATGTGGAAAATTTGAATTTAACAGCGATACGAACGATAAGAGTGTTGCGACCGTTGCGTGCGATTAATCGCATACCAAGTAAGTGTGGTAAAAGTAGAATAGTCGAAAAAAAAACTGTTAAATAAACTAAAAACCAAATGTTTGACAGTGCGTATACGCAACCTTTTGCGTAATTTTTTTATTAAAATTTTTCTCATAAAATTTAATTTTCCAAAATCTCTTCTTAAGGTATGCGCATTTTGGTCATGTTGCTGCTGGACACGCTGCCTATGCTCGGCAATGTATTGCTGCTCTGCTTCTTTGTCTTCTTCATATTCGGCATTATTGGCGTGCAACTGTGGCAGGGCATATTGCGTCAGCGTTGTTTTGTTGTACAAATGCCGGTTGAGAATTTTCCGTAAGTACACAGTCATACCATTTAAGTAACTTTTGATTGAAAGCAAAAAAAAGATTCTTTATTATTGCTAAATTGAATTTTTCAAATATTAATAACTTTTCTCTTTCCGCATTGCTACTACTTGCTACTACTACTACTACTACTACTACTGCAACGTTTGTCTAATTATTTTAATTTTTTTTTTTTTTTTTTTTGTAATATGGAGTTTCACTAAGTTTTCTGCTTCAGCTTCATCCAAACTAAAGCAAATTTCTGCTTCGTTACGCTTTTCATATGAATTTATTTTATTTTAAAAAGCTTTTTTATATATACAGTAAATTTATTTTTAAACGGCTTTATATTTTGAAAAAAACTGTAAATTAATGTAAATAGTTTCTAATGTTTGAATATAAAATTTAAAAAGAAATTTAAGATACAGCTGAAATCAACTACTTATTAAGTGGAGCAGTGTAGGCTTTCGTAGAGCTTTTTCGTAGCTTTAATTAGATATGAAAAAAATCCTGTTTTTAGAGTTTATTGTACTATTGTTCATCTAATATATACTTTTTAGCTTTTTTTATTTCATTTAATTTATATTTATTTTCTTTTAATTTGAGTTTTTAATTTTTTTCATTTTATTTTTAATTTTTTACTGCTTAATTTTTATATATATATATATTTTAATTTTTTTTTTTTGCTTAGTTTTTATTTCTTTTTTACTTAAATTAATTTAATTTAAATTTATTTTATATTATTTTATTTTATTTTATTTTATTTGATTTGATTTATTTTTCTCTTATTTTTTTCATTCTTTTAATTTTTTGTAATTATTCTATTTTACTTTTTTAATTATTTTTTTGTTTTACTCCATTTAATTTTTTTTTTTTAATTTTTTTTTTCGTTCTATTTTACTTTATTTTTTCATTTTTCTATATTTATTTTATTTTTAGTTTTTTTTTTATTTCATTTCATTTAATTTTTGTTTTAATTTTTTTTTTCTTTTGACTTTGACTCAATATTTTTTCTTATTTTTTTTAAATTTATTAATTCTTTTTTCTTTTATTTTTTTATTGTTTTATTGTTTATATTTATATTATTAGTTTTATTTTTTTATTTTCTTTTATTTTATTTTACTTTATTTTATTTAATTATTTTATTTTTTTAGCTTTTTTTTATTTTAATTATTTTTTTTATTTTTAATATTTTTAATATTTTTTTATATTTTTTTTTAAATTCTTTTTTTTTTATGTATTTTTTCTGTTTTTTTTTTTTTATTTTTTTATTTTTTTTTATTGTTTACTTTTAAGCTTACAAGTAGTATCTTAGAACAAAAACTGAAGCTTTTTAATTTAGAACTTTTGGCGAAAGCTTTTTCTTCTTCATATTTGCAGCGACCTCTTATGGCATGAATTTCCTTAATTTATTTATTAATTTTTTAATAATTTTTCTGTTTAGTTTCTGAGATTGCGAGATTTTATAAAGTGAGAAGCCGTTGGATGGAGCTTTTATAAAACATTAGCAAGGTTACTTGATAAAAATTAATGCTGAAACGATGATTATGCTTAATAATTATTTTAAAAATTCCTTTTCTTTGGCCAAAATTATTCACAAGCTTTCCTCAATCATTACAGAAGGAAAGTCGTCGTCTTTCTTTCTTTAGTCTTATCTCGAACCGGAAAGCTTTCGAAGGCCAACGGGCTTTTTCTGCAACAGTTGCATTCGTAAGAGCGCTCAGGTACAGGGAAGCGATTGTCAGAGATCGTAGTATCTTCTAGCACTCACCAGAACACATAAAGCGCTTTTGTTAGTAACTCTAACGGGTCTCTATATGCTTGGTGAAGAATTCTTTGCTATAAGCAAACATCTCTTGGCTCATCTCCGAACGGAAGATGTATGAAAGGCCTTTTCGCTGAACCAAAAAAAAAGATTTAAAGGTGTTGACAACTCATCGTGTATAATGTTTCTCAGAAAAGTTTACTCTTCGCGATCGCTCCCACCAAACTTCAGTAACTAAAGTGACAAAACTGTCCATTTTCGTCTTTAGCTGAAGAGAGCACTCCATTAGTTGTGGTTGAGAAGTGCTAGAAAAGTGATTACTTGGGGAATAGATACACCTTGGTAAGGAAACCCCTCTTTTCCAGCTGGACAGAGTTTTATATACTTGTACTTCAATATGTTGGATTAATGGAGTTCTCTAGTTGAAATATCCACCAGAAAACGAAATTAGGTAGAAAGTAAAGATAAAATATGCTAGAAAGAGTATAAAAAGTTCATCCACAACCAGAACGAAGCAGCACGTGAGTCGGAACATACCCAAAATTTGAAAAATAAGCCGAATTTGGCGGAGTTTTCAGCGCCCCTTAGCATAATGTGGACTGTGGAGGCCGAATTAAGGATATTTACAAAAAATGAAACATTTTTTCTACCATATTTGCTCTCACACTCTCTCTCCCTCGCTCTCTCTCGGTGACTGAGCTGACATAACCTAAATTTAAAAATAACAACTTCCAAAATTCGGTATAAAGGACATTCTTAACCTAAATAAATTGAAATTCTAAGCAAAAAAAAAATTTTTTTTTAATTCCCCGACATCCACACACACATATTTAGCATATTTAAGCGCATTTATTCAGTGCACAGAACATCAACAACTCTCCGGCGTATTATTGACTCCGGCATTTTATGCAAATTACCACATTACCAACTCGCACAATTGAAATGTCAGCTGTCAACTCGACGACTGTCAGCTGTGCTGCACTAAGCTATAGCAAATTACCCACGACCGCACGACTACACGACACAAGTGGCTTCCACATGCCACCAACGAACGATGCTGGAACGTGTAACTTTGCTACTACTCAGCGGCATGGGGAGCGCCAAATATATTACACAAAGCACGTCGCAGAAGCTCAAGAAGACGTGTGGGCAATCGATGAAATGTCATTTATACTTGTATATATATATATATACAGGCATATATATCTATTTTTTAAATTTATCGATTTTTTCCACCCAAAGTGCAGTAAAATCAAAATCTCTAAAAATTTATTATTCATAACAAAAATGACAAACGCCACTGACGACAACAACAACAACAAAACGAGTTGTTGTTGCCTTTAATATGCAAATTAATTGCTAACTGACTTCTTTGCTTACCATGCCGCACCGCTGCAGCCGCACTAACGAGTATATAATTGTTGCTATCAGCCTTAAAGGAAAGGATGGACTGACTAACTAGCTGCCACCCGACTTGCCTTTGTGCACTTACGACCAACACATAACCACACACACACCATGAGTATGAGTATGTGAGCTTATTTAAATGAACCGTAAATTATGCCAAGTCACACACTCATACGAGTGCATACACACATACATACATGCATGCACAGACATAGTCGTATATCGTACGGTAAATATTGTCTGTCTGCTCCACGCAGGAGTTACAGATTCCAGGCGCCGCCCAAGTAGCAATATTTCGTCGTTTTGTCTCAGACATACCTTCATACATACAAACATAAATAAATATATATGGCTCATATGTGTACTTAGCATTTATTATACCAAACACACATATATGGAGAGGGGCACACGATGCACAGTGGGTCTATATAAGTATATTTTCAGCACAAATATACATATGTATATATAGAAATATACATCCATTTGCTTAAGTACTACATTCTTTGTGACCGTCATGACATGCAGGTGTCTCTTAGGCAGCTCTGAGTAGAGCAGCAGTAGCGTAGATGGCTGTCGCCACTGCTTCAGCTCGGCATGCTGAGTAAATAAATTAAAAATTTAGAAGACGACGGTGCCGTAAAAAAAAATATTAAATTTTAATAAGTGTGTGGTGCATACTGTACAATGTATGTATGTGTGTTTGCAAATTTTCTTGCTCTTATGTGCGAGTAAATGGGATTCCCTATAGCCCTGCTGACAACGTTGCCAATTTTCCTTGACTGCAAACCTCTTCTAGGCCTGGCGTAAAAAAATTATAGCATGAGATATTTTCCACATTTTTAAAATATCCTCTAGATTCATATAAATGCTAAAACATTTCAAATTTCACATGATTAAATGCATTCCATGCGACGTTGCCAATTTTCCTTAACTACAGTCTTCTTCTAGCCTAGTCGTAAAAAAAATTTCTAGCATGAGATTGTTTCCACATTATTAAGATATCCTCTAGCTTCATATAGAAACCAAAACATTTCAAATTTCACATGATTAAATGCGTTCGACGCGACGTTGCCAATTTTCCTTGACCACAATCGTTTTCTAGGCCAGTCGTAATTTCTAGTATGAAATTTTTTCCACATTATTATTAGAGAATACTCCAGCTTCATATAGATACTAAAACATTTCAAATTTCACATGATTAAATGAATTCGATACAACGTTGCCAATTTTCTTTAGGCATGGTATTTTTTCATTTTTCTTTTATTTACTGTTTTATACGTGTCACTTTCTAGCTATAGTAAATTTTTATTTAACAAAGTTTCTCGTTTTTGCTTCAAATTAAATAAACAATGTTGCCAATTTTCCATTAACTAACACTTTCCAGGAAAAAAGCTTAGATTTTACCGTAGATCCTCCATAGAAACTAAAATTTGTTAACTTTTAGAATTACAAAATGCTGACTTATGAGATGGCAACATTATGTAAATGTGCTTTCATTTTCCTCTGCTAGCAACGTTGCCAATTTTCTCCGACTACAATCCACTTTAAAGTCAAATATTTCTGGCTTAATTTCTAATTTTCACATTAATAATAGAAAACTCATATAGTTAGTAGGAAATTCATATAGAAACTAATGCATTGCCAATTACATTTGATAAATCGCTGATTTCGCAGCGTTGCCAATTTTCTCCTGATCGCTTTTTACCGATTTTCAGCTCTCGCTTTTATTTATTTTATTTATTTAAAAATAAAACAAAAATCTATAGACCAATGAACTTTAGTTGATGAAATATTTAAAATTATGCTTTAAAAGTGTCGATACAATGTTGCCAATTTTCGCTTCGCCAACCTTTTTCGAACAGAAAAATAAAATTCAACATTTTTTTCCATCCTTCATTAGAAACTTCAGCATATTATCTGTTATATTCACTCTTATTGTTAAAAATCAGGCAGGGTAACAACTTTTGATTAATCATTGCGGAATTATAGCAACGTTGTCATTTTTCTCCCTGGCGTGTTTTCTCATTGCTGGAATTTTACTTTTATTTTTAACTTTGGGAGTATTTCAAATTCTACTATCTACATTTATGATTATATTAAATTTTACAAATCGTTCGAAATGCTGCTTTCACAATATCAATTTTCAATTTGTGAACTTTCTCAAAAATTATAAATTAATAAATTCCTTCAAATTATAATAAAATAACTAGAACTCTTCTGTAAGACTCAAAATACCCTCTTTGTCATTGTCTCCTTTTTATAGAAATCAGGCAACTTAACAATTGTTATATTTATTAAAGAGTTGAGGCAACGTTGTCAATTTTCCTACATGACACTGTTACTACACGTATTTTTCCGACTCTTAGTCTGTTATTTACTTTACGAGTGTTTTCAAATTTTGCATATATATAAATGTATATTTGAACTACTGCTGCGTTGATATTATGGAAACAATGTTGTCAATTTTCACTTTGTGAACCTTTTTAAAGAAATAACGAAGTTTTAATCCTATCAAGTACATAACAGTAGAAACTTAAACATGCTCTATGGCAAAGTATTTTATTTCAAAATTCAGGGATGCTTATATTTTTTATTTATCATGTAGGCACTGCTGCCAATTTTCTCGGCGTGAAGCAGGAAAGTGAGAGGTCCCATTCTATGCTATGCATTTCTGGTACAGATTTTTTTAATTTATGTTATAGAAGCTCTAAGATAGGCCTATCTTCCGAAAAAAAATTATTTTATTTAATTTATTTATTAATTTTTTTTGTTATTGTCATTTTTTATTTTATTTTTTATTTTTTATGAATTATCAAGAGCAATTTGATTTCGTTGCAAAGGTTGAAAATTTTATTCCTTATCAACAACAACTCTTTTTTTTGGTTTTAATTTAATATTTTTATGAGAATTATTGTTTTCGTAGTCGAAAATTTGGTTTTTAATCTAAAAGTATAATATTTTAATGAAATTTTATTGATTTTTTTTTTGGTTTTCAATAGTTATAGACATTTTTTATACAAATTTTTTTGCTTAGCATTTTTTTTTAATTTAACTATATAATCATACTTATATTGAAAAAAACAGGTATTTTGTTAAGTTAGAAAACAAATATGAGTAGATAATGAGTATATATGTAGTTCAAAGTTTTTCAGAAAGTTATAAAAAAATTATATTTCTACTATAGCATTGTTATTGTTTAACATATATGTAGCTTCTTTCCTTTTTAATTTTAGTTTTCATATCTTTTTAATTAAATTTCTATTATTTTAAATTTTTTATGTTTTTTTTAATTCACTTTTAATTACTTTTTGATTTTTTTTTTTCTAATTTATGTTTAATTATTTTTTATTCATTTTTTTAATATGTCTACTGTTTTGTATTTTTTTTTTTTTTTTTTTTTGAATATAATCTTTTATTTTTAGCATTTTATTTACAAGTTTTAAATTTCTTTTTTAAATTTTTTTCCTAATTCAGTTTCAATTAGTTTTTGATTTTTTTCCCAATTTATTTTTAAAATTTTTTCTTTCATTTTTTTTTAATATTTATACTCTTCCGTATTTTTTTTTTTTTATCAAAACATTTTTTTTTAATTTTTTTTATTTTTTTTATAACTGATTTATTTTTGAATTATTTTTAATAATATTTTAATTTAAATTTTTTTTTTTTTTTTTTGAATCAATATTGAAAAAAATTCTTCTTCAATTTCGACACACACTGCCGCTTATAGGCTTCTGCAAAAAAAAAACGCTTGCAAAATCTCGAAATATCACGAGCCAACTGTAAATACACGCGCTTTAAGTAAAATAGTAGTGATAGCTGCACAATTATTTTATTACAAAAAGTAAAAAAAAATTTAAAAAATATAAAAATAAAAAAAATAAAATAAAAAGGCTTACACTCACACAGCAAAAAAACGCACAGAATTGGCATTCAAAAATTTAAAGAAAAATTAAAAAAATATATTTGTTTTTATTAAAAATTAAAAAAAAGGATTTGAATCTGAAAATTAACAGCGAATTTTTTGATATTTAAAAAATTTCAAAAAATAAAAATTTCAAAAAAATTAAAAGAATTTCGAAAATTGCAAAAAAATTTTAAAAATTTCAAAAACTTTTAAGAAAATTTAAAATTTTTTTTAAAGATTAGAAATATTTAAACAATTCGAAATATTTCTCATATAATTGAATAATTGAATTTAAAAAAAAAAATTAATCTAAAAAAAAGAAAATTTTTCATAAAAAATTATTTCAAATTTTTTTAAGTATTTATAAAACTACTTTAATTCAAGAAAATTAAATATTAATACCCTTTTCAGGCGATTTAGGGTTGTTTGGGAAGAAAAGAGTTTTTTAATCTGAGCAAATAAATCTTAAGAAAATTTAACAAATAAATTTATAAAATTAGGAAAATACAAAAAAGAAAATTGATAAAGAAAAATATATAAAATATTTAAAAACTTTTCAAAAACTAAAATTCAATGGAGTATCGTTGGAAAATTGTGGAAGTAAAATGTGATACCCTTTGTACTTGCTAACAATGTTGCCAATTTTCATTGACTGCAAACCTCCTTCTAGGTCACTTGTAGAGAAGTTTCTAGAGAGACTTTATTCCGCATTTCTAAAAACTTCATAATAAAATCAAAACATTACAAATTGCGAATGCTCAAAGCAGTTCAGACAACGTTGCCAATTTTCCTCTACTATAATTCTATTTAAAGTCAAATATATCTGACTTATGTTTTTTCTTTTTACATTCATCAAATAGATATTAATTAATTCATATTAAAACTAAAGCCTTCCATATTACGGATGATTAAATGCGGTTAAGACAACGTTGCCAATTTTCTCCGTTTGCCTTCTCAGACTCTCGGATTATTTTTTTTAATTCTGCAGAGCAAGGTGCTATATTCTATAAAATATTTGAAATAATACTTTGAAAATTAAAAAACAAAATCTCCATTAGTTAATCTTTTTTAAATTTAAAAAAAAATTGGCAGAATTATTTTATAACAGAAATATTTCGAAAATAACAATATATCTTTTAAAATCAAAAAAAAATAAGCTTTTTTTACATCTATAAAATTTTTGGAATTCAAAAAAATTAATTTAAAAATTCTTAAGTCTAAAAAATAAAAAAAATTAAAAAAGTCTCAAAAATTAATTATTTTTCGTTTTTTTAAATTTTAATTTTTTCAAAAACTAAAAAAATATCTTTATTTTCATAAAAACTGTTCTGTTTATACATACTTCTGTTCTAAACTTGCTGTATAATCATCATTTTATGTGAAAATTCTCTGTATATACTTATGTTCAAACATATGTAAATAAGAATATAGCAATATATATATATTCGGCTGTATATAATAAAAAAAAATTGAAAACACCCTGAAATTCCTCAATCAATTGCAGTTATATATATATAAATTTAAAAAAAAAAATTTCCGAAAAAAAAAAAATTTTATTACAAAAAATTTTTTAGTTAAAAAATATATATATATTTTCAAAGCTTTATAACCGCCTAATTTATCGATATTCAAACCTTCTGTACTTCCAAATGTATTGCTCTTTTATCTACCTCACTCTCTCTCTTTTTTTTGAATTTATTTGACTTTGCTCTGTCGGTTCTATACGCTATCTTCCTTACACATCGCGCTCACATTCAGTTCAATCATAAAATATGTCGGTTAGAAGCTCTCAGCGATGTATGGAAAGCAAATCGCTTCACCCACCATGTGAAAAATTTGCATTAGATTCCACTTTTAAGAATATACATCACCTTCTCTCTTCTCATAAGCCTACTTTTGTTACATTCTTCCAACTATTTTGAAGTATACACGGTTGGAGCAGAGAAGCGAGAGCTGTGTTCTTCAATTTTTTTCTCACTCTCTCTATCCCTCTATTGGTCTCTCTCTCACTCACTCTCTCACTCTCTCGCTCTCTCTCTCTTTCCCTCTCTCTCTCTCTTCACCGCTCTCACTCTAGCTCTCTATCCATTCAGCTTCCTTTTACTCACACTTAATTATCTCACAATTACTTTCGCCCGTCTCCCTCACCCACATATATATATATTTAATCGCCCAATTTTGGAAAAAAAATACAATAACAAAAAAATCATAGCTAAACCCACCCACCTACACCAACCCCTCCGAAACAATAACTAATTCCTCCAGAAAACCCAAATACCACTACAATTACAACATAGAAACATTGAAAAATACAACAACAAAAAATTGAAAAATCAAACGGGTTTTTTTGTTTACAGGGACCTACCTAATGAGTACAGAGTTCGAGTCCGTGTTAACTCGTAAGATAAAATCCAATTTCTTTCTTTACTTGTATTTATGTTAAACAACAACAAATAAGCATTAAAAAAAATGAAATTAATTAAATAAAACCAAAAAAAAAATGCAAAATTTCCAAAAAATATACTAAAAGTAACAACAAAATATAGTATGATATATATATACAAACATATATTCAATAGTGTTGCCAATGGCTTTTAGCGTCAGCGTGTTCTCTCTCTCTCTAAATACTACTTAGTGCATTTTTGCTACTATTATTTCCACTACTAATACTCCATTTTAGCTACACCCTACATATACTCGTATATAAATGTACTTAATTCAAGTGTTGCTATCATATTGAGCACTAATATAATCTACTACTCTTTTGTGTGCATATATATTAATGTGCATTTTACACTCTCTACACATATTTACACAATACTCAATTAGCTCGTTTCTTTCGAGTAGAAACACTACATACTTATATATAAAAAAGTATCATATAAAAAAATAGTACTAAAATCCTACTAAATTTCACTTTAGCTCATACTAAATAATACTAATTTACTAACTATTGACATTACTATCAAATCACGCTAAAGTACTTTACGTACTATTCTGCTCCTACTTTTTTCCATATTTAGTTGTTATGCAAAGTACTTTTAAAAATCGAAAAAGAAAAACTACATATGTACCACAGTTACAAATGTTTTGAAATGCAATTTAACAGCTGCCTGCCAATTTCGACACATTTCTGAAAAAAAATACAGCTACTACTATTTTCAAAAAAAAACGTTTTAATTCTATTGTAGGCATAATTTCTTTAATTACTTAAATTGACGGTTTTTTCTTAAGCAAATGCGGCTACTACTATTTTCAAAAATATATAACAAGACTTATTGGACACTTGTAAGACTCTTCCAGCATTACACATTCGTTTTATAAGCCCTCACATGTTAAGAGTATTATTTTTTTAGCCAAAATTTATCTACTACTATTTTCAAAAACCCTTAATATGGCTTGTAAAACACGTGCAGTAGTTTTCTTGCTGCTTATAAAACTTTAAAATGCTAAAAGTTTTATTTTTGACCACAAATTTATTGACTACTTTTTTTCAAAAACATATTATATGACTTGTTGGACACTTCTAAAATACTTGCAGTATTTTTCTTACCGTACTTTCCTTATTTCTAAGCTTTTAAAATGCTTAAAGTGTTATTTTTGACTCAAAATCTATCTACTACTATTTTAAAAAACAGTTTATTTGACTTTTATATGAGTTAATCGAACATTGACTGCAAATTGTTTAACAGAATATAGCTAAACGATTAATTTCTAGTAACTTTTCAACACAAAATATGATTTTTTTTATAATTTCTTTATATTTTTGACCACACATATATACACATTTTATTATTATTATTATTTATACTTCAGTTGTTTTGTAGTACTACTTTTAACAGGTTTCACTGAGTTTCCAAAAAAGCACAAAATTTAATATTTTATACATACACACTTAAGTTTTGCTTTGCCACTCACACAATGTTTTTCTTATGACTTTGGAAGACATAAGGAACAAAAACTACAAAATTCGCAGTCCTTGCAATTTACTACTATTTTCAAAAACACTTTAGTTGTGTTATAAAATTCTCGCATTGTTATGACTTATGACTTCTGAAGCAATTATGAACTAAATCTACCATTTCTACCTGAATTTTTATATACCACACTTTACACTTGACTACTATTCCTAAAGACATTTCGCATTGCTTTCCGGTTCTAAATCTATAAACAACTAAAAAAATTTTTTTTACTTACTTCAACTATAATTTCGTATTATTAAAATAGTTTTTAATTGCAAATTTAGCTACTACTTTTTTCAAAAACACTTTAGTTGCTTTATAAAACTATCGCAATTATTTTCTCATACTACCTTATACTATAAAGAACTTAAAATCCTACATCTAGTAAAAAAATTATCTACTACTATTTTCAAAAACACGCTAATTGCTCCTTTCTAGTTTTTTTTTTGTAATTCGATCTTTTTATTACTAGCAAATAAGATAATTTGAATGAGCAGGTATACCACAAGTTCATAATTTTTAACGATATATATATTTATATGGTAAATTATTGGAACAAAATCAATTTCAAATGATTTTATATATATTATTTATCTTTTATTAATAAAAGTAGTAATACCCTCAAAATTTCAAAGTAGAAAAAAAAATATTTCTGTTAATAAAGGCAAGAAAATATTTTATAACCAGGGTCTATATAAGAGCCCAGTCCCTTTGTTCTCCCTGACTTTCTCACATATACGCCAAATGTTGTTTAACTCCTCCGCAAAACTCCACTCCACACTTAGCCCCGTAGATCCGTAGCTGCTGAAAATTATATATTTTCAATTTTGCTTAAAGCCAAAGAGCACTGAAATGAATGCGCTTGTTCTTTTTACAGGAAGAATCATCATTTTCTCTTGGGAAGGTATTTAAAGCTACCTTTGAATTTAAAAACGAAAAGTAGTTTGTTCTTGCCCAAAACAATTCAATAATTTATAAATATAAATATATAACCCAAAAATATATATATATATATATACTCATAGATATACCCAATCACTGCTCTCATATGAGCATAGAGATATCTAAATAGCTCACATATGCTCGAATGCAATTAAACTCCCAAATAAATAAATAAAATAAAATCAAAGTTAAACCCACACAGTTTGTAAAGCAATTAAATTTATATATAAAAAAAAATATTTAAAATATGCATTTAAAAATTACCAAATAAAAGTTCCAAGTTTTATAAACCAGTCACAAATTATATAACTTCATCTTTTTTCCAAATATTCAATCATTCAAAAAATTTCGGCAAAAAAAATTCGTGAATAAATTTTTCACATCGCACAAGTTTGTATATGAAAAACGCATACACTTTTCACAAACTCCCTTTTCAGGCATTTAATTTGCTCTTTCAGTGAGTAAATACAAGATATTTCACAAGTTCAGTGTACGGTTATGCAAAGAGCGTCTTTTGTTTCACAAGTTCATAAAAAATTTGCATATATCATTGAACTCAAACTATTGTGTTTCACAAGTTCATAAAATTTCATAGATTTTTATATCTTTGCAATTAATCCTTTTTTACTTTACTTCTCATTTCCCTCAAAAGTAGTTCTCCATTTGAGTGCTTCGTATCCAGTGTTTCACCCGATTAGAGTACTAATTTTTATGGAGTTTTTGGTTCCACATGTCCATAGTTCCTAAATTTTCTTATCAGCTATGGTTACTTTGCCAAAAAAGTTGTGTTTCACAAGTTCATAAAACTCCACATGTCCATAGTACAAAGCATCTGTGTCAGTTGTACTTCGGGAGCACAAACAGTGTTTCGGTAGTTCATGAAAGTTTGAAATATAAATTTACTCATAGTATATGTAATTACGATACATTTAGATAGGGAGCACCGTTTTGCTCACTACACTCAATAATACATTTGAGTGTTTAAGTATTTTGAATTAAGTGTATTTAGTGTTCCACAAGTTCAGTGTACGATTTTCATAGCAGATTGATTTGAAAACTTCTTATCAGCTGTGCTCAGACAGCTTAAAAATCTGTGTTTCACATGTTCATAAATTCCGTTAGAGTCGAATTTGAGTTCAGTGTTCCACAAGTTCAGTGTACGATTTTCATAGAAAATTAATTCAAAAACTTTTTATCAGCTGTGCTCAGGCAGCTTAAAAATCTGTGTTTCACATGTTCATAAATTGCGTTTGAGTCGAATTCGAATTTAGTGTTCCATAAGTTCAGTTATACATATAATTTAATTACTCCGCGGACAATAAAATAATATTTTTGCCTTATTTCTTTTCGCTTTAGCTTAAGAAGTTTTCGCCTTCGCTTTCTCTACTTTTTAGTATAAAAATCTTCAAATATATTCTCTCTCTCTCTCTCTCTGCACTCAAAATGTATTATCATTTTACTCGCTTGCATTTCATATTGAATCACATCATTTTAGTTCATTTCGATGTTTATAAAAATCTAAATATTTTTAAGCATTGCTTGTGTAGTTGATTTAATTTTTTTTATCACAAATTTGTCTCATTTTACTTTCTTAAGCATTTTTTCCCCGCAGTTTATACTCAAAATTTTCCTAATCGTCTCGCCCACTTCTGTTTTCTACGCTTGTACGCACTATCAGTTCTATTTACTTCATTGTATAAATTATTTCAATAAAAAAATTTACACAAAATATTACATACAGTTGTTAGACTCAATTTTTTTTTAACTCACTCAAGCACAGTAGGTGCATAAAATAACAGTAATTCGATTTTTATTATCATGTTAACACTTAATATTACACTAAACCTAGAGAGTAGCTCAGACACATGTCGGATGATACGTTTTCAACTCGAATTTACACTCAGAAAGAACTGCACACGGCTTCACTAGATCACTAAATCACTCAAATTTATTTCTCACTCAATCGTTGTACACAAAAATAATCATGATTGTTGCCTTATATTCAGTTTAATAATTTTATTTATATTTTCTCTAGTTTGTAAATAATTTAATTTCGCATTTCAATCGTACTCAAATAGTTTCACTCATACAACTTTACTCTCAGTTATTTTTTATGAGCGAAAAAAAAAGATTTCACTCAAATTGTTTATTTCATTTCTCCTGCCACTGTAGCATTTCCAGCTGTCAATTTTCACTTTCATTCAATGTTTTAACTCGACTCTCCCTTCTCCACTCATTCATTTCAAAAAAAAAAACAAAAATGTCTCTACGTGTCTGAATAAATGTTATGAAATGCCTTGAATATGCAAAAATTATTTATACAGAATTTATATATATAAATATTGTGATTTACTAAATGTCTATTTTTTGTATGTATTTTTTCTCTTCTCTCATACTAACTCTCACTCTCACAATATAACACAACCACAAAAACTGCATACTAAAAAAAAAAATCATATAAAAATTTAATGCATTTGACGTACACTGAAAAAATACTACTGAAATTTATATTTTTTATAAATTTTTTAATTTTATTTTTTCAATATGATACTAAAAAAATATGATTTCAATTAAAAAATAATAATAAAAATGGAAAACTGTAATCAAAAATTCAAAAATTTCAATTAAATTAAATTTATTTCTTTATTAACAAATAACAAATTATTTCAATATAAATTAAATTTATTTCTTTATTAACAAATAACAAATTATTTCAAAATAAAATTTAATATTAAAAAACAAAAAAAAAAACTAAATTTCTTGAAACCATTACTGAAAATTTTTGAATCATTTTTATTAATAAAAATTACAACTTTTACTATAAAAAATTAATAAAATAAATAAAAATTATTTATAAAAAATAAAAATTTTTAAATATGATTTCAAATTTTATTAAAAAAATAAAAAACCAATTAAAAAAAAATATATAAAAATTTTAAATATGATTTCCAATTTTTGAAATTACTAAAAATTACTTTAATTTCAAAAAAAAACCTTAAAAATTTTTAACTCAACTTTTAAAACAAAACTCTAAAATTTCTATTTTTGTTATATATATATTTATCATTCGTAACAAAATAAAAAAAATTAAAAAAATTAAACAAAAATTATATATAAACATTCTACATTAAACAATAAAATCCAAATAATTAATCTATATTTCTAAATACCAAATAAAAAAATTTTATTTTTTATAACGAAAAAACTCGAAAAATAAATTTAAAAAAATCATTAAAAAATTTATTTAAATAAATATTTATTGAATCCAATTTCATTAAAAAACTGTTTAAAACCTTTAAAATTTGCTTAATAATTTAAAAAAAAAAATTTATATATACAAATAAAAAAATATATTTTTTTTTAACTTAAATAAAAACAATTATTTATAAATATAAATAAATAAACAAACAAAAAACAATATTTTTTAATGTTAAAATTTTATTAAACTAAATACCAAAAACCCACAAATATCCTAAAAAATACCAATAAAAATTTAATTTTTCCCAAAACAAATTAATTTAAAAATCTATTAAAAAAATATAATTTTCTTTAAATAAACTCACATCATTTATTCATAATTTGACAATTAAAATCAATAACAATTAAAAAAAAATTGTTTTGTAAAAATTCGTTAAATATTTTTATTAAATAAATTTTAAATGCAACCAATCTTGAAAATTCCAAAAAAAAAATATTTTTTTCTTGCCAAATTGAAATTATTGAAAAATTCATCTAAAATTAAAAATATGAATAAAAACTTTTGTCGGAAAAAAAATTCATTCAATATTTGGAAAAAAAATTTCTAATAATTTTTAAATATATTTGTTTTGTAAAAATTGGTTAAAAATATTTGTAAAATAATTCTAAATCCAACCAATACTAAATAACACAAATAATTCCAAATTAAAAAAAAAATTAAAAAAAAAATTTTAATAAAATATAATCATTAAAAAAAATTTTTAATTTAAAAATATATTTGAAAATTTAATTTAAAAAAAATTATCCAAACAATTTTATCATAATATCAAAAAAATAAATTTAATAAAATCTGGTCAAATATGATTTTGTTATGAATTTTGAATTCATAAAATATTAAATGTTTCGAAAAATAAAATATTTGTGAATTGCTATTTTTTTCATTTAATAAAAAAAATTATGTTTAAATTATGTACTTAATCAAAAATTTACGCAAAACCTTAATTTTTTGATCAATTTAAAATATTGATAAACTTTTTTTTTTGAACTTTTTCAAAATAAAAATTTTAAATTTTTAAATTTTTTATCGAACCAAAACATGAAAAAAAATTTTGTACTTTTAACAAAATAAAATTTTTGAAATTGTAATAATTCATCAAAATGAAAAAAAACTATTTATAAAAAATTACTAAAATTTTAACGGAAAATTGCCAAATATAAATATTACTCATTAAAAATATTCAAAAATATATATAACAAAAATACTAAAATAACTGCTGTTCATGTGAAAATAACAAATCAATTTTAAATTTAACCTTGGAATTTTTTTATATAAAAAACACATAAAATATTTTTGAAAAATAACAATATAAAAATATGCTAAAAATTTTTAATTAAAAAAAAAATAACAAAAAAACTATTGAAAATATTACTCAAACCTAAACTGAAAATCCAATAATGCTTTTTAAATAATTTAATTTACTTTTTCAAATATATTTAATTATGTAAAAAACTATTATAAATTTTTTAAATTTTTATTAAAATTTTTTAATTTTTATTAAAAATCATAATCTAAATAATAATGAAAAAAAAATTCGAAACCAAATTTAAAATCCAATGTTATTTTAAATAATTTTTCTTTGCTTTGTATTTAATATTAATATTTGAAAATATTTTTAATTTTTTGAATTTTTTTTAATTTCTTTTTATTTTTTTTTTGTATTTTTAATTTTTTTTTATATTTTTGATTTTTATTTTCTTTTTATTTTTTATTTTTTTTTTTGATTTACCCAAATATATATATTTTTATATATAAAAAATATTTTTGGTTTGCATTGAATTCGTTTACTAACACTACATACGCATTAAATGTCCAACTAACCAACACTAACCAAAAAAAAAAAAAAATTGAAAAAAATCAAATTTTATCATAAATCAACAAAAACATAAACAAATCAAATTTTTATTTTAAATTCTACGAAAACTACAACTTAAACAACAACAACAACAACTCTACCAACGCTCGAAACATATTCAAAAAAAATCGAAAACAACAACTTAAAACACCGCGGAACAAATTCTCATTACAACAACAACAACAACAACAACTGATTACAACAACAACAACAACTAAAATCAATCCAACAATCTCTAGTGTCTCCAATTACTACGAATTTTCCAAGGAGCAGGACTACATTTGCTCGAAACCCGGTGACTCTGGCATGCATTTATGTTCGGATTTGCCACCCTATCGTGTTGGTGATATGATTTGCACCGGTAAGTATTAACAGCAAAAAAACAAACAAAAAAAACAAGTAAGTACAACAAATACAACAACTTAACTTTCGCATATTCCAGTAGCGACTAATTAAGCAATCAAATGTTGAAGAAGAAGAAAAAAAAACTGAAAAAAAATTCTAAAATTTAGTTGTTAGAGCAAGACCAATTTGTGCGAAGCTCAATTTTTAGCACACCTTAGCACATATTTTTATACTATTTTACATATTTATCACCGTTAAAGTGCTAGCTGCGGCAGGAAGGTCGCCGAGTTGAGCGAGTGCTCCACTCGCGCTTACTTGCCTAGTCAACTGACCGTAACTGGCATAAATTTTGTTGTTGCTGTTGTATTTGGCTCATTAAAAATGTAACGGTATTCGAGGGTTTTTTTTTTTTTTTTGGTTTTTTCTTTTTGCTTTTGCGTGCAATGAAATTAGCGCCAGTGAGACAGCGTGCAAGTGGCAGGCGGCAGCACGGTAGAAGGATGGATGTTGGTGCGGGCGGAGGGGAGTGGGTAGCACACCCTGCATTGCAACAAACTTTAATTGCTACTTGAGTGATTTTTCATGCTGCCAATTTGTGTTGGCATCACAATTGCCATATTGTTGTTGTAATTTCATTGTTTGTTGCTTATGTTCGTGAGCATTGGCCGGTTGGTTGGGGTAGCTGCGCGAACTCGCACTCAAATACTCTACAAAACTTTGCTGCAAAAGCGCTGAATGCCGGACTTCGCATGTACCGTGGCACTGTTGCCACTTTTCATACGCTGTTGTTGTTCTTGTTGTTGTTGTCGTCGTTGCTCATTATGCGCACGTAAATTTTCATTATGATTGCACAATTTGTAGGAATAAATGAATTTCAACGCGAGTAGGGGAATTTTGAATACACACATATATATGTATTTTGTAATTACAAATTGTTACAAATACAACAACAACAACAACAACAACAAATGAACAAAGTTTCAACAACAATTGCAAACAAACAAAAAATTAATTTGAAATGAAAATCAACAGCGTTTGGTAATTGAAAAAAAATTCAAATATAAAAAAATTAGCAGCAAAGAAAAATGTTTGGGGCAACCCTATGCAAAAATTTCGACATAACTGCAACTTTCATACAGTTGGCTCGCTGCACAATTGATTTTTATATATTTATTTTTACATTAATTTGCAGTAGTTTCGGGATAGGTGGCAACCATCACAAATATATTACGCGTTCAACTTATAAAAAAATACCCAAAATATATGTAGAAATATTTATATTAAATTTCATTACTAAAATCTATAATATTTATAGTTGGCCACCCTGCACGCGCTATAGGGAAATTTATTTTTACAATGTAACATAATTTTAGGCGCCACCCAAAATTTGGCAGAGTACCAAAAAGGTTATAAATTTTTTTATTTCTGAATTTTTTATTTTTCTCAAATTCAATATCCAACTGTAATTTGAAACGTATTGCACCGTTATTTAACACATCAGTGAGCAGGCAGTTGTTGAAGGGGAAAAAAATTTTAAAAAATATCAAAAGAATTGAAATGAAAAAAGGAAACTGTAAAATAAGCGTCAATTAACAGTAATTGCCGTTATTCTAGGCATATTTCCGTGGCTAATTTCCATTGGAAAAAATTCTACTATTTTTCTTAATTAATTTTAATTGATGCGGAAAATTCTGAGACATCGCTTTAATGAATTTTAAATTTTTTTATTACTAAGAAATATTTTTTTGCAGCAAACTTTTATAGGAATGTTTTTTTCTAATTTTTTTATAATTTTTTTAATTTCATTTTTTTTAAATAATTTTTGTAGTTATTTTAATTAGTCGTAATATTGCATTTTAATTTAAATTAATTTTTTAATAACTAAGAAATATTTGTACCAAATTTTGTAGGAACTATTTTTTAACAATATTTTTAAATTTTTTAATTTTTATTGAATTATTATTGAAGAGACTTTTGGATATAATTTTGATGAATTCAAATTTTTTTTAAGAAACATTTTCTATATCAAATTTTTCTAGGAAAAATTTTTAATATTTTATTTTTATTTTTTTAATTAATTTTAATACTGAAGAAGGAAATATAATCAATATATTTTTATAATTTTTCAACCAATTTTTATAATTTTTGGTAATTTTTTTATTAAATTTAATAATAAAGCAATTTCGGCACATCACTTATATTAATTTAATTTTTTTTTTATTTAAGAAATATTTGTGCAAAATTTTTATAGAAAATACCTCTTCTCAATATTTTAATTTTTTTCTATTTTTTTTTTTTAAGTAACTTTAATATAAATTATTTTCTAATCACCAAAAAATATTTGTACCAAATTTTATAGGAACTATTTTTTAACAATTTTTTCAAATTTTTTTCTAATATATTTTTTTTCAAATTAAATTAATATTGAGGAAATTTTGGAACATAAATTTAATATACATATTTTTTTTTTATAAAGAAATAGTTCCTTTACAAAAACTTTTATTGGAAAAATTTTTAGTAACGTTTTTTATTATTTTTTAAAATTAATTTTAATTTTTTTATTTAAATTTTTGACAAAACGTTAAAAAATTTGTATTTTTTTTTATAAAAAATATTTTCTGTGGAAAATTTTTATAGGAAATATTTTTAATAATTTTTTTTTCATATTTTTTAAATTAATTATTTCATAATTTTTTTAATTAACTCCAATATAAGCTCCAATATTAGGGAGCAATTTTGGAACACCTAAATTCATTTAAATATTTTTTTTTGCTATAAAACATATTAAAGTGGCAAATTTTTATAGTAAATAGTTTTTTATTTTTATAAGAAATTTATTTAATATTATTTAAAAAAAATTGAATTAATTTTTTTTATTTCTTATTTTTTTAAATTAATTTTAATATTGGAGCAATTTTCGGATAAAAATTAAATTTATTTTTATTATTGTTTTAATTTCTGAGATATATTTGTGCCAAATTTTTATCGGAAATGACGTTCATAAATTTTTATTTTATTTTTTTTATAATTTTATTATTAACGAATATTTTCTGTAGCACATTCATAGAGAAAAGATTTTTACTAATTTTATTTATAATTTTTTTTCACTTTTTTACAGTTTTTTTTATAATCAACAAAAAAAATTAATAAATTCTATTTATACTTTTTTAATTTTTTTTTTATTATTTTTTGTTTTGTTTTTGTACAACTTTTTTATAATAATTAAGTTTAATATCAAACAAATTTGAAGCATAAATTTCTAGAAAAATAAAGTTTTTTTTTATTAAATACTATTTTCTATGGTAAATTGTTATAGGAAATTTGTTCTCTTTATAGGAATTTTTTATTTACTTTTATTAAAAAAAAAATACTTAATTTCATTCCATTTTTTTTTTTTCAGAAAAAGCCTCCATGTTCAGTGACAATCTACCAACAAATACCTCCTGCGTCAATTGGAATCAATATTATAGGGATTGTCTGGAGTTTGGCACGAATCCATTTCAAGGCACAATATCATTTGATAATATCGGAATGGCATGGGTGGCGATATTTTTGGTAAGTTTAAATTCGAAATTAAAAATTCTAACAAAAAAAAAGGAAAAAGAAAAAGGTTAATGAGTTAACGGAAAAGTTAAAGATAATGCAAGAAATAAGGGTTTAAGGAGATCACAAGCTCTCGTCAGTCTTGAAGCAGGCGACTCACGCTAGAAATGTAATCCAACTAATCCCTCCCTCCCACATTGCTTGGCGATTTGTCCACTAGTTTTGGTAGCCGACACGTAGAAACACGCATTGGACAGATTGGGTCCTCTCATCGACTCGTACCACCATATCGTTGCAGCTTCTGCCTCTGAAGGCCAATTGGATAATGTTAGGTTAGTATCATCGCATTATGTGCGAGCTTTGATTTTGAATGGTAGAGGACCGTCTCTGACCTTCTGTGGTCCACTTTCGGTCCGAAGAGTGACGAAATTACATTCAAACGCGCTTCTAAGTGAGTCAAAGGCCGCCTATCCAGTAGCAGACTGTAGGTTTAGAGAGAGAGACCTATGTAATGAAGTGGTAATACCAATACCCGGGAGGTTATCAACTTTGAAGTTCCCGAAGACTCCATTTTGACCCTATATCCATATAATTTTTGCCTGAAAAGACGCCCTTGGGGTCTTAAAAGCTAAATCTTGTACAGAGCATAGTACATAGCAGAATTATATCCCCGCCCCCCACCTTTCCGTCAATCTTCAACCAAGCCATGAAGAAAGTTAAGGCTCCTTTCCTCAAGCGTCACTGTGCTCTCCAGTCTTACTGTGAAGAAAATATGGCGGGGAAGGAGCCATCGGTGGTGACTGAGCCATGCGACCAGGGGTAAAGGCAAGTGCCTCAAGAGCAGCGGAGGGGTTTCATACTTGAAACGGCAAGTGCTATAGACCCTATTAGCCTAACCGTAGCTCGAGTAGCGAGTGGTCTGCCTGAAACCTCCAAAGACATTTCGTTACAAATGGTGTTGAACGCCAAGATAGCCCAAGATAGCAAGGAAACAGTTCTTTGTGAGACACAACCGCGTGTTGGACCACTTTCAGTTGCCTACCCGAGGTAGCGCATTCCTGCGAGTTACACTCGCACCATAACTGTATAAAACCATCATTTTTTAGCTGAAGTATGCAACTCAAGCAGAGAGCTTGCCCCTGTAGTAGTGCCTGGTAGCCCACCGTTGCTTTACTCTTCTCTCCAAGTTGTTTTAGCTCCAGGAGAGCTTCCTGTCACGGATTATTTCCAACTTTCCAACATCTCCGCGGGTTAAATACGGAGGCCACATAGGCCACCTTAGGGGGTCTGGAACCTCATATTTTCTGCTGTTTAAAGGAAATTTCGTCTACTGAGGTTTTGCGACAAGCTCACTTTTGACCGCTCAATACATAGATAACCTTAATTTTACTGCGGACCACAAGTACTGTCCATCAACTGCCGAAGCGACCAGCAACTACAGCAAAACGTTGACGTACAAGAACTTGAGGAGGCAGATGGGAGGGAGAGTACCCTTCAAATTACTTCTAAAGCCCTTTCAAATGGTCCACTGCCACAGAAGTTGGTTTAACTGAACAAATTCACCACGAAAACAGCTCATGGCCGACGAAAGGGCAGTGCAGAGTTCAATTAATTTGCGACACCCCAAAAAGGCGCTGCTACGCGTTAAGCATACAAATGACATACACAAACACACATATATACATATTTCGATATATGTATGCATGTATGAGCTCAGCGAGTATCGGTTACGCAGTACGCACATACATACATGCATAGATAATTACATGGCGTACCAATTTCCGTGTATATCAGCTGCTACGTGACACTTTCGGAGCGAGGACTTTTTGTTTTTGTTTCACACACACACAGTGAGACACACACAGGCGCACGTATACACCCACATGCAAGCCATATATTTGTTCTGACACACTTATTTGCATAATTTGCAGCGCCAAACACAACTTGATGGGCCATATGCTCTTTTCGGTGTGTATATGTGCATGTATATGTGCATGTATATATGTGTGTGTGTAAATCGGCATATGCAGCGCTACGCACTCGAATTTCGTGTTGGTCGCACTTTAATTTCACATTTCCCATTCGCATTTGCATTTACGCCTAAAAGCACACACAAGCACACACACACATACAACACTCCCATGCAAATAAACCACGCTAAGCACGCATACATACACAGATACATACATTGAACAGGGCAAACGGAGTTTGTGCGTGCGCTGGAGGGTAGAAAGCAAATAACAAATAGGGCGAGCGGCATGAAAAGGATACCAGCGCACAACAACAACAGCAACAATAATTAGAAATTCAACAACAACAACAACAACAACAACAACAATAACAACAACAACAACAACAACAACAACAACAAAAAATAATAATAATAATAACAACAACAACAACAACAACAACAACAACAACAACAACAACAACAACAACAACAACAACAACAACAACAACAACAACAACAACAACAACAACAACAACAACAACAACAACAACAACAACAATAACAATAACAACAACAATGACAACAACAACAACAACAACAACAACAACAACAACAACAACAACAACAAAAGCAACAAAAGCAACAACAATCAGCTCTTCTTTTTTTTTTTCGAAAAAACAATACCGCTAAATTTCGGTTATGTATATGTCTGTGTGTGTGCGTGCGAGTATCATACGCGCCCATCAAAATGGCAGGTGCCGTTGTTTATATTTAGCAGTGTGTGTGTGTGTGTGTTTGTGTTTGTGTCTCTGTGTGTGTTTTTGTTATTTTACGTTTTTATCGCTTAAATTTCAACGTCCTTCGAATTAAATGTTAATTTTCGTCATTTAATACGGCAAAAGGACGTCATTCGAGCGAGCAGCGAAGGCGGAAGGGGGTCGATTAAATGTCCTAAATAAATAAGCACGACTCGTCTGGGTAGCAAAATTTACAAGCATGCAAAGGCTGGCAGAAAAGGATAAAGAAGAAACATGTCCTTTAGAAGGGTACACTTGGCCTGGCAGGAAGGTTCAAGCGGGGTGTGGGATGAAAAGGAGCTTAATCACTTTTTTTTTTGAATTTTCAGCATATCAGGAAATAAGTCAAAGCTACTTTCGAGGGTGATACACTGATTATAGCGACCGATCTCAAACTTTACGCTTTGTCGTTTGCTTCATAAAAGGCCTCAGTTTCGGCGATCAACTCTTAATTCTACCAAAATTTCTTTCTAGCGTGCATTCTTTTGAGAACTGTGAACAGCAAAATCAGTCGCTGGAGGTCAGATCTGGAGAATACGTTGGATGCGGAAGCAATTTGAAGCACAATTCATCGATATTTGCCATCGATTTCACTGATTTGTGACACGGTGCCTTGTCTTGGTGAAACAGCACTTTCTCCTTCTTCAAATGCGGCCGTTTTTCAACCATTTAGTTCTTCAATCCGTTTAATAACGCTATATTCTAATCGCTATTGATTTCCTTTTTCAATGTAGACCATACGCTTCCCAAAAGACGGACGCTATATCCTTCCAGCCTACTTTTTTTGTGTGTTTTCCACGCTTTCGAGCGAGTTCATCGTGTACAGTCCACTCAGATGACTGTCGCTTGGACTTCGAAGTGAAACGAGGGAGCTGTTTTTCATCCGTTGTCACATATCGATGCAAAAACTCGGGTTTCTTGCGTTTGAGCATCTCTAAACACTGCTCCGAATCATCAACTCGTCGATGTTTTTGGTCAAAAGCGAGCTCGCGCAGCACTCACTTTGCACAGAGCTTTTTCATATACTAATTTTCGTGAATGATATGATCTACACGTGATATCTTTAGAATGTCTGCTATTCCATTCAATTTTGATTTACGGTCATTCAAAAACAAATTTTATCGATATTTTTTTTTTTTTTTTGATGTTTTCGTCGGTAACTACCTCTTTTGGGCGTCCACTGCATTCGCCATCTTCGGTGCTCATTTCACCACGTCTCAACTTAGCACAGCAATCCTTGATGGTTGATTTTCCTGGCGCAGTGTCCGGAAACTCGTCATCAAGCCAAGCTTTTGGTTTAACTGTATTTTTTCCTTTCAAAAAGCCATATTTTATCAACATGCTAACATCCTTTTTGTGTCCATTTTTTCTTTACAATAACAAAAGTTGCTTCACTCATAATGCTTTAATTCGTAAACTGACTATTCGATAGCTGTCAAATTTACTCATGCGTCTTTTAAGGGTTAGGGCTAACTAAACGTCATTAATTAATTAATTATTTTTTTTATTTTTTACTTTTTATTTTCGCTTTTTACATTTAATTTCTTTTTAATTTTCTTAGAATTATTTGTATTTGCTTAAAATAAGATTTATAAAATTTACTCAATTATTTATGCTGTATTCTTATCAAATTTTTTCAAATTAATTCAATTAATTTTATTACACTTAATATAATTCAATATTTTTTTCTGAGTTGTGACTTACATTTATTTTTAAAAAAATTATTAAGAATTTTAATAATTCTTAATTTTTTTTCTATTTCTTTTCTATTATCTGTTAAATTTATTAATTTTATTATAGGTAATTCTGTAAAATTTAATTATAAAATAAAAAGTAATTCAAGTGATTTTTTGTCGTTGTTGTTTGAAAAATTCTTAAAAGCGAATATTTTTCCATATAAAAAATTTTGTTTTTCTACTCAAAACACTTTTGAAAAAATTTGTCTATAAAATTTAGAATTTTTTTAACTTATTTTTTTTTGATTTATTTTTTTTAAATTTTTTTTTTTAATTTTTGAAATTTTTTTATTAAATTTTTGATATTATTTTTAATAAAATTTTGGAAAAGTTTTTTTTTTAATAAATATTTGGAATTTGCCTTAAATAAAGTTTTGGAACCTTTTTTAATTTTTTTTTATAAATTTCTTAATTTTTTTTTTTTCGAAAATTCTAGATTTTTTTTAATTTTGTAAATTTTTGTTGTAGAAAGCTTTTGAATTTTTGTGCTATAAATTTTTGGATTAGTTTTTCTTTACAAAAACTTTGAAATTTTTTTTATACAATTTTTAATAATTTTTTTTTTTAATTTTTGAAACTCTACTTATTATATTTGGATTTTTTTTATAAAATGTTTGAAATTTTTCTTTTATAAAATTTTTATATATTTGTTTTTATAAATTTTTAAATTTTTTATTTTATTTTTTTTTTTTAATCTTTGGAGTTTTTGAATTAAAATTTTTCAAATTTTTTTGATAAAATTTTTTTTTTTTTTTTTTTTTGGTTTTTTTTTTAAATAAAATTTTATTTTATCTTTTTAAAGTTTTTGATAATTTCTTTTTTTGGTAAAATTTTGGGTATATATATTTAGTTTTATTTTATTTTATATTTTATAAAATTTTTGATATTTTTTTATTTTTATTTATTTTTTTTATTATTTTTTGTTGTAGAAAGTTTTTAGATTTTTTTACTATAAATTTTTAGATTTGTTTTTTTTTTTTTTATAAAATGTTTGAAATTTTTTTATAAAAGTTTAGGATTTTTTTTTATTTGATAAAGAAAATTTATAAATTTTTTGAATTTTTTTTATGTTTGGAGTTTTTTCTTAAATAAATTTTATAATTTTTAATAAAATGTTCTAAAAGTTTTTTGTTTGAAAAAATGTATTTTTTTATAAATTTTTTGATTTTTTTTTTTAAAGAAAATTTTTGATTTTTTTTTTTTTTTGGTTAACAAAATTTTTGCTAAATTTTTAAATTTTTTTTTCATAAAATTCAAATTAAAAATTTTCAAATTAAATATTATTAATTTTATTTATAATAATTATTTTTATTTAATTTATTTATTTTTATTATAAATATTTTTTTTATAAATATTTTTAATTCCATTTATAAACATTAATAAAATTAGTTTTATTTCATTTCCAAGTATTTATTTAACTACTGAAAATTTACCGAAAATATTTGCGCAAACTTTCTCTGCAAGCCGTAATATTAAACCTATTTTGTTAAGCGAGTAACAACTTTATTGCCCCTGACGGTATGCTACATAATACAATAGAAGCGCGCCGCCATTCACCTGTAGCGGCAACATTAGCACAATGCTGCAGCAAGTTCTTGCAAACAAAAAAAATTAAATAAAAGAAAAATACTACCGTTATTCTAACAAACTCACCAAAATTGAAAAATAAAAATAAAATAAAAATTATTTTCAAAACTTTTTCCACCTATATTTTAACAATCCCATTTACCGCCTCACTTGTTGAACAAACTTCGGTAACCCTGCCGCGTTTTCGAAACTAATCTCTCTCTCTCTCTCTCTCTCTACACAGCCCGACCGTACAAAGCGCTAATGTTGCGCGCTCCAACGCAACTCTCCTTACCACGTATTTCTTGCTTTCACTGCTGCGCTAGAAGCGCCATAAAGTTTTTTTCAGCCACCACTCTTAGCACTCCTCTGCCAGCTTACCCTTTCATTTTCTCTTTTTTTCTGCCTCGGCCTTCCGCTCGTTTGGCGTAAACTTTTCAATAAACAACATATTTTTCGACAACGCCGACTTTACTCACCCGAAAACAAACAAACAAACAAACAAATAAATAAACAAAAATTATCACTTCTAACGGTTTTGGCCGTGTAAACGCCCCTTCCCCGCTATGGCTTCTTTATGCGTTTCATTGAAAAGTATGTGGAAAATTAAATTTTACTTGGATTTTTTTTTTTTGATTTTCGTTGGCATGATGGGAAAAGTTGTTTTCAGCAGCGTAGCATACTTTCGTGCGTTTGTTGGTTTCTGTTAGACATTACACAAACACTCACATTCAACATACAATTGTGTATATATATATGTTTTGAAAAAAAAGCAACTTTTTCGCCAACTAAACAAGATTTCGCGCTGCTGTGCGGCCACAAAGTGCGCCAACTACACACATACAAGCGATATTTTGCTGCTGCTATTTACCGTTTAATACAATTTTCATTGCATACTTTTGTGCTGCGCCGCTGCGGCCGAAGTGTTGATATTGAGTATACAATTAGCTGATTTGAACGTAATTCGTATGGAAAACTTATAATTAAGTTTTCACCAATTTCTATGCAATTTGCGAAGAAATTTTGTTGCATACTTTCGGGCGTAATTATAATGATACATCGAATTCGCTGCGCTGTGGGCTAGTTTTAATAAACATTATGGTGTTGCAAAGTTTATATAAAATATTAGCAATGCATTTTGCAAGCGCTAATAACGAAAGCGCCTAAAGATATGCTACATTTTTTTTAAATAAATTTTCTAATTAAAATTAAAAATAAAATTCTATTCAGGCATTCTTTGGTCTCGAAACCTTTTTAACGCGCTTTTATGACAAACTTTCGCAAATTTTCACTATTTAAAGTTGAAAATTGTTCGTTGCATAGTTTTGAGCGCCTAGCAAAGCGCTGTGTTTTTCATTTACCCAACCCAAATATTTGCGCAAGCAAAAGTTTTTGTTGAGTTTATGCCGGTGCATAGAGCTTTGTTGCATACTTTTTGGCTTGTTTATGATATAAAACCTGCTATGGGAGTGGCTATAACTGTGTTAAAGTTTCGCAATCAGCTAATAGAAACGATGCGTTTTTTTTATAGAAATTTTAATTGAATGTTGCATAATTTCCGGCGCCGGTTATTTGTGCTAAGCAGTATTGGCTGCTAAAGCACTAAAAGCGTATTTTGCGTAAATATATAATAAAATAAATAGATATTTCCTGCGTTTAGTACGCATGATGGCATACATTTAGGCGCATTTGCGGTTAAAAAACGAATTTCTAAGATTTATAGTTGAAAATAAATGAATTATTTATGAAA
This sequence comes from Neoceratitis asiatica, assembly GCA_030068015.2. Lineage (NCBI taxonomy): Eukaryota > Metazoa > Arthropoda > Insecta > Diptera > Tephritidae > Neoceratitis > Neoceratitis asiatica. The sequence continues at coordinate 90,604,082 of CM061525.1, read as the reverse complement.
TTTGTATAGATTTTGGCACAGTTTTTGGCTGACTGGCTGCTGTAAAACCACATTTCTGTTTGCATTGCACTCTCATTGAGCATACTTTTTGGCGTACGGAAATTAAAATGCACTTATTTTGGTTTGAGTGCAAGGAATATTGAAAATGATGCTGTTAATTTTGCCTGCAGCGCAAACACAAAGTTTTAATTGAGCTCCGGTTCGTCTGCTTCTTCTTTTACTTCTTCGATATAGTGTTTTGCCGAAATTCCTTTCATTTTCTTAGCATACATTTGGGCGTGAGTTGGGGGATATGCAGTTTAGTTTCAGTTAATATTTGTTTATAAGAAATTACAAGTTTCATCAGTCGAATGTAAGTGCTCATTGCATAGCTTTAGGCGCAATGAGAGTAAAAAAATTATAGTGAAAAGTGAATTGGATTTTGATTTAAATAGAAATGCGTTTAGTAAACCGAAGAAAAGCTTATGCTCTCGTACGACGACTATGCGACGACTATAGTCAAGCCAATTTTCGTCTATGGTGCTTTGACACAGTAGATTGCGATCAAAAGAGCCTCATACCGAAAACCATTGGAAACCATGAAACGCTGAGAAATACTTCAATGGACGTACTTGAGAATTTTATTCTAGAAACCAGCCAATCCATCCTGCTAGCAGACCACCACCACCAAACCAACTGCTCTTAAGGGGGAACATAATTGCCTGAAACTGAAAAACGCCGAAAAACCTGAAAGGGTATCATGTATCTAGATATGCAAGCACAGGCACTCCTCAGAGCGAAGTTCTCTCTCCATTCATTAATCTGAAACTCAACTTCGTCATTGCCTAAGACGATAAGGTCGCCATAGCATGTAGGGAGAGGCAAGCACCCACAAACTGTATGAGACTGAATGAGGGATACATCTTAAAGGGTACCCTGTTCTTCCCGCTGCGGACTATGTGTCAACTCAAATAAAGTGGTACGAGTGCTGTTCACTAGGAGATTCAAGAACCCTGATATTAACTCACCGACACTGCTGAACACGCTAGCTTTACCTGCGAACGAGACAGATATTTCTGTGAGTTATCTTAAAGAAGAGATATGTCTAGAGAGACAACATAGTTCCGAGATACGAGAAGACAGCTATATTATTGTATTGGAAAAGAAACTTTTGACAAGAGATGCGGTCTAAATTTTAGGATTTGCCGCTGGATCTACGTTAAAGTGGCATAAAATTTGGACTAACCACATCCCAAATAACTGACGTTCACAATATACATCTAATGAGACTCATCAGAGCATCGGCGAGGTTGGATAGCGAGGTGTAATTATCAACAATTTGTGGCAACACAACGAGTCTTATTCAGACCACATTCCAACCTAACCTAACTGCCAAGTCATATGTCATAGAAAATCAGCCAAGCGAAGGCCGCTGTATGATTAGTGGATTAAGGGGGACTCTCTGCCAAAATCTTCGTACACAGAAGCTACTACAGACTTTCTCGCGGTGGAATGAGGTTTCCTGCTATGCTAAAAGTGTGTGACAAGGGCGAAGGATTGTGCCGTCCGCTCACAGAACTTATAAAAACTGTTCAAATGGGATGGTGGCTGCCGAAACCATGTTTTTTCGCTGATTTGGTGCTTATACAATCGGTTTTTTTTAATCAAAAAATAAAAAAACTTAAGCAAAAATTTTTTTTTCAACTATTTGCATACTTTCAGGCGTAAACATATTGCCAAGCCAAAAGAAAGTCACGAAAAATCGCTAACAAGTATTGGCAAAAGTTTCCAAGTATTGGCTAACAAGTATTGGCAAAAGTTTCCAATTACAAATAACAATGTAATAAAGTGTTAATATGTCAGAACAGGCAAACGTGAGCACAATTTTCATCGCAAACAAATGCCTAAAGGTAGGCAATAAAATTTTTTATTACAACAACTGACTAACTTAGCATATTTGGGCGCCAATAATGACAATGAATAAGTAAGAAGAAGAAAAGTAAGAATGTGTAAAATTGGTGACGAGACAGACACATATACACATATATCAATACGTATGTATGTGTATAGAAAAGTTAGTTCAAATGGGAATGACGCTTTGCATTTATTTTTATGAACATAAATGCTTAGAAGCCTAAAAACACGACAGTAATACCGTTATTTGTGCAGCAATTGCTTCAATTTGTGACAGCTAGAGACTGGTCACGTTGCTAGCAATGACCTGTTGTCAATAAACAACTTATTTTAATAGCTGTTGCATACTTTTAGGTGCTTACAGCAACTGCTTGTTCAGTTTCGATTACAATATTGACATATTTCAGCTTAAAATTGAGCTTGTGTGTGAGTACGTTGCTTTTCCTTTATGAAATAAATGAATAAAAGAAAATATTTGCATACTTTCAGGCGCCAAAGGTTATTGGAGAGCTGAAATATAGATTTCTGTAGGTAAATGCGCACATTACACGTATTTAAATGTGTGCTCGACGTCTATTTGTAGCCGTCAATTTGCATATATTAGCGTGTGAGAGGGTTGAACAGCAACGCTGGGTGAAAGGATATGCCAAAGCAGGCATTTAACATCCTTGCACTAGCCGTGTAACTGTGTATTGACATAACAGACGTTCAGTTTGGGCTCAATAACAGCGTGGTGATGGTAAATTCGTTGGCAGACAAAGGTTGTATTTAAGTGTGTGTGTGCGTGTGTCAAGGTAAATTTTAACTAGCTGCTAATCGAAGGCTTCAACGTCCTTGTGCTTCACACAACTGACATTCAGCTCTACACAGACATCTCTTTGTTATATTTCCCATGCCGCAACTGCTCTCCTCTCTGCCACTCACCACTACCTGCTTCAGCAGCCTCATATCCTTTCACCTTCAACACGCATCGCTGTCTCCTCCTCTGCCCACCACCGCCTCTCCAATGTTAATTGAATTTGCGAGGAGCAGATAGTCGCACATCGATAAGGTCACCGTCATCGCTGACGTTGGTTGCTTGTGGCAATGTGTTAAAATTGTAAACATTCTATAATAGAGTTGCATAGTTTTGGGCGTTAACGTCGCGCCGCAATTAAATGTAACGCAATCGTTGGAAATTTGCGTGCGTTAGCGTTGGTGATAGACAAGTTGGTCGGTCGGTTGGCTGTTAAATAAAATTGTCTACTTTGTGGTGTTGTGAATTGGCGAAAACCTGTTTTGGTGCAATTTAAATTAATTGGAAATTTATATATATATATATATATATATATGTGTGTATGTATGTATGTGTGTGTGTGTGTGCTGAATGTGCTTTAAGTAGTTCTTTTGACTGTTGGAGTAATTAAAATTTTCACGAAAAGTAGTTTGAGCGCTAAAGAAAACAATTAAAATAAATTTTGTTGCCTACATTTAGGCGCTTTTAAAAATTGGTTTTTCAACTCTAAGCCTGCTAGACTGAGTTGTTGTCAAAAACTCTATAACAACTCAGCTTTTTGTTGAAATTAAGACATAATATAAAAAAAAAGTACTGTAAGTGTTGCCTACAATTAGGCCATTTCTGCTAGATTTCATAATTGAGAAGCTACTACGAGTACTAGCAGAACAGGTTTAGACAAGTTAGGCAGTTTTATTTCGTTTTCTAACACTCAGTAAAGCTTTTGAAAAAGAGCACGATATTTTATTTCGGTTGCCTACATTTAGGCACGAGCTTTTTTTCAAATCGATTAGCTCGCTGGCTCTACCTTTAGTAACAAATTTTAAATATCGATTTTTTTGGGCAAAATCAAGCGCCTATATTCAGGCGCTTTTAGCTAGATTTCGTGACTTAAAAGTTATTACTTTAAGCACAAGTTTTATTTCCAATTTTATTTTAAAAATTTTCATGTTGATTTTCGAATGCCCAACAAAATATTAGAAAACTATAAAATTTACTTTAGTCTTAAATTTTAATTGCCTACAATTAGGCGCTTGATTTTTAAATTTCTAAAACATTTAAGCACTCTGGAGTTGCTCTTAATGAATAAAACTCAAAAAAAAGCAGTTTTCAGTTAAAAGTAATTCATATTTGTACTAAATAAATAAAGTGCTGTATGTGTTGCCTACAATTAGGCGTCTGGAGACAGTATTCTGAATGGAAAATGTTGCCACGAGATAATAAGCTGTTTTTTTTTTAATAATATTCTGATTAAAAATTTAATACAATTTCAAAATCTTTTTTTTTTTCAATTTTAATACTCCGAACAAAATTTTAGACACTCATATCCATTTTAAATTTTTGTTGCCTACATTCAGGCGCTTATTATTGAAATTCTTAATTTTTCTGTGCTCATTTTGCTCAAAAACTGAGGAAGGAAATTTTGTTTTGAAAGACTAAAACATATATTTATATAATGAAAACTTGAACAAAATAAAATGCTATAAGTGCTGCATACAATTAGGCGCTTTCAGCTTGACTCCTTAATCTTAACTAAGTTATTGAGTGAAAAATTAATTTTTTCCCCTAATTTATTTGGAAATCTTAATTTCAATTTCCCTATGCTGAGTATAATTATAGAAGACATTCTTAAAAATTTCAATTTCTGTTGCCTACATTTAGGCGCTCATTTTTAAATTCACGTTGCAACTATTGAGCATGAGGATACGGAGATGTAGGCAACCATAAATAGCTATAGAAGAATGAGCCTACATACAGGATCGGTTGGTAAGCTCGTAAATAGCTTTAATTCGTTTTTAATGTAGATTTGGCACGCTCTACAGTCCTCCTCTACAAAGTGAATTTATGCTAGAGAAAAAGGCGGAAAATTGCTAACTCAGACACGAAGCGAGCCCTAAAGCTGAGACTATAGTCACGACTATCAATTACAGTGGATTATTGTAGACGACAGTCGACAAAGCATGCAGAACTCATAGGCTAATCAGAGTTTGGCGGCCTGTCCATGCCTGCGTAGTGGCAGATGATGGCAGGTCCTAAACTCATCTGTGCTATGCCAAGGCAACCAACAGTGTCATAAGTCATCGAAATCAATGGCAAAAATCCATGAATTGGACTTCGAATGGCTTCCGCAGCCACTCTATTCTCCAATTATTATTTTCTTTTAACAACAACAATAACAACAAGGACGCTTATGTAATCAATTAAATTCGAAACAGCGACAAAAATCGTTCATTTGAAGGCCTTACACCGCCATAACTGCACCATATCCTCGCTCAATCATCTGCAACAGTCCAAATTGCACGCACACACATACAAACCATGAAAATAACTTCATTATGCAGCGTTCAAAATTAGCAACTTGGCGCACTTGCCTCACCTCACCTTGTACCGCGAGCAATCTGGTAACGAAACCACTAATTTTCATATGCCAACCTCTGTGCACCTCAGAAACCAATCGATCTTTTGAATTCACTGTGCCAGCGCTGGCTGGCTGCTGCACCGTACATATTTCAAGAGCAGAGACGCGCTGATGTAATGAAATTTATGAGCCACAATGTAGGCCACAATCAAATACCGCGTGCACCTACCAGCTACCAGCAGCAGCAAGCCACACTATAATCAGTTACATACTTAACCACCTCCCCCTCTCTCTGCTTACACGGGGCGTTGACAGCACTCAAGCTGCCGTGCTTTGTATGTAAATTATATGTTTGGTCTAGTCAGTCGCCGCTAGCGCCCGCAGCTAAATTAATTAAACGAAAAATTTGTAGCGGTAATGCAGTAGCAGTGCATACTTTTAGGCGCACCAAAAGGCATATTTTAATTTGTATATATTTATTTTCTATATACATATGTGTGTGTATTCAAGTACTGCAATTTTAATAATAAATTAACTTTATTATTCCCATACAATGGTTGTGTAGCATATTTATGGGCGCACACAAATGGCGCGCGCGCGCGCGTTTGTTTATTACTGTGGTGTGTGGCGTAATTAGTAACTAGCTAACTAGCTAACCTTTGGCGAGAGCATATTTAAACGATTTGTGCATAGATAATGACTTAACGCCATATTTATGCGCAAATAAATGCAAAATGTTGCATAATTTTAGGTGCGAAATGTAAATAAATTCAAATTTTTTGCTTTTTTGCAGTTATTTTAATATTAAAAGCATTTTTAATGAATATTTTTATTTCAAAAAAATACCTTACCCTCTTTTTTCTTCTCCCTTTCCTTCTCCACAGGTCATTTCACTTGAAGGCTGGACAGATATTATGTACTACGTACAGGATGCGCATAGCTTTTGGGATTGGATCTATTTCGTGCTGTTGATTGTGGTAAGTGCATAGAATTTAACGGTATATGAAACATTCTGTGCTTCTGTAAAAATTTATGTCAAATAAACCGTTAGAAAATACACTTATGATAAATGGAAGTTAAGTCTCAAAGGCCTTTGGTGGAAGCTATGTGCTGTATATGACGTGTTGAGTTGATGTGTAAGTCACACTCAGCAATTTTTTTTTTTATAAATATGTCATACCCTGGTAAGCTATGGCATTTGCAGCCATAACTCAATTGATTTATTTTGAATTTTTAGCAAATTCAGTAAAGTAAAATATTACATAAATCATATGATGTCATACGATGTGATATTGTGATGCACAGATCAAATGATAATTTTTTGTTTATTTTTTTTTTTAATTTTTTTTTTCGAGATATTGGAAAATGAATTTTCACTAAAAAAAAATGATATGCAAAAATCATATGATGCCATTCCCGTGATGAGTAGATCACGTGATTATATTTTCTTCAATTTTTTTTTTCACTTTTTTATGTTAATTTCCAATAAATTTTTATTAAAAATGATAATTTTCCATAAATTTTCATTTAAAAAATTATAAAAATCATGTGATGCAAAGTGAATGCAAAAATCATGTGATGTCATACGAGTGATGTGTAGATCACGTGATTTTATTTGCTTCAATATATACTTTTCTGCAATATTTTATGCTAATTTGCGATAAATTTTTATTAAGAAAAAATTATAAAAATCATGTGATGCAAAGTAAATGCAAAAATCATATGATGAAATTCCCGTTATGTGTAGATCACATGCTTATATTTTGATAAATTTTTTTCTTTCAAGATAGCGGACAATTAATTTGTATTAATTCGAAAAAATTATAAAAAATACAAAAAGCATGTGATGTTATACGAGTGATGTGTATATCACGTGATTTTATTTTCTTCAATATATATTTTTTTCTTCCACTTTTTTTATGCTAATGATAATTTCAGTTAAATTTTTATTAATAAAAAAATTATAAAAATTATATGATACCAAATAAATGCAAACATCACATGATGTTATGCACGTGATGTGTAGATCACGTGGTTTTATTTGCTTCAATAAATTTTTTGTTCTTTTTTGTTTTAATTTCCGATAAATTTTTATTAAAAAAAAAAAATTATAGAAATCATGTGATGCAAAGTAAAGGCAAAAAGGATATGATGTTGAGATCATGTGATGTTATCAAAAAAAAAATTTCAACAAAAAAATTTCAAGAGCATTAAAAAATGATGAAATATAATAAAATGTGGTAGATTAATACGAAAAAATATATATAAAATCATACAGTATATAATAAAAAAAAATTTTAAACAAAATAATAAACAAATTATGTCAAAAACATTAATAAGAAAACTTTTTCAAAATTATTACTACTGTTTTAGTACACTTAAACCCTCTTCCCTTCTTGCCACTTCAAATAAATTTATTTCAATTTCATTAAATGTCACTAAAGACACCCACGAAATCGTGAATTTATTTCAATTTTTCTTAATGTGAAACCATTATTTAACTATTTTAGATGCATGTGTGTATGTGTGTGTGTGTAAACACATACTCGCCACACACACAAAAAAAAATACGCATAAAAAAAGAGTGTGGAAAAAGGTAAGAGAAATAGGCCGGAAAAAACGAAATCAATTTACGCACAGCTCAAGCTAAGGGACTATAAGTGGTCCCACTGGGCTTTCGACAGTCGACAGATTTGCGCAAAAACACATACGAGTACACACACACACACACACATGCTGACATACAAAAGACGAGGTCGAATAGGCTGGCCTCTCTTTGTTACTTTGACTTTTTTTTGTATTTTTGCTACTTTTTTTGCCTTTTTTTGGTTATTTTTCAACTTTTTTGGTTACAGTTATTTTTTATTTTGTGTTTTTTCTTTACATATGTGTGTGTAAGCATGGTAACGGTGCATATAGATTGTTCGATGTTCTCTTTCCTTTGAGTTACAATTTTTTATTTATTTTTTTATTCTTCATTCGCTTGTTTTTCTGTTTCTTTTTATTTTTATTCATGCTCTTTTTGTTATTTAAGTTCAAAATAAATAAATAAATAAAATTGAAACCTTCTGGCCTTATATATGTACATATGTATAGTTTTAAGCGCAAAAAAACAGCAAAAATAATGCATAAAAATAAAGGTAAAATTATTTGTATTTGTATAAATTTACTTCTACCTCTTTTACTACACTAACAACGCTTAATTTCGACTCTTGGGCGCCTTAAAGTATGCTACATTTTTTTTTCAACAATCTCAAAGCGCTTAAACGCCCATCATTTCAAGCAAAAACACACTACCACATACCACCTTAGCGGTTATGCGCAAAAAAACGAGACAATTCGGCGACGGCAATGCCGAATTCACAAACAAACAACGACCGCCCTAATGTATGCTAAACAAAACAGTTTATGCATTGAAGTCGGCACATATATAAATACAAACTTGTGTGTGGCAACACCAGGGAGCGCGAAGTTGTTGAAGCTGAAATGAAATGAAGTGTAAAAATTTAATATTTTATATGCATGAAAATGCTAAACCTGGCGACGGCGAAACACAAAAAAACGAAAAAAAAAAGGTAGCCGAAATGGCGCTGGGCACCAGGCTGTCAGGTGTAAGTAAAGTCGACAGCAGTCGGCGGCGCTGCAACAGCTGACTCTTTGAAAGAACTTTACCACCTTGCTGCGGCTGAATTTGGGTTCACTGTTGTCTCTGTCCAATCAAGTGCGAGGAAATTGGGTACACCGTTACACAACTTCACCGTTTAAGTGCCTTTTTTTTGTCTCCACTAACCACTTCAGCACACCTAAGACCGCCACGCAGTCACCTCACTTCCCTTATTTTATTTTTCTTCTATAAATACTATACTTTGATTCATTCATACCCATTGCCATATTTCCGCTTGGCTTTTCCAATTGATTTTTAATATTCAGCCTAATATTGCCTACATTTGTGCGCGCGCTCAATATTTAATTTAGCTGAATTGTAGCATACATTTTGGTGCTTACTTTCACTTCGTTTCCTCTTTTTTTATCTTTATTTTTATTTTTTGCTTAGTCAACACAGCATGCTTACACACGGAAAATTCAATATAGACCGGAAATGAGCGAGCAAAAAGGAAAATTGTCTACGCCAGCAGCGAAATTTAACAGGCAATTAGTGTGCGCAGTCTTTTGTGCATATTCAGCCTAAAAATATGTTGGCTATATATATACATACATATTTTTTTTTAATAATTTAGCGCCGAGTTTTAGGAATTCTGTGATACGAAATTCTGAGGCAGGCAGAAAAAGCGCTGAGTTAGTGCAAATAGAAATTACATGCTTCGAAGGCTTTAATGTTTGATTTATAAGTGCAGGAAATACGCCTGAAAGTATGCGATATCGATTAAGTGTACAATACATAAAAAATAAACTTAAAATAACCAAAAGTTGTCTTTGTTCTGGCTACGAAACCCCCATTTATTTTATTATATTTCATTTTTATTTTTATTTATTTTTTTATTTAAATTTGTTTTTATTTATTTGTTTTTTTTTTTCATTTTTAATTTCTTTTTTTTTTTAATTTTTTTTATTTTTTATATTTTTTTTTTATAATTTTTTTTTCTTTACTATAATTTTTTTTTATTTTATTTCATTTTATTTATTTAATTTTTTTTATTTAATTTTTTTTTTTTTTTTATCTTTTTTTATTTTATTTTAATAAATTTTTTTTTTTTTTTTTTTTTTTTTTTATTTTTTTTTATTTTTTTTTTAATTTATTTTTTTTTTTTTATTTTTATTTTTTTTGATTTTATTTTTTTTTCTTTATTATAATTTGTTTTATTTTATTTTATTTATTTAATTTAATTTTATTTATTTTTTTTTGTATATTTTTTTCCAATTCATTTATTTTTATTTTATTTTTTTTATTATTATTTTATTTTGTTTTATATTATATTATTTTATTTTAATTTATTTTTATTTATATTTTATTTTTTTTTCATTTTTTTTTTTTTTTTTTTTTATTTTTTTTTTTATTATTTATTTTAACTTTTCATTTTTTTTTACTATTTATTTTAACTTTTAATTTTTGTTTTTATTACTATTATTTTATTATAACTTTCTTTATTTTATTTTATTTTATTTTATTTTATTTTATTTTATTTTATTTTATTTTATTTTTAACTTTATTTAAAAAAAAAAAAAATTTTAATTTAAAATTTTTATTTTTTTTTGTTATGGAACTTTAATGTCCATTCTGTCTCACCGTGCCGGCAGGTAAAAGAAAAATAGTAACGCCACGCAAAACCACAGGTATGTCAACAAGACGAATTTGTGGTTGGAATTTGTAAGAATTTTCTTCCTCGTCCAGAAAAACAAACTTTGTTTTGTACACACACACACATGTGCATATGTGTAAATATGTGCACTTTTGAAATGACTGCGCTTGATAAGTCAAGTTTTTCCGCTTTCTGAAGTTTTTTTCCTGCTCACAATGTACCTCCTCTGGCTTTTTGCTGTCTGGCATAACCTCAAACTGTCATAACCTAGCTAAGTTGCCACTCATTGTAAACTGTGTACAAAGCAAAGGAGAGGAGAGGAGTGGGGTGGTGCAGAGAGAGAGAGAGTAAAAAACACATTCACTACCTACTCACTTTCGCACTTATTTGTATTCCTAACCAGGGCAATGCCTGACAAGACCGCCTGAAAATATGCTACAACTGCGTCTGCTCTTGCTTTGTCTGAGTGTATGCGCCGCTTATCTACACACTGGCTGCGACTGACAATGTGCCAGCGACAGGCAGGCAGAGTCTTTTTCGTACTTTTTCCTTAAACTTTTCTTCTATTCTTTTCACTTTTAACTTTTGTGTTTTTTTTTTTTTAGTTTTCCTCACTCTTTACTCCCCTACCTGTTTTTCACTTTTCCCTTCTTTTCCGTGGCAGCAGCAGCTGCTAACGGTATATTTTCATTTCAAACTTTTTCACTTTTCACACACAAAGTGCTATAATGACCCACATAGAGGGGGGAAGGAAAGGGGTTTTTACAGTTTGTGGTTGTTGTTGGTTCTTGTAGACATTGTTGTTGTTATGATTTTATGTGATTTGCTTGATTGTTGTAACTACCGCGCGGCTTCGCATCCTGTTGCGCCATCAACAAACACTTGTGCTTGTGGAGGGAAAGGTAGGACGCTGAGGTAAACGCCCAGCCGAGCATCTCTCGCTGCCTCCAGCGAGGTTGAGTGGGGGGGAGTGGAGAGTAGGGGTGCAGATGCCGAAAACCAGTTTATTACACGTTTTAGTCTGACGACGCTACAACCTGTGTACCTACAACAACGTTTGGGATGGTGTGATATACGAAAAACATCAGGAATAAATTGAAAAATGTGGAGGGGGGAGGAGATATCTGAAGGAAATCTGTAGGTCTTTGCTAGCACCAGTAAAAAGGTAATAAAGAATGTCAAATGAAATAACCTCCAGAGGCAATTCAAGTACCTTCGCTGTGGGTGGACTTAGGCAATGAATACCTCCATCCGAATTTCCATTACTTTAAAGATCTTCTAAGCTCTCCCGATAGTCTTTGGTACTTAAAACTACTTTTTCTTGATCGCAGAGTCGAACCTTGTTTAACACAGAGACGTCACAAACCCGATTGTCCGTTGAAGCGCCACTAATCAGAGAAAACGCTTTTCTCTTTCTTGCAAGCTTTCGTGTCGCCACCACTGTACTTGGCGAACTTTTCTTTTCATATGCTGAGTTTAGCCAACTTTTCAATAATTTCTATTTTTCAATTATTATTTTTTCTGTTTCTTTGTCAAATTTATGTTCATTCTTTGTTCTACTCTCTGGTGTGGTTGTTGTTTTTGTTTGCCGTGCTTGAGATTGCGAAGCAAAAAAAACACAATACGGTTTCTGCGGTTGTCACTGCCAAGCAATTATTTTTTTTCTTTTTTTGCTTTGGGCGTAGTTTTGAATTTTTTTTTGTTCACCGATGCTGTAGGCGCCTTAAAGTAGGCAACAAAAAACGCACAAACACTGAAGCAAGTTTTAAGACGGCGTCAAGTAGGGTACAGCGTGTGCTAGTGTATACTTGAGGTTTCGGATTGCGGCGCAACTTTGAAACCATCTTTTTTTTTGGCAGTAAAAGTGGGTAGATTTAAGAAATTTTAGGAATAACGCAACATAATTTTGAGCTCAAATAAAATTTTTAAATTCTTTTACTGCTTCTAAATACACCTGTATTCTAAATTTATACGCACCTGCTCATTTCAGGCAATCACTTGCGTGGCTTTGTTGTTTCATTGTATTTGCAAAGCACCCAAAACTGTGCTACACGAGTCAAATATTAGTCAACATGCGACAAATTTAGAAAGTATTGAAGCAGTTGGACTTTTTGATTTAAATAAAGGCTTTTTCTACAGGCATACCATTTTCTAAAAACATATTTGTAAAATAAAAATTAACAAGTTGGCACATCTGCTTTCAATTTACTGGGAACCATCTAAAAAGGTTTTCATATCAATTAGCATACTTTTGGGCGTATATTTTAAGTGCATGAGTGCCTGTCTGAAGTAGGTGTTAATTATGTGGGAATATCATTGATAAAAAAAGGATTAGAAACAGAAATGATAATAACGAAATAAATTAAAATGGAATAAGAAAATTAACAAAATAAGTACAGTAAATAAAAAAAATCAGACTATGAAAAAAAAATTAATAAAAATTAAAAAAAAAAAAATAAAATAAATTGGAAAAAAAGTAAAATTAAAAAATTAAAAACAAATAATATAATTTGAAATTGTAAAAGAATTAAAAATTGAAAAAAAAAATTTATATTATATAATATAATATACTTAAATAATAAAAAAAAATAAGAAAAATAAAAAAACCAAGTGAAAGTATTAAAAAAAATTCAAATAACAAATAAAAAATAAAAAATTCAGCAAAATAAAATGACAAAAAAGGGATAAAATAAAAAAATAATAATAAAAAAGTAATAAAATAAAAAAATTAAAAAATGTTTAATATAAAGGGTGATCAATTTCGAGGTTCACTACTTTATTAAAGAAAAAACACTGGAAACTCAAATTTAATGGGGAATTTTTATTAAGATTCGAAAGAACATTCTTTGGCATTTATTTTTTTGATGATTATCTCTTTCAAATATTGACGACGGCTACGTCTCAGTCAGATGGCCCATCCATTGAGTCCAATTTTCCATAATTCGTTCGAGCATTTCGACTGGTAGCACTGGCGAATGACATGCGTGATGTTTTGCACCAAGGCCTGAATCAAAGCGGGATTGGCCGCATAGAGTTTAGACTTTAGACTTTACATATCCCCACAGAAAAAAGTCTAACGGTGTGATATCACAAAAAACTTGATGGTCAACCGACCGGCCCAAAACGTAAAATTATCTGCTCACAGAAGTGTTCTCTCAATAAATCCATTGATTGATTGCAATGTGGCAAGTGGCGCCGTCTTGTTGAAACCAACTGACAGTTACGTTCTCACCGTCATCAGTTTTGAAGAAAAATGAACCGATGATTCCACCGACGCACACGCAAACCACCAAGCCGTTGTTTTTTCTGGTTGAAGTGGCAGCTCTTGAATCTCTTCAGGTTACCATTTCATCCCAGGTGTGGCAATTTTGCTTGTTGATATACTCATTGAGCCAGAAATATAGGTCTCATTGCTGAACAAAATTTGGCTCGAAAACGTCAGATCATCTTGGAACTTTTCAAGAGCTCATAGAGCGCGAAGCAATGTCGCTTGGGAAGTTCTCAAGCGACTTCTGTTCTTGCACAAGCTATATTTTGTATGCTTTCAATTTAAGATCTCGACGGACGTAAAATGCGCCAAGTCGTTACATACGTCAGTACGAGTTGCTGCGTGTGGTCTATTCAGGGTCGAATATTATCCAATAATGAATGCTGCTGGGTCTCAAGATGGGTGATGGTATAGCGAATAGTACGCTCAATAGGCCGATTTGGGTTGACCATAAATACCTTTAAATCTTAAAAATAAATAACTTATCCGATGAGTATGAAATATCCGTAATATTAAAAACGAGGCTTCATTTATACTTTAATTTCATATAAAATTTCGATCATAACAAAAGTCTGCAGCGAAATCCAAGAAATTAATCAATTTGAAATTTAAGCAAAAACAAAAATATATTAAATTGAAAGAAATAGGAGAAATTCAAAAAAATAAAAAAAATAAAATTAAAATAAATTAAAATAAATTAAAAATAAATTAAAATAATCTTGAAAATCTACAAATGTCAACAAAAGTCTTGGCATTTCAAATTTACGTAGAGAATATCAAAAGAAAAAATATTATGAAAAACAACAACAACAAAGCTGTATTTATTAAACGAAACTCACTGCAAGTAAGCAAAGCAAATGTTACGTATACGACAAGGTGCACCGGAAAATATCAAACAAGCAATGCTTGGCGAGCAAGTTTTTTTTGACATTGAATGTTTGCAAATGTAAATATACATGTGCATGTGAATGAGGATAATACAAAGTTAACAGTTAACTACAAGGAAGAACTTTGTATGACTGCGATGACTGCCATCACTGCCATCACTGCCAAGAGACTGACTTGAGCGAGTATTTTGACTCTTGTAAATTTTAAATTGTAAATTAAAAAGTTTTAACGTAAGCATGGAAATTTCCATTGCGAAAATGGGTTACACACAAAGCAAAACTTGCGCAATTGTCCATAATTCCTTGGCATGTCAACAACAAGCCACACACACACACACACACGCACACAGAAATAAATAAATTCACACATGCATTGCATAACAGATGTATGTAAATCTAAGATAAAATGTAAATTTAATAACTACAAGAGAATAGAATTTGAAAATCTGTTGCAATTTCGTAGCAACAAAAAAGTTCGTACTTCGGTCGGTTGGTCGGTTGGTCGGTTGGTCGGTTGTTTGGTTGCTCGAACTGAGCTACGCTTGAAGGACAAAGTTTTTGCATTATAAATTCGTTATACATTTATTAAATAAAATATATACGTACATATATATGGCTGTATAAATGATTTATCTACACCCTCGCACCCAAGGCGCACACCACTTTTAATCCGCTTGCTTGCCCCAGTTGGGTCCGTATTGCGGCTTTTAAAGCTGACCACTGACCAAGCTACAAACAAAAAAAAAAACAAAAAGATTTTATTATTCCCAAAGTTTAGGTATTAGTTAGAGTTGTTGTATTTGTAACAACAACATTGTATAATAAATGCATTTAGACCGACACTAACCTTCCTCTGCACACACACATACATACATATATATTAGCCATTGTTTAAGGATAACAACAAATTTGCAGATTTCAGCTATTAAAAGTTTGCACACACAAAAAAAAACAACAAATACAATTACAACAACAACTTAACAGAAATATGCTAATATGTGACAACAAAGTTGATGACAAGTCACGCACGTCACCAATTAGTACAGTAAGTATCCTTATTGGCATGTCCATGAAGTGCATTTTTGGCAAAAAAATATATGGAGAAATGAAAACTTTAAGCGCCTAAAACCAGGCAGAAAAATTCAAAAATAGCTTGAAATTTGCAAAATTCGAACTTTAAGCTTTATAAAAAACGCTAAAAGCTCGAAAATAAAATTTATGACTTTTTTAAGCAAAACAAAAAACAATGAAATTATCATACATAAGCTTTAAGCTTCACTAAATATTTCGAAAGTTCAAAAACAAAATTTTAAATTTTTTAAACCTAAAGCAATGAAAGCATGTCTTTCGAAAATCACCTTCCTTCAGCTCTAAGCTTCAATAAATATTTTAAAAGCTTAAAAATAATATTTGTAAGTATTTTAAGCAAAACTAAAACAATAAAATTATCATCGTTGAGCTTTAAGCTTTAGTAGATACTTTAAAAGCTCAAAATTTTATTCAGGAATTATTTTTAACAAAAAAAAGTGACTGCCAGACTTTCGGAAATAACCGCTTCGAGCTTTAAGCTTCAGTTAATACTTCAAAAAAAATTTTCAGCAGAAAATAATTATTTTGGAATTCACCACCCCTGAGTTTTAAGCTTTAGTATCTAGTTATATTTATCAAAATTATATTTCCAAATTTCGAAGATTACCATCCTTGAGCTTTAAGCTTCAATAAATACAGCAAAAACCCAAATATTATATTTAACAATCATTTTTAGCAAAAAAAAACAAAAAGGGTGCTGCCAGTCTTTCGAAAGTTTTCGCTCTGAGCTTTAAGCTTCAATTAATACTTTAAAAGCTCATAGATAATGCTCACCAATTTTGAATTTTGAAAAAATGGCTTTCAGTCCTTCCGAAATTATCAAGCTGAGCTTAAAGCTCCAGGCACAAATATTTTATTTATCACCTTTCTAAGCAGAAAAAAAAATCCTAAACTACCTAAAGCTTTATGTAAATTTATCAAAAGCTCAAAAAATATCTATAAATTTTTAGGCAAAAAACAACAAAAATAACACTCTTGAGCTTTAGCTTCAGGAAATACTTCGAAAGCTCAAAAATTATATTCACAAATTTTTTAAGCAAGAAAAACAGAAAAGTGACCTCCCTGAGCTTTAATCTTCAGTAAGCACAACAAAAACTCAGTTTTTAATCAAACAATGCTGAAAAGTATGCAATAAAATTTTCACGGCAAGAGTGTTTGGACCATTTTTCTCAAACCCCTGCAGAAAAGGTTTGATTAGTTAATGATTATTTTTATAATTTTTGCGAAGAAAAATCTTCATATCCTCATTCTTACTGATTTGCAGACAGTTGAAAATTCAATAGGCGCCTGAAGGTAGGCAATACATTTTTCTAGACGAAATCTATTTAGAATTCAAACATTTCCTTACAAAATTAGAATAAATTAAATAAATAAAAAAAAATTAATTTTTAGAATGCAAATGCACAGTAATGCATAGGAGTGTGAATGAAAGTAGCAAAATGCTAAAAAAGCATTTTATTTTTTTAGAATTTTTAATTTTTTTTAATAATTTCAATTTTTAAAACTTAAACATTCTTCTGTTTTTTACTGTAAGCTTGGCTAAAATACAAAAAAATTAAAATTTAATTCGAAAATAAGATTTAAGAACTTTTTTATCATGAGCCTAAATGGAGGCAACATTTTTGCGCAAACTTTATCAAAACCATTAAAAATGTGCTAAAACAAAGCAAAGATTTTAAATAAATAATAATAATATTATGGTACTTTTAGCATTTTTTCTAATTCTACAATTTTTTCTCCTCCTCTCCCCCTCACAGATCGGCTCCTTTTTCATGATCAACTTGTGCCTCGTCGTCATCGCCACACAATTTTCGGAAACGAAAAAACGTGAAATGGAACGTATGCGACAGGAGCGTGCACGCTACACATCCACCTCAACATTGGCGTCGAGTACGAACAACTCAGAGCCGGCCACATGCTATGCGGAGATTGTCAAATATATCGCACATCTTTGGCGGCGTTTCAAGCGACGCATGTTAAAGAAGTACAGATTATATAAGTATGATAATTATTGTTTTGATTTGATTATTTTGTTTGTTTCGTGATACTTTCAGTTACAGTTAATATCTATGTAATATATACATAAATCCCCTTCCACCCCACCAACCAAACGAAACAGAACAGTAAGCAGTAGTGGTAATGGAGAAGTCAAGTGAAAAGTGTAGACAAGTTGATGAGTTGAAAAAAAAAGTTAATAATTCTGGAACCTTAGATATGTAAAAAAATGCCCACTAACCAACTTCGATCCTTTAGAGTTTTCTTTCGTATATACTAACATAACGAAACCCAAATTTATCAGTAGCAAAACCCTTAGCGGTGAACAAATCATCAAACAATGAACTCAATTTTTAAATTAAAAAAATTTATATTTACCTAATAATTAAACAAAAATATAACTAGAAATCAAACCTGAAATTCCACCATAAAATCACTTCAAAACTTTCAGCTAATCGCCTAAAAAAAACTATAAAAGCGCATAGGAAGCCATAATTATTCCATGCCCCTGAAAATATGCTACATTTAAGAGTACACCACTGCTTCTCCTGCGCGATTTCATCTCTACTCATCTCATATATGGCAAGCCCAAATTTGTGGTAATTCAAAGGGAAATTTGGAAAAATTAATTTTTCTAATTTTTTTCATCACTTTCCAGACCGGTTGCGCCTAAAAGTCTGCCTTAATTGGAGATAAATTACTCCAAAAAATTTATCAGAGATTCAAAAAACTCCCTTTATTAAAAAATCAACTAAGAAAAAATCATTACATGAGCTTTCGCACCAATTCACGTTTTCATTAGTAGCAACAGCACCTAAAAGTATGCTATTCAAAAGTGCGTGGAACAAATTCAAAACTGTTTTAGATTCATAAATAAGTTTAGTACACAATTCTCATGCAATCATATATATTTAGCTTGCAAGCATTATTATTTAAAGCGCCTAAAAATATGCAACAAAATTTGTTCGTCTCCACAAATTTAGTTAAAATCACATCAGTCTCTCAGACAATGCAAGTATTTTTCGTTCGCTTAAAAAACACCCGCGATTCAAATCAATTTCAGCTGTTAATAGCGCCTAAAAGTATACCTTTTTTATTTTAAATACTTTTTAAAGAAAAATAGGGTTTTTGGCTGAAACTCAGGCTCTTTGATTTTAATTTTCTTTAAGAAAAGCCACAAATAGTATGCAAATATAGTAATTTTATAATAAAAAATTTAAAAAATTCGCCTAAAGATATGCTTCGAAAATTACATGCCACCGTAATTTGGTTAAATTAGGTTAGGTTGAAGTGGATGCCAGGCAGTAGCCCATTTAAGCCACCAATTTTGATATTAATAACTCTTATTTTTTAGCGAGACCTTCAAAACTTCTTAAAAATTTCAAAACATTTTAAAAATTCAAAATTTCAATTTTTTTAATCTGAAAAAGATTCAAAAAATTTTTTCCAATTTTTTTTTTCGAAAGTTAAAATTCTAACAATTTTTTTTGAATTTCAAAAATTTTCCAAAATTTTTTTTAATTCAAAACTTTTTCAAAACTTCAAAACTTTTATATAAATTCCGTTTTAAAAATTTCAAATATATTTTTTTTAAATTCAAAAAAAAATTTCAAAACTTTTTTTATAGTATCAAAATTTTTTTTCAAATTTTAAAAATTCTTTCAAGAGTATACATATATCTGGTTTTGTTGAACATTTAAAAACTAAACAATTATATAAAATTCCAAAATGTATCTCAAAATTTCTATAAAAAATTCAAAGTTCAATTTTTTTATTTGAATTTTTTTTATAAATTCAGAAAAAAACTTAAAACTATCTTCTTTTTTTAATGTCAAAATTTAGATTATTTTTTAAATTTAAAAAATCCAAATTTCAAAAGTTTATTTAAATTTCAAACATTTTTTCAAAAATTCAAAACTTTTTTAAAAATTTCAAAACTTTTTTAAATTTCCCCCAAAGTATATATTATAGTTCCAAAACTTTACAATCTGGATCAAAATAACTCTAAAAATAATTTATAACGCCTTAAAGAGTTCAGGATTTAAAAATATTATTATGGAACCTAAAAGTAGGCAAAAGATAAATATTTTTTAACTAATGATTAGGTAGCTAAAAATACATTTTTTTATTTAGCTAAATATGAATAATTGTCAGTAAAATATGCTTTGAAAAAAATTTTCCTTCAAGATCAAATAGCAAATATTTTTATTTGGCACCTAACAGTAGGCAATAGTTTTTCATAGATTTTTTCCAATTTGTTTTTTCGAATATCTAAACATTCTTGCACGTTTTTTATAATCCATATATGTCACGTAAGCTGGACTTGCAATTTCATTTGTAATTTTTTTTACAAAAAACGCCAACAGGCGTAGGCAACAAATAATTGGAAAAATGGCAATAAAAATCAAAAATTCAGTAGTTTTCTAGGTTTCACTTACAACAAAGGCATTACACTTCATTAGAGAACTCAATCAAGTATTTATTGCTACGAAAAAATATGTCTTTACCCCATTTGACGCCCCAAAGTATGCAACAAAAATTACGAATAACCGCTTAGGGCAACAAACAGCTGACCTCAGCAGCGAAATGAGGCTAACTGTACGCTATAGAAATTGCTGAAATTTCTACTAACACATTTTTTTAAATTAAAATAATTTTTTTTATTTCTTTAAAAAAACATATTTTGTTTAATTTGCAAATATTTTGTGATTCATTTTCCGCTCAGTTCTCAAACTTGTTTACCAACAGTTAATTAAGCCAAATTTGCCTTTTTGCTTATGTAAAGTGTTTTTCTTTTATTTACATTTACATATATATATTTATATATTTTTTAATTAATTTTTTTTTTTTTTGTTTTTTTGTTTTTTCTTACATACTCAAGTATGTATGTGTAAATATTATGCTAAAAAAACTGCACACTGCATGCAATTTTGCATTTATTAAATTTATTTACGGTCCTTTAGTTAGCGAGTTAGTTAGTTAATAATAAAATATTGATTTAGTGATATTGAGTGCGAGATTTTTTGAAAAAAAAAGATATTTTGCATAGGATTTTTTAGTAAACAAGCACTAACACGCACAAAGAAATACACATTTATAAACAAGCAGACTCTCACACGCACACACACAGACGCACGCTCATATGATATTCATTTTTCATATCAGCATTTATTACTAGTTGTTATTTGTATGTGTGTATATATGTGTGATTAATGAAGGTATTTGTAAATGAAAAGCGGAAAAATTGCAGAGATTTTTAATATTTTTTTTATTTTAATTAAAAAATGATAGATTTAATGCAAAGAAATGCAAATTTGAGGAAAAATATTTTTAAAAAAATTTAATTTTTTTTATTTTTTTTTTTTTTTTGTTGAGCACAATAAATTATTAAAAGAATACACTTTGAGGCGCAATATTTCCCCCAAAAAAAAAGAGGTTTTATCGCCTTTTCTTGCAATTACTTTCATTAATAGCCAACAAAGCGTTTGGAGAGTTCACTCAAAAACTTTTCAAAAACTTTTCAAAAACTTTTCAAAATTTTTTCAAAACTTTTCAAAAAACATTCATTTTTCATTTTTCACTCAAATCGAGTTTCATAACCATGCACAGCCTTCATGCGTTTCACTTTCTCAACACTTTCCCTATCATTGGCTCTTCAATGTTGCAAGAAAAGTCACTCATTACTCCACATTTCACTCAAAATACATACTTCAAGTCAATATATCACTCAATACCTGAGTTTCATATATCATGGTTGCATTTGTTAGAATTTTAGTTGTCATAGAGGCGCTAGATCCACTGTTATTTTGGAAAGCACGACATAGGAAGGCTAATATTCAGTCGATCAGGACAGAGGAGATCTCATTGGTCATTTGACAAAGTCCCTCTACATTTTTGAAAGTTTATTTCCTACTCTCACAGCGAAAGCTCGGCTTAAAACTTAAATTTTGAAATTTCGACGTCTTTCAAGACGTGTTTTGTACTGAAATAGATGCTGAAGTGACCGAGTTGCAGAGCTCAGGCGCTAAAATGAGCTATTCAAGGGAAATTCCACACGTGAAACTCATTACACTAAACTTTTTCATAGTAAGCGGACGATGACCGACCTATCCAAATAACGTACTATCCAAAGACCGGCTTCTTCTGGATTTGGACTCACGCTTCTGAACTTCAGCATATGAAATCCCACTCACAAGTTTGTTAAGACCTGCTCAGTAGAGTTCACATTTATGTGTGAACAATTTCGGCATCATCCTCCCTTGAGATTTTTCTTCGCTACTCTTTTCAATTTGTTAACCTGGATGCCATTTTTAATGTATCTACATCCAGGCTCTCCAGTTGTATCATACAACCCAATCAAATATCCAGTGATCCAATGGTTTTTCGACTACATGAAGGATTTATAAGCTTGTGGAAGGCAGAACTGGCTTAATCTTACATCATTTACTTCGAGCAAAAAAAAAAAAAAGCAGATCGCAGTTAAGATTTGCCGAAAATGTAGATCAGGCGGAGCTGAGACCAACAATAGACCGAGAGTTCCGCACATCGGGCTTCCAATCCCCAAATACCTATTAGGCAATACCTCATCAGCTTTCAAGGAAAGTTGTCGATCATTTCGTTTGCCAGATTATCTCTTTTCTCTTTGGCGGTAAAAAAAATTGATTTCTTAGTCTAGAAACCTAGGTCTAAAGTCGCGGAGAGGGGACTCGCAGAACACATCCGTTAAAACGCGACTCAGTGGACCAGAAGCTCCACAGTCTCCTCACATTGAAACTTTTACTTATACTTCGAAGAAATTTGGCTACAAATCAAATTACGGAACGAGCCCTAAAGATACTTGCTTTCGTCTCGCTGGTGGACTTCATGTCAGGTCCGTAGGAAAGTTCCGAAACCAGCGAACAATATTTCATCTTTTCCTCTAGAGAACTGCTATGGTGGGGATCCAGTGAAACTTAAAGCTTCACAGCGTGAATACTAATCTGACTATGCCTAAACAGAATTCCAACCGCTTTTCCACCCTCACCAGCGAAGGTGCCAAGCTTATCGCTCCAGAAAAAATTCACGTTTTCACAGTGGAGTGGAACTGCTAGCGTCTTTTCTCACTATAAGTAAATCCAAAGCCGTTATTTTCGCTTGGCTATGTGAGTAAATGCATGTGTGTTGTCTCTTGGAAGCCATCCTGCGAAGTAGCGAGATCCTCTTTTCTCTATTAGCCATAACTTTCACCCAAAAAATACTGCAGCGGTCTGGAAGTATAAGCTACATGTCAATGAATAGATCTCGGCAAAAACGCAAGACTCCACCGCTAGCATTTCTTTCAAGCTTTGAATTATCCCTAAAGAAATTCTACGCTCCTTTTCTCCAATGGCTTTGTCCTCCTCCAATTCTTATTTGAAGAAATAACGATATCCACCTGGTGCTGGAAGATACAGTCATCCGTGTAGCTTAGAAGAAAAAGGAGTCCCCCAGCAAATCAGTGGAGTATTTAATACATAAGCCGCTTGAGTGTGCAGAGGGGTTTCTGCTAAGTGGGATTTAAGTCAAGCTTGCTTCTCTACTTATATACCCATGTAGCCTGTAATCGTCACAGAGAAGATGGATAAAACCTGAAAATGTGGAATGTCTATCTCCATAGTGCGAGCTCGAGGATACAATGGTCCGTGTAGTAAGGAATTATAGATAGAGCCGAGTAGCTCGAAACTTTTATCGACCGAAGACTCCGCCAACCTCTTCGCTTGGTATCGACTCAATCGTAAAGAAGTTAAAACGCTCCTTTACTTCAATGGCTTTGTCTTCCTCCAATCCTTCCGTGAAGGAATTATGATGCCACCTGGTGCAAGCTCGAAGATAGAGTCAATCGTCTGGCTTGGAATAAAGTGGATTCTGCCTACAAAATAGCGATGTTTTCTACACACGAGCCACTCTAGGGCCCCAAAGTGCTCCTTCTAACTGGGATTTACATCAAGGCCACGTCTTAAATACATTTTTGGGGGAAAAAAGAATTCAATATCCAATAGTATACGAACATAGCCAAAGAAAGAAGGAAAAGTTTATTAGAAAATAAAAAATAAATAAATTATATCTCACTTGGGTCACCCTGTACTAAAAAAAATCGCTAACATCAGCCTACATATGCTTGAATGTACATATTTATGTATGTCTATTTGTCAATCACTCACCATCTCATACAAAATTTCAACACAATCCAACAGAGACACTTATGTATAACCCAAAAAAAACTCTAATAAAACAATCAGTCAATCACTCAGTCAATCACTCAGTCAAGCAGTCAGCTAATCAGTCAGGCATGATAAAAGAAAATGAAGAAAAAATGGAATGAATTTTTGAAAGAAACCCAAAACGCATACTACGAACCATGACAATTTGACATTAATATTTACACTTTGCTCTCTATTTATGCTTCTTCTTCCTTTATTTGAATGGATAAATAAACAATAAAAAAATGCGACAAACAACAACAACAATGATGGTGATGAAAATGCCGCTGATGTTACGCATAACAATGGCGTTGATGAACTGACGGAAATTAACGCAAATGACAAATATGTGCACGTTTATGCATGTCTATACATGTCTGTGCATGTCAAATGCCAACAAAATGACATACGCACACACAAACACATTCGCTCTCATCAACTGTCAACCGTCATAAATTAATTAACAATGAACAACAACAATGAACAACAACAACAACAACAACCATCATGATTACAATATTACATACGTAGATACCAAAAACAACAACGCAACGAAGGCCTCCTACCGAACGCCGACAATTTGACATTCTCACCGTCGCGCATTAAATGCCACCACCCGAAGTGCCCCAAATATGGCAATCGGAAGCCGTCGAGTATACAGGATCAAATGATCACCGTTATGGTGCCGTTAAATTCTAATAACAATAATGTGAACAATAGCAGCAACAACAACAACAACAACAATAACAATGGCAGCATTGGCGGTGGTGGTGGTGGTGGTGGTGTTGGTGGTTCTGTTGTTGTTGTTGCAGCGAATGGCACGCGCAATCATCATAACGCAGCAGCAACAACAACCACATCAATACCGGCAGCAACAACAGCAACAGCAGCAACAACTACAACAACAAATACAATATTACCCGCCATATTGCAAGCAACAACAACGGCATTGAATTTACCAATCACCGGTGGTGGTACAGTGGTGGCAACAACACCAACACCAACAGCGGCAGCATCAGCAACAACAACACTGCCGCTTATAGTGAACGGCACTGCCAATACAGGCTTACCAAATAATATCAATAACAATAACACAAGTGTTGTTGGTCAACAACAACAACAACAACAACAACAACCACCACAAACACAACAGCACTCTTCATCGGAGAATTCGGTGCAATCGCTGGAGCCGACAGCACGCAATTCGAATTTGAAGAAATCGTCTAATCATTTGACACCGGATGCGGCGAAGCAACAACAGCAACAACAATCGCCTGGTGGTAATCAACATGCGAGTCAGCAAAAGACGATATTACTGAAATTTCCGGATACGGAGCAATTGATTGTGAGTTTTGTTGAAAATTTTCATTGTTTCGATTAAACATTTGATGTATGTATGTACGTTTTTCTATTCGGAGAGGCACGATAATATAAATTAAATCGATTAGCTTTTCAAAAATAGATTAAAATCGATGTACAATCAAATTTCTCTTTTACAACTATCTATCAACAAACGAAAATATCGATAAATTTTAGATAACTAATCGGTTTTTGAACAAACTCCTTTATGGACCCATATTTATTTTGATGAATTTTAAATGCATTAATTTGTATTATGACATATCGATAACAATCATTCAAAATAATCGATAGATTTGCCACAATTAATCGAATTTTGGTCTATATCAGACATTGAAAAATGTATAATTTTCCGAAAATTCAAATTCACAGCTTTGAAATACCAAATATCGATGATAAAAAAATAATAATTATTATTATTATTAAATTAAATTAATTAATTTAATAATAAATAAAAATAATTATTGTAAAAAAAATTATCGATATTTAATTTCTTTAATCAATTTATCTGACCAAAATGGCATTTTGAGCCCACTAGCTTGGCTTGGCTGGAATTTTTTTCAAGACAATTTTTTTTTTCGAAGAATTTTCACTTCAAAATTATCGATAAGCAACAAAGGGCAGGGTTAGTATGTTCATTTCGATTCAAATATATTAAAAAATTATGCTTTTAAAATAATTTTAAATAGAATAATTCTATATTTTATTTATCGATAAAAATTGAAAAAATCATTAAACATTCTACACTTATTTAAAATCATTTAAGCCATAAAAAATAAATTTCCATTTATAAATGATCGAAGCAATAAAATAATCGATAACTTTCGATATATAATCGATAATTTTATAAAATTATGGTATTGAATAAAAAACTTTATTTACAACAATTTTGACTATATTTATTTTTAAAATTTATTTTAAAGCAACAATGGTAGAATCGTTCCACATTCCAGATGCATTAAGTTTACAAATATGGCTTCATTTAAAATTATCGATATTTTTTGTTTAAATCTGATGCATTTCTTTCATACAAAGTAATATCAAATACAATTTCGAAAAATTTATTCGGCTTACTATGCACAGTTAATTTAATTTATATATCATAAATAGATTTCGATCTAAAATTTATCGATGCATAATACATACAATCGACTTTTCGATTTTCATTCGAAAGTTTTGTATCAATCTTAAATAGAGCAAATATATTTTTTTATGTTATTTAAGATAAATAAATTGAAAATCATATTTATCGATAAGAAAACTATCGAGTAAGTATTGTTAGGTGTAATATTTTTTATAAAAATTAATTCAAATGTAAGAAAATATGTATTTAAATTATCTGTAGATTAATTATCGGTTGCAATAAAATTATCGATTTAATCTCAGTTAACGATTTCAAAAAAATATAGTCTAATCAAATTCAATCAAATATGCAATCATTTAGAAATTAATAAAAAAAAAAAAAATAGAGTGCAGTGCTATCGCTAAATCTCAGAAGAAACAGTTTTTTACATTTTGCGAGAATTTCAAACACTGATTTCATGTTTCTAAAATTTGTAAATGTAATTTAGATATTAAACATTTTATATCGATTTTAAAAAGTTAGTGGTGTGAAAAAGTTATCGATTTCAAAGTAGTAATCGATTTTCATCATATTATCGATTTCGAAGTGGAAATCGATTTTCAGCAAATTATCTATTTCAAAATATTATATCGATTTTGTTAATAATGCTAATAATAAATAATAAGAAGTAAACGATTTTTGGAAAATTATCGATTTCAAAGAAACTATCGATTTCAAAATATTTTATCGATTTTGTTAATAATACTTTTATTTATAAGCAAATAAATAATTTGATATCATATTTCTCGATAAACCGAAAATACTCGATGAATCAGCGATAAATTTCAAAAATATTATCGATTTTCTAAAAAGTAATAACACATGATATATTTAAAACAGAGTTTAAATTTACAAAAATAATTCAAAAATTTCCAAAAAAAAAAGATTTGGAATTGTTTTTGTATCATCGTGCCTCTTTAATTTATATAAATTATATTAAAGTCAATAAACACGCAAAACATAAGAAAAACGACGCAAATAACAACAGAAAAAATTTAATAGACAAAAATTTTGTATAACAACACGCATAACCTCAAAATTCGAAGAAGAGTAAACGCAGTAGTCAAAAACTCAAGAAAAACTAATTGTTTTTATTAATTACGACGAAAAAACATTCAAAAATGTCAAAATCCAAATTAGTTTTCCAACCAGAAATTACTAAACACACAAGTTATTCAACACACTCCCACTAATTACTCTGTTCTATTTCGAATATATTTTTGAGCGATTTCTAAATACTTTTTATAAACTACTTGTTGTATCGATTACATAACAATTTAGCTGCAGTTGGGAAACTTAGGCAAGGTATAGATATGTGAAGTGAATTTTTTTCAATATTATTTTCAACTTTTCCAATATTTTTACGCAGTATTTCGTTCATTACTCACCACTGTAAATATATACCCCGCTTCTTTTGTATTACATAAAAACTAATTTCTAATAATAAATCACACGTTTTGACATGTTTGTGACCAACACCAAGTTGTTTGACATTCCAAAATTGTTTTGAACAAGAGAAAATTGTATATAGTAAAATTGAAAAAACAAAATTTAATACAAAATTTGTACCACAGTTCAACGCCTACGCCGAAAAATATGTAAATTAGTACTTTTGTATTCGGTTACAGCCCTTATACGTATGCATATGTATATAATATCTGACTAGTTACTACCTTAAAAAAAATTGTTGATTCAAAAAGTTCGTTTGTATTCCTTAAAAAGAAAAAATTCCAAAAAAATCATTTTTACTCTAAAAAATTTTAAAATATTTATTAATCCACATTTTCTTCTTCCTCCTCTTTCACTTGCCTTTTCGCCAATTGTTGTTTTTGTTTTTTTATTTTTGTATGTTTTCTTTTTTTGTGAATTTTCCTTTACTCGTCTCTCCCTTCCCACCTTCCCTCCACAGAGCAATCCCTGCACTTCGGGTTTTCTCAGTCCACCCACCTCGGCTAGCCGTCGTCCATCGGTAATGTTCAATGAGTATGTGCTGCTGCATACACCACCTGCTATTAGTGAACCGTTAGCTATTGCTGGCACAACGACAACAACAAATGTAGCGGATAAGAGCGGTACAGTGTGTTCGTCGGAGAAAATGACACAAGCTGGTGATGGCAGCATATGGCAGGTGAGTTTTGCCCAAAAATAAAAAATAAAAAAGACATGGAAGGTGGGAAATACGCATTTCCAAATTATAATTTTTTTTTTTTTTTTTCAAACATAATTTCGACCATTGCATGTCTTCCGGATTTGTGTTCTTCGGTGTATATTTTTTTCTTGTTTTTACTGTTTCACTTGCATTTTGTTTCCCAGATTACACTCACCACAAATTTTAATTAAAATTTTATTGATTTTTATATTAATTTTATTTATGTTCTTACATTTCAATTAATTTTTTCCTTTTTTTATTTTATTTTATTATATTTAATTAATTTAATTTTATTTTATTTTAATTTATTAATTTTTTTATATTTTTTTATATTTTTTTTTTTTTTTTTTTTTTATATATTATTTTATCTATTTTTCTTTTTTTTTATAAATTTTTTTATATTTTTTTTGTTTTTTTATTTATTTTTTATTTATTTTTTATTTTATTTTTTATTTTATTTTATTTTTATTTTTTTTACTTTATTTAATTTTATTTTATTTTATTTTATTTTATTTTTTTTTTTTTTATTTTATTTTTTTTTTTTTTACTTTATTTTTATAAATTTTTTAATTTTTTTTTGTATTTTTTTTTTTTGTAATTTTTCTTAGTTTTTTTTTTTTGGAATTTTATTTAATTTTTTACTTTTTCTTTAATTTTTTTTTATTTCGATTGAATTATTATTTTTTCATCTCGTTTCCACCACTAAACTACATCTAGTTTTTGTACATTTAAAATCCCACCTTTTTTGACTCTTTTTCTTCTATCTTCTTTCCTCAAACTTTTCTGAAATAAATTATTAATTCCATCTCTTCTCTTCACCCTCTACCCTCCACACACACACGCACACGCACAGGTCAATCTCCCCCAAACAATCAGTGGCGGCGGCGGCAGCACCATAGCCAACCCGTACGCCGATTGCTCCGAACTGGGTATACACGACGCGATGACATGTCAAGAGCTTTTAGCATTTTCTGTGGCCTTTTCAGCGGCCCTACCCACCGGCCAAAGTACATTGGAATCGTTTTACACCTCGTTGGCACGTTGCGATCCACACACTGCGGAGGCGTTGAAGAATCAACACAATCGTCAGCAGACGCAATTAATTAAGCAACAACAACAACAACAACCGAATGCCTTAACAAAGCGTTTGGAAAACAACAACGCAAACAATGCGACCAACAACACAACCCTACCTACATCGGGCAATTACATCGAAGACTATTCCTGCTGCTATGATCTCTATCAGAATGCGCTCTCACCGCTGGGCGAAAAGAAGCAACATTCGCGCCCAATGAAGATCCTCATACAAGTTTATCGCTGTCTGATGCGCGTTTGTGGTGTGATGCGTCGCTACATAAAGTTGTTGGTGGAGCATAAATACTTTCAACAGGGCATACTGTTGGCCATTCTCATCAATACACTCTCCATGGGTATCGAGTATCATAAGCAACCCGATTACTTAACTGCCATTGTGGAGAAGAGTAATATTGTCTTTTCGGCGATATTCGCGGTGGAGATGTTGCTGAAAGTTGTCGCCGAGGGACCGTTTCGTTATATTGCGAATGGTTTCAATGTCTTCGATGGCGTCATTGTGATACTAAGGTGAGTAGTCCATAGAGTATGTAAGTTTTGAGTTGTGGGGGCGTTGATTTAGAACTGTCACGCAGTCTGACAATGGCAGTTCTTGGCTTTGCCATGATTTTTAGTATTTAAAAATAATTGTTTTGTCATTTTCCGTCCCTCTTCGCCTTAGCAACAAGTTCGAAAAATCCCTCCCCCACCATTTGTAGCCTTCAAGTCTGGCATTTTAACATTGAAACAAGAAAAAAGCGATTTCAAAACCCCACTCGCCAACTACTAATCGCTTACAAATTGAAATACTATATTACCACTACGCAAGACAAGCGATATACATGCACACATACATGCGCAAATAACTTGTGAATGAGTTTTCTATTGTGCTGTGCGAAAAAAGCAAGAAATATTTGCATTTCGCTTTCTATGGTAAGCAATAAATTTCATGGCTATGCAAATTTCGTAAAATTGCCATCGAAAGACACGCACACACACAAACATATACATATACACATGCAGCAGGCTACGCGAGTGAATATTTGCTTGCAATTCACGACTTAGCGCGCTGAGCGACATAGACATGCACATATGAGAGCCAAAATATTAGGGTGAACGACATTAAAAAATTTAGTTTTTAGAAAAAAATTTAAAAAAATAACAAAATAATGAATAGCAAACTTGGGCAAATAAAATAAAATAATCTAAAATTAAATTAAATTAAATTAATTAATAAAAATACATAAAATAAAAAAAATTAAATTAAATGAAAAATAATATAAAATAAAATATTTAAAATAAAAAAATAAAAAATTAAAACAGATTTAAATAACAAATAATATAAAATAAAATTGCACAAAAAAAAAAATGAAATAAAATAAAATAATATAAAATGAAACAAAATAAAAAAATAAAAACAAAATAAAATGAACTAAAAAATGAAATGAAATAAAATAAAATTAAAAAAAAAAATATAAAAATATAAATAATATATAACAAATAAATAAAAATAAAATATAACAAAATAAAATATAAATTTAAAAAATTTTAATAAAAATAAAAGAAATAAAACAAAATATAAATAATAAAATAAAATAAAATAAAATAAAATAAAATAAATAAAATAAAATAAAATTAATAAAGAAAATTAAATAAAATTAAATAAAACAAAATAAAAAATTAAAAAAAATTGGATACTATAAAATAAAATATTAAAAAAATAAATTAAATTAAATTAATAAAATAATGTAAAATAAAATAAAATAATATAAAATAAATAAGCAGAAAAAAATAAAAAGATAAAAAAATAATAAAATAATAAAATCGAATAAACTAAAGACAAAATAAATATAAAAATAAATATAAAAAATAAATAAAACATAAATAAAATAAAATAAACTAAAATAAAATACACAGAAAAAATTAAAATAATAATAAAAAATTAATAAATTATAATAAATAAAAAATAAATAAAATAAAATAAATAAAAATAAATTAAACTAAATTAAATTAAATTAAATTAAATTTAAAAAAATAAAATAAAACAAAATAAAATAATTAAAAAAAATAAAAAATTAAAATAAATAAAAAATAAATAAAATAAAATAAATAAAAAATAAGTTAAATTAAATTAAATTAAATAAAGTAAAATAAAATAAAACAAAGTAAACATAAAAAATTTAAAATAATAAAAATAAATTAAAAAATAAATAAAATAAAAGGCAATGAAATAAAATTAAACTAAATTAAATTAAATAACAAAAAATTAAATTAAATTAAATTAAATTAATTTAAATTAATTAAAATAGAATAAAATTAAATAAATTAAGTAAAAAAAATTAAATATAATATAAATAAAATAAATTAAAAAAGGTAAAAAATTAAACGATAAATATTTTCAACATTTTTCCGAGCACCCTAATAGAGGTATGTATGCATGCGCATGCAAAATTATCACCACTGACAGCAGGAAAAGCGCACAACTTTTCACAACCACCCACCCCCCACAACTCTCCACAATGCATTTCAATGCTCGCGCCAATCCTTTCGCTACACTGCCGTGTTGAAGCAGTGATAATTTCACTGTTGACATACGATTGCCGAAGATTTAGTTTGTTGCGTTGGTAGCGCGAGAGGACTTACTACTACAGGCGGCAGGCGAGTGTATGTGCATGTATATGTATATGAGCAGCAGTGCTCAGCGCACAGTTAAAATATGTAACTCTGGATTTGTGGCAATTTTTACAAGTTGCTGCTGCCATGTATGTGTGTGCAACAGGCGACAAGTAGCGAAGGGGAAGACTAAAAATAAATGTGAAAAAATAGCAAGCAAAAAGCGAATTGAAGCGACGCTGAATTGCTGAAAATTGCTGCCGAATGTGCAAACGAGCTCTGAATAGTTTGTGAAAAGGCTTTGCGGCGGGAGATGCAAGCGAAATTAGTCTTGCTTTACAATTGAGCGGCGCAGGCACGTACATACAAACATACAATGCACAAACACACACAGAAACTCCATGTGGTTAGTAGGGCAGTCAACAAGTTGAGAATATGCTTGGTGTCGGCAGCAATAAATTGCCTTAGCAGACGTCACATAGCAGACGTCACAGATACGACCAACACACCCACCCAGCGGGGGTGGAGCGCAACATGTGGACTTTTTAGGTCACCGTTTTAGGTTGGCCACCGACGGCGACAATCAAGTGGTCAGATGGAACTTTTCTCTTCTTCTTCTTCCTCATCCTCCTACCTCGCCACACTAAATGGTGCGGCGCTAACTTGTAACGGTTTAGTGTGGTTGCCTAAATATATGCTATGCAGCACGCATACACATGCATGCACATGCATATTTGTTTAAACTATTTTGGTTTGTGCTAAGCTAGTTCCGGCACTCTGTGTGCTCTCTTCTTCTTCTTCTTCCATTTTAAATGCCACGAATTTTTCACATTTCCAAGTTAACTTTTGTGCAAATTGTTTGCATAAACTCGAGAGCCGCTTGGTTGACTGGACTATGCAAGTTATTTGGCTAGCCAGACATGGCGTATGTGGAACTTTTTCAAAATGTTATATTCTTGTGTACATAGTTACAGTCCGGAGATTTAGTAGCTTGCAGTTTGCTGCTTGGCGGTGGCGTATGAGTAATGTTGGAATGGGTTTTTAGCAGATAAAATACTTTATTTTTATTTAATGAGAGAGAAAATGAAAATGAAAATGAAAATGAAAATGAAAATGAAAATGAAAATTGAAAATGAAAATAAAAATGAAAACGAAAATGAAAATTGAAAATGAAAATTGAAAATGAAATCAAATAAAGTAAAACAAAATAAATAAAAAATTAAATTGAAATAAACAATAAAACCAATTAAATGAGCAAACTAAACAACAAAATGAAATTTAAAAAAATGAAACCAAAACAAAAAAATAAAAAAATAAAAAAATATATATTATTACAATTAAATTAAATAAAACAAATTAAAATAGAATAAATTATACAAATAAAATAAAATAAAATAAAAGAGTTAATGAAAACCAAATCAAAAAATATAAATAAATGTTTATAACATAAAAAAATTAAAATTTTTTAAATCAAAATAAAATTAATTAATTTAAAAAAATAAATAAAAAAAATAAAAAAATAAACTGAAAATAAAAATTTAGATAAAAATAAAAATAAAATTAAATAAATAAATTAAAATAAAATAAACATGAAATAAGCACGAAATATTAAGCCTAAATATTCATTATTTGTTCGGAGCACTTAAAGCATTTACGAACAGAGCAATACCAGAGAGTTTACCTGTTTCCCTCATATAATTTCACAAGCTATGTACGAAATCTTCTTCAGAGACGGGGCCTGAACTAAGCTCCCTCATATGTGAGGAGGCTTATTATCTCCTATCTGATTGTGAAGGGTGATCCATTTCGAGATTTTCTACTTTTTAAAGAAAAAAGCACAGAAAATACAAATTTGATGGGAAATGTTCATTATCATTCAAAAGAACATTCTTTGGATTTATTTTTTGAATATTATCTCTTTCAAATGTTCGCCACCGCTACGTTTCAGATGGTCCACGCGTTGAGTCCAATTTTCGATTACTCGTTCGAACAAATAGACTGGTAACTGGCGAATGACACGCGTGATGTTTTGCTCCAAGACCTGAATCGTAGCGGGATTGTCCGCCTGTGGACTTTAAACTTTGCATATCCACGCACAAGAAAAAGCCCAACGGTGTGTAATCACATGAACTTGGTGGCC
This sequence comes from Neoceratitis asiatica, assembly GCA_030068015.2. Classification (NCBI taxonomy): domain Eukaryota; kingdom Metazoa; phylum Arthropoda; class Insecta; order Diptera; family Tephritidae; genus Neoceratitis; species Neoceratitis asiatica. The sequence goes on along the minus strand of CM061525.1, from coordinate 90,569,666 downwards.
CAAAACGTGAAATTATCTGCTCACCGAAGTGTTCTCTCAATAAATCCATTGATTGATGTGATCTGTGGGAAGTGCCGCCGCCTTTTTGAAACCAAGTGTCGACTAAGATAACGGTCGTCATTGACGGCCCGCTTAATTTTTGAAGAAATATGGCACGATGATTCCACCGGCCCAAAAACCACAGCAAACCCTTGTTTTTTTCTAGATGCAATGGCAGCTCTTGAATCTCTTCAGGTTACTCTTCGTCCCAAATGCGGTCATTTTGCTTGCTTACATACCAATTGAGCCAGAAATGGGTCTCACCGATGAACAAAATTTGGCTCGAAAACGTCGGATCTTCTTGGAACTTTTCAAGAGCCCATAGAGTGAGGCGATGTCGCCTGGGACGGTCGAACGGCTTCCGTTCTTGCACAAGCTGCATTTTGTAAGCTTTTAATTTAATATTTCGACGTAAAATGCACCAAATGCGTTCCATACGTCAGTCCGAGTAGCTGCGAACGGCGCCGAATCAACTCTCTACGGTCTTCGTGTACACTCTCGGATACGGCTGCTATACTTCCTTCACTGCATGCTGGGCGTGATCTATTCGGTCGAATATTATCCAATAATGAACACTGGGTCTCAAGATGGATGATGGTGTTGCGAATAGTACGCTCAGTTGGTCCATTATGTTGACCGTAAGTTGAGCGAAGTGCGCGAAGCACATGCTTTACAGGACGTGAATTTTCATAATAAAATTTAATGATTTGTAAACGTTGTTCAGGCGTTTGGGTCTTCCCATGATAAAATGCCAAACAATACTGAACAAAGATAACAAGACAACTTGACATGACCCACGCGTGATATGTCAAAAGGAGGCTATTGAAAAAAGTACATCTACTTGGATCACCCTTTATTTCCTATTTAACACTCATAACATTGCTTTAAAATACTCTCTCCTCTCCTCCTCCCCCACCACAGTGTCGTCGAGATATTCCAACAAGTGCGCACAGGCAATGGCACACACGGCGGTGGTTCTGGTCTCTCAGTACTGCGTACATTCCGCCTGTTACGCATACTGAAACTGGTACGTTTTATGCCCAATTTGCGTAGGCAACTCTTCGTCATGTTGCGCACCATGGACAATGTGGCGGTGTTCTTCTCGCTACTCGTACTCTTCATATTCATATTCAGGTGAGTTTTTTGTTTATAACATTTTTGAAAAAAAAAATTAATTATTACCAAATAAGTTATGGAAATAAAATTAGTTTAGAAACTATGTGAAAAAAAAAACATATAAAAAAAACTTAGTAATTATGTATTAGAGGAAAAATTTACTGAAAAAAAAATTTTCAAAATAGGTCAATTACTACTTTTAGGCGGTAAAATCATAAAGGAATTGAAAATTTCAAATTTTAAAACGTTTATAAATGTGAAAAAACACAACTAACACACAAACACTAAAAAACACTAACTCTATTTTATTTAAAACAACATTTTTTTCATAATACCTGTAACAGTATTGACAAAACTTCAAAAAAAAATATACAAATTTCTTTAAAAAAATTGTTACTAAGGAAAAATATTTAGTTTTTTTTTTAAGTTTCATCAGAAATTCATAACCAAAACTCGCGTCAAATTATACCACATTTTCGGTCAACCAATTTCTGTAACAAAAACATAACTCTATTTTTAAAAGAATTTAATAATTTTCTACATTTTTAATTTTTTTTTTTTTAATTTTTTTCTTAAGTACTATTTAAGCGCCCTTCTCTTCGCTGGGTGCTTTAGCTTACTTCTAATTCTATTATATAAATTTAAAAAAAAATAGTATAAAATCTAGTGCTTATATGCCTCTATTTATTTGCTTCTTAAATTTTCAAAAACTCATACTTTCTCTCTTCTTACCAAATATTTTTTAAATTTATTCTAACCCTTTCAACAAAAAAAAGCCTAACTTTCATTTTTTGCTAACTCAAAAATGCAAAAATCTCTTAGAATGTCTTACTCCCTTGCACATTTAACTCGTTAAACCATGCGCTCTCGCTATCTCTCAATCGATTACTCTCTTAGTGCTTCAGTTCACCTCCCCATGTCATTTTTTTTTTTTTCAAATAATTCTATATTTTCTATTTCCAAACATCCCTATCACTTTTCATTCATTTAGTTGTTGAAAAAAATTATGACAAATAAATTCGATAATTAATTTAAATATTTTTATAGAAATTTAGTGTAATTTAGTAAAAAAAAATATTGAAAATAGTGTACAAAATAGAAAATTTAGTTAGAGTAAAAAGTTATACTTGAGAACGTTAAAAAAAATACAAAATAAATTTCAAATCTTATCTACAAATTTCATTATTTTTACTGCGACGTTGCCATTTTTCACGTTAACTTTGTAGCTAAAAAAAAAGAGCAGCACTTTTTCTTGTGAAGCGCATATGATAATGTTTTTAACCGAACCAATAATCAATTTAATTTAAATTTAAATTATTTATGAAAATTACAAAATGCATTGTTGCCAATTTTCATTGCTACCTCTAACAGGCATAGCTCTCATTTGAAACAACGCTAAGATAATATGCTAAAAAACATTTGAATATCACATTTTAGTCAACAAACGAAGCATATATATTAAATATTAAATATAATTCTAAAAATAACCAAAAAAGATACATTGCTGCCAATTTTCATACGAAATCTGCAACTATAAATATAGCGCGCTTAAAAGGAATTTCGAGTTTGCTTAAAAGGAATTTAGAGTTTGCAAAAAAAGATTATAGTTATACTTCCAAGAAAGCCATACATAGAAACTACTTTTCTAAAGATAAAATTGGCATACCAAACTACACTGTTGGCAATTTTCACGCAAAATTAAGCTCAAAACCGTAAACAAAAAATTTTCAAATAATATTTTAAATTATTTAAAGCAGAAACTTAAGGTTTAGTTTAAGTGGCTTGAAATCATGTTGCAAAAATAAAGTGAGAGAATGCAACGTTGCCAGTTTTCAAGCGTAATCTTTTCCTTTCTTTTCCTATAATCTGTGGAAAAATATTTTAAATTTGAAGAAATGTAAATGTAGCGGTATTGCATATGCAAACTGGAAAACTTAAGAACTATATTGTTGCCATTTTTAATAAAATAAAATGAAAAAATAATAACAATAATTAATGTGCGAAAACGCACTCTGCTTAATAAACAATGACGTTTAGGAAAAATATATAGAAGAACCCGTGGTAAAATACAATGTTGCCAATTTTTTATAAAATTTTACTAAAATTTCTATACACTGTTGCCAATTTTCACAATAATTAGAAATCAAAGAATTTTGAATATTTAATCGATGCCGAATTTACATATAATTTAGTGAAAATAACGGCAAGAAAACTAAAATCCCGAAGATGATTAAAAATAAGCACTGTTTCCAGTTTTCATATAATAATTCGAAAACTAGTATTTAAAACAATTTCTATATCTACTCAAAAACTGGAAAAAGAATGTGTAATACAAAATTAATGAAATGTAAAGGGAGTAATCCACTATTGCTAAATTTTAATATTTTAAAGAAATGCATTGCTGCCAAATTTCATGCATTCACGCAAACAGTTAAAATATTTTGTTCGGCACATAATTTGAGTGAAGCTAATATGATGCAATGAGTTTCAATGATGAAAGTGGGAAATTTAAAAACTGTGTCGCTTTAGAAATATTGCAACGTTGCCAGTTTTCTTTTCATTATAAATTTTTTTTTACATTTAGTATGAATTTGGTAATTTTAGAGTTTTTATGTTTCAGAAAGTTGGCGGTTTTTTTTTCTTAGTACCGGTTTGCATACCTAGAAGTATTACACTGTTTCCATATTTCGAACTTTTTTGGCAAATGAAAAACTCTTGCTCCGAAAGTAGTTCCGCTGAGCAAATTTAAAGTATGTGAACAGTAAAAACTAAAAATTATCAGATTTTTTCAGTTATTGTTTATGTTATCTATTGGTTATTGAAACCCCATAGTTTTTGCTCCGGCAAATTTAGTTTTTTTTTTTGCAAACCAAAAATTCTACTTTTCAAAATGGCTCTCTTTCAGCACTCTCTTCGCACTCACACTTAAATACACACACGCCTAGTAGTTAGTGAAAAAAAAATTAAAAACACTTTCCAGCTCGTTGTTGAAAACGATTTTTATTTATTGATAAAAACATATATTTTTTATTAAAAAAAAAGCACAGATTTTTTTTGTAATCTTTTAGACTTTAAGAAAATTACGAGGCTTAAATTTCAAGTGCTGTTTTCGGAATTTTTTTTTTTTTTGTTAAATATATTTTTTTTTTTAAATTTTTGTTCTATAAAAAAATCTTAAAAGTTTAAGCCAATATTTTTTAAGTAAACATTAAAACACACACATTTCTGCTTCACATGTTACTCTAACGGTGTCAGTTATTTGCTCACTATTTACCAAGGATAATAAGTGCGCACTTTAACTCTCTCTCTCTCTCTCTCTCGCTCTCTATGCCACTCTTGCTCACTTCACATGCTATTTAACGTGAAAATTCTTTTAAATAAAACTAAAAAAGAAACAATAAATTCAGCTAAATTCTCACAGCGACACAATGCGAATTTAGTGCTTTTATATTTATTTAGATTTAAAAAAGAAACACTTTACAATAGTAAAACCGTTAGTTAGCGCTTTCGTAATTGATGTGTGTATTTAGACAATTTAGTGTTTAGTGTAATACTACGTAAATTTATATATTTATTTGCCTCTTGGCCATATAGACAGTTGAAAAAGTGGAAAAATACACATAAAAAAAATTAAACATTTCGAAAATATTTTTTTCTATCTTCGAAACTTCAAAATTTTTTTCTGAACTACTTAGAAATTGTAAACTCCTATTTTTTATTTTTTTTTTCATTAGCAGAACTAAACGTGTTAGAATTTTTGGGTATTTTTTTTAATTTCAACATAAAATTTTTATACAAAAATACAATATTTTTATATAAATAAATATCAAAATTATTTACAGTAAAACTTTTTCACTAATTGTGTAGTTAGTGGAAGCAGAAAAAATTCTAAATTTTCATCAGTAAGCTACTAGTTTCATTGTTGCCTAAAGTAGTTAGTTCAAAAAAAAAATTTTTTTTCGAAAAAATACAACTATTTGTTATAAATGTTTCTGTTTTCTAAATTTTTTTTGTCAAACTATTTATAAATTAGTCGCTCAAAAATCTCACTACAAAAAATATATATTCTAAAAATTATTTAAAATTTAAAATATTTAAGTAAAAAAAAAAAATTTAAATCAAACAAACACACGCATAGCGCCACCACACACTTACATAAATATTCGGCATAAAAAAATTTAAATAATTCCTAAGTGTTTAATACCTCCATCATACATACTTACATACCTACCACCAACACTTAATATGTAAAAATTTTATTTTTTTAATATTTATTATAAAATAAATAATAATAAATGATCAATAAACAGTAAAATAACTGTTTTCTTAGCTTTTAAGCTTTCCTTATATTAATTTTAAAAACATGCAAACCAACATTTATGTAAATTTCCTCAATTCCTTTTCCTCACAAACATCACTTTAATGCCTTTCCGTTCCAGCTTCTGGCTTTAGCTTTTCCACTTTACTTTGAATTAAGCTTTCGTAGAGCTTTCATAGCAGCACTGTTGCCAATTTTCAAAAATCGAGTTTTTTGTCAATTCTAGTTTGCCAAGTTCCCAAATAGTTTATTAACATTTTTTGAAAACTTCTATTCAAACCTTTTAGTGTCGTTAGCGGCCCAAAAGAAGTCTGCGCTGTTGCCAATTTTCAGTTGTGATTTTAAATATGCAAAATTGCTTAGCTTTCATCAAAAAAAATATACAACTTTTAAAAAAAAATCTTCAACTGCAATTTCAGTCATCAAGAGAGCAAAAATCAAATATACAATGTTGCCAATTTTCAAAAATTGTGTTTTCATTTTTGTCAATTTTAGTTTGCCAAATTTCTCAATAACTTTAAATATGCAAAACTGCTAAGTTTCCACCAAAAAAAGAAAAAATTCCCACAAACCTAAAATAAAATATGCAACGTTGCCAATTTTCGGTTGTGATTTCCTTTATTCAAGCCTACCAAATTTTTGTATTTTTACATATATATATATATATATATATATATATATATATATATATATCCCCAAAACTTCTTGTCAAATTTTAAAAACTTTAATCGTAAAATGTACAACGTGCGCTGTTGCCAATTTTCAGCTGTTTTTTTCAGTAACCTTGCATGCCAATTTTTTCCCCGAAAATATATATATATAAATTTCCTTCAAAAACCTTCAACACAAATGTTAGTGAAAAAAATGCTAAATTTAAACGCGCAATGATGCCAAGTTTCAGCACACTTTTTTACATAACATAAATTCGAATTATTAAAAGCCAAGTTATGTTAACTATTTCAAGCAAACTTTTTATTTTAATTCTGCAACCTTATGGCAAACACAAATTTTACACTGTTGCCAAGTTTCCGCTTTCAGAATTTATCAAATAAAATTTAAAAGATATGCAGCTGAAATATAAAAGTCAATTGCTTTTGCAAATATTCCTTTAAACTCCTGATATACAAACAGCCTTGATTCTAGCTTTTCAATTTTTATTAGTTTTTTTTTTTTTTTTGAATTAGCCTTGAAATAGCTTTCAAAGCTGCACTGTTGCCAGTTTTCTTAAGCTGCATTTTCATTTTTTGCCAATTTTCAGTTTGCAAATAAATACGTATTTTCACGCAACTTCGAGTCTGAGCGAAACCAGCTCAATTGAAATATGCGCTGTTGCCAATTTTCAATTTACTCTCTAGAACTTTTGCATATCATAAAATTACGAGATTTACAGCTCCACTGCTTTGTGAAATTCTTGAAAAGGACTTTCTGTATTATTAATTACAATTAAATTTAAGAAACAAAAGTATACACTGTTGACGAATTTCACTTTTCTCGCTAATCGTTAGTACCACTTCGAGATTATATAATAATACAGAGTAAATATATTCAAAACAGAACTTTATCATTTGCTGTGCTTCAAAACTAGCAATGCCAATAGCAGTGCCCAAATGTTTACACTGTTGCCGAATTTCACTTTGCTTCCTATCTGTTATTACCACTTTGAGAATATTAACTAGCAATGCCTATATCAATAGCCAAAATAAAATTTCATAAATGTAACAACGAAAAACAAGGACAAATTGACTGAATATCCCACCTCTGACTTTTTACATTTTCCCAAGCTGTACTGAAAAATATCAGCCGAACTGAGGGAAATCTAAAACATTTTTCACTCGACCAGCTCAACTATGAATCCTCCATGCTCTGCATTGAAGCTCTTCCTAGCTTTGCGCTTTGCTTTCTACACTCTAGAGATGGTTTAAGTGAGGGAGCGGCTTAATTTTGGCTTAACCGGACTCTTTAAAGTGTAGGAAAAGCTCAAAAAGCTTCATTAATCAACTCTCAGTACTTTTTTTTTGACTCCCGAAGCCTCTATAATAAATCGGTCATTTATCCATCTAATTTCTCTTCTGTTTTTTCTTCATTTGACTTGTATCAGAATAATTTAGTTATAATAATGAGCATTTTTTTAAGGCAAACTAAAATATTTATTCCAATATATTTTCAAAATTTGCATAGCTTAAAGAATTTTGTGCGCATTTTAAAAATATTTCGAGTTTTTATGCATATATATTAATAGCTTAGCAGTCGCATTCAGCTCATTTCCTTTAAACAACATTTCAAATCACTCCATTTCCTCGTCCCAGATCATTAGGTGTCTAATTCTCCCTCCCTTTCTTTCTGTGAGTCCTCATTCTCAATTTTTGTGCCTCTTATCTATTCAACTCCTACTTTTTCTCAGGTTTTTCTACTGTTCCCCATTCCTTTTCTGTAACTACCAAGCAATATCACTCTCTCTCTCTCTCTGTCTAATATTTTTTTTTTCACTCGTTTGCCGCAATGCTCTCTCTTCTACTATTAATTATGCTCTAATACTATGCGCGCTATGGAAAAGAATTGTTTGAAACTATTTTGCTCTCATTTTCACTTTCTGCATATATATATATATACATAACTTTCTCTCTCTATTTCTCTTGCTCTCTCTCTCTCTCTCTTTCTCTGTTACTCTCTTTGCGTACACTATTTATTATTATATGCGCTATTTCACTATTTCGAAAATGTTTTTTTTTTTACAAATAATTATTTTTAATGGAAAAAATTAATTAATTAATTAATTAATTAAAATATTTAAAAAAAATTTAAAAAATTATTTTAAAAAATTTTATATAAATAAAACTAACAATTATCTTATTTATATATATACATATCATACATATAATTACTCTATACCTTATAAATATATATATATATATATATATATATATATATACATAAATATATATATATTTAAAAAAAAACTACTACTACTATATATTTATCTAATTAAAATCGGGCACAAATAAACTTTATCAATTTAAATATATATTTATATACATACATACATACATATAAATAAAATTAAAATCAACTATATATATATATATACATACATATATATGTGTAAAAAAATATCGAATCCAAACCAATCAAAACATCAATCAATTTAGTATACTCGGCATGAATCTATTCGGATGTCAATTCTGCGAGATCGTTAACGGTGAAAGAGTATGCGATCGTAAGAATTTCGACAGCCTGCTGTGGGCGCTCGTCACTGTATTTCAGGTAGAGAATTTGCTAGAAGAACTAATAGCATTCTATTTTTTTTTTCCAACCCCCACCTCCAAAGAATTATAAACTACTCTTATATACATATATATACTACTATTTATTACTCCTATTATTATATATCTACTACTATATCTACTACTATTACTACTACTATTTTTTTCTTCAACTAATCAATGTTTATTCTGCTGGATTGTGTTGTAAAAAAAAATTAGTACGAAGAAGAAGAAGAAGAATTTAAGTAATTTATACAAATGTTTATTTAAAAAAAATTTATTTAATTTCTGTGTACTTTTGCGTTATGCTCAAATTACTTCAATGGCCAAGTAAATTAGAAAAAAGTAAATGTTTTTATATTTTTTTTTCGACATAGTAAATAAATGTTAGTTTAATTATTATTATTTTTATTTTTTTATTTTTTTTTATTTTTTTTTTCTTTTTTTTTTTGCAATTAATTTCTTTAAGTTACCGCTATTTTTTGCCTTTACGTACTTTTAGCTGAGTTGCATTTTCCATATATATTTTTTTGAAACCTACATGTGCAATACTATTTTCGAAGCTTTTATATATTAAATATTTTTTTGTAGATTTTTTTTCAATTTAATTTCAATTTTTTTTTCTTAAAAATGTGCATAAATGTAGTAGAACTCTTTTTTTCCTAAAAAATTAAGCATTATATTTTAGAAAAAAAAACTTTTTTTCACCCATTCTAGTAATAATTGGCTGTATATATATATTATTTATATATTTATATTTATTTTTAATTTATTTAAAAACTCCAAAAAAATATTCGCTTGCGCTGCGCTATTTTTTTGAATAAAAAAACATTTTTTTGTAGTTTTAAATATATTTTTGGAGTATTATTGCGTACAGCAATTTCAAAAAAAGGATTAAAAATAAACACAAATTTTTTTATTTAATTTTTTTTTAACAACACTTTTATATGTGCGTAAATATATTTAAGTAGTGAAAGCAATGCTAGCAAATTAGTAGCAACACAGCAAGAAAACAGTAAAAAATTAAAATTAACAGATATAGCAAATAGTAAATATATATATATGTAAAAAAAATTTTTTTTTGGAATAAACTAGGTCCAACATTAGACCCGTTAGACCCCCTTAGGTTTATTATTATTTAACACCAAAAAATTATTAGTAGTTAAATAACTGCAATGGCAATCCGCGCATGCCGTAGTTAGTGCGCATGAATATATTTCTTTTGTGTTCATGTTAGTTTTAAGCTAGCAAAAGACACAGCGCGCCCTTCACAACAAGCAACAGGTAAGCTTTTTCCAAGTTTTTTTTTCTCAAAAAAAGCTAATTTCTTTCAAAAATTTTGAATAAATCTTCGTGAATGAACTGCATGTTTGCATGCGTCTTTGGAAATATTTGTAATATATACTCAATGAGTCACACACTCACTAGCTGCGCATATTGCTCATACCAATCGTTTATCACTCACTTTCACACTCAAAAGTGTTACTTCACAAGGCCGAATCTAACCCAAAAAGTAGTCATTCTAATTACAAGTGGCAAAAAGACATAGAAAATTCGTGATTTTTTTTTTCATAACTCATGCACCTTCTCAACTCAAAATCAACTTCACTCAAGTTACACTCATTACGCGCATTCCCTTAAAAAATCAAAAATTTAGTTTTTTCTAAATAAAGACAGGCAAAATAGTTAAAAGTGGAAAATACATAAATAAATCTAAGGAAAAACAAACGCATAAACTTCATTCGACTAAAAAATTACTTAATTTTTATTAGCTTGAATTTCACTCAAACATTGTGAGAAAAATACTCAGTGAATAGTATACCACTCAACTCGGGCTCAAATGACTAAACAGCAGCGCGCTTTTAGTTTAAGCTACAGCACTACACTACAAAATAAGCTTTAAGCTCATCAAAAGCGCTCGCCTACAAAACCTAAGGCTGTAGATATAGAAAAGAGCTTTACAAAAGCTTGTTTAGACAGTTTTTATAGTGGAAAATTATAAAATAAATCAGTGTCAGCTATATTTTACGCTTCTTTCCACAATTTTCTAATTATTTTAGAATGGGTATGTAAGACAGGTAGTTTTTTTTATTCCTTTAAGGCTTTAAGCACACCAAAACTTCAAATTTATATAAGTCTTAAACCACACAATTAATTCGTAAAGATTTTCTTGTGTGATTTCCTTAATTCGTAAATTTTTATTTTTCAAAATATTTGCCACTGATTCGCTCTTCAGCTATCAGCACTAATGCAGTTGCTCTTTGCTACGGAATTTCCATACTCACTCACTCATTCAACACTATTTGAAATAAGCATTCAACAAACAAGGCAAAAACGCTCGTTCACTTCCTCGTTTACTCAAGGAAATTATATAATTCAAACAGAAAATCAGTATAAAATGAAAAATACTCGTTCCAAAAAAAAGCACACAATAAGCTCACTCAATTAAAAAAAATCTCACTTATACACACAAGACTACTTCTATGACTGCTTCTAACTAGCGAAGACACAATTATTTCTTTAAACATTTATATTTATATACTCACTCAGTTGTCGACAGACACACTCAATTAAATATTTACACTCAATTAGCTACTCACTCAGCTAATAAACAGCACTCACTGGCTTAAACTCAACAATTTATTGAGGAAATCACTTAATTCAAAACATTTAATAAGTTAAACACTCGCTCAGTTATAAAAACTCACTCATAAAAGCTCACTCACAAAAGCTCACTCACAAAAACTCACTCATTAGCACATTTCGCTGCTTGCTGCATGACTTTGTTGTTCTTCTGTTATGCCGCATGCCTAATATGTATATTTTTGTAAATAATTTGAAGCTTGATATCACTCTCATAAAACTCATAAAAAAGCTCAACTCTCTCACGCTAACAAAACAGCTACTAATGAAATTCTGTAAAAAAAAAATTAAATAAAAAATTTAAAACTAAAATTAAATCTATTACTAAACAGCGTTGCTTTTACTTTAAAACTTTTCTTTTAAAAACTCTCTCTCCCTTTTTTTAACGCTCGCCCTCTCTCTCACTCTCTCGCTGTTTTATAGTTATTTTCACGCTATTATTACACTTTATTAAAGAATGAAACTCTAAACACTGTAATATGCTCTCACTCTCACTTGATTCACATTGTTAACTCTCGCAACAACAAAAACAACACTTTACAACCCCCCGTACGCTCTCTTTCCCTCCTAACTTTTGCTTTTTCTTACATATGCCTTTCCAGCAAAACCTCACACGCCAACCACATTACTACTCACTCTTATACGCTCACTTGTCTCTCACTTTAGTGCGCTACAAATGCGCGCTCGTAATATCTTTCGTTCTATTTCTCTCTTTTGATCTCTCTTTTGATCTCTCACTCTTTCTCTCTCTCTCTCTCTCTCCTGCGCGCTCTAACACGCTATTAAGTCACTCGTACAAGTTTCCAATCAATCGAAGAAGAAAAATACGCAATTTTTTTTATTTATTAACAAAAATTGCTCAATTTTGGCGCTCTCTTTCTATTTATTTTGATATTAAACGTTTTATTTTCGAGAAAAAAAATCCAATTTTATTTGAGGACACCAAAATCGGATCATACATTACATATGTACATTTGTAAATTCGACGCAAAAGTTTAATATAGCTTTTATGTAAATAAATCGCAAATTTTAGGAATTATTTTTTTATTAACTTTCAATCATTAAAACTGAAAATATCGCTTCATTTTTTTTCTGGAATTAATATTTCGAAAAGCATTTTATCTTGTACATATCAAGACGACAATACATATATGTATGTAAATGCAATATAGCTGTAAATTAATATGTATGTAATCGTACTAAAATTATGCAAAAACAAAAACAAAGTAAGAGAACAACAGTAGAATAACAACAAATAAACAAGCAAACAAACAAACAAGCACACAACAACAAACAGGCAAACACATTGAAAATAAAACGAACAAAAATTTCCCACCCCACAACAATTTTAAAGGTGCTTCCATCCAGAGAAGAAATTTCAATTAGAAAACTGAAAAAAAAATTAATAAAAAAAATTGAAAAAGAAATATTTCAACAATAAAAAACAATATTTCTTCTTAGATTTAAAAAAAAATTCATTACAAAGAATTTCAAATTTTAAAAAGTAACCAAAAATAAACAATTTTAAACAAAAAATAATTTAATACAAAAATTAAAGAAATATTATGAATAAATAATTAAAGAAAAAAAAAATATAAAAAAAATTCCATAAAAAAATTTTAATTTAAAGAAATAATAAAAAATTGAAATATATAAAAAAAATTCTAATTAAAAAAATAAAAAAATTCAAATGAGAATAATCTCAACAAAAAAAGTAAAAAAATTTAAATATTAAAAAAAATATCGAAGAAAAATATTTCAAAACTTTAAAAATAAAGAGCAGAATTTAAATAAAATTAAATAATTTAAAAACCTCTAAAAAAATATTATTATAAATATATGAATAAAAAATAAATAAAAAAAATTTTTATTCAAATATATAAATAAAATTAAAAGAAAAATTTTTAATTATAAAAAAATAAAAAAATTAAATATAAAAATTTTTTTTAATTTAAAAAATTAAAAATATTAATCAGGATTTAAATAAAATTAAATTACATCATAAAATTACAACAACAAAAAACATTTAAATTTAAAAAAATGTCAAATAAAAATATTTCGAAATCAAAAAATAAAGAGAATATTTAAACAAAACTAATCTAAAACCTAAAAAAAAATTTTACTAAAAATAATTTCAAACAAAAATTTAAGAAAAATTTATTATGAATAAAATACGTTTTAAAAATTTAAAAAATATAAAAAAATTCCAAGAAAAAATGTTTAATTTACAAAAATAATATAAAAAAATTTAAATAAATAAATTAAAATAGGAATTTAAATAAAATTAAATAACTTGAAAAAAAACTAAGAAAAATGTAATAGATAAATAAAATAAAATATAAATATATGAATAAAAAATTAAAAATTATAAAAGAAATTCCCAAAAAAATTTTTTTTTATTTAAAAAAAATAAATTAAAAATAAAAACATTTAAATATTAAAAAAATTACAAAGAAAAAAGTTTCAAAATGTAAAATATAAAGAGAATAATTAAAATAAAACTAAAAATCGTCAAAAACTTAAAAAGAAATTTTATAATAAAATAATTTAAAAAAATTGAGAACAATTTTTTATGAATAAAAAAAAATTTAAATTGTAAAATATAAAAAAATTCCCAAAAACAAATATTTTTTTAGAAAAATAATAATTAATTAATATACCAAAAAAATTAAAATATAAAAACTTTAAAAATCAAAAAATTTAAAAAAAAATTATTTAAAAAAAATATCAAAGAAAAAATTAAAAATTTAAAGGAAAGGAAAATTTGAATAAAACTAAATAGCTTCAAAAACTAAAAAAAAATTTACATTTAAAAAAATTTAAAGAAATTAAGATAAATAATTTAAAAAAAATTCGAAAAATTCTAAAAAATATATTTTAAAAATGTTTAAAAATAATTTTAAAAAAATAAAAATTTAATTTAACTAAAAGACTAAAAAAAAAAAATTTTAACTAAAACCTAAGAAAATTAATCAAAAAAAATTTTAATGTTGCAAAAAATATTTCAAAATTAGAAAAATGGAATATCTCTTATTTCTTTTTTTTAATTCCCTCCGGCTCCAATTTTTTTTTTCTTTCCCCCCCAACAGCATACACAAACCAAGCTTTTACAACAACAAAACACCTAGTTTTTTTTCCTTTTTTATATAACAAAAATTTACAAATATTTTTTAATACACAACAAAAACAAAGGCATTACTTTTTCAAACAACCAAAAAAAATTATATATAATTAAAGAAAAAATTAGATATAAATTATTTCAAAATCGATTTACTCCTACAAACTACTTTTATACATACTTTTACTCGTATAAATATATACAACATATATATACTTATATATATAAAACAAAAGAAGAAGAAGAATAAAACGTTTATATATATAATATATAAATATAAATACATAGCTACATATATATATATATATTATATATACTATATGCATATATACTCGTGTGTGTGAACCTATGTATACCTACTACTACTACTACTACTACTACTACAACAACTACACCAACAACAGCATATTGGGCATGTATCTATTTGGCGGTAAGTTTTGTAAATTTGTGGACGATACTGGCATCGAACGTGAATGTACGTGTCCAGAAATAATCAGCAAACATCCACAATGCGAATGTGATCGCAAACACTTCAACAACATATTATGGGCCACTGTTACAGTCTTTCAAGTAAGAACAACACACAACAAATGGTTTTCATAACTAATTACTGCTTACATATATATATATACATACATACTTAAAAAGCAATGCCACTACTACTTACTACCAACACGCTCTTTGGATAACAAATTCATAAAAAAAAAAAATTTATTTCAAAAATTATATCAAAAATATCACAACCCTCTCTACCCACCTAAAGTACTTTGCTTTTTTTTTACAAACATTACAACAAACAAAACGTTGCCCCACTTCTTACCATCCAAACAAATATATTAATATATAATATAAATTTTTTTAAATATTTCTAGTTATGCCTTTTCTTCCCTAATTCATTAAGTAGTGCTTAAATTTTAAATTTTCTCTTATTTTCTAAAAATTAATTTTCGTAGCAGCTAGACTTTTGAGTAATTGCTTTAATTTGTAGTTGGTTAATTTTATATAGTTTTTAATTAAGTTTTTAAGCAAAGATTTTTCCATTTTAAGAAATGATTTTGTATTGCTGATTGATATATTAGTTTATAATAATTATAGTAATTTCAAAAATTCAAATTTTTCAAAAATTTTCAGAAATTTCAAAAATTTCAAAAAATATCAAAACTTTCAAAAAAATTTCAAAAATTTCCGTAAATTTTCAAAAATGTTCAAAAAAGTTTCCAAAATTTCAAAAATATTTTAAACATTGTTCTACAAATTTTATTAAAATTTTTTTTAAAGTTTTCCATAAATTTAACTTTTTTCTTTAAACATTTTTCTGTAACTTTCATTTTTATGCTTTAACGGCTTAAGTTTAAACAGTTTTCCATAGATTTTTATTTTTTTTTTCCATTTTTCCATAAATTTTATTCATATTTTTTTTTAATTTAGCACAGTTTTTAATTTTTCTATTTTTATTCATTTTCCCATTTTTTTATTATAATATTTTTTCCAACCCCACATATTTAATTTTTATTTTATTTTTTAGCGTATTTTTTCCCTAAATTTAATTTCTATTTTTTGCATTTTTCCTTATTTTTTTTTAATTATTTTTATTTTATTTTCTTAAAAATTTATCTACAAATTCAATTTCAATTTTTTCAACACATTTCCATAATCTAATTTTAATTCTTTTCAAATTTGTGAACAAAATATTTTTCTTAATAATATCTATATTTTTTCACATTTATAAATATTTCTATATCAACTTATTTTCTAGTTTTTAGCCATATTCAATTCGATTAATTCATTTTTTATGTTTTAATTATTTTGAAATTACTTTTAAAACTTTTTTAACATTTTTTAATTTACTTTTATTGCTAACTATATATTTTATTTATTTAAAATAAAGGTCTCCAAAATTTTATTTATTATTTTATTTATAGAATTAAAATTAGTAAAAAAATATTCCGATTTTGAGTAAGAACTAAAAATTAAAAATTTAAAAAAATTATTTCTAGTTATTTAATTTTATTTTATTTTTTTTAATTTTTTTTATTTTATTTTATTTTTTTTTTTTTCTATTTTGTTTTATATTATTAGATATTATTTTATTTTACTTTATTTTTTTCTCTTTATTTTTTTTTAATTTAGTTTTTTTAATTCTTTTTATATTATTTTTATATATTTTTTTTAATATTTTTTTATTTTTTTATTTTCCTTTTGGTTTTATTTTATTTTATTTACATTAATTTCATTAATTAATTTCTTTATTTTAAATTTTTTTTATTTTATTTTTTTTATTTATGAACTTAAACAGTAAATAAATTTGCCAATTTTATTTCGTATGGCATTTTTTAGCACTAAGTATAAATATATATACATAATTTTGGTAGAGTAGAAGTTTGTAGCAAACAGTTTTGAAAACGCACTAGATTTTTTAGTACAGGTGTCACAAAATCACAAAAAGCGTATAATAGTTTAAACTTATATATAAAATACACACGCATAATTTTTTTTTTTATTGAAATTTGGGAAAAAAACCGGATTTAAACAAATATTATTAGATGGTTGAGGTTAAGTGGAGTGTGGAATTATCCTCACTTAATTTAAGTTTTTTTTATATGTATAATTTTTTATTCCTTTCATTTTCAATTTCCGACACTTTACAATTGCTAAATACGACAATTTCAATCAATTGAAGTTTTTGTTCAAATGCAGAAAGATCGAAGTTCTTCATCTTTTCTAAAGCACTCACTACCTCACAGCATATTGCATTCAGTTTTACATATTCGACGAATTTTGCCATTATAATTATCATACATTTATCAGACAATTATTTGATTACCACAAAAATTGCTTCGCCATTGCTACCAATCGTCGTCCGTACACTGATCCTGCTGAGTAAGCACAGTTTGAGCGCATATGTAAACAAGACATACTACTGAAAGGGGAGCATGTCTATAATCGATAACATGTGATCGATAAAAGTATGCGCTAATTAGTGGTACTTTTTACTGCTACCAGCCGTGCTAATATTAAAAGCAAATTTATTTTTTGTAAATATAAATGAATTGTGGAAATTTGATTTTCAAATTAATGAGTGTAAGACGGCATTTATCAGTAGTGGTTGATCGGCCGACAAATGAAATGAGAGTTTTTGTGCATATTACAGCAACAGCATGATTTATGCACCATCACGTGGCGTAAGGGCAGTCTGAAGGACAAATATTTATATACTGCAGCTGGCTTTTGTTATTTTAAACTTTAAAATAAACAATGAAAAGTGTTTATCGCTTTGAAAATCGCTAAAAGCGAAGTTTAGTGTGTTTAATTCGCAAGAAAATGTGGTTTAAAGTGTAAAAAACTAAAAAAATTTAAAAAATTTAAACAGAAAATTTCTTTATCGGTACCCCACCGCGCAAATTTGTGCACCGATTTTTAATTTCAGTTTTTGAAACTACACATTATCATGGAAATTAGCATAAACATCAACTTTTTACCGTTATCATTACAGTTACTCGTCATAAACGTTATCACAACAGTTTTTAGTTAACGTTACAGTTACAGTTACCGAGTATTAGCACATTTTTGGCGCCTTTTAACAAAAATTAAAATATATTTCAAGTGTCACAACGTTTCGTTACCGTTACACGTATACCTCTTCACATTTACCGTTAAACTATATAAATTCTAGAATTCAAAGTTGAAAATTTAAGTTATTTCAAATACTATCAGCTCTCCAAGTTTTACTATGTATAAATACAATTAAAGAAGGAATTTTATGGTTGAAAAAAAAGCTCATAAGGAAGAAGAAAGCTTTAAGGTAATAATAATTTGTTTGATTTCAACAAGTTTGATTAATGTGTATATATATATAAGGCAATAAAGGAGTTTAAAAACGCTTACGTTTTCAAAAAGCGCAAAGTGAGACAACAAAAAAGCTTTTGGGGAATCGAAAAAGCTTTAAAAAAAAAAAGCTCGAAAACCACGAAAAGCTCGTTTTTGAAAATAAAGCTTTAAATTTTGGTAGAAATACCTTCAACCGCACCAATTGGGATTTATATTTACAAAGAGATCTATTTTTCGGAAATTCCAACTTATTCGAGAGCAGGGGCACCTCACATGCACCTAATAATTACAGTTGTACATACAGATTATGGATTTTTTCATTAAATTATAATCATTATATATAAGTATTTTTCTTTAAATTAAATTAGTGAAAATTTTTAAAATTTTAATTCCTTGCATGAATTTTTTTTTTAATTCTTTATTATAAAATAATTATAAAAAATATTTATATTTCAGAATAGGTTTTCCAAAAGGCTTTCAAAGCTTTTATATAGCTTATATAGCTTAAGCAAGTTTGCTGCGGGCTTAAATGACTAGTGTAGCAATTTCTCTTAAGTACACTGAGAGAAATTTGTAAACAATTAGTTTAAAAGTGACTTACAATATTACAAAAATTTTAAAAAAATCTTAGGCAAATTAAAAGTTGCTGTAGCAAAGAATTCAAACACATATTTAATATTAGTTTATTTATAAAGCTCACTAGCCGAATTTTGCTCATATATAGTTCCTATAAATTATGGCACGTTTTATGAACCCTCCTTTGATTGAGTCTCTGTGCGGAACGAAAATGTAAAATATTGAAATGATATTTATATTAAAATTCCTGTATAATTTATATGATAAACAACACAAATGATAGTTATTTTATATGAAAAAAATGTGAAAATTCATATATAATTTGCATTGGCTTTTTGCGCTAGCTTTGCGATTTTTGGGCAGTGTATTTATTTTGTTATGAATTAGTATTGAAAAATTGAAAGCTTTTTTAAATTTAATTGCTTTGGAAATTGCAGTACTTATTTAAGAAAAAAAATAGCAAACAAAAAATTAAAATATCGGCAATTTGGTGCTTTTTAAGCTTTTTGTGCTTTTTTTTAAGTTTTTTGTGCTTCTTTTAATTTTTTTTTGTGCTTTTCAAGCTTTTTTTTGTGCTATTGTTTAGTTTGTTTACGTTTTTTTTATAGCTTTTTTATGCTTTTCAAGCTTTTTTGTGCTTTTTCAAACTTTTTTGTGCTTTTCAAGCTTTTTTGTGTTTTTTTAAGCTTTCTTAATTTCTGCATTTTCGTTTCTTGCATTTATTTTTGTTTTATTGATTTTTTTGGTTTAAATATTTTGCTTTTTCTTGCAATTTTGGCACTTATTGTGATGTCTTTTTGATTTTCTTTAACTTTATGCGTCTAGCAGTATTACTAAAAACTTTTTTTTTTGTACTAGCTTTGTATAATTTTTATGGATATTTATTAATGACTTTGAAGTATTGCGCAATAAGATGGTTTGTTTGGTGGTATTCGGGCTAAAAAGTACAAAAAATTATTTAAATATATATTAAAAAATAATAATTAATGAACAAGTTTTTAAAAATTCCGAGAAAAAGTTTTAGCTACTACTGCTTCGTGTTTTTTTTTTATAATTTTCAATAATTAAAAAAAAATATTTTAGTAAAATTTTAAATATTTTTAAAAAATATTGCGCAATATTTTAAAGAAAAAAATTAAAATTTTGAGCAATTTACGTGAATATATATTTTTATTTATTTAAAATGGCTACTGTTTTGTACATAACTGTCATTTTATTGAAATATATATATATATATATATATATATATATATTATAAGTTTTTTGATGAATTTATTTTTCTTCGAGTGTATTTTTTTATTTTTTTATAATTTATTATTTGTAAATAATTATTTTAAAAATTTTATTTATTTATAAAAACTTTTTATGCATATATATAGATATATATTATATACTATATTATTATTTAAAAAAAAATTTTATTTTTTTATTTTTTTATTTTTTTATTTTTATTTCTTTTTTTTTTTTTTTTTTTGTAGTCAAACTTTCTCTTATTATTTTTTTCATTTCCCTTGACGTGTCTATTAGTCTTGTTCCATTTAATATATAATTTACATATGTACTCTCTTTTATAAATACAAATTTTAATATAAAATTTTTTTCTTCATTTGTTTTTTTGTACAATTTCTCTCCAACTTACCCGCCATGCGCTTCGTCTAGATTCTAACGCAGGAGGATTGGAATGTCGTGCTATTCAATGGCATGGAAAAGACAAGTCATTGGGCCGCATTATATTTTGTGGCGCTGATGACATTCGGCAATTATGTGCTATTTAATTTATTGGTCGCCATTTTAGTTGAGGGATTCAGTTCAGAGGTAGAGTTTTACAAAAAAAAAATTACAAAATCAAAAAAAAGTCTAAATTCAAAAAAAAAAAAATACAAAATGGAAAATGGAAAAAAATGTTAAATGAAAAAAATATATATTTGCAAGCATGCCGTAAAAAATTTTAAAATATAAAAAATAAAAAAATTTAAATTAAAAAAAAAAATATTAAAAAAAATTTAATAAAAAAAAATTTACTAAAAAAATTTTAATAAAAAAAAATTTAATAAAATTTTTTTAATAAAAAAAATTGTTTATTAAAAATTTTTTTAAAAATAAAAATTAAATTTTAAAAATAAAAAAAAAATTTTAAAAAAATCAGAAAAAAAATTAATTAAAAGAAATCAAAAAAAAAAACATTTTCCAACAAGAAAAATCTTTCTTTCTACTTCTATATAGATTTTTCTAAAATCTACGGCGCTATAAATAATTTTCCACACAATTTTTTTTGCTACCACAAACAATGCATGGCTTTTTTGACTGGCAAATTTATGCTTAATGAATTTTTTTCAAGAAAATAATTATTTTTCGCAAATTTTTTATGCACTTAAAATGTTCAAATATTACCAAACACAAAAAAATTGTAAATTTTATCAAACACATATACATATATATTATTAACGAATATTTGTATATATAGACCTATGTAAACACGCTTGGCTCACTAGTTTTTCCCTTTCGTCGTCCCAACTTAAACGCACTCAATTAACACGCAAGCGAACAAAAAAAAAAAGAAAATAGTGAAAAATTTGTGGAAAATTATTTATGACAGCCAAGATTTTGTTCATAAAAAAAAACATAGAAAATATTTGTTACAAATCGCCAACAACCCAACCGCCGCCGCGTTTGCGCGCCCCCGGGGCTATATGCCATGCCCCGAAAAAAACAAACGCACACACGCGCAGGCGTAAAGCTTGCAGCAGCTTCTGTTCGTTCGCCCGCATTTGTTGGCTTTCAAATAAAAATGTCATTATATATACATACATACACATATGTAAGAGTATGTATGTTACTGTAAATATAATTAAATGTTTGTAACCATCCGTCACCCTTAATCGCCTTACCCCCAAAAAAAAATCGCAATAGTAAAACCCACGTCCACACTGACCCCCAAAACCTTAAATATTATAAATGTATATATGTATATAGTAGGTATGCCCTGCCGCGTTCTTAATGCGTGTGTGCGTCTCGTCTGTTCAAAGCGGCGCGTCGCGTTTGCGTGCGGCTGGCGAAAATTCTAATTCTTTGAATTCTCTGATTCCCTCAGCGAAATGAACGTCGCGAACGTGAACAACGTGAATTGGTGAAGAAGCTGCGCGAAGAAACGTTGGCGGAGAATTTCAGCGACGCCATGTACGATGAGTCGCATAGCAGCGAGGCGGATTCGACAACGACAAATGAGAGTTACTATGAGGTACGAAATCGTTGGCATAGCGCCGAGGATGTGCGAAAAGTAAGTATAATTCGAGAGTATTAAGAAAAAACGAAATCGAAGTGAGAGTGAGAGAAGAGCGTGAAAGAGAGAGAGAAAAAGTTGAAGAAAAGAGCTGAGAGAGTGTAAATGTGAGTGAGAGTAAAAAAAAAGAGTCAAAATCGTAATAAAAGTAAACATTGAGTGAAAAGGTGAGAATACTATGTGAGCGAACGTGTGCAAGAGCGAGAAAAATATATATATAAAAGTGAGTAGTAAAGCAAGTGAGGAAAAAACTCAACACAAAACTCTTCTACAGAGTGCGATTGTGCAAGAAAAAGTATGAGAGAGCGAGTGAGTGTCTAAAAAAGCATGAAAGTGAGAGAAAAATCGCAAATTGTCTATATGAAAATAAGAGTTTTTAAAATTTTGTTGCGCCACACTCATTTTGGTACAACAAAAATACTCAATAATTTCTTACTCAATTAATTTTGCTACAAAAATTTTGTAAATTCTCAATTTCGAACATAAAGAGAATCTCCTCTATGGAGCAACAATTAAAATTTATTTTATTTTTAAATGTTTTTTAGTTTTTTCGCTTCATCGCCTTATAATTGAAAGCAAAATAGAGTGAAAGAGATACTGTTAGAGAGAGAAAAAGACTGCGTGTATGAAAATGAGAAAAAATACTTAATTATGAGAAAAATATATATATAAATCAAATTACTCAAAAATTTTGTTTCTCTTTACTCATTTTAGAACTGAGAACTCTATACTACTGAATTCTAGCTCAAAAAATTCTCATAACTCTCTTAATTCATTCATTCTCTTCCAATTCATTCCTTCTCTCTCAATTCATTCATTCTCTCTCAATTCATTTATTCCATTCACCTTACCAGCGAAAATTGGTATTAGTAAACACCTAAATTTGTTCATAGCAACTCAAAAATGACTTAAAAATCACTCAGTTGCTTTTCACTCAATATATCTTGCATAACTTGCGACAATATTTACTAATTTAACTCGAAGAAAACTTAACAAATCACTCATTCTCATTGAAAAAGCTTCTTTCACTCGAAAATTTCACCTTCCCCTCTCCCTAAACCATCATCAACTCATTAATAACACTCACGCTCAAAATTACTCAAACTTTTAACTCAATTTATTTTTCTAATTCCACAAATCCGCTACAGCTACAAGATCCCGCTGAGCTACTCTTGGACTCAAAATGTAATATGCAAAAGCAACAACAACAACAACAACAGCAACAACACCAACGTATGCTCTTGCAGCCAACGCAAGATTATCAAATCAATGAGAGTTACTTGAGTGGTGGTGGTGGTGTTGGTGGTGGGAGCAGTGGTTCGGGTAGCGGCAGTGGGCGTAAATCCAGCGATAAAGATGGTGGTGGTAGTAGTAAAATATCGATGGATGATGATA
The DNA here is from genome assembly GCA_030068015.2 of Neoceratitis asiatica. Lineage (NCBI taxonomy): Eukaryota > Metazoa > Arthropoda > Insecta > Diptera > Tephritidae > Neoceratitis > Neoceratitis asiatica. The sequence continues at coordinate 90,546,093 of CM061525.1, read as the reverse complement.
TGAAAAAGAATTTAAAAAAGGTGAGTACACTTCAATGTGTGAATGAGGAAGGGAGAGAGAGAGAAAGAGAAAGAGAAAGAGAAAGAGAAAGAGAAAGAGAAAGAGAAAGAGAAAGAGAAAGAGAAAGAGAAAGAGAAAGAGAAAGAGAAAGAGAAAGAGAAAGAGAAAGAGAAAGAGAGGTAGAAAAAAAAACAAAAATTTTTGAGATTTATTTTATAACCGTTATTTACTTCCTCTTTTCAATTTGCAACGTTGCAAGTTTTCATCGTTTCACTTTTGCTTTTTGCATCTGATCTTTAAGTGAATACTATATGCACTTCTGCCGATTTTTCTTATATTGCTTTTATATTGGTTTCTTGCTTTTGTGTCAAATTTCTTCATTAAATGCACCATTTTAAATTTCAAATGCAAAGTTGCCAAATTTCACCGCCCGTTATTCTCAAATAATTAAGTTAGACCCCTCTCAAACATGTTTTCTATTACGCTTTTTAAAAAATTTCGTATTTTTGTTTAGAGAATATTTTCAAGGCGAATTTTTATTATTCATGCAACGTTGTCAAATTTCAGGGCACATTTTCCACTAAGAATTAAATATGAGCGTTCATAAAAATATTTTCTCTAATTTTCTCTAACTGCTAAAAGCCTGCTCTGTAGTCTGTTATCTTTCACTTTTTAAAATGCAACGTTGCCAAATTTCACTAGCGCTTATTTTCTTGTTCGGACGTATTTATTAAGAAAAAGAATTAGCCACGGCACATATAATGTATACTTTTCTATACTTATATGCCATACCATTCATCTAGGTTATATATTTACCATTTCATTTCAACTTGCAACGTTGCCGAATTTCATTTTTGCTTATTTTCTACATTAAACATATTCTAGTGAGTGCAAGTCATTTTGGGTGCTATTTATGAAAATAATTGCACAATTTTTTCTACGTATTTGCTTAACAACAGCGTATTAGATTTTTTATTTTTAAATGCAATGTTGCCAGTTTTCATTATAATTCTTTTCCACCCTAAAAGCATTCTGCAGGAAAAAGGTGATGGAAATATTTCCATTCAATTAAAATTATGATAAAAAATTTATGCCGCATATGCAGAGCTTATACACCTTTACAATTTGATATGCAATGTTGCCAAATTTCTATTAAAAAAAAATTAAAAATAAAAGTGGTTGAAATATTATCGCTCAATACAAATTTCTATAAAATTTTCGATAAGAACTTATTTTTGTTAATGTAACTTATAAATCTGCTCTCTAGATTATGCAACGTTGCCAGTTTTCATTTTCAAACTTTTATTTCTTCAACAACGTTGCCAAATTTCTTTACAAAACAGTAGTTTAAATATGATCTTTTTATGAAGTATGTATACAAAGCCTTTCTGCTGTTCAAGTGTACACACTGATTAAACAATGTTGCCAATTTTCCTTTTCAAACTTTTATTTCTTAAACAACGTTGCCAAATTTCTATACAAAGCGGTAGTTTAAATATAATATTTCAATAAAATATTTATACAAAACATTTCTGCTGCTCAAGTGTACACACTGATTATGCAACGTTGTCAAATTTCAACTTCGCACATTTCTCTTTTAAGCTGTGAGCTTCTGTGAGAGAGTGGACTATGAGTTTGGGCCTTCTCTATACAGAAAATTTTTTTTAGCAACTCTTCTCATCACATCTAAATATACAACGTTGCCAAATTTCTTTTTCACTCTTTTCTCTCCTAACTATAGGCTTCTGTGTGAGAATGTGCTACGATAAAATCTTGTAAGAACTACTTAAAGTTGCCTTTTTCGATTAAAAAAAAACGAATTCTCGCACCACCCAATTATACAATGTTGCCAATTTTCATTTACTCAATTTTTTTATCTTTTCTCTTTTAGACATATTCTATAAGAGAGCGTCGCGGTGATGCACCACGCTTTTCACGTATACGCCCATTGCGTGAACCGCCCATAATTACTACGACCGCCGCAACGCCACAAGACTCACCAAATACCACACTCGAGGGTGGCATGAGTTTTCACAATTGGAATCCACAAGAATTGGAAGCAAACGGTGACGGTGGGGCTGGCAATCAGGTAAGCTGAAAGCGTTGTAGGCTCTTGAGGTGTGCTCGTACACATATACATATATATATACTCGTATGTATGTATGTACGTATGTAAATGGTCTTTTGTCGTCCTTTCCTGAACTTGTAGTGCTAAAAATAATACTTGTTGAACACTTGTTGTTTACGAAAGAGAGAAGGTAAAGTAGAAGAAAGTGAGAAAGTTTTGAATTTTTGCTTTTGCCAAGCACACACACGCAAACACACACACACACGCGCAAACACGCAGCCACATACACAAATGCTTACTGAGTTTCGCGTCTTGGATCGATTATTTGTTACTACTATTTTGTGTAATGAGTATGCGAACACGCTATGTTGCCGGTTGCCGGTGCCCTTGCTAATATTACAGTTTTCTTTTTCTTTTTTTCAATCTTTTATGTGTGCTAAACCGTTATCTACTTCATGCTCGGATCTTCATCGCACTGATTTTCTTTTCTCTTTCTTCTTCTACTTGCATCTCCGCATCGCAGCTCCCCGGCTCACCCTCACTCCTCCGACCACCGACCATCTTCAACGGCCAACGAGCCCTCGACGAGGGCATACCGTCAATTGATCTGATACCACCATCGCCCGTTTTAACGCACAAACCCTTGAATATACTGAATGCCAGCCAATTACAACAACAACAACAACAACAACAGCAACAGCAGCAACAACAGCAACAGCAACAACAACTTCAAGGAAGCAATACCAATCTAAGCAGCTGCAATTTAGTCACAAACAGTAGTAGTTTACGCCCCAGTGCCCTAAGTAGCGTTGTCATAGATGATATATCCAAAAGCGCCGACGCTAGTCCCTCAGGACCGATCTTTGTGCCAACAACCATCTCAACATTAGGCACGCCCGGCATGCCGCTAACACCGAGCACCGGTGGTGCTGGTACTGGTGGTGGTGGTGTAGGCGGCGGCTGCAGTGGTGGTGGCGGCAACGCAGTGAGCAGCATCGAGTTATCGCCACTGAACGCCGCCGTTGTCGTTACCACAGGCGCTACTCTGTCGACAGCGACCACCGCAACAGCAGCCGCAAGCAGCAGTTTGGATACGTCGCCGCTACCGCCCTCCACACTGCCGTCTACCAACAACAACGCTTCAGCTACAGCTACAGCGATATCAACAATCAGCCCCTCATCGCTGTCTGGCATGCAACGCATACCCAGCTTAAAGCGTTTTAGACGCAGCAGTTCGAAGCGTAAAAATAAGCACGCCACGGATGCCGGTAGTGGCGCCGAAGATGACGAACACCAGCAGCTAAACAATGGTAGTGATAATTCGTGTCTATTGGCGCCACAATGCAATGGCAGCAGTTCGTTACGTTCCGATGCCTTTCTCAGTCCGTCGACGCCGCGCACACCCACCGGCGGCGCTACATTAACGGCGAACAATCAGACGGCTCAACATAAGACGAAAGACACGAATCGTTTGAGTCCGCAAAATTCAATACGTCGTCTCTCGACCACACTGAGTATTGGCAGTATACCGCCGTTGGGTAGCCGTCGTGCCTCTGCATGCATCTTCAACTCGCAACTCTATCAAAATCTAAATCAACCGCCCAAATTGTATGCACCAGCGGCTGCCCATCGTCGTATGTCGTCGTTCGAGTTGGCCTTCAGCAAAAGTTCGCAATTGAATTTACACAATTTGGAAGCGAATCGCAAGTCAATGTCGTACACGAACTCTAAGCTCGATTTGGATAAGTGGCATATGAATTTGCCGGAATCGGATATGTTGCAGCAATACATGCAGGAACGTGAGAAACGTAAGAGTTCCATTAGTCAATACACGCGACAGCAACAGCTGCAGCAGAAACAGCAAAAGGAACGCGAGCAAGAGGAGTCACAAGAACTGAGCTTGGGACAGCAACAGTCGAATATGCAGAGCTCTGAGCATATGAGTAAATTGAAGATACTCATTGAACGCTTAAAACCGACAAACCTCACCGAACAGCGAGAGGCATACTCGATGTATATATTCGCGGAGGATAATAGGTAAGTGTAGAAGTATTACTCACTGTACATTTCTGAAGAGAATTTTTGCCAATTAGAAGGAGGGAAAACCTCTGAAGGCGCATCCGAGGGCCGAGCTCCACCAGCACACTAAGAGCTGTCGTGCTCGGTAGGTTATTAAACGGCGTGTTAGGGGCGGATAAAATCATCTAATGGGGTACAAATCCACGCAAGGACTCTCTGGTCGAAATTAAATAAGTCTTCTTAAGTCTAGTTACAAAACGAGATTCAAAGCCTCGCTGCCAGAATTTCTCAGTGTAAGAGAGTTCTAATAGCAGAAAGACAAAAATTCTTGTACGTTCCGCTTAACTCAAGATTTATCTGTGCAAATGCAGACCGTAGTTGGTGAAAAGAGCCCCTAACCTTTACTATTTTCACTGAGCTGCTTTCGCTTTTAGACTATAGAAACAGATAATTAGGTTTCCATTACGTTTCTGACCCGCTCTTTGCTTAAATTTTAGCTGCTATCGATACCGGGTAAGAAGACCAGACAAGCCAGGTCGCCATCGCATAACCTGACTCATCTAACATCCCTCTGGTCCGAACCTGTCGAATCAGTACGTTTCCTGAGCCTCCCGTTAGATGACCTCGATGACTAATACTAGACTTACCTGACCTTAGGCGGGGTTGGCAAAGCTGCTAAAACAACAATAACACTAGACAAGCCAGGAATAGCTTGGAGAGCATCGACGCACTTCTTATGTTCGAAATGTGATTTTCTTGCTATTGTTTTTTAATTAAGAAATATCTCTTTTCTTCTTTCGGCTGATCGGTGCCAGTTGGAGACACTAAGCGAAGCCTTGATGCCTTTGGCGGGTGCAATATTGCAAACTTTCAAAGTTGAAGTCTTTGCATCCACTCGAAAGAGGCGGACTTAGCGTAAAATTTTCATTAAAGGCCATCAGCCATTTGGGGACCGTTCAGAACAAACTGTAGGTCGCTCCATTTGTGGGAAAAGCGTCACGGCGATAACCACAAATCGGTGGAGGAGTTTCGCCGAAAATTGAAAAACGTTGCCAATGCTCGAAGGACCATAAATTTTCGGCGAACCCTTCTCCTCGTAAGCCCCTAATACCGTTTCGTCGCACCCAAACAGCAAGACGTGGATGATGATGGACCTGACCTAGCCTTGACTAAACCATAGTTTACCGAATATTTTGAATATTTTGAATGAAAAGACATTCTGCTCTTCACTCTTAAGCCAGACCAAGTGAAAAAAAGTTATTCTCCTTACTACTTTGTAAAAATGAAGGCACTGGGATAACCACAAATCGGTGGAGGAGTTCCGCCGAAAATCGAAAAACGTTGCCAATGCTCGAAGGACCGTAACTTCTCGAAACGCGAAACGCCTCACTCGGAATCCTCTAATGCCGTTTCGTCGCATCCAAACAGCAGGACGTGGATGATGACAGACCTGACCTAACCTTGACGAAACCCTAGTTTACCGAATATTTTGAATGAAAAGGCATTCTGCTCTCCAGTCTTAAGCCACACTAAGCGGAGAAAAGTTATTAGCCTCACTTTTTTTCCACGTATTACATGAAAATTAAATAATTTCTTTATGCAACCAATTTGTAACTGAATTTTCTGCCGACAATAAAATTCCCAGTATAACCGATTTAATGCAACATAAAAGTTTTTCCTTTTCCAAAGAATAATGCCGAGTTTAAGCTTCATGATAATAACCAACCATTCGACTAAAATTACCACCAAAAGCTAGTACGTGTATATACATGAACACTTGTCGGGCGTAATCCACCACAAAAAAAATGATTTTACACAGCGTAATCCACCGAGCCATTGAAGCACACACACACACACGCGCGCACTCTGCGAAAGCGACTTTTCGCATTGAAATTTTGTACGAACTCACCTGATGCTTTTTACCGCTTCGACGCTCGCTTTTTATACGAGTACACACTATGCCATTAGGGATTTGTTAATTCTTTCTTTCTTCTTCTTCGTTTACACACTCACATAGCCAAAGACAAAGTTTCGCTTTTATCTGCTGCACCAACAATGCTCACAAGCGCGCGCCCGTACTGTTGCGCGTTCTATGTCAGGGTGGGTGTGTTCAGTGAAGCATTTAAATCAGTAGTTATTTTGTAACGGCTCATTGCGCGGGTACCAACCACTACCACGTGTATTTGTGCACAGCAAAAAAAGGCAACAAAAAAATAGCAAAAAAAAAACATCAAAAAACTACTTCAACAATGAGTTGGTTTGCTAGGACATTTTACATCCGGTTTGCATCCGGTCGTAGACTCCTGCACCATGCTGTGCATATGTTCGGCAGACATATATATGTTATGTATGTAAGTGTTAAGAGCATAATCCCAGTAGTTGCATATCCAGCTGTGCTCTGCAACCGGTCAAGAGTCAACTAACTAAAATGGCTCTTTCGCTCCGCACACCCGCTCGCACACTCAATAGCCAGATACCAGCAACAAGCTTAAGCACTTCGCATATTCATTCATTCATTCAAACATTTATATGGCTTCAAAATTTGCTGCCTACACACACACACTCAATTCGATCTCTCTCTTAATAATGTTGACGGCAATTTTCCCATTTTCAGCTTCACTTGCCATTTGGTACGTACCACATAATTGGCTTCAAGTAATCGGCACAGCAGGTGGTGGTCGGATATTTGAAATTGAACAGCAAGCGCTTGGGAATTGGTACATATGTATGTATTTATGTGTAATTGAGTGTGTAGGAAAAATTATATGTTTTGTGAAATGCGACAATTTTTCACAAAAATAACACTTTTGCACTGAATTTATGTGAATTTATTGAGAGAGAAACTCAGTGTGTTTGTATATTTCTTTGCAAATTAAATTACATTATCGCCGTTGAGATGAAAAACTATCGATTATGCCACTATCGATATTTTTACTGTTTGTAAGGCGAACTGACAATGATCTTCGATTGTGCGCGAAATAAATGAAACTAAAATGAAAATATTTTTTTTGTTGGACAAACCAATGCTTTTTATATCGCAAACAGCTATTATTATTGTTTTTGTATAGAAAAATTCACTAAAAAAATATTTTTGCTTTCCTAGTAACGAGTCGATTTGATTTTCTTGTCATATTTCTTCTTCACATTGCTTTGTACTAAAGCTAATGCCGTGTTCATACGTTACAACCAGTGCTTTGTCCCTGTATGGTTATAATAGGTGATCCATTTCGAGGTTCCCTACATTTTTAAAGAAAAAAGAATACAGAAAATTCAAAATTTATTCCCCATTAAATTAAAATTTTTTTTTTAAGTAGGACACCTCGAAATGGATCAACCGTTTATTATCATTCGAAAAAACATTCTTTGGCATTTATTTTTTACAGAATATCTCTTTCAAATGTTGGCCGCGGCTATGTCTCAGATGGTACATCACTTGAGTCCAATTTCCGATGACTCGCTCGAGCATTTCGACTAGTAACTGGCGAATGACACTCGTGATGTTTTGCTTCTCACAGGAAAAGGTCTAACGGTGTGATATCACACGATCTTGGTGGCCAATCGGCAGGCCCAAAACGTGACTTGATTAATTATCTGCTCACCGAAGTGTTCTCTCAATAAATCCATTGATTGATGCGATGTGTGGGGGGAAGTGTCGCCGTCTTGTTGAAACCAAATGTCGCGGAGATCACACAGCTTCAATTTCAGGCATCAAATAGTCGGTTATCATGGCGCGATAATGGTCGCTATTGACGATTACGTTCTCATCGGCATCATTTTTGAAGAAATATGGGGCGATGATTCCACCGGCCCACAAACCAAACCAAACCGTTGTTTTTTCTGAATGAAATGACAGCTTTTGAATCTCTTCAGATTGCCACTTCGTCCCAAATGAGGCAATTTTGCTTGTTTACATACCAGTAGAGCCAGAAAAGGGGCCTCATCGCTGAACAAAATTTGGCTCGCATACGTCGGATCTTCTTGGAACTTTTCAAGAGCCCATAGAGCACGCAGCGATGTCGCTTGGGTATGTCGAGCGGCTTCAGTTATTGCACAAGCTGTATTTTGTACGCTTTCAATTGAAGATCTCAACGTAAAATACGCCAAGTCGTTCCATATGTTAGTTCGAGTTGTGCAAACGGCGCCGAATCGACTCTCCACGGTCATCGTGTACAGTCTCAACTACGGCCACTATATTTTCTACACTGCGTGCTGAGCGTGGTCTATTCGGTCAAATATTATCCAGTAATGAATGCTGGGTGTCAAGATGGGTGAGGGTGTTGCGAATAGTACGCACAGTAGGTCGATTATGTTGACCCTGAGCTGAGCGAAAGGCAACACATTCTTTACAGTACGTAAATTTCGATTTCCTAGCGACCGTCGTACCGCCTACATATTTTTAACGCACTGTTACATTTGAATCTCTGCTTTACACATATTTACAGTTACTTTTATTAACCTTGTTTATTTCACTTTTCTGTGTTTCTCTTTTACTCTTTCTTTTTTTGTTTGTTTGTTTATATTCAACAGATTCCGTGAGCTTTGTTCGTGGTTTGTTAATCAGAAATGGTTCGACAATGTTGTCCTGCTGTTTATCGCACTCAATTGTATTACCCTGGCTATGGAACGACCGAATATACCGCCAACAAGTAACGAACGTTTATTCCTTGCCACAGCCAATAATGTGTTCACAGCCATTTTTACAGTGGAAATGCTCATTAAGGTAAGTCCAGCCAAGTACATACGTACATATTACCGTAAGTATCAGCACAACCTCCACCGTCGTCGACTCGGAGAACACTAGAATACTGACGCGCAGACATTTTGCAGACAATCCTTACGAGAATTGCAGCCATTCTTTGATTTCGGTTGAAGAAGTTCGCATTCGGCACCGGTTTCGATGAAAACAGATTAGGGAATAGCGTCCTGTAGCTGGCACCGGTGCGCAGCAATGATTCACCAATCGACACCGAAAGGTCGAAATTTCGTTTAATATTACTGCTCCGAATTCGAGCCCGTAGCCTGTAAGCGTATTGAGGAATTTCGGCTGAGAAGAGATGGGATTGTTTCCCGATTTCGACTGGGGGAAAATGCACTTCTAAATCGCTTTCAATAAAAACGGCACAGTGAAAAGCGCCCTGTGGTTAGCTCCGTCTGTTGTCTTCACAGTATGGTGCGATGAGTCATCCTTCGAATCCGAAAGGTCAAAATTTCATTTCAATCGTACTCCACCGAGTTTGATTCCGTTGCATATTGAGGAATTTCGATTCATACTCGCATTCCTAGCTACCCTAATGAAAATTCATGAACTACAGACTAAAATGTCTAAATTGAGTCTACCCAAACGACATGCAGTTTATTTAACCTACATATAACGGTCTAGCTTTGTTCAGCCTTCTTAGTTGGATCCGCATTCGTTAACCAACGCAGTGTTGTTGCATTGAGCCAGCACACATAGCACAGCATGTGTGTTTCAAGGCTACAAAGAGCTAAGCTTTTTGGGTGCTGTTTACACTGTTTTCCCGCTGCGTTGCGCCGCCGCTCTTTATAGCCAGCCGGCATGCGTAAGACCGCACTTTACTTTTGTGTATTTACTGCTCGAGTGTTTTGTGATCTTTGTGGTTGTGCGTTTTAGGAAATTCTTTGCACTTTTGGTTGTTTTGAGGCAGCTCTAGACAGACAGAGACAGAGGAGACCGTTTACCAGCAGCTCACTGTGGCAAGTCTGTGTGTGGTCGAGAGATAAGGTAATGTCGAGGAGCAGCCGAAAAGGTTGTTAATTAACGCTGTTGCCTTTGAGTTCAATGAATTGAGAGGGATTTGTATTGGAGTGCGAAAGGCATTCTCTGGCGCTGAATGTGTGCGAACGAAATCTTTTGAAATGTGCTTGGGCAATGAGTGCAAAGTTATTGGCCGTAAATATGTGATCACAGTTTAAAGTGAGGTCGAACATACATACATGCAAGTCTTTCAAGACCTAAAGGAAGCACACTAAATGACCATAACGTGCAATAAAGAGAGACGTGAGCTCTTTGGTAGGCACCATCGAGCTCACAGTGGCACGTTCTCTTTACGGCGGCAATTGACGGTACCGTGCAATACGCATTTCTTGCCGGATTGACTTCTCTGGAGTGGGATGGATTTCTCCCTCTTATCCGAGCAGATGCTGATTCAGAAACTTTCGACCCCATGGTGGTTTCATTGATAAAACCGAACTCATCGTCTCACCAGGGCGCAAAGCGTACCATATCTAGAGTCATGTGGAGAGGTTATTTCCACAAAAAAACTCACTGCTTCGGTGCGACGATGGTTTGGAAAGGCATAAAAGCCACAAGTTGGTAGTGTTTCGGACGTTGTGGCATCTTAGGTACTACTATAACACTGGATATGATTAATAGATCTTCACTTCCCACGTCGATGACTAAAAACGTAGAAGGGAAGATTTCGACCTGCTGATATAGCCCAAAGAATGTCAAGAAAATTACCCACGGTAGCCTTACTGTCCATGACCTTGGTCTGTGTTCAAGCGGGGGGGCCCTCGCATGGCCGACCCGTACGGACAAGAATTTTGTATCATGAGCATTGCAAGCGATAACGATATATCGAGAAGGAAAGTCACTAGATTTCAGACCGCCCTTTGAAGCGAAGTGAAATTCAATATCACACAAAAGTTCCCTTCCCCCATCACAACACACGTCTTTATTTTCCAAAAAATATAAATTCTGTATTCTCAACTACTCTCATCCTCCACGTATAGGTTGTGTCGACTGGCATGTTCTATGGACCAGATGCATATTTCACATCCGGTTGGAATATAATGGATGGCTCATTGGTTACAATATCAATTATTGATTTGTTAATGTCATTGTTTAGCCAATCGAGCTCTAAAATATTTGGGATTTTAAGGGTAAGTATGGGGTAAGATTCTTCTATAATACGATATAACTTTATGGCATATAGAGGGGCTGGGTTTTTATAGAGAATATGCAGGTGCTTACGTCGGAAATGGTTCGACGGCAGATGTAAATGATCTTAGAGATTCCAAGAAGAAGAAAGGAAGGAGGAGAGTTTCTAGTTCAACTGGAAAGCTCAATAAAAAGTCTCGGCTTGAAATGAATTCATCGTGAGAGCCATGTTTGAAGAAATGAATAGTAGTAAAAGGTTTCTCTGAGAATTAGTTAAATCCATTTAAGGGCAAACTTCGAATTTTGATCATATTAAGCCAATTGAAAGGGAAATTTCTATTGCATCCGGATGTTGCAGCATGGAAGTTTCTGTAAGCTTCATTTTCTTAGCACTCTTACTTTCTTAATGACGAAAATCGACCAAAACCAAACTACCTAGCTTTCTCCCTAACGAAAAGCAATCCATAATGGATGATGCAATAACAAGGTCGCTCTGCTTGTCACAATTTTTAGACTTTAAGTTCAATGTAAAATATCTCTGAAGTTGCGCAACTTTTCTTAGCTAAGAAAACCTATTTTACCGAAATAGTTGTTCTAGGCTCTTCCTCAAAAAGTCATATATTTCAATGTTTTAGGATCTTTGGCAAAAATCGGTCATATATCTCAGCTCTGCCACTCCAAATTGGTCGATATTGGCAATAAATTCCAAACAAAATTTTCTGAGGTTGCTCTGAGAACCATATACTTTAAATCTCTTGAGGTTTTGTATTCCATGAAAAAAATATCTTGACTTTCCGAACTCTACCAGTAGGAGAAAAATATATCTACACCAAAGTAAAAGCTCCTGAGTCTCCCCTTGAGTAGCTCTCTTGAGTCTTTAACTGCATAATTTCAAGTTGCGCAACTCTTTCCCAACGAAGTTTAGCCAAAGTGGAAGCAAATAATCTAAGGTTACGCTGAAATCAAATTGACGGAGGTTTTAACTCTTCTTTTAAGCATTTTTTTTTTGTCAAAAGCTGAGTTTTCGGCTTCACAAATGTATAAAATATATTATATTTTTTAAAAATTTTAGCAAAACAAAAAATTTAAATTATTTTCAAAACTACTTACAGCTGTTTGTCGATTTTCTTTAGCATTGAATTTTCTGCATACGAACATAATTTTATTTCTATGTATATGAATTTGGGTGTTTTAATATATCTCGATTTCAAAAAGAAAGTATTTAACTAATTAATTTCAAAAATGGAAATGGTTATTTTTGTTTCTTGCACGTTTCAGTATATTTACGTTTACAAAATTGACGTTTCTCATATTTTCACAACTACCACACAAGTTACATAACCTTAATTGACCCTGTGCGACACTAAATTTAAAAATTATATAACCTAAAAATAAATAAAAATATATATTTTTTGCCTCTTAGTTCAAAACCGAAACCATTAATGCATTTTTTCTTATGAAAATATTTTTTTTTTGTGATTTCTTTAGTTGTAAATACAAAAAAAACCCAAACCTCGTTTATATAAGCCATTTTCTATTCGCCAGCACTATTTCTATTAAAATATTTACATGTATGAAAGCTGTAACTTTAAAGGTTTTGCACATAAGCAACCCTGACGAAATAACGACATGCTAAAAGTTGGGCAACGCTCGGGCAGATAGCACGTCAAAGTCAATCTGTCAGGCAACGTGACGCGAAAGTCCTATCTGCCATCGGCCTAACGCTTTATAAAATAAAAAATGTCACTTAAAATTATTTTTCACTTAAAAACTGAATTTTATTAAAAGTTTTTAGTTTAATTCCATGGAAATTGTCCTAAAATTAAGAAAATAAATGAAAATGGTGCGCAGAATAGGAGAGTTGCCCAACTTTTGACATTGCTTTGGCGTCGACATTGCCTATGTGAGAGATTTCATAGCGCGTGGCAAAAGTTTATATTTGCTTAACGGCTTAAGCGTTGGCGTATAGAAAATGGCTGTCAGCGTTGCTTTGTAGGTACGTTTATTGTTCCCTTTTTCCTTTATAAATAAAGGGTGATCCATTTCGAGGTTGCCTACTTTTTTAAATAAAAAAAACACAGAAAATTCAAATTTAATGTGAATGTTCAGTATTATTCGAAAGAATATTCTTTGGCATTTATTTTTGGAAGATTATCTCTTTCAAATATTGGCCGCGGCTACCTCTCAGACGGTCCATCCGTTGAGTCCAATTTTCGATGACTCGTTCGAGCATTACGACTGGTAACTGGCGAATGGCACGCATAATGTTTTGCTCCAAGGCCTGAATCGAAGCGGGATTGTCCGCATAGACCAGAGACTTTACATATCCTCACAGGAAAAAGTCTAACGGTGTGATATCACACGATCTTGGTGTGAAATTATCTGCTCACCGAAGTCTTCTCTCAATAAATTCATTGATTGACGGCGATGTGTGAGAAGTGGCGCCGTCTTGTTGAAACTAAATGTCACGAAAACGGTCGCCATACACGGTTACGTTCTTACCGGTATCACTTTTGAAGAAATATAGACCGATAATTCCACCGGCCCACAAACCACACCAAACCGTTGTTTTTTCTGGATGAAATGGCAGCTCTTGAATCTCTTCAGGTTGCTCTTCGTCCCAAATTTGGAATTTTGCTTATTTACATACCCATTGAGCAAGAAATGGGCCTCATCGCTGAACAAAGTTTGGCTCGCATACGTCGGATCTTCTTGGAACTTTTCAAGAGCCCATAGAGCGAAGCGATGTCGCTTGGGATGGTTTAGCGGCTTCAATTCTTGCACAAACTGTATTTTGTACGCTTTCAAATTAAGATCTGGACATAAAATGCGCCAAGTCGTTCCATACGTCAGTCCGAGTTGCTGCGAACGGCGTTGAATCGACTATTCACCACGGTCTTCGTGTACACTCTCAGCTACGACCGCTATATTTTCTTCCCTACGTGCTGGATGTGCTCTATTCGGTCGAATATTATCCAATAATGAATACTGAATCTCAAGATAGGTGATGGTGTTGCGAATAGTACGCGCAGTAGGCTGATTATGTTGACCATAAGTTGAGCGAAGTGCGCGAAACACATTCTTTACAGAATGGGAATTTTCGTAATAAAGTTGAATGATTTGTAAACGTTGTAAGTCTTTCCATGATGAAATGCCAAACAATACAGAACAAAAATAACATGACAGCTTGACACGACTCACGCGTGATCTCGCAAAAAAAGGCTATTGAAAAAAGTACCTCTACTTGGATCACCCTTTATATGCGTTTGTATATAACATGATTTAAGGTTAAAAGCTAGAGGGCAGCTTATTTTAAGAGGTTAAATGGGTTTTGAAGGCTAACAAAATGCATATTTTCACGATTTTTAAAGTGTTTGTAAGGTCCAAACTCAAATGAAAAAAATATAATTTACAAATTTTAGCGAATTAGTTCATTCATTTTTCTTCGTAAAATTTACTTTGTGTGTAACTTTTATAGTTGAAAAAATCAGAGTGTATTCATTAGAAAATTTGTATATCGAGTAAAGGCGACATACATTGCATTTTAATTTTTTTTTTTTTCGAAAAATCCCAACAACTGATTTCAAATTTGAAATTTCTAGAAAAATGCCTTCAAAGCCTTGAATGACAATGAAAATTTCACTACAATGGATTTGCAATTTAATTCTAGTGATGCTCTGAAGTTTAATAAATCGATAAATAATCGATTTTTCCATGCCTTCAAACCCATATAACCGCTTAAAAGGAAAAAATACGAAGAATGTTCCCCAGAAAAATCTGTATGTTTTTAGTAAAAAAACAAAAATAATTTCAAATATTTCTGTGAAAAACTTAACTCGTTTCTCGCATTTTTATACCCCGCGCTTGTTAGTACATAGTAGCTGTTGCCTTTTTACAGACAAATTCAAAACAAAAACTAATTTTTTTCTTTCTCTCTTTTCTCCATTCGCCTTGCTCATTTACTTGCAATCATTGGTTGTTATACTAATCCTTTCATATGCTCCCGAAATGCCTCTTTCAAATCTCCCCATTTCACTACTCCCGCTCATTACACCCGCCGACCAACTAACTAACCAACCAACTAACCAACCAACCAACCCCACCACTTCCAACCATCATCATCATCATTTTTCTCCATTATCTCATTGCAGGTGTTTCGACTACTTCGTTCCCTACGGCCGCTGCGTGTGATCAACCGCGCCCCGGGTCTGAAATTAGTCGTGCAAACGCTCTTATCGTCCCTACGTCCCATCGGCAACATAGTGCTGATCTGCTGCACATTTTTCATCATATTCGGCATCTTGGGCGTGCAACTCTTCAAGGGCACCTTCTTCTATTGTGAGGGCGAAAATTTGAAAGGCGTTAACACCAAGGCGGATTGCTATGCACGCGGTTATGAGTGGAAGAATCGCAAGTATAATTTCGATGATCTCGGCAATGCGTTAATGT
This sequence comes from Neoceratitis asiatica, assembly GCA_030068015.2. Classification (NCBI taxonomy): domain Eukaryota; kingdom Metazoa; phylum Arthropoda; class Insecta; order Diptera; family Tephritidae; genus Neoceratitis; species Neoceratitis asiatica. Next base: position 90,530,656 of record CM061525.1, on the reverse strand, counting down.
CGTTATTCGTATTGAGTTCACGTGATGGCTGGGTAAATATCATGTACACCGGTTTGGATGCTGTCGGCGAAGATCTACAACCGAAAGTTAACTACAATGAATGGCGTCTACTCTATTTCATTGCATTCATATTGCTTGTGGGTTTCTTTGTGCTCAACATGTTTGTTGGCGTGGTGGTGGAGAATTTTCATCGTTGTCGTGAGGAACAGGAGAAGGAGGAGAAAATCCGACGTGCTGCCAAGCGTGCATTACAAATGGAGAAGAAACGTAGACGTATGCACGAGCCACCCTATTATATAAACTATTCACCGACTCGCATGTTCGTCCATAATGTGGTTACGTCGAAATACTTCGATTTAGCTATTGCTGCTGTGATCGGTTTAAATGTGGTCACCATGGCTATGGAGTATTACGGTATGCCAGACGTGTTGGAGTATACATTGAAGGTGTTCAATTACTTTTTCACGGCAGTATTTATATTGGAAGCGAGCATGAAGGTGTTGGCGCTTGGTTGGCCACTTTATTTGAAGGATAGATGGAATCAACTTGATGTGGGGATTGTGTTGTTATCGGTATTTGGTATTATACTTGAGGATTGGAGTACACAGAAATTTCCAATTAATCCGACGATAATACGTGTGATGCGTGTGCTGCGCATCGCGCGAGTCTTGAAATTACTCAAAATGGCCAAGGGTATACGTGCGCTGCTCGACACGGTGATGCAGGCTTTGCCTCAGGTCGGTAATTTGGGCCTGCTCTTCTTTTTGCTCTTCTTCATTTTCGCCGCCCTCGGTGTGGAACTGTTCGGTCGGCTGGAATGCTCCGACAGGAATCCATGTCAGGGCTTAGGTGAACATGCACATTTCGCCAATTTCGGGATGGCTTTCCTCACATTGTTTCGCGTAGCGACTGGCGACAACTGGAACGGCATCATGAAGGATACACTGCGAGAGGACTGTGATGATGCGGATGATTGCGTGCGCGATTGCTGCGTTAGCCGGGTCATAGCTCCAATATTCTTTGTGATATTCGTTCTAATGGCGCAGTTCGTATTGGTGAATGTCGTCGTGGCTGTACTGATGAAACACCTCGAGGAGAGCCACAAACAGATGGAAGACGAAATGGACATGGAAGTAGAGCTAGAGCGTGAACTTGTGCGCGAGCAGGAGTTTGAGAGCGAACAGAAGTTGTGTCAGCAGTTGGAACAGCAAACGCAACCGCCGCCACCAGCGCGCCAGCTGAATAAGATTAAATCGTTGCCGAAGAATTTTACCTACAGCACGCCATCGCTGGACAAAAAATTTCCAAGTGTGTTAAGCGGTATCGGTGCCGGTGTTGGCCTTGGTGTTGGTGTAAATGCCAGCGGTATTGGTGGCCGCCGTCAAACCGTGCAATATTTCAATCCTCCAAACGGCATTGGTTTAGCCGAACTGGGACGCGGCACACCAGTTGGTGCGGCCGGTGTAGGTATTGGTGTTGGTGCTGCTGTTGGCAGCAGTGGTGTTTCTGGTGGTGGTGGCAGTGTTGGTGCAACACAAGCGCTTAATGCGCGCCTTAACGCAACAGCTGCGGAGAACAACTTCGATACAAGACTCCAACTTCAACCGACAGCGGGTGCGCTGGGACGACGTGGTCGCCGTAGTTCGACCGCGTTCCGTAGTAAACGCGGTCTGCTCGCCAAAGAGCGCTCTCTCGATGAGCAGGCCATACGCCGACGCACGCTCGAATCGAAACGCATGAGTTGCGATTCGCTGCCTTGGGGTGGCGATAGTATCGATTTTCGGCGTGGCACTATATTCGAAAGTTTAGAGTCGGATGGCGCCGGTAGCCCCTCGTCCACATACGATGTGCGCAGCATACGCAGCGAAGACGTAGCGGCAACGGCAAATGCAACAGCGCGCAGCAGCGGTGCCTCCGATGCGCTAAGCATTGTCAGTGCAAGTGTAATTAGTGAAAAGATCACAACGCCGATAACGGCGCCCCTAGCGACAACCGCCGCCACAGCGGCTCTACCATTAAGTGGCGCCTTAGCGAGTGCAACAGCATCGTCACGTCGTGTCTACGGACGCTCATTATCCACCGATCAAGCCGCCCAGACCAGTGGTGGACTGAGTAGCGGACGCGGCAATAGTGGCGGACTATTGTCTGTGCCGCGTAGCATGCCACCACGTAGTCGTAGCGGTAGCACAAAACAGCTATTCAAACAGCAAGCACTCGATGAAGATCCCGATATGGATGAAAACACATTGCTATTGCCAATTGTCGCCGAGAGTAGCTGTAATGGCAATGCAACAACTAGCAGTGGCATCACAGCTACTGACACTGGCAATAGCAATGGGCATGGCAATAATGGCAAGCTAAATAGCAATAACACTACTAACGGTGCTAACAATCGAACTACAACTGCCAATGTCAATGGCGCTGCTGCTAGTGCTCCCAGCGCCGGGGATCAGCTTGCTTTAAGCAAATCTGACTCGGCCGAAATAATGCGTATAATTTCGGAACGCAGATGCATGGATCAGCGTGACAATAGTGGCAATGAGGATTCTGACTATAAGGAGTTGCTACTGGTGAAATCACCGCACTCCTCCACTGATGGCTAAACGGAATTAAATACTAAATATAAGGTAGCTAGTAAGTAGTGTACAATAAAATAGAAAGATGTGAATATATACAGTTAGATATATGTATATGTATATATAAGTACTATGTAAATGGAATTTTAGTACATATTTATGTATAATGTTAGAAGTTTAACGAAATAATAGAAACATGTAAAAATGTTATGTTCTTTAGGAAACCGGGCTACTGCGCGAATGAAGGGGAGGATTAATTTGAGTTAAATGTCGGTTATTGCAATGACTCGACGAAGGAGGGCGTGTAGACTCAGTTATATAATAAAGTTAGTCCTTTTGTCTTCTTTTTTATTATTCAGAATGTATTTTGAACGTAAATCAAAGTTTTTTGGAGCCTTTAAATTTTTAATGTACTCTGGGACTAAAGCTCGTTTTTCTACAATCTTCGTGTTTAAACTATTCCACTTCTGATTTATGTGAAACTGCACTATGTGCTTTCGTTCTTCAAGTTCTCAAATATTTGTTTCCGTATTTAAATCATTTTTAGCTATTCGCATCATTTCATTTAGGAACAAAATGTGTTCAAAATATTCCACTTCTGAATTATGAAAAACTGCATATTTATTTTTCGCGTGCTTTCGAGCTTCAAATTTCCAATTTTTTTTTGCTTTTTTTATTTATTTACACAGTTTTCGTCAAGTGTTTACATATTGACCCTTCACACACAATACCTCTTCCTTACTGACATGTTCTGTTAACTTTCCGAAACGCGCTAAAGCTGATTCAAGTAGTATAGAAATACTTTTTCTACTTATCCACTCACAAGGAAATCTCTGTAGCTATCAGGATCAAGGACATGTGCCAACTTTTAGGGAATTTTCTTAGCTATACTACCAAACTGAAAGTAATTTAGCACTACAAAAACCAGAAATCTGTTTACATCCAATATGAAATACTATTGAAGAAAAGCAGAGCTCGTGTGAAAGCTATAATAAAAAATTAAAAAATAATAATAAGGTTAAAAATATTTAAACTAAATATATACTACCTTGTAAAATTGTTAGCATAAATGTTGGACATATAAAATAGTTAAACGAAAAAAGTATTCAAAAAGTAGTTGTGAGCATGCAACACTGAAACAAACAACAACAAACTGTTGAAAAATATGTCTCTAAAAATCATCAACTCTGTGATTAGCTGTAAAATAAAAATGAAAAACTAATTGTTTACAAATCATAACTCAATGAAGTAGAGAAAATTAATATAATATACATACATATAAATATGTAGCCAAAAATTAAATTTAATAATTTACAAATGTTTTTGAAATGCAAGAAGCGTTTGCTAGAAATTTAATAAGAAATAAATATAAATAAAATATGATAGAAACAAACACGTGTTGCTGCTATAGTTTCGTTCCAATAGTTCAATTAGCGACAATTTATCGATGGTTATCGATTACTAACAGTTAAGCCGTTTCTAAGCGCATTATCCGCCTAACTGTGCTGAAAACTAAGCGTATAAATTGCGACACCAAAAAAAAGTAGCGAAAAGATTATGTTTAGATTTTAAGTTTAGTTAGCGTTCAATGGAAATTATGTAGCAAATATATGTACATATGTATGCATGCTGACAGTTATGTTAAACGCTACATGGTCGCACAGACAGAGAGCTAAAACAGGACTCTCAACGAGTATTTTTTTTATTATTTATGTATTAGCTTAATAAGATTGTTTGTATGTATGTTTGTAGTAAAGAAATAAGTGCGGTTGTTGTCAACGAAACGCATTACAGCATTGCATTGCATTGTATATATTGTATGTATGTATGTATGCAATATTAACGTTAAGCGAGCAACTTATATGGAAATTACTATGTTTAAGCCTACAAGAGCGTTTTAAACAATTAAAGATTTTAGCAACAACAAAAATGTAGAAATTATTTCAAATTTATAATGAAATCAAAAAAAACCAACAAGTTAGCGCAACTATTTTTCTCCCTGAAATGTCTTCCTCGTCTATAAACAACAGTAAACAAAAGATAAACTCAAAAAATAATTAAAATTGAAGAAGTACTATGGAAAAAAAAAACATATAAAAATAAAAAAAAGTATTGTAAATTGAAAAATATATATTTAAATGAAATATGCAGGCATTGATTACGTTGAACTTTGTAAAATAAAAACCTGTTAAACGTTAATTTGCGTAAATTCAGCATGATTTAGTGAATAAAGCGGGACATAAAATTGTTTAAAGCAAAAAAAAATTGTAAAAATTTTAATAATAAGTAAAAAACAAAGTATGTTACATAGAAAAAGTAAAAAATCTTTTAAAAAAATATTAATTGATAATTGTTATACGGCGTATAATTGAATAAACAAACACTTACGATCGACAAATGACAATCCTTTCATACTGTTTTTCATTTATTTTGCCTATTATTATTTAAAAAACATATTTGTATTTTTGTTTCTGTTTTTTCGTGTTTTTTTCTAGCAACAGACACTTTTCTCTACATTTGCGACGTTTGGTGTTCCTTGGTTTTTCCACTTTTCTTTTTTTGTTGTTGTTGTGAGCGTCTACAATTATTCACTTGTAAACTATTTTTGCACAGCACAACTCACTTATTGCTTATTTTATTACACAAAATTTAATTATTTCTTCTTTTTATTGCTTTAATTTTCACGGCAGAAACAGCTGTCAACACATTGCGCTTTCACAATTGAATTTTTACAGTTGCTGGAAGTGTTGCCACATTAGCTGCAGCGAAATAGTTGGAAAAAAATTCTTATTGCGCGCTTACATAGACTTATTTTGATGAGTTTGCATTTAGTTTTAAGTAATTCAAACATTGTCAATTCATTACTTCACTAGAAGCAATGAGAAAAAAGTAAGCAGTAGAAGTCCATGTCAGTACAGGTGGACTTGTACTGCACTTTCTTCTCATCACTTCCAGCACATGACTAAAAAAAACATTAAATATAAGGTAATTTAAGTAATTTAAGTTATTCCATAAGCAAATTAATTTATGCATAACACACTAACATACATGCATGCATATATGTAAGGAGTTACGTGTTATTGTAGATATTCAACTATATATAAATAATAAAAAAAATGAATGTGTGTGTAGATTAATTAATATTAGTTTAGAAAAAAAATAAATAAAAAAAACAAAAATCTAGCGAATTTTCAGCATACATATGTATGTGCAAGAATATATGTAAGAAATCTTTATATACAAACTTACTATTGCCTTTTTCTGAAAACTTTTCACACAAAAAAAACCAAATACTTAGCATAGTATGTGTTTAACACATTAAAAAATGTAACGATGTGTAACTAATATGTATAAATATATATATATGTATTTCTAACAAAAGAAAACTAATTTTTACCGCATGTTTGTAAACTTTCAAACACTAACTTTACAAATAAACCAAAAAAAAGTGGAATGTAGTAAAAAAATTAAGAAAAAAAAATTATTTACACAACTGCATAACCTACAAATATGCATACAGTTAATTCTAGCTTACTCTTCAACGAATTAGAAATTGTAAATTTATTAAAAACTTACAAAATTAAAAAGAGTTTCGAAATTCAAACTGTTCTTGCATACAATGTAAACCAAAAAAAACTATGTATGTATGTATACCGTAGGCAATTTATTAAAAAAAAAAAAAATTATGTCGATATATGAATTAACGCGTTTATGCACATTAAAAAGAAAATTAACAGATCTTCTCATCATCCTTTGCACATAACAACTGAGATTTACACGTTTTCAGTAATTTCTTTGAGTAAACACCAAGCTTACTTTCCGCACTCAACAATATTTTATACAATTGTGATAATCACATTTCAAACTTTTTAAACAAATTCGTTTATTCAAAAATTTCATTTATTCGCTCAACAATTTGCGCCAGCGAATGCCATAAACTAGTCAGCTGTTGGTAAGGCGTGAAATCGATAAATTATTAAGGCGCGCATACACTGCGGCAAAGTGTTAATTTACTGACATTTTCAAAACTCCTAATTGCAGTTAGTAAAAAGTTTCAACCACTATTTCTCATATAAAAACAAAATCACTGAACATTCAAGATTACTGCTATTTAATTTTTTTTTAGCAAACTATTTTCCAAAAATTTTCCATATAGTTATATACACATTAAAACACATAAATTTCAAGCTGTGACTTGCTCACGTTGATCGTTGAGCTTAAATCCGTTTGCCATAAAGGTAGTTTAGCAAAGCAAATGGATTTAAAAATGATTAAAACAAATTAGAAAAACATAATTTCTTCTGTGCCTTTCTACACGAAAAAAAAACACAAGAACTTACTCTACTACTATATACATAGACACACTTTCTAAAACCTAGCAAAAAAAAAAATGACCTTAAGTGACTTTCTCTCATCCCTCACACAAATTGCTTTGACTAAATTTTTAGTTAACTAAACCAAAAAAAAAATAATAATAATAATAATGCAAAAATAATGAGAAAAAATATATAATTATAAAATTTAGTGACATTTGCAATTAATAACATATATACTAACATATATATTATATAAGTAGTTTACTTAAAGTTAAAATATTAAAAAAAAATTAATAGAATTAATTGTTAAGTTTAGCGAATTAATATAGTAGAAATACCTATTTCTTAAAAGGTTAGATTAATTTCAATTTGTTTATTCAAAGAGAAGCTAGGCTTTTGAATTCTGATGGGGAAAATAAGAAATTATAAAAATCTGTACATTACAAAGTTAAAAGAAAAGCGTGAAAAAAAACGTTGACAAGCCTGAAACTTATTTATTTATGCGAAATTCGATATTCCACTTCTGATTTTCTCGAATTACGAGTAAATTCCTATTGATAGGCAGCTCAAATACCAATGAAGTTGTTATTTTGTTGTTGTAGCCGCAGAAAATTCTCAAAATGCGGCTTCTGGGAACATTGCGGGAGTGACAGTCCTTGGCCGGATAAAAATCCGGGTCGTTACGGTATAAAGATCCGACTGTCGCGGGAACTATGGATTTTAGTCGACTCTTACGACAGGCATGCCTTATCGCGGATAAATTCTTGAACCCCTAAGCCGCAGGGAGTTGGCAGGATTGAAACTGCTAGCTTATTTAAATAAATAAAAAAAAATTATATCACACTTCTGATTTTCTCGAGTCTCTATAGCCTAATTTCGAGTAAATTCTTATTGATACGTAGCTGGAATTTAAGTGAAGTTCTTTGCAAGGTCACTAAGGGTTAACTTAACACAAATGAGTATGAAAGCGTAGGTATTAGGGTTGGTAAGAGCAGAAATTTATTAATTAAAAATAATTCTTATCCCACTTCTGATTTTTTTTTTTTTTTGACCGCTACAACTAAAGTTCTGCTCGCCCACTATTGCAGTCGTTTGCGAGGTCAATATGATACAGCGAATTTGCTGATCATAAAGGCTTGGGCTTACCAGCCGTTAGCTTATTAATGTAATGAAAATTTGATATCCTACTTCTGACTTTCTTGAGTCTTCATAAATTAATTTCGAGTAAGATGTAATTGATACATACCTCAATATGGTATTTTCAGGAACGTTATTTCTTTTTATTTCCTTTTTTTAGTTTTTTTTTATTCTTTCTGGCATTTTTTGCTAGAGAAAGAAATGCTATTGAAATTTCAAAATTTTAATGGAAAATTAATTTGATTCGCGCGATACCTTTTGAAGCTTTTAAATTATTTTCCACACAAAATAATAAATAAATATAAAAAAAGTAATTAAATTAAAGCATAGATTAAGAATATTAATAAATTTCTAGACATTATGAGCTTATTATGAAGCTACCATAAAAGTGAACACTACGGAGCAATAGATTTGAAATTTAAGCTATTGAATTGGATGGAATTATTAAATTGCAAAAAAAAATATTTACAGTAATGAAACTAATTTACCACTGTAACAGCTGTTAAATTGAACTTGTAAAGATTAGTTATACACAAAACATACAAAAATATGGTATGAAATTATCAGTAATTAAATGAAAAAGTTAAAAATCAACAAAAAATTGCATGAAATTTGCAAAAAATTTAATATTACGTTGCTAGTGTTAATAAAAAATTTCATTAAGTAACATTTTAGTAAGAAATTAATCAAAATAAATAAAAATGCAAACGAAAATCCAATAAATTGACAACAACAATACAATGAATTGAATGAATTCACACACACTGACAAGTATTTCGAATGCATTTAAGATGTAAAATAAAATGAAAAGTATTTTTTACGAGTTGCCAACTGGTGAAACCATTATTAATTGTTGCAGCACTAAATAATACTATTCAAATATTTTTTAAAAATTAGGTACTTTTTAAAATTATTTACGCGCTATTATTTAATAAAAAATTTTAAGTTATTTTTCAAAAAAATAAAAAATAAAATAAGTTGGCAACTCTAAAACATAAAAAATTATAAAAAAATTAAAAAAATTCTACAAAATGTTAAATATGTTGAACAATTACAACAAATATCGCATAAAGTGTATAAAACATAAATATATATGTTACATTTAGCAATAAAAATTTGTTTAAAACGGTTTTGAGAACAAACTGAAAACAGAAATACCAAATTGTAGACTACATATGTATATGAACAGTGTACATTTACAAATAAATATATATATACAACTAGTAACAATTTAATACAGCAGTGTGCAAGTGTAAACTGAAGAATAATTATTTTAACAAAAAAAAATGTCAACTAAACATATTTATTTAGTTTTCAGTGCGAAAAATAGCGATGAGAAAATTATAAAGAATGAATTATTAATAAAAATTAAAAAATAATAATGCGTAATGTTTCATTTTTAACGGTATATCTTAAAAATTATTCATTGTTTACGCCTTTGCAACCTTTTCAAAGCATAATTTCAAAACATTATATTTATTTGGTTTATTCACATATTGAAATATATATAGCCTTAGGAGACTTAACCATCATTTACGGTTCATTTCGGCAAATAATCGAGATGCGACGTTCCTTTTGAATATGCTGCCCTCGAAAAGAGGAGACATCGTTTGCCAGTATTTCATGCGTAAAATTGTAGCGCGAAGAGTGACTGTAGGGACGAGTAAAAACTAATATAAACAACAAAAAATCTATTTGTTGCCGTGTATATGTACCTCATTATGTACAACGAACGCCGACGCAGCAGCACATCGACATAGAAATTATTCTCTAACGTGGTAACAGGTTGATTGCGATATGCCTCATCCGGCTCTGTTGCATTTTGCACAACCGGAGCATCAGTGGTGCCATTCTCAGTTGCCGTAGTAGTAGGCGCTACCACAGCCTTACCTTGTTGGTATTTACGTTCGTCAACACGCACTAAACGCATAACGCTGTCGCTCAACAAGCTTACACCGGCTATTGTATGGCCGCAATACTGTAATTTTAGTAGTTAATTAAAAATATTAAATCTTTTAATGTGTATTTCAAAAATACAGTTCACACCCTTGTACTATCAACATGTGGTTTGATAACACCTGTTGCGGCCAAATCTAATATATGCACATATGGCATAATTGCACCATCGAAAGCTATTTGCCGCACACGTTCGAGCACCGTACGATTGTGTGGATACCATTGTTTACGTTCCGTTTCGCGAAAGCCATGTATAGCCTATAAAGAAATTTGTAATAAATTATATATAATGCACATGCGTGATGTTCACACACACATTACATCATCCCAGTGTGCATCCTCATAATGTAAGCGTTTCATGTAGGGCTCAATTTCTTCCAATAATAGCTTTTCCTCCTCATGACTTATGAAATTTGTATGCAAGCGCATATCTTTCAGAAAGCTCTGTTGTTCCTCCGCCGGCCAAGTGCCATGGAATTCAAAATGTGCAGTGGCAGCAGCTGCAACGGAGGCAAGCCAGTTAATAGGAAGTAAAAGAAATGGGGAATAATGGGTACTTACCCGATTGTGCACTTTTGTTCTGTTCCAACACCGCATCTAGTGATCTGTGTAAACATTTCTTGGTGCTTATTTGTCGTTGTTGCAATGCTTTACTGATGTTAAGACAAAGTAAAATTTTTTTTGTATAATTTGTTATATGATTTAGTTTCATTGCTCTTTAATAGCTTTATAAGTAATTAATTTTGTTATGAAAAAATGATTGCCAATATTTTGTAATTTTCTACAGTTTTAAAGGCACTGAATAAACCAGCTGTTAAGCGAATCAGCTGTTAGATAAGAAATCTGGGGCTGCCACCTATGATAAAAATACCCTTGAGAAATGCGAGTTTTTTCAATAATGAGGAATCGAAATTAAGCCCGATCAGGACAAAGAACATATATGAATTCATATACGTTCTTTGTTTTCGCATTCTCACAAAGACCGTATGAGTCTTGTCGCTTCTTATTCATATACGTTCTTTGGTGAAAATAACTCCGATCAGATTTCAGAACAGCCTCGTATTTTTTACAGCAGTGTTAATATTTTATCGCATCCGGCAGCTCTCCTTATACCGGTATCAAACCGAATCTCTCTGCATTGTTTTTATTGCTCTCTGTTATTGGTTTTTTACTGTCAAAACGGGTCTGTTTGTAACAGCTGATTGCAGTTTTGGTATATTTTTAGTAACAATTGAACAAAAAAATAAACAACATTTTCTCAATAGAAAATTTGGAAAATCTTACATTTCTCATATTTTAGTGAGCAAATCCATCGAAAACTAGTTTGTAATTGTTGAAAACTATAAATTGCGCTGTGTGTAGACAATAACAGTATTATTCGGGGTATTGGTAAGCAAATGTGTGTTGTATATTTGCGTTGTGCAAATTTGGAATAAATCCCACCGAGCAACAAACCAAAACTACCAAATATCATGCTACATCTACGCAGTGGCGCCCACATCGCCACTAAAATACAAAATTCTTGGCAATTCCAACAACTATTCGGTACGCGTCCATTACACACCACCACCATATGTGCGCTACAACAACAAACAGAAACAGGTGAACCACCGCAAGCAAATGTGCTGCGAAAGCGTAAGTTCAAGCCACACGAGCCGGATAGTAATGCAGTCATGATCAAGCTGCCGGAACAGGCGCGCGTTATTATTTGCGGCGGTGGCACAGTAGGTGCATCACTTGCATATCATCTAGCGCTGCAAGGCTGGGGCAAAGATACGCTGCTCATTGAACAAGACAAAGTTGGTGGCGGCAATCCATGGGCTGCTAGCGGTTTAGCAGGACGCTTCGAACCCAGCTATACGGAGCTGAAATTAGCCGAATACTCAATTGATTTGATTAAGTCGCTAGCGGCGCAGGGACTGTCGACCGGTTGGCAGCAAGTCGGTAGCTTGAATTTGGCACGCACTTTCGATCGTATGACCGCTTTCCATCGCATGCGCTCGCAAGGACGCGCCTGGGGCATCAATTGTGAAATACTCACGCCGGAGCAGTGTAAGGAACGTTGCCCTTTGATTGAGACAAGCGATTTAGCTGGTGGTTTGTGGATACCTGAAGATGGTGTATGTGATCCACATGAAGTTTGCACCGCATTCATTGATGAAGCGCAACGTTTGGGTGTGCAAGTGGTGGAGAAATGCGCTGTGCTGAAGATCAATAGCGCGCACGGTAAAGTAAGTCGCATCGAAACCTCAGCGGGTGATGTGCTGTGCGATTATTTTGTCAATTGCTCCGGTTTTTGGGCGCGTGGTGTGGGCACTCTATCAACGCCGCCAGTAAAAGTACCACTAAAGGCGGTAGAACATCACTATTTGCACACCAAAGCGATTGAGGGACTGGATCCAATGACACCATTCGTGCGTGATTACGATGGTGGCGTGTACTTTCGTGAAAAAAATGGACGCATACTAGCGGGTGAGTGTTGAAGTTTTATTTGTTGTATTTATTTGAGAAAAAAAAAAACAACTTTAACATTTGAAGGCGGTTTTGAGCGTGAAGCTAAAATGCTCTATGAAGATGGCATCATACCGCTGTCGCAGAAGGAACGCGAACTGCCGCCGGACTGGGATCATTTTCACCCCCTACTCGATGAGCTGCTATACCGCGTGCCAATGTTGAAATCTTCAGTACTCGATCGCTTAACGAACTCTTTGGAGGCTTTTTCGCCCGATTGCAAATGGATATTGGGTGAAGCGCCCGAAATACAAAACTACTATGTCTCCGCCGGCATGAAAACTATAGGTGTCTCAGCAGCAGGCGGTATTGGGCGTGCGCTCGCCGATTTGATAGTAAAGGGTACAACATTTGTGGATCTGCACATTTTGAATATCAGCCGTTTTCTGGGTTTGCATAATAATCGTAAATTTTTGCGTGATCGCTGCAAGGAGGTGCCGGGCAAACATTTTGAAATCAATTATCCGTTCCATGAATTCAAAACTGGACGCAATTTGCGTATGTCACCCATCTATCCAGCGCTCAAGGAAGCGGGCGCAGTCTTCGGTCAAACGATGGGCTACGAACGACCCAATTATTTCGATCCGAATGACAAGAAGGGTAATATAAAATCTCTATGTTGGTATGCTAAAATGGAGTTAAAATTAATTCAGTTCACATTCAACAGATGAATTTGGCATAACAAGCTTTCGCACCGCCGAAACGAAAACCTTCGGTAAACCGCCCTGGTTCGACCATGTCGCCAACGAGTACAATGCCTGCCGTGAGCGTATCGGCATCGCCGACTATAGTTCGTTTACCAAATATGATCTATGGTCGAAGGGGCATGAGGTTGTCGATTTACTACAATATCTATGTTCCAATGATGTCGATGTGCCGGTGGGTTCTATTATACACACGGGCATGCAGAACCATTTTGGTGGCTATGAGAATGATTGTTCAATAGCGCGTCTATCGGAGCGGCAGTGAGTAGTACTAAGAGTAGGCAGCGTAAAATTGTATAAAAAAATTAATTCCTTCCACCATTACAGTTACATGATGATTGCGCCCACAGTGCAGCAAACGCGTTCCATCACCTGGATACGCAAACATATGCCAAATCATTTAAGATCCGGCGTTAATGTTGCTGATGTCACATCGATGTACACCGCCATATGCATTTTGGGTCCCTACACACGCATTTTACTCTCCGAATTGACCGATACAGATTTGACGCCAAAGAATTTTCCATTTTTCACCTATAAAGTAAAGTATTCGTGACGCTTAGGGCATTTAGTAGTTAAATTTTGAAATCTTTTTCCTTCAAGGAACTCGATGTGGGCTTGGCCAATGGCGTACGCGTGCTAAATATTACACATACCGGCGAATTGGGTTATGTTTTGTATATACCAAATGAGTTTGCGTTGCATGTGTATACGCGTCTGTATCAAGCGGGACAGAAATTCGGCATACATCATGCGGGTAGGTGAAAATGAATATATATATGAATTAAACTATGATTTCCAAAAAAAAATTCCTCAAAAAAGGTTACTATGCCACACGCACCTTGCGCATTGAGAAATTCTACGCCTTCTGGGGACAGGACTTGGACACATTCACTACACCGCTAGAGTGTGGACGCAGCTGGCGTGTTAAATTGAATGTGAGTTAATTAAATATTTATTTGAAATAGATTTTTGTATATAATCTTCTACCTTTTCCCCCCACAACACACACCCACAGAAACCAATTAACTTCATTGGACGCGATGCATTGCTCAAACAACGTGAAGAGGGCGTTAGACGCATGTATGTGCAACTATTGCTCAACGATCACGATCATGAGGTCGATCTATGGTGTTGGGGTGGTGAGCCCATCTATCGTGATGGTAAATATGTCGGCATGACCACCACCACCGGTTATGGTTTCACCTTTAAGAAGCAAGTTTGTCTCGGCTTCGTACGTAATTTCAGTGAAGATGGCACTGAATTGCCCGTCACCAATGATTACATACTCTCCGGTCATTATGAGGTGGAAGTGGCCGGTATGCGTTTCGAGGCGAAGGTCAATTTGCATTCACCCAATTTACCAACGAAATTCCCGGACAAAGAGCGTGAGGCATATCATGCGACACGCGATAAACAAGGTCAGGCCGATTTGTTGTCATATGAGACGAAGTTTTGAATGGGGTGTGGGAAAAATGAAAAAATGAAAAAAATTAAAAAAAAAATATTAAAAAAATAAGTTGACATAACTAGCGAGCGTTTGTTGTGGCGGCAACAAAAGCACTCTTCTATAGATTTGTTGTTGTTGTTTAGTTATTAGTTTATTGCCTTGAAAATGTTTATTTCTATTTTTATTTACATTTTTTTTATCTACACATACGCTTCAATATTGATTTATATAATGTTTATTGCACTTTATTGTTATTATTATTTTTGTTATTGTCTCGTAAGCATTTTGCATAATATTAGTTACTTAATTTATTGTCATTTGGTTCCTAGAACTTTTATCAATTTTTTTTTTGCATTTTAAAATTGTTATTTGGACGCAAAAAAAAATCTCAAACACACATTAATAAGAATATCAGCTTATATACAAACATTTATTATTAATAATCTTGCATAAAATATATTTAAAATAATTTGAAAAACAAAAAATTACTGTTATTGGCACTCGAAAGTCTGATCTGAGCATTGCATTTATCAATAAGCTAAATTTAAAACTTTTTTGTGGCAATATTTATATGAAATTCCAAAAACAAAAAACTCATTTTTGGTATAAACAAAATTTTGAAATTTAATTTTGAATAAACTGCAGTTCAATTAAATGGAATTTGAAAAAAAAACACACAAAACGTATGAAAAAATTCCTCTCAAATTATGCATACACAATACATACATATACATTGTATTTCAATATAATTATGTATGAATCAAGCAAGTGTCCTTTAATTGAATATGCGAAAAAAAAAAAATGAAAAAATATATGTATATTTATGAAAACTGAAAAATGAAAAAATATATGTATATTTATGAAAAAATTAAAATTCAAGTAAATAAGTTTTTAAAATTTATTGTGTGTAAAATACTTTCTACAAACATATGCGTACTTGAGAAAAAAATATCGAAAAAAAATATAATTTTTCAAAAAAAAAATTATACTAACCCAAAAATTATCATCAAAAATGTCACACAATCAATTTTATACAAATCTCAATGCCACAAAACAAAATTTTCCGCTATCAAATTATGCTAGCTAAAAATTGTAATCAAAACTTTCTCTCAAACAAATCTAACCTAAAAATTGTAATGAAAACCTTCTCTCAAACAAACTTAACCTAAAAATTGTATCAAAATTTTCTCACAATCAATTTTATAATAGTCTCAACGTACGCTAACCTAAAAATTGTAATCACACCCTTCCCTCAAACAAATCTAATCTAAATATTGTAATCAAAATCTCCCCACAATCATTTTTATAGAAATCCCAAATCTACAAATAAAACTTTATCGCAATCAAAAGTATGCTAGCCTGAAAAATGTAAACAAAACCTCTCAGTCAAGCCTAACCTAAAAATTGTAATCAAAATTTTCCCACAATCAATTTTATACAAATCTCAATTCCACAAATCAAAAGTTTTCGCAATCGAAAGTGCGCTAACCAAAAAATTTTAATGAAAACCTTCCTCCAAACAAACCTAACCTAAAAATTGTAATCAAAACCTTCTCATAATCAAACCTAACCTAAAAATTGTCATCAAAATTTTCTCACAATCAATTTTATACTAATCTCAATCCCATAAATTAAAAATTTTCGCAATCACAACTAAGCTAGTCTGAAAGTTGTAATCAAAACCTTCTCTCGATCAAACCTAACCTAAAAATTCAAATCAAAATTTTCCCACAACCAATTTTAACTAAGCTCAATTCCACTAATCAAAATTTTTCGCAATCAAAAGTATTCCAGCCAAAAAAATGTAAAGAAAACTTTCTCTTAAATAAACCTAACCTAAAAATTGTAATAAAAACTATCTCCCAAACAAACATAACCTAAAAATTTTAATCAGAATTTTCCTTCTAACGAGCACACCGAATTTATTGATCTTGTAAAAATACTTAAAATTATATTTATAAATTTTATAGTCTGCTCCTAACCTCACATTTTTTGCTCAAATGTAATTATTGAATATATTTATAAAATTGTAATAAAGTTTGTAGAAAATTAAAGAAAAACCATGCTTTATTTAACCAAAGGATTTTAAAACTTTCAATGCTCAAATTGAAAAGCTCTCTGAGAGAGATATTTTCATTCACCCAGGCGCTTTTCCAAAAATTTACTGCCAACTTGAAGTGAAATTAGAATTTTCTACAGTTAATCTTCTGTTCTCAAAGTCAGTCAGATACAAATTTGATTCCGCAATG
The DNA here is from genome assembly GCA_030068015.2 of Neoceratitis asiatica. Taxonomy (NCBI): domain Eukaryota; kingdom Metazoa; phylum Arthropoda; class Insecta; order Diptera; family Tephritidae; genus Neoceratitis; species Neoceratitis asiatica. The sequence goes on along the minus strand of CM061525.1, from coordinate 90,513,757 downwards.
GAGTAGCAGCAGCCAACTTTCTCCTCCATTCCTAGCCGAGCTCCACATGGAACTAATCGAAACCTTCTAACTCAGGAATTCATCGGCAAATCATTTCATTCGCTCTCGTCAGAAACTCACGAAGGCAATACTATCTAAAAGTGCATTTGGAGAACCATTTGTATCGCTAGCTCCACAGTGTGTCGCTGAAGACCATAACTTTCAAAAGTCAGCTTTATTGACTCCTAATTTATTAACACTCTTCTAAACTTGTGCTGGACTATCGCTGATCTCTGCAGGAGATGATGAAAAAAAAAGCCCGGACACAGGTACACAGAGAGGAAACTCTGAAGTAGATGAAATTTCCTTGGAAATCACGCCCAAGCAGAATCTTCTCATTAAAGCACGCATTAGTGAGACTTCCAAAGCCAGCAAACTGCTCCGAAGAGAACTTTCTTATAAGTAGACCCCATCAAAATGGACTCACTTCTTGGTTTGTATAAAATCTAGACAAACTTGGCTGAAATGGGATCGAAATGGTAAGTCATCTCCATTGCAGCACTGTGGGGTCTGTGATACGCAGCGTGTTGATTTTCTCCATACTAAAGCTGTTCACACGATACCTACTCCTTCCGCATATCGAAATACCTATCCCATATACGATATGTATGGCGTTTATCTCACTTGCTCATCTCTACTTCAAATGTTTATAGGGAGAGCGTTCAAAAAGTTCCAGAGAAAGCGCACGAAACACCGATATCCGGCGAAGCAAAATCCATAAGTTCTGCTACTCCACCGCACTGCTGTCAATATAGCGAGTTCTCACACCACGAAAGCTGCGAAAACCCCACATTTCCCCGTTAGAAGTTAGAGTTGCTTTAAGAAATTGATTTTCCTCAACACTCGGACATCCAATCAATTGATTTTGTGCTGCTTAAAGTCGGAGCTAGCAGGTATATATGAGAACGTAGACGTTTGTGTTCATAGTTAGAGTGTCCTTGCCTGGGAATAGGTCATTTAATAGCATTTTCTGTCTTTGAGTCTCTGTCTCTGGGTTGTGGGATCTCAAAATACGACTCGCCAGGTACAGAGCTTATGATTCTGGTGCGGTGAGCGCGGATGCCCGTTAGGTAACGTCATAAAATGACTATAAAATGACACTCAAGGTCTTTCTAAGGTCTATTTTGGCAAGAGCGAACTGAGCAGCAGCTCTAGATCGACCGGCACAGAGTCACACAGTCTGCGAGCTCAAGTCTGAGTCCATTTCTCTTTACAAAAATCTAATTTTCAACTGTTTTTCCAACAAAAATTCTCAATATCTCTGTCAGCACACAAAACCCCAAAGATGCCTTGGAAAAGTATAAATATATACATAAATCAAAGCGCATGCATATTCCGTTATGTATAACGGTTTTTGCACTATCGACTACATAAAAAATTAGCTTCCTTCCACAAGAATATCCTTGTGCTACAAGTGCCCCTGTCCTATTTCGGTGGCTGTGTCGTTGCAGCTGCAGCTGCTGAGTTGCATACATACATACATACATATATGTATATATATATATATAGCGTGCAATAACAAAGACTGCACTAAATATTAGTATACAAATCGAATAGAGAAAACAAACACAAACACAAACACACACACACACACACACACATAAATATTTCATATGCATACATGCACCGTGTGCCACACTCACTTGGAAAGCTCGTCAGACCCGGAAAAATTCTCTATACTAAAAGCGAGACGCAGCAGTTTGATCCAACCCAGCAGCGGCCCACCCACCCCCACAATGGCAATGAGGTGGGACAGTCAGGTCAGCGTGCTCCCTTAGCGCTTTCACAGTAAGCTCAGCGACCTGAACGGCACAAGCGCTCTAGTTGTGCATGCATACATACACTTGTATACTTTTTTATATGTATGTGTGTATGTATGCCGTATATGGTTGGCATGATTTGTAAATAAACATTTACCAAATTTGTTTATATTATGTAAAACATGCAAAAGCAATGAAAACGCGCCAAAATTCATGGGTGTAATGAAAGTTTGTGTGTAGACAGACATACATACAGACCAAAAAATATATATGTAGATACATATGCATACGAAGGCACACTCGTTGCGTTATGTGGAATAAATAAATGAAAAATTCTTGTTGGAACGCAGTGACGCGACGGGTATTGATGGAGTTGCCACTGAGCTTGGGTAGGTTGGTACGACACGCAAATGTTTGCCTATAAATAGCGTACGCTGTAAGGGCAAGCACGTAGGCAAGTGCCGAAAAGAGGCATATATACATACATATATATATGTATATGCATGGAGATATACTTACATACTCGTATGTATATGCAACCTCCACAGGGTATAATATACGCGCTTCTCCAGGTTCGCACAAAAACTTTCAATCAGCACTCAATTTCCAGCAAATTTTTCATGAACAACAATATTTCCGAACTCTAAGCCAGTAGCGCTACTGGTATTACACGAAAATTCCCAATATTTTTGAAAATCAACGAGGGCTTGCATGGACTGTCAACTGTCAAACGTTGCTTTTTCTTGATAAAGTTCTTATTATACCAATCAAGCCTTCCTTCTAGCTCTCTACCGAAACCAATTTTTACTCTACCCTAACATCCACAACTCGGCGGCCGCGATAGCCGAGTGGTTAGCATTGCGTACTGACATTCGGAAGGCCTGGGTTCGAGCCCAGGTTCGAGCAACATCCAAAATGCTAGAAAAAAAAATGTTTCTAATTGCGGTCGCCCCTCGGCAGGGAATGTCAAACCCTCCGAGTGTATTTCTGGCATGAAATAAAGCTCCTCATAAAAATCAAATCCATCAGCCGTTCGGAGGCGGCTTAGAATAAACTGTAGTAGGTCCCCCTCCATTTGTTGGTAAAAACATCAAGACGCAAAAACCACAAATTGGAGGAGGAGCTCGGCCGCAAATCGCTTCAGCGGTTACAAAGCGCCAAATATATATATATATATATATCATCCAAAACTAACTCTGACTGTAAAGTCGACACTTCAAAACTGCTATATTTTGCGAGAGAATGGCCGTTTTCGAAGAACTCAGTGGCAAATATCGCGAACTCTGCAGTTTAATTTTGTCAAAATCGAGTATTTGCTAGCGGGGATAGATCAAGCGGCTCTTTGACAGCCTAACTTCTTGCATCACGCTCTTTTCGGAAGAGCATTGATCTCATATTCTTCTTCTCCCCTATCATTAGCGAATGCCGTATCGTGTACTTTTAAAGCTGGTTTATTGCCGTACCCGAGCCGGTATTCGCTTGATAAGAGTGCACCTTCTAGGGTTAACCATGCAGCTCGTATTATTTTCGCCATCATTACCACCATCTGACGTCTCGTTTGATTAATTAATCAGTTGATTGAGGAGTAGAACGCGAGCGGTCAAGAGCACGGCCACGCCATCCCATTGAGTATACTGTGCTCGTCTGCGTATCGATTTGATGAGAAGTTTTCATCTAATCCAACCAAGCGTATCCACCCATCTCCATAAGGCTCGAGCTGGGAGCAAAGTGAAAGATGACGTCTCAATTGTCTGAAGGCGAGCCAGTCGCGTAGTAGGTGTTCCAGCGTGTACTACCAAAGGATACGGAGAAGCTCTTTCCATTTCTAGCAAGAATGTGATGTTTGATCTGTCAGAAAGTTGCTCATTTACCGCGATTATGAGCAAGTTGGTTAGTTTGAATGTGAGCCCCGAGTAGTTGTTGTCATTGTTGTTGTAGCGACTTGCTCAACCCCGACTAAGAGCAGAAAAAGTTAGTCTATGTCATCGAGGTCATCTAACGTGAGCTCTAGGAAACGAACTATTTCGACGGGTTCGGACCAGAGTGGGATGAGTGTTAGATAGGTTGGTTTTAGTGCACTCAGGACATACTCTAAGTAGTCAAGTCGGAGTCGAGTCTGGGTAAGTAGGAATTGAGTCTACTACAGTATACAGACATTAATTGTGCCCTGAGACAGCTGGTGTAATGGCTAGATTCCGAGTAAGCCATTCAAGGGAAGTGAATTTATAAGGTTGTTGACCTATTCTCTCTGAATGGTGTGCAGGTGTTGTCGGTATATCGTCCAGTTCAGCGGTTCTCTTCGGAGGCGCTAAATGAAGTTCATTAAGTCGTGTACTCCTTTCCTGACGTGCCTAGACGGTGGTTCGGCTTCTCCACTATAACATCCTAGTAGATATTGCTTACCCAGTGCGACATTGTGCTCTAGGAGCACAATCCTTTCTTCTCATTACAGCTTCTGGTGAGTTTTGGTGCGTATGAGACATCATTAGGTTTCTATTTAAGACCCTCAGAGTGGTGTTTTAAGAGGCTTCTTCAGCTGCGTCTTGCTAGTTCTCGGCGTCGAGATCGACGCAGCGGCCGGCCGATTGCTTTATAAGATGTTTGCTTAACATTTCGGAGTTTTGAATTTGGCCTCGAAGCTCTACTCGATATCTATCGACCACTCCTGTAATTCATGGTCCACCTCTTCAACACACATGGTAATGAGATTCCCACAATATATACAAACTTACCTCATTACCACACTCTGAAGAGAGGACGGGATTATGCTTTCCTTATATTTTTGAACGGAGCCGCTTTTAATATATATTTTTACGCTGCCGAAATCACATACACACCGCGTTCTTATCATCCACAAACGCATACATACATATAAGTGTTCCAAAAAGTACATAAGTCGTACATATGTACCTATATGGAGGCAGCATTATGTGCGAGCTCGCTGAATTTCCTCCACTGCCACTGTATGTATGTATGTAAGTTTTTGAGCTCATAACTTGTCCCAGACCATGGCCAACTTTTTACGCGAATAATATGTATGTACGAAATGGAAACGCAGAAAAAGAAGAAGAAGAAAAAGGACAACCGATCGATATTTCCAGCGCAGTCGAACGCAACGAAAGCTGCAGAACAAAAGCAGCGTATACATAGGGACAACAACTCCAACACCAACGTTGTTGGATACAAGAAATGTCATGCGAAAATGTCTCTACCTGCAGGCGCACCCCCATCCCTTCTACGCGAAGCAACCCCGGGTTTTTGGGTCAACGCATGCGCCTTCCGCATGGCGTACTTCCGGTGCAAGCATGGGGTGGTTTTCGACCGGGTGGGTGGGTGGTTGATTGGTTAGAGATTTTTTTTTTTTTGCTCTTAACGGTATACAGAAATTTTGCACGTATACTCAACAACAAATACTACAAATATTATGAAATCCAAAACCAGAATGAGGCACTATAGGACAATAGGTATAGTAAAAAATAGTAAAGACGCAGAAGAAGGTGAGCTAAGGAAGTGGGCAGAAAAGAGAGCGTGTGTATCCACCGCGGTTAGATTGTTAGGAAGCAGCGCGACAAAGCAGAGAAAGCAAAGCCTCTGGATGGGTAAGGTGTGCAAAACAGGTCAATGAAGCGTAGGAGCGAAACAAAAAATCGATATTCGGAAGTATTTCTTATTGTTGTTGTAAGTGTATAAAATATGTATGTATGTATTCGTTAAATATTATAAATTTCGGGGATGATGCTGAGATGACAGTCCTTGACCGAATATAAATCTGTGTCGTTCCGGCTGTGCGTTGCCCAAGCCGCTGCGAGCATATTCATTTCAACTATTTAGGATTCTTCCCATTGTTGCTATTATTGTATCAGAAAATTGTTTTTGTTTAGGTAATTTTGCAACATATTATCGAAGTGGACTCTCAAAGTGATGGCTGTGTCGGTTATGTAATGCTGACTATGTGAGATATGTTAGTTTCGAGCCTTAGTTACTTGGGGTTTTGATAAGGGGAGGTATTTTCAGTCCAAAAAAATACCCGAATTTGTTGTACAAGCGGCTTGTCTCACTTATGTTCACCCATATTACCCATTACCAGTAGCAGAGTTGCTGATCCATCTCTGAACCGCGCAGATTTTCCCTTACAAGACAAGTTTTGAAGCTTTGAGCGGTGCGGGCACTAATTATTGCTTATTTTTGAGGTTAGCTACTGGTTACTGGCTCATGAACATTTAGCCAATTGAGCCCACGACTTTGCGCTATTCACGCGCTACGTGTTTAGAGCACCCAAAGCATTTTAAAAGCAATTCAAAAGGACTTCCCTCTCCGTGGCTCCTGCGGGTTAGGGTTTCAAGAATTTACACGCTGTAAGGAGTGACTGTCTTAAGAGGCGACTAAAATCCAATAGTTCCCGCGCACCAGTTGGGTCTTTTTAAACGGAACGACTCGGATTTTCATCCCGCCAAGGACTGTCACTCCCGTAATATTCCACGAAACCCAGTTTGGGGAATTTTTAAGCGGTTACAACAACAACAACAAGGAGAACCACCTCCACGTACTTGCTTGAAGTACTGAATTTGCATATTTTGTGATTACTAAATACATGGCGTATTAGCCTGGGCGCCCTTATAAGGCAAACTATTCCCCCCATCCTCTAATCTACGTTCAGCCGGTCACCTCTTCTTTCACAACTGGTGCTTCTGGTGAGTTTTGGCGACGAGCTTCGTTAGTAGCTCCAACGTCTGCCACTGTCTTGTGCTTTAAGTTCAATTATATCCGCCGTTTTTAGTTCTTTCCTTCACGCTTTTGTGCGTTTAACTGACCCTACAGCTGCTAAAACAGATAACCTGCATGCAAGAGAAATGGACGCAGAGCATCACGCATTAGCAAGTTTATCAAGCATCCAATTGATACTAGTTACTCAAGTTGCAGCTGCTAGAGCAACAACGAAACTCGTTGTAGAGAATTTGGTGCGCAGCAAAAAAGAAATGCTTCTTTTTACACGTTTCACGTCTCTGCTACTTTCGTGCTGCTGCTGCTGCTGCTGACATTCTAGGGTAGATGAACTTGTACTTGCTATTTCTCTACTCGTCGGACGGTCGGTCCATTTGCTCGTCGCTCGGTGAGTCGGTCGGTTGGTGGTATGCCATATATTTAATCGCAGCAGCAGCAACTATGTTGCTGACAATCACTTACGGTTCTACGCAAATTTTGCAAGTACAAAAACAAAACAAAAACCAATTTGAATCGTTTGCAAATTCATTGCCGATTGTTTTAGTTCGTTCATGCGTGCTTGCTTGCTCTCATACTAGCATTCTCTCCCACTCTCTCTCTCTCTCTCTCTCTCTCTCTTCATCGCTATTACACGCCTCACTCTCCTTTCACACACACCACAGCCTTGGAATTTTGCTGCAATTCGCAACTAAAAAAAAAAAAAAAAAAAAACATTTTGCTGACACTCTGTGTAATGTACTCGGCTGAGTGTGCATGTGTGTGTGTGTATGGATGTGTGGCCAGTAAAACTCTCACGCTCCCCATTTTGAGGCATAACAAACGCACTTCGCAGACTCGTTTGAAGTTTTTATGTAGTCATTAAGGTGGGATTACAATGGACATGACTTTTCCTGCGTCGGTTTGTTTTTTGTTATTGTTGTTTTTGTAATGTTTAACTTGGTTTTCATGGTTTCAGTTAATGATTTCGCTTAACTTAACGGTGTTTTTTTGTTATTATTCTACCATTATTATTGTTCAGAGGCGTTGACATTGTATTTTTTATGGCTTATGCTCGGGGTTGTGTTCTCCAGGTCTCATTAATCTCAATTCAAACATTGTAAGGTATGAAATGCAACTCTGTGTTTGTCCAAACTACAGATGTGCATATGTATGTATTTTTATTGAAGAGCCCTCGATGTCATGCCATGAAATACACCCAGAAAGGTTGAGATCAGCTTCGGAGGTGCACAAGCGCAATTTCCATTTCATGTGTCAAAACAAATGCAAGCCAAAAAACAGAAAATTTTCGCTCAACTCACGCAGTTAAACATTTTCCTTTTCATTTTTTTATTAAACCACTCATTCATTTGCACACACACACCAACAAACACATTTTGTTTGTACATATGTATGTGTGTATGGCAAGCCAGTGATAATATCTATTGAATATCTCTATAAAGCGGTGGTCAGGTGCTGCTCTGACGTCACTAAGCCGCTTTTTATTATAGATCGTGGCATACTCTTCATTCAACCAGCATACATACATACATACGTGTATGTGTGTGTATGCGTGTGTGTATTAAACACACAGCTCCACTTACTCACTAACTGACTATTTGTCTAGCCCCAAACATGTTTGCATCATGCTAAGCGAGTTAAATATTAAGCCGTTACGTATTCAAGGTCTACAAGCGTGCAAGTATCTAAACGAGTTTATTTTTATAATACACACATATACACGCCACATGTACGTATGTGTACACAGGTGCAAATAAACGCATACATTGGTAGTTGCAATTATGTACATATGTATGTATATGAAACCTGTATGTGAATGAATTATTGAGTTAGACGAGCAGGTATTTTCCCACAGAGCAGTAGTGTGTAGACTAAATAAAATGAAATGAAAAATGTTTCATATTGGAGGAAAGGTGGTAGAGTATTTAATATAAATGGTGATCCAAGTAGAGGTAGTTTTTTCAATGTCCTTTTTTGACAGATCAACCGTGAGTCGTGTCAAGCTGATTATGGTCAACTTTTGGTCAACATAAACGACCTACTGAGCGTACTATTCGCAACCTACCATCCCCCATCTTGAGACCCAATAATCATTATTGGATAATATTCGACCGAATAGACCACAGACCACGTCCAACATGCAGTGAAGAAAATTTAGCGGCCGTAGCTGTGTGGTGTACACGAAGATCGTGGTGGATAGTCGATTCGGCGCCGTTCGCAGCAACTCGTACTGACGTATGCAACGACTTGACGCATTTTACGTCGAGATCTTAAATTGAAAGCGTACAAAATACAGCTTGTGGAAGAAAAAGTTCCAACAAGATCCGCCGTTTTCGAGCCAAATTTTGTTCAGCGACGAAGCCCATTTCTGGCTCAATGGGTAGGTAAACAAGCAAAATTGTCGAATTTGGGACGAAGTGGCAACCTGAAGAGATTCAAGAGCTGCCATTTCATAAAGAAAAAAAAATCGGTTTGGTGTGGTTTGTGGACCGGTGGAATCATTGGTCCATATTTCTTCAAAAATGATGACGGTGAGAATGTAACGGTCAATGGCGAACGTCATCGCGCCATGATAACCAACTATTTGATACCTGATATTGAAGCTCGTGATCTTCGTAACATTTGCTTTCAAGAAGACGGCGCTACATATCGCATCTATCAATGGATTTATTGAGAGAACACTTCGGTGAGCAGATAATTTCACGTTTTGGGCCGGTCGATTGGCCACCAAGATCGTGTGATATCACACCGTTAGACTTTTTCCTGTGGGAGGGATATGTGAAGTCTAAAGTCTATGTGGACAATGCCGCTTCGATTCAGGCCTTGGAGCAAAATATCACGCGTGTCATTCGCCAGTGCTACCAGTCGAAACGCTCGAACGAGTTATCTAAAATTGGACTCAACGGATGGACCATCTGAGACGTAGCCGCGGCAAACATTTGAAAGGAATAATCTTTAAAAAAAAATTAATGCCAAAGAATGTTCTTTCGAATGAAAAGAAACACTCCCCATTAAATTTGTAAATTCTATGTTTTTTCTTCAAAAAAGTAGGGAACCTCAAAATGGATCACACATTAGTTAATCGTAGCAACAACATTATTAGAAAAATTCAATTATTGAGATACGTGCTTGTAATAATGATGGCGTTAAGGTCGTTTTTTAACCAAATCAACTCGTTTTTTACTGCCTAAGATGTAGGTGAATGTTATAAATTCTTTGAAACCGCGGTTAGACCATAGAAATTCAATTTTGGCTTGTTCGAAATAACGCTGAAGAGAAATATTGCCACGGTTGTAACCTGAACAAGTTTTTTCATTGAGAAAATATACTTGCTTATGTCATGTTCTTATAGTATTCTATTTTTGATTTACTTATATTCCACTTGTGATATTTCGCTAGCATACAACGCCGAACTTACTATATTCCACTTCCGATATTTTGGATAACAATTAGCAACAATTATCAATGTACATATGTACTTACTTTTCACATTCAAATTCAAAACTTATTTGCAAAGCTCTTCATAAAAAGTACATAAACTAGATAAGTTTCTATTTATTTAAGCTCGTGATCATCAATTATTATACAAATCCGAAATTTTTCATACTTACACACATTCATATACTTACAAAATGTACATATGTAGATAGATATGTGTATGTACAATAAGTATACGACGATTATCAGCAGACTCCAAATGGCACCAACTGGGCCCACCACGAATTCCACACATTCCCAGGTACATGCATACATACAAATAAGCACAGATACATATGTATGTATGTGTTTATACAGCGCTGCAAATAAAAAAAATCATATAAATATATTTACTTAATTATCTTATGAGTATACTATTGCTGTATGGTCACTGAAGCTTGTAGTAAAACGTGACAGACAAAAAAGAATCTCGCTAAGATGATGTTAACGATTCCAAAGAGCATATTTTCAACACACCATTAACTATTTTCTTGCGCGTTTTATCACTTGCCTGTCGCCGCACACACCTCCTTTCCGCTTGCAACACTCACTAGCGTTATTTTAAATTAATGAAGAGTAACAATACATAACGGCGGCTGCCTGCTAGCATTTCCCTACCGCTCTCGGGCACTCACTCTCTCTCTCTCTATCGCTCTACAGCTATGTTTACCTCTTCTCGCACTCCACAATGCTTTTGTGCTTAGAACTATTTTTTAATGTTTTGTTTATTTTTTTCCTTTTTCGTTTTTTCTATACAATTTTATCGATTTCTGCATCATTCGCATTCGTGTCCAGTCAATCGTTCATTGCCTCGTTAAATATGTATGTATGTATACAGGCATACAAATACAGCGACGACTTGAAATACTTATGCAAATAATAAAAAAAAACCGCACTAAAAGCGATTATGACGCGCCGCGCCTCATATATGTACATTCATACAAGCATATATGTAAGTATAAATATCTACAAAAGTACTTAAATACCAGCTGGCGTTACATATGTATCTACAACTATTTCTGCAAGTGCTTGTGCGCTCATACGAAAACCAGTTCTCCTCCCAGCATCTTTTTCAACCAACTGCTTACATTTCCATACATACATATAGATATGTACATACATATATAGTTGCCATCGTCATCGCCAGAAACATAGCACGAAATCACTGTTTTTAGTCAGATACATACATACATACACATATCTAAACCTGCACGCCAGTTTGCCTGTAGTTCGCCCACCCAATCGCTTCACTCATTTTTCCCTCGCAAACAAATGTATACGCACGCTTCCAGCCTGCCGCACCTCAGCTCACCTAGTGACGTCACAAACGATCGTTAGTAAAACTGGTTTTCGAAACGAGTGTTGAAATGCGCATTGTTGCAATTGTTGTTGCAATTGTGTTTATTTTTTATTTTCTTTCTTTATTTACACATTCGCCATATTCTGCCAACAACACACCCAATCGATAAAACAATAATCACAAGCTGAACTTGATTGTTATTGTTGTGCTGACTAGGTGGTGGTGGTTATTTAGTGTATGTACGTGCATATGTACATATATGTTTGTTTGAATGTAATGTGTTTTGAAGCCGGTTTTCCAGACTGGTTTCTCAAAAGTTAAATACACAACATTGGTGACGTCACTGCACTAAATGCGCATGCCATAGTCGTTTTGGCAACGTAGCTGTAGACTAAATTGCGGTGCATCTGAACAGTGGGTCAGACGCATGCGAAAATTAGACATTGAAAAGTTGAGAAAAACTAGTTTGAGGAATCGTAGTGACAACCAACATTTTCGATATGTGATAACTCGTCTACCGTTGTGAAGACGTTGATCATAATCTATTGATTAAAAAAATCAAAATGTCATCTGCAACTGTTGAATTTTCTTCTTCTTCTTTCTCTCCTTTTAATTGGCGTGTATACCACTTATGGGATTATAGTCGAATACACAATAACCCGCCAGCCCTTCGTTTGACGCCAGTTGGAGACACCAAGTGAAATCAGGTGCTTCTCCACCCGTTCTTTCCATTATAGTGTGTGTCTTCCTCTTCTTCTACTTACACCAGCGTATACAGAACCAAAGCTTTAGTACTTTCATCCATACGGGCAACATTGCCATAGCCAGCGTAGCCATTCGCTAAGTTATTGCATATCCATGTCATCTTATATCTAATACAGCTCATCGCCTCATTGGCTACTGTATTCTCCTTTGCTTGTACGTAAAAGTCAACACAACTTTCGCAAAGCCTTTCTCTCAAAAACTAAATATCAACGCTCACACTTCTACGCCGTTTAGCGCCATTCTCGTGCGACTTGTAGAGTTTGATCTTTGTTTTTCGTTTTTTTTTTTTTTTTTGACGCTCTCATATAGAAAATTGTTTCATTAATGGAGATATTCCTTCAATATTTAGCTCTGCAGCTTTTATTATTTTCTCCATCATTAGTTTGAAGAAGTTACACGATAAAGAGTCACCTTATCAGAAAGCTAGTTTAGTATTCAACCGCTAGGTGATCTGCTTCTCGATACTGATGAAGCTGAAGTGTTGCCTAGCGTTAGTTCCCCCAGCTACATATATTTTGCGGGGATACCAAGTTTAGACTTAGCGGAGTAAAGGCAGCTCTTAGTCGTTATTGAGGAAAACATTTCCTTGGCGAAGAGGAGGACACATTTGAGTAGTTAAATTTATTTGAGATCTAGAGAGAGCAATTGTGCTTTATTTTGCTCCATCCATTTATGTACTTTTGTAGTGGAACTGCCTCAACCAGCCGCTCCAGTGGGATTCAACAATTAGTTACTCGCGTCTTGTGAAGCCATTCGCAATATATGACTATTTTTTCCACAAAATTTTGTATTTACTTTCGCCTAGTTATAAATAAAAATTAAAATATTTTCGTATTTATTAAAAAATGTTTTAAAATTTATGTAAAAAATAGGAATAAACGAAAGAAATCCATCAGAAGTTATCGAATACAAAGAGTGCGCCAAGCACAATTCCGTTCCCTGCAGTCATAGTTTATTAGAGAGACTTCAGCAAAAAGCACAGCTGATTATCAAAATCGATAACAACTCATCGAACGCCATCTTTCTTGGTTAGCTACTTTCCGATAGTAATATCGATATTATTAGTTTTTTGTATAAAATCGGCAGTAACTTTGAAACAAACATAAAATCGAACATTTCCGAACATTAAACTTCTTACGGAAAAGATTTTTTCCTTTACATTTGAAACCATGCAATGAAATGCTCTATCGACACCACCGTGCGGTGTGTGAGAACTGTACCTAGTACATAGCAATGGAAGAAGAAACCCGACCATGCGCAAATTACCACACATTCACAGAGACAACAGGAGAGCGTGTTCACAGCTGCAGGAAATATGTATGTACATGCTCACCAATACACTAAACCACATGGAATTCACGTCGTTTAGGAGGGATAGTTTTTTTTAACGACATCAAAGGCATATACATACATACATACATTCATATAAGACTACAATAAATACTGTATCAGCATTTTGCCAACTAACTACATAAATGGGAAGCATTTAAGGGCGCACCTTCCTGAAGAGCATAGTGAATATATATATGTACATAACAAAAAGGAGTTCATAAACATAAACATGCTATACACACGAACGAGTGATTCACAAAACTGCTGTGGCTCGACTTACTGTCCGTTGCTAGTGCGCCGCACTCTCTCCCTCTCTTCCACAGCGAGCCTTGTTGTGTACACACATTAGCTCAATCGATTGCTTTTAAAATAAAGGGCGAGAGAGCTACAGAGAGGACTGCGAGTTGGAATACTATTGTATGTACATATATAGTATATAGATAAGAATAAGCAAAGAATAAACCAAATATACATATGTACATATATGTATGTACGTACATACTCTTGAAATCAACAAGAGTATACAATGAGATAACACGCAAGGCGATAAGGCAAAACGGCAATTGAGGAAAGTTTGTTGAGTTTCGTGTAAGCGAAGGGGGTGGGGACGAACGGAAGGCCGCTGGCATCTTGTGATTGTGATGTACACATAAAGGGTGATCCAAGTAGTGCTGCTTTTTTCAATAGCTTGTTTTTTTTGACAGATCACTGCATGAGTAGTGTCAAGCTTTCATATTCAAAGCTGTTTTGTTCAGTATTATTTGGCATTTCATTGCGGAAAGACTTACGCCTGAACAACGTTTACAAATCATTCAATTTTATTACGAAAATTCATGTTCTGTAAAGAATGTGTTTCACGCGCTTCGCTCAACATATGGTCATCTTGAGACCATATGGGCTCTTGAAAAGTTCCAAGAAGATCCGACGTTTTCGAGCCAACATTTGTTCAGCGATGAGGCCCATTTCTGGCTCAATGGGTAGGTAAACAAGCAAAATTGTCGCATTTGGGACGAAGTGGCAACCTGAAGAATTCAAGAGCTGTCAATTCACTCAGAAAAAACAACGGTTTGGTGTGGTTTGTGGGCCGTTGGAATCATCGATCCACATTTCTTCAAAAATAATGCCGGTGAGGATGTAACCGTCAATGGCGACCGTTGTCGCGCCCTGATAACCGACTATTTGATATCTGAAATTGAAGCTCATGATCTACGCGACATTTGGTTTCAACAAGATGGCGTTGCCACTTCCACCATACATCGCATTAATCAATGGATTTATTGAGAGAAAACTTCGGTGAGCAGATAATATCACGTTTCGGGCCACCAAGAACGTGTGATAACACACCGTTAGACTCTTTCCTGTGGGGGATATGTAAAGTTTAGAGTCTATGCGGACAACCCTGCTTCGATTCAGGTCTTGGAGCAAAACATCACGCGTGTCATTCGCCAGTTACCAGTCGAAATGCTCGAACGAGTCATCGAAAAAATCGACTCAAAGGATGGACCATCTGAGACGTGGCCGCGGCCAACATTTGAAAGGGGTAAACTTCAAAAAAATAAATGCCGAAAAATTTTCTTTCGAATGATTGATGACATTTCCCATTAAATTTGAATTTTATGTTTTTTTTTTTTTTTTCAAAAAAGTAGGGAGCCCGAAATGGATCACCCTTTACATGTATGTACATACAAAAATATATATAAAATAGTTGCTGAGCGACTAAAAATGTTGTCACACACACACACATTCGAACCATTTTTCTGTTCAGTCTGTTTTATTTCTATTTCATTCTTTTTGTATCGCAACTTCAACGCTATCGTTCTATGTATGTAATGTTTTTGCTTGTTGTTGGACGAGTATTTGCCTTCATTCTGATAGCAGTTGTTGGTTGTTTTTGTTCTTGCCGTTTTTCGTGTGTATACTATGAATTTTTGTTTAGTAGGCACACACTCACACAATCTTTAGCGCTGCGTCGTCGTCGTCGTCGTCGTCGCCGAAACACGTCGTACAACGTGAACAATGCCAACGAAATCGTTCACATGTGTGAAATAAAAGCTGTGTAACGGCAAGCAGGCGCAGGGTGTGTAGGCGCATCGACCCACCACGTAACAACGTAAAGAGTAGCGCATTACAAACGAGCGATTGGTGTACAGTGATGAAGTTTGAATGATGGATGTGATAAAAATGATGCCACGAGAGAGCCTAAGCAAGATGTTTGAGTAGACGTCGGTAAATGGTGTTTCCTGTCTGTGCTCACGTTCAAACTCACTGAGTGATTATTAAAAGCCTTAAAGTATGCTTTACGCTGAGAAGGCAACATCTTGCTCAATTATTAGCGAGTTTTAAATGCAGTCCTGCCGTTAAGTTCTCTTTGCCTCTCACAACGTTTCAAGATTTAGGCTAAAAACCAGTGTCAGTCATTGCTTCTCTTGACCATTCGGCGCCAGTTAGGTACCCCACGTGTTATCCATGTTCTACTCCTAACCTTTGCGGGTTAGGGGTCAAGAATTTACCAGCGGTAAGGCCTGCCTGTCGCTAGAGGCGACTAAAATCCAATAGTTCCCGCGACAGGCGGGTCTATATACCGGAACGACTCGGATTTGTAACCGGCCAAGGGCTGTCACTCCCACAAAATTCCCCCAAAAACAAATTTTGTTATTTTTACGGTTACTACAACAACTGCAACAGCAGGTTCTCCACCTACACCTGTGGCTTCCAGCGTAATGGAGATCTTCCTCTTCCTTTGTCTCCAACGGCCACATAGAATACTTTCAAAGCTGGTATGTTTTCATTCATGATCACATCTGACGTGGGAGAGACCAAGATGCGAGTGCGTGGAATGTTTGTTGGGTAAAAAAAGGAATATTTCGCCTAATTCTCACTACCACAAGCATTCGTCGCTTGACTTCCTGCCTTGACTTGTAAAAGTTTGTTTGGAAAGAAAGTTTGGAAGCTACACGATAAAGACTCAACTAGTCTGAATTTTGGATGCTGCTCAGTATTCGAACCACTTCCATTCTCCTTATTCTAACAACCAAAGATACAAAATCGTTACAGTTCTTTTTTTTAGATCAAAAATTTGCCAACAATCACACCACTGTACCGCATACCAACTGAACGCTCGTGAGTATACAAATCAGCCACCTACCTACCAGTTAGCTAGCTAGCTAGCTAGCCAGCCAGTGAGCCAGTGAGCCAGAGCGAGGTGAGCCATTGAAGCAGATACCAAAAAACTCATACCAACTCATATACATACACGCCAAAGCAAGAGCTCCACGCCAAGCTAACCAGCCAGCTAACAACGGATACATTTTTCCCGACATTCAATTGAAATAATTTGTTATTTCGCAGACGGCATTCGAGGAAGACGCACATGCACGCGAGCGAGCGAGCGAACGAGCTATAATATTTAATTTAGTAAGCCAAAACGGGCGGACGCAGACGAGCAGAACCGTCGTAACAGTAGTGAGTGAACGCGTGTGAATGTTTAAGAGTTTTAGACGCCTGAAAGCAAAGAATTTGTGTATACTAGAGTATTCGATGAAGTGAAGTGTTTGGTATGTACATATGTATGTGCATACTACACACAGCACACGTACATATATACATACATACTTTGTATACGAAGCTGCTAAGAAAATAGTAGTTTGAGAATGGGCAGCAGCATAAAGGTGTGAAATTCAGAAAATAATTTTTATGTGGAAGAAGAAGAAGAAGAAGATGAAGTAAAAAACAAACAAACAAAAAACGAAATATTCTAAATAAAAATTCAATTTCAAACCACTGGAAGTATGTACATATGTACATATGTACATGCATAGCGTGGACCGTGTTGTGAAAAGTTAGCTTTGCTTGTGAGCATAGAATTTAATTAATTTAGCGCAAGTTTGTGTGTGTATACAGTCACTTTTTTTGTTATGTATATGTATTTAGTGACCTGAACTTTTGAGACGTGCGCGTATTTGAACTATTTGAAACGCTCCCGCGCGCTTCTACTTTAGATATTCTGTATACATTTTTATGTATGTTTATACACGTAGGGGCACATCATACATATTATTGCATAGATATACATTTATGTATGTAAATATATTTTTTTCTACGTACATATATACGTATAATTTTATATGTATTTTTTATGCGAAAATCGTGTCTATACGCTGCGCCACATTAGGAAATACATACATGACCGACCGTTAAATGTGCTTGCCGAGCTAAAACGTTTCTATGCTACTAGACGCCGCGGTCGCTCACTTCACATTTTATATATGTACATACATATGTAGTATGTACATAGCGCATTGTATGTGTGGCAGATACGATATTTTTGTAAATGTGTATGTATGTATGTATATTTTGTATATATACATTTTTCTGCTTGTATGCATGGTGAGGTACGTGAGCGCCGTGTTTTTTTGGCGTGTTTTGCTTTTGATATGATTTCATACATACATACATACATAGAATACGCTCAGTCACATCTAATTGGGGCGTAAAGTGTGAGGTGATAAAGCTGCTGCTGTGCTGTAACTTACATATTCGCACATACATATGTATAAGTGCATGCAAATATACATACATATATATGTACATATGTAACTTGGTAGTGTTAGTATAATTGTAAGCTGAGATAGCAACGCGTCGGCAATGAATCAATAATCTGAAATGCGCGGTGGAACGTGGCGGCGTCAGCAGCAGCAGTACCAGCAGCAGCAGCAAAGCGAGCAAATCAATAGATTTTTTTCCATTTCACAAGTATACATGCAATAAGCGCAGCACATTTGTGTGTACATACATATGTATTGTACTGCATATTTAACTAGTTTTTTTTTCGTTTCAATGCAATTCAGCAGATATTTTTAGATTGAGAACTCAGCAGCACTAATGTTTTTTTTAATGCAAAATATCGCAGTTAAAGCAGCTTGATTAACATAAAATTGACGATTTTTATGTAAAATACTTAAAAATAACGTTTAAGCGCGCTTAATACATTTATTTTTTAATTTTTTTTATATTTTTGTTTTATTATGCACGCATTTGACGCTTTGAACTAGTGCCAACACAACGGGTTTCCACAATCGATAACTTTTTGTATACAAAGACACACGATAAAATTTGTGCGCCCGCACCATTTATTGTGTACCTATGCGCTGAATAATTTTATTAATTCTTTGCTTATATATTTTTTGTTTTGCTATAGGATAAAATATACATATGTATTCATAGCGAAAGTGTTGTGTAAACAAGTATTAAAAACAAGCAACGGCCAAAAATAGCGTTGCGCTGTTAAATATTCATAAAAATTTACGCGAAAAAAGTGGAAAAAATAAAGAAAATAAACTCGCACACAAGTCGGCAAAAAAATAAACAAAACTACGTCAATGCATAAATTTCATCAAATCTTTGTATATATGTTACTGCATGTGTAGGTGCAACAGCAATAAATACGTATAAATAAAGAGAAAGAAAGTGAAAAAACAAAAACGAATGAAAATGGAAAATTCACAAACGCCGCATGTGTTGCGGCCAACAAAGTCAACGTCAACGTCAACGTCGTTAACAAGCAGCGGAAGTCAGCAGTTAAAGTGACTCTTGTTTGCCATGAACCTTCGTGTAAACTCAATCTAACGCGCCCCCTTTAATAAACTGTGGCACTCAATTATATAGTGTTTGCTTTACAAATACATTTAAATTAGTTAAAAAAAAAAACAACAACAAAGAATTGAACTTTAAATAGTGTTTATAGCGAATATAATTGTATGCTACAGCGACATTTGCGTACCTACCAAGCTGAAAGTGGATATGTGACACGCGTCTAATCGATTTTATACTAATAAATTTCATACATATATACATATATATATATATATATATATATGTAAACAATTTTGTGCAAAGAAAAATTGCAAATTTTGTGGCACATACAGTTTTTTTTTTGTTATTGCTAACCGGTTAAAAACAGGTCGAGTAACACAAACAAAGCGCGCTACGCGCAAAAAACAGATTGCCGCAACGCACGCCCCAGTTAAAAACGTGTTATACGCGCGCAGTAGCAACAATAAAAACATTAAACGTCAAGCAAGATCAACTACAACACCACATTCGCCGCTGCACACTACCAACACCCTCCTTTCCACAACAAAATGTCACTGCAAACCAAACGCCAGCACTGTTACCTGTGCGATCTACCACGTATGCCCTGGGCCATGATCAATGACTTCTCCGAGGCTGTTTGTCGCGGTTGTGTCAATTATGAGGGCGCCGATCGCATCGAACTCGTCTTGGATGCGGCACGTCAAATGAAGCGTCTCCATCAGGCGGCCAAACGTAGTCATGAAAATGGTGAGGTATCCATACAGCAACAACAGCAACAACAACAAGCGCAACAGCAGCAGCAACAACAACAGGTAGCGGTAGCCGCTGCACAAGCACAACATCGCAGTGTTAGCGGTGCGTCCATAAATGTGGGTGTCGGTGTTGGTGTTGTTGGACCGCAACAACAACAGCAACAGCAACAACATCATCATGGCTATGCGACACAACGCATTGGTCCACCACCACCGCAGGCGGCCAGTCTAATGGATTTCCCAGTGAAAATGGAGGCACACGACGCGAGCGTACGTCCAGTGCGGATCTCACATATGGCACCGCATCACATGTCGATGACGAATCGTGCAATGGCTGCGGCCACTGCAGCTGCAAATGTTGGTGTGGTTGGACCAGTGCCACCAGCGTTATCGGTGAATTTGAAACGACCACCATCCGATGATGATGATCATGGACATGTTGGCGATGGTGGGGGCGGTGGTAGTGGTGGTGGTGGTGGCGGCGGCGTCGGTGGCCCTGGCAATGGACCGAATCCGATGAAGCGCAGCGCTATTGATGATCCCAATGTACCACGTCCACCGCTAACACGCGGCGAATCTTTGCCAGCGGCCGTCTCATTTGTACCAGATCGACAGGCCAGTTTACGCGATAAACATCAACCAGTGCGTGCGCCATCGTTTGATGCATCATCCTTTAAGCCAGGAGGTAAGTTGTGGAAGAAGTTAAATTTTTTTTATTTATTTTTATTTTTTTGGAAATATCAACGCACAAAACTTTTGTATTATACTCATTAAAACAATCACATACATATGTACATTGGCATCTACACAGTTGTTGTTGTTGGTGAATAAATAGCTAGGATTGAGAGCAAATCATATTTCATGTATGTATGTACATATATCTTGATATTAACTCATAAATTATGCCCTTGTGATTTGATTGTGCGTCGTATCAGTGTCAATTATTCGGAATGTTGTTGTTGTTATTTGTGTGCTGAGAAATATTCGATTTCACCAGTTGTTAACATTTAATTAATTCAGTTCATAATTATGATATTTTTTTTACTACAAGATCATCGTCTAACGCTAGGAGTGCATTGAACAATCGAAAAATCGCTAAATGCTTGAAAAATCGATAACAATTCCCCAATGCATATATTCATTATCAGAACTAGATTGGATGTATAAAACATATTACCATAAACAAACAAACGAGTTTATTTTGACAGATAACATTTTCTGTACTATTTGATTTAGAAACCCTACAAAAGATAACGTTGAATAAATTCAGAGAACTTCTCAACTCCTTAAGGAATAATTTATGTATATTTCCGACAACTGCGGCACATTTTTTTTTATAATTTTTTGTGTGTGTGAGTAAAACATTTTCCAAATATTTACACACTATTTTATAAATATATATACATTTCCGTTTAATAAAAATGTTAATATTTGAATAATTGATAACGCACGGGTGGTACGTTTACTCGTACGTGATAAGATTACTTTTGTAGATAAGAGAAAGTTGTGGATGAACTGCACCGCTGATAAGGCTGTTAGTTCAGATAAAGATAATAAAAGCGACAAATGTACTGAAAAAATTGTTATAATATTTAATTAAAGTTCGTTGCTACAATAAAATTATTTCATTTTCTTTATGACGGTTAATTAAATGGAAATTAAAAATGATAAACAAACTTTTTTGTATAGCAACTTCCACGGGATTATTGTTAAGAGTGGTTGAAATGAATTTTCCGAGTCGTTTAACTTTGTCTGCATTTTAATTTAATTCAAATTCTACTAAATCACTAACTGATACACATTTTATAGTGTTAGTAATACACATTTTATAACCAAATACGGGAATATGGTGCAGACAATGCTGATTAGTGGTATCGATCAGTCAAACACACTCTTTGGAATTATATCTTGTGTGAGATTTGGATGAAATTTACTAAAAATAAATGAAATAAAAAGAAAAAATACAACGAAAAATCAGCCATGGCACACAAAAGCTGGCTGTATAAGAAAAATTATTGCCTCAGCACACGCTAGAACTACCAAAACCAAGTTTCAACACTTCCCCGCAGCATTTTTTTATACTTATTAATACTAAATTTGAAAAAAGTAGCTATAGCGAATATATATTTATTACTTTATCAAAGTAAATCAAAATTTTTGCTAAAAAGAATTCTATCTCTACACTCGTGAATAAGTATGAATATATCTCTATAAAAAAGTAAGCTATAACCGCTGCGAGGATCACATACGACGATAATAGTTATCGATAAATTTATCGTTTCATTTTTTTGATCTTCAAATTAGTCCTCTTATGTGAAATTTGGAGGAGCACTTTATGAGAAATAAATGAAATAAAAAGAAAAAATTATGCGGAAAAACTAAATATTATAGCTTGACGCACCAAAATTGAGTTTGAAGGAAAGATTCAAGCGTCAAGGTATACTAGACAATAATATGTGGGTTATAATTGCAATATTTATTATTTTAAATTTAAAATCATAAAAATCCGCAGTTTTTATGTGTAGATATTTATTACTGCATCAAAATAAATCAAAATTTTTGCTTAACAGAATTTTAACGCTATTCTCGTTAAGAAAGTGTGTGAACGTGGTTTAATAAAAAATCAATTCACATAACTGTTAACAGCACTGCTACCCAAATCTGTAATCGATAAATTTAATGCATAATTTTTCGACTTACATCCGCGCAATTAAGAGCGAAATTAAAGCTTTTAGTGAAAAAAATAAATATATTTTAAAATAAAATGTATCTATTTTTCACACACACACATATGCATACATACATATAAGAACAACATAAACACAAAGTACCGCTACATACACGAATGCTTACGTACAACCCTCGAATGACAGACACCCACCGCTGGGTTGGGCGCTACTACGCAATCGGACTGCCTGCCGCGTCAATTTTGTGTGTATCTATCGACAATGGAAAATTCGCTTGTATGTACATATGTATGTAGATATAACGCGTGCTTTTTTGCTTTTGTTTTCGTACATTTTCATGCCAATTCCGACTTTTTACTTTCTTTATACACAAGCTACATGCATGCATTCGTACATATGTTTGTATGTATGACATGAAAAATTTATACGTTTCGCGTATGTGCTCATACATATCTGTATGCAGTATTTATGTACATAGCGTTGTGTGTAGTACATTTGCGTAGCACAAGAATTCAGTTGTGTATACTAGTGTGTGTTTTTTTGTTGTTGTTGCTACTTTTTCTTAAACATGTTGGTGGTGGGTCAGTTGTGGATGATAATGATGATGCTTCTTCGTACGCCAAAAAAAAAAACAAAGTGGGTGGCGGGTCATACAGCGCGCGCGAGAGAGAGACACAGAGTTAAGAGAGAGAGAGAGAGAGACGCAGAGAGAGAGAGAGCGCGAGTAAGAGAGAAAGGGTGGCGACATTTGCAATGAGCTGCTTATCATCAGCCTTTGTCACTAAACAATTATAACGAGGTTACCTCAACATCGTTTGGATAGCGTTTGGTATCTATACTAAGTAAATATGTATGTATGTATGTTTGCGAGTATAGTGCATACGAAATCAACGGCACTGCGTCTGCGTTGTATAGCAGTGCATACTTTTGCATATATGCAGAAGAGTGTGTGTGTGCTACAGAAGCGGTTGCCAAGCAAACGAACAATTGGCAAACGGCCCAGGGCAGTTTTTAGGCATACATACAGGGAAAAATACATATACATATATGTAAAGCTGACTGTCTGTATGTAATACACATAGCTTATATGCTATTTACAAGTGCAAATGCACATGAATGCATGCATGAACGACTCGTCAAGCACATCACATGTGTAGTATATGCATGCATGCATACGTCCAGCAGCTGGCGTATATGTACATATGCATCTACTTACGTACATACATATGTACATATGTGCTTACGGTGCATACCCTTTTGTTGTTGACTCCTTTTTTTTCTCGCCTCGCAAGTGTCATGCGCAGCAATGTAGTATGTATTCCAAGCAATGCATTGCACCCAAAACATGCAACAAACCACATATCTACATACATGCATACATATGTACATCATTAGCAGCTAGCACAAAGCTCAACAACACATAATAATTCATTAAAAACGCAGAGAGCGCATATTTTTTCGTTTTGTCGAATATACAAATGCATGCACACATACATATGTATGTATGTATGTATGTGTTTGAAGTCTGTGCTGCCAGCTTCCTCAACAATATCGTCATTTCCTCTTGGTCATCATAGGCATCAACGTCATCATCGTTAATGTATTGCATATTATTATTATGAGAGTCGTGAGTGAGCGTATGCAACGTCAACATTGAATGTAATGAATACATACATACGTATAACGCTACATTCTTGCTTTTCTATATTCTACATGCTCATTTCTATTGTTTTATTTTCATTTTATTTAAAATTTTTTTTTTATCTTTTTTAATTTTTTTTTCAAACTAAATTCTTTTTGTTGGCTCTACGCCAAACAACGAATCGTGCAAATTTTGCAACGTTATCGTCTACGTCGTAGCTGTCGTCGTCGTGTAGCCATGCAGATATGCATGTGCGTCTCTATATATCCATCGTAACTAAATTTGTATAACCGCTTGTAACCGCCGGCCCCTACTGTTCGCAAGCCGCCCCAAAAAATATGCCACTTCTGATTTCAACTAAGTTACACATTGTTTTTTTTTTCTTTTTTTTTCTGCTTTGCTTTTGCTTTAATGCGTTATTCTTCCTCTTATTCTACTTTTCTTACTCTATTCATCATCACACATTTCGTCGTTTGTGTTCCAACTTTTTTGTTTTGTTTGCTTTTTACTCATCTCTACTTACTCCATATGTATATACATACAATCTATGTCGAAAATATATGCTAAACAAATTGGCTTTTTCGTGTTTGTTGTCGTTCTCGTCGTTGTCGTTCTCGTCGTTGTCGTCGTTGTCGTCGTCGTCATCATCACCACTAAACATGTTTTCATTCGAGAACGTTAGCGAGAAACTCAACGAAATGCGCTGCAACAAGCTTGACAATAATAAACATATACTAGAATACTGATACATATAGAGGCGGCAGCAACAATGTGACCACGAAAAAAAAAAAAAGAAAAAAAAAAGAAGCGACAACAGAAAACGAGTACAATTGCTACGACGACGATGCGGGCAATGTCGACGACACTCATGCATACGTAACATGCATAACTTGGCTCGAATATTATACTACGTTCACACATATGTATACTATAAAGCTTACGCAGTTGATTGTGTAGATATATATGTAGATGAATTGTTACGTTATGGCATTTCAAAAAAAATAAAAAATAAAAAAAATAAAAAAAAAATAAAAAAAAAATAAAAAAATTAATAAATAAAAATCTACTATACTTCCCGCAAAGTGTTTTTAATGTGTCCAACACACTACTTAAGCTTGACTTGAAACCAACCAGCAGCTACATCTAAGAATCTCAGAATCTCAGTGTTTCTGTCACATAAAGAGCATTGAATATTCTGCAACATGAATTTACAAGAACTTAACTACTTGTTTCTACGCTTGAAGGCAGCTACTTACTACCAGTTGCTGATTACCTTGCTGACCATACTTTACTTTACATACGAATGCATAACTAGCACACGCTGTCTAACTGGTTTAGCCGACTAACTACCGACTGCCAGTTAAGTCACTTTGCAATCTTCGCTTACATACCTCCTACTGCATACATACAGTCAGTCTTAGGCTTACAATTCTGCACAAAGTTCAGTCGCGTGGAGTGACTTCGTCAACCTGTCTAACTGCTTTTTTCCCATCAAGATCTACCCGTATCACTGGCGGTGGGTAGTATAGAACATCTGCGCACAACGTATTGTCAGCGTATGGACGAAATTAGTATGCTTAGTTGTTGTTGCAGATGTTTCATGTTGAAACTAGTTTAATGACTTTGAAAAGCGTTCGTTGTGTTGTTGTGTGTATTGTCAACAACAGCCAGAAACGTGGTTGTCAGGTCTTTTGAGTTGCTACAGATTTGCATATGCTGACAGTAATTTAAAGAATGGTAAATTGTGCCAAACGGTTTTGGTTGGACATTCAATGATTTTGCAAGGAAATTGCAGTTTTGTGTCATTTCATTCGTAGAAATCTCTGCAATTCTCACTGTGTTCAAGCGAGGTTTTTTTCTATACAAACACATAAATTGTATCAGATTCTCTTCAAATGTGCTTGAAATACTATTTGAAACTATATTTATGCGACACTTAATTCACTATCGATAATCGATAGCTAATCGAGCTGTCATTCGTAATTGACACTCGTAATCTCAATTCCTCAGCGTTTTCATTTTTTCATTTTACAGTGATACAATTTGAATCTTCATGAAAATCGCCACAAAAAAAAATCGATGCTTTTAACAAAAAATTATCGAAAATTTATCGCAAACGTCAGAGAACAAGAACAAGCGGCGGCAGAGAGGCCAGATGCAACGGGAATTAACCATCCAAGTGTTGTTGCAAAACATGATCATTGCACTCTAAACTCTCTAACTCACACTTTTGTCAGTTCATTGCAATTTTCACTATAATTCACAGCTCTTCTAAGAATTTTTTTAAACAAAAAGCAAAGTTAAGATTTGAAAAAAAAACTTCGAAAAAAACCTCATTATAAAAAAATCTCATTATAAACTATGCAGTTATTTCGCCAGTCTACTAACAGTACATCATCATTATTATATTATGATTAGTATGACTTGTATTGAACCTTTTATCTCGCGCTATTTCACAATTACAACTCACTCAATTACAACAGATCATTCATCAATGTCTTTGCTCGACTCACCCGCAGTCTTGAGTCACAATCACATTATTATGCTTTCATTCTCACAATACAGCGGCGAATTGGTTAATATATATATATATTTTTTTTTTTGTATTGAACATAAATTTTATATACTTAAACACAATTATTTTCATTTGAATAGTTTTAGAAACCTAAATTCCATTGATTCAATAGGCATTTCATATTAATAATTCATTATATGAATTATATACATATGCATATATGTATGTATAACTAGTATTTCAATAGAAGCGTCTTAATTGTTGTAGAATTGTAAAAAAAATTGGGTAAAAACTATTTATAAATTCTTTTTTGCCTCAAAATAATAGTTTTGTTATGCTTCTAGCGTTCCTACTTGAAAGTAATCGTGTTTACTACAAATTAATCGATTTCGATAAATTTTCTCCGTAGTCTCATAGTGTGAGCACGCATAATGCAGTACTGATGGCATCGCCACGTGCAAATTAAGTGCTGGCAATTTTTTTTTTGCATTTACGTTAAATTAATTAATTAAATCTAAATGGTGATCCATTTCGTGATCCTTACTTTTTTAAAGGAAAAAAAAACAGAAAATTCAAATTTAATTTTCCCTATTATCATACGATTTATTTTTTGCAGATTATCTCTTTCAAATGTTGGCCGCGGCTACGTCTCAGATGGTCGGATGCGTTAAGTCCATTTTTCGATGACTCGTTCGAACTTTTCGACTGGTAACTGGCGAATGACACGCGTGATATTTTGCTCCAAGGCCTGAATCGAAGCGGAATTTACACATAGAGTTTTGACTTTACATATCCCCACACAGGAAAAAGTCTAACGGTGTGATATCAAACAATCTTGGTGGTCAATCGACCGGCCCAAAACGTGAAATTATCTGTTCACCGAAGTTTTCTCTCAATAAATCCATTGATTGATGCGATGTGCGGGAAGTGGTGCCGCCGTCTTGTTGGAACCAAATGTCGCGGAGATCACGAGCTTCAATTTCAGGCATCAAATAGTCGGTTATCATTGCGCGACAACGGACGCCATTGACGATTACGTTCTCACCGGCATCATTTTTGAAGAATTATGGACCGATGATTCCACCAACCCACAAACCAAATCAAACCGTTGTTTTTCTGGATGAAATAGCAGCTCTTGAATCTTTTCAGGTTTCTCTTCATCCCAAATGCGGCAATTTTGCTTGTTTACATACCCATTGAGGCAGAAATGGGTCTTATCGCTGAACAAAATTTGGCACGAAAACGTCGTATCTTCTTGGCAATTTTCAAGAGCCCATAGAGCGAAGCGATGTTGCTTGGGATGGTCGAGCGACTTCAATTCTTGCACAAGCTGCATTTTGTACGCTTTCAATTTAAGATATCGACGTAAAATGCGCCAAATACGTTCCATACGTGAGTCCGAGTTGCTGCGAACGGCGCCGAATCATTCACTCCACCATGGTCTTCGTGTACACTCTCAGCTACGGCCGCTATATTCTCTTCGTCCGCTTGCGTGCTGGGCGTGATCTATTCGGTTGAATATTAGCCAATAATGAATGCTGGGTCTCAAGATGGGTGAGGGGGTTTGCGAATAGTACGCTCAGTAGGCTGACGATTATGTTGACCATAAGTTGTGGCGAAGCGCGCGAAACGCATTCTCTACAGAACGTGAATTTTCATAATAAAATTGAATGATTTGTAAATGTTGCTCAGGCGTTTAGGTCTTTCTATGATGAAATGCCAAACAATACTGAAAAAAACAACATAACATGACAGCTTGACACGCCTCACGCGTAAACTGTCAAAAAAAAAAGGCTATTGAAAAAAGAATTTGAGATTGGATCACCTTTTAGATATATTTAAGTTGATAAAAATGAGTTTATTTATATTATAGGTTAACAAGAAAGGCCAGTTTTATAGGCTTACAAATTTTTTCCTGGTTTAATTCATGTAAACCGTCACTTTTGACAATGCTTAAATGTTAAGAAAGTAAAATAGCAAAATAAACATATTTTCTTTATGGTAAAAGCAAACAAAACTTATACAATATACACAGTTGCTTTTTTTTTGCTTTCAAAACAATTTCTTGTATATGTAAATTGTGAAATTTCTAATTTCAACGCTTTGCCCACAATTGTCAACGGCAACACACAAATGTCAATCGCACGTTGACAGGCATGACAGCACGCTATTTTTAGCTGACATTTTAATGCGCCTAGTGAAGCTACACATACATATGCATATGTGATATTGTAAATAATCCTATATAACATATGTGTGTATGTGTAGTAAGGAATTGAAGAAAGAGAGAAAAATAAGGAAAATAACAGCATACTTATCTACAGCCGTTTAGACTATTTGTCATGTGTGTGTGTGTGTGTGTGCAGGGTTGCATATAGCATATGAATATGTATGCGATTCAATGTGTAAACGTCAGTTATGTATATGGGCATGTATTTACATATTTAACATTATCAATTGTCAACAACATTCAACAGCTGTATGTATTTACATACATATGTATGTATGTATATTGTGACATGGTGTAAACGTTATGAGGTCGCGCATTATCATTGAATGAAGTAGGCACAGCAATAATAATGTGTGTATTGATAGGAGAGATAGTAGCGAGTACATTGATAGTAGTGAGTATGTAAATTTATCGCTTTTCGATAATACATATCGATTTTTTTATTTACTTTTGCTTATATATTGATTAATATGTTTTGAAGCAAGCAATCGATATGCGATGCTCACTCTCCTTGCTAATCTCTTTTAAAACTTTATGCCTGAAAAAGCATGCGTTTTACAACGTTTCAAGTGTTGAAGCGTTCAACGGTCGATATATGAACGAGTATGTACATGTGAAAAAGTCAAAGCCACACCATTGTGTTTCATGTGTGGGTGTGTATATGCATAGCGTATGTATGTGTGAGCATGTGAATATGTGTGTCGCTGCTGATAAGAGCGCGTTTAACGCATTAAAGTAAACAGCGGCGATAAGCGCGTTATAACAGTTTGAAAGTATTCGAGCACTTTTGAAACGTTTTTTGACGGCGCATACATACTTATATACGTAAATATGTGTGAAACTTGGAATTTTTTTATTTTTTTTGGTCAAGTTTGGTCGCGTATACACTACAGCTGCCAGCTGCTTCTTCCGGATTACTTAAATTTATGACTCTTTGATAATATTCAACTCAAGTGAAATAGAAATTTATATTTAAAAATATATAGTATATACGTATGTACAAATATAAATATTTATACTTAAAAGTTATATATTGTACATCTAGCGTACGCTTATCTTATCACATGTACGTACACAGCGTAGACAAAGGCGCTGCTGCTGTCATTGTTCGCAGCGCTTCAACTGATAAGCCACGCTTTATCAGTCAACTTGCTAATGAACAAATTTACAAACAAGTAAGCGCACTGCGAGCGTCGATGATACAGACGAATACACTTGAAATGTGTAATATTTTGTTAATTTTTGATATTTCGAATTTTCGAACTTTCGAATTTTCGAGTTTTCGAATTTTCAAATTTTCGAGTTTTCGAATTTTCAATTTTTCGAATTTTCGAATTTTCGAATTTTCGAATTTTCTTGTGACACCACGTGAAGCGTGAAGCGCGCACATACTTACATAATAATTTTCAGGTACATATGTATATATTTCTTATGTACCTACACGTTTATCTTATCACCTATGATTTTATGGCCAAACAGCTAGCTTTTTCCTTTATTTGAAATAAATAAATTTTGTTTGCTTGAGATAATTTTTGAAAAAAAAAAAATAAAAAATCATTATTATCAAAATTCCATTGTTTCATGTACGTAGGAGGCATTGCTATTATTATTATTATTATAAAATTTTATCAGCATCAGTAACGGTTATTTCCAACTCTTATCTGTTGTCATTTATTTTATTCGGCTGATTATACCCATTGTTGGTTATATATTTTGTTATCCATATCTTATCAGCGCTATTTTTGCTGAAATTCCCTTATCAAGGCTACGCTTATCTGTATTTTGCGAAAATTATAAGCAAATATTTATATATGTACATATAGTTGGCGTTTTGTGGCCGCTGCAGCTGAATATTTCGGCCGAGTTCCTTCTCCAATTTGTGGTTTGATGTTTTACCACCAACAAATGGAGGGACCTACATTCATTCTAAGTCGCAACTGAGCAGCTGTTGGATTTTTTTTTTTTTTGCATTCATGTCAGAAATACACTTGGAGGGCCTGAAATTCCCTGCTGAGGGCGACCGAAATTAGAAAAATTTATTTTCCTATAATTTTATATTTGCAAAAATATATTTCATGTTAAAAATAATTATTTTTACTATTTTTTGTAGATTTTTTTGTTCTGTAAAATGTTTTAACAGCTAGCAAAGACCTTAATAGTTTTTCGGGAACTAACGGGAAATAGAAATTTGTAAGTTAAAGTGGTATGACTCAAAATTTATATGGAAATCGAGCATAATTTCATATTTTCACAGCGTAAAAACCAATAAAAATGCGCATTTATAAGAATTTCGATATTTTTAAAAGTTATCGATTAATCGATAAATTTACTAATGTTACAATAACGGCTGTTTCATTGTTGTTCGCTTCTTTTTAACTTGTAAATACATTTTTAAACTGAAAAAAAAACTATAAAAAGCAAATTGGCAACCCACTCTAGCTCTATCTCCCCTTCTCTCTTTCACTCTCAAATTATTTTCTAAGCAATAGTTGTTTTTTCACTTTTTTTTTTTCTTTTTTTTTTTTGAACAAAAAAATTGCATTAGCTCATAATTTTCGCGCAAAAAAAAAATGCATGCCCCAACAACGCTTTTGCCATTGCACCATTTATTATGCTTGTAAAAAGTATTTATAACAAACGCGATTTGATCGCAAACGGCCTTCACTTAGTTAAAGAATACTATGAAGGTCAAAAAGAACCAGTTTTTTTGCATTTTACGCTTTGTACATACATACATACATATACATATATTGTGCAAGCAGAGATAATGAAAAGTTGTTATACGATATGCGAAATTGTTTCTCAATAAATGTGTATGTATGTATGTATGTATAATAGATTCCTAATTCTGGAAAAAAAATTTTTTTTGCGTAATTTTTTGATAAATCTGCTTCTCACAACTTTTCATTAGTCAAATTGATGTTTTTACAATAAATTTCCTTGAAAATCACAACTATATGTAAATAAATACATATGTTTATGTAGGTATGTTACCCACAACAACTTTATCTTGCAATTTTTTTTTACAACAAAATCTTATCTAATCGTTCGAAATATACGCAAATAGGTTTAATCTTATCATCGCCTATCGCTGAAACTATATTAAAATAACAACGATAAATGCTGAACATAAAACCACAATTTTTTTTTTCGTTAAAATAAATTTATGTTTATGATTTGTTGATTTTTTTCAGCAAACAATAGTATATTATACTGATGAGCAGCTGCTTTAGAAAAATAAATTATAAAAAAAAAATGTATAAAGTAAGCAAGCACAAAGTGTAACCCACGCCTAATGCCGGCACAGCATATGCACAGCGAGTTATCGATATTTATCGTTAGCAATTTTCCTCACACCATCACGTGGCTAGGTACAAGCCATGCCATAATTTACGTTGAATAAACAAGCGAACAGCTTCAAGTGTGCTTAAATGCTTAAAATTTGGCAAAGAATTGTTTCATATTCGATATTTTTCTAATAAATCTCTCATGAACAAGTTAAGCGTGAATAAACAATAACTTTTATCGCGCAGCAGCTGAAATGCGCTCAAAATCCCTACAATATATCATTGCTTATCTAAATTGCAGACTTTAGATAAAGTTATACAAAAAAAAAAATTATCTATTAAAAAAAATATATATGAAAAAGTGCCTAAATTTGATAAATTGCGCAATTCAGTGACTATGACCTGATTAAATTTGCGCTATTCTAGCGGAATTCTCATTAAATAATATTTTAATGCCATCAACGCGTGTTTCGAGCACGAGTGTGCGACGAATGTGACTTTATGTATGATTTAATATTTTATTTATTTTTATTTTTTATTTTTTTTATTGCCTAATTTAGTTGAAACATTTTCTTCATTTGCACATTCATATGTCTTCCTGTCTGATTATACAAACGCAGTCGACAAAATATAAATCGACTAATTGCTAAAAAAAATACAAATAAATTTTGCGCTAATTGTGATAAGCAATTGAACTGAGATTAAATTATCAGCTGATTAGGAAATATTTAAATCCAGTCGTTTAAAAATAACATTTAAAAAGCAAAAACTCCAAACAAATCTTTATCAAAATGGCAGTATTGTAATTAAATGTCGTCTTTAAGCATATAAAGGGTGATCCAATTAGAGATACATTTTTCAATAGCCTTTTTTTGACAGATCACACGTGAGTCGTGTCAAGCTGTCATCTTATTTTTGTTCAGTATTGTTTGGCATTTCATTGCGGATAGACTTACGCCCGAACAACGTTTTCAAATCATTCAACTTTCATCATGGAAAATTCACGTTCTGTAAAATATGTATTTCGCGCGCTTCGCTCAGCTTATGGTCAACATAATCGGCCTACTAAGCGTACTATTCTCGACATCATCACCCATCTTGAGACTCAGCAATCGTTATTAGATAATATTCGACCGAATAGACCACGTTCAGCAAGCAAGCGGACGAAGAAAATATAGCGGCCGCAGCTGAGAGTGTACACGAAGACCGTGGAGAGTCGATTCGGCGCCGTTCGCAGCAACTCGGACTGACGTATGGAACTCATTTGGCGCATTTTACGTTGAGATCTTAAGTTGAAAGTGTACAAAATACAGTTTATGCAAGAACTGAAGCCGCTCGAGACCTTCCGAAGTGACATCGCTTCGCTCTATGGGCTCTTGAAAAGTTCCAAGAGGATTCGACGTTTTCGAGCCAAATTTTGTTGGGGCGATAAGACCCATTTGTGGCTCATTAGCGAAAAATGTCGCATTTGAAACGAAGAGCAACCTGAAGAGATTCAATAGCTGCCATTTCATCCCGAAAAAACAACGGTTTGGTGTGGTTTGCGGGCCTGTCGTATTATCGACATCGCATCAATCAATAAATTATTTAGTGAACACTTCGGTGAGCAGATAATTTCACCTTTCACCTTTTGGGCCGGTCGATTGGCCACCAAGATCGTGTGATATCACACCGTTAGACTTTTTTCCTGTGTTGTGGGTGTAAAATCTAAAGTCTATGCGAACAATCTCGCTTCGATTTAGACCTTGGAGCAAAACATTATGCGTGTCATGCGCCAGTTACCAGTCGAAATGCTCGAACGAGTCAGCGAAAATTGGACTCAACGGATGTACCAGCTGAGTCCTAGCCAACATTTGAAAGAGATAATGTTCATCTGTGTTTTTTTCTTCAAAAAAGTAGGGAAACCCGAAATGGATCACCCTTTATATGTATGTCGTTCTCAAAGCGCATTTTTTTCAAAATTTTCCGCTCTTTCTCTCTAACCTGCCAAATCGCTTTTAGCGTTAACCTAATGTACAACTGAGCGCGATTGTGTTTCATTTTTGTTACGTCTTTTTTTTGGTTTTTTTTTGTAATTTTTTTTTAGTTGCTCTCGTGCATGCATAATGAAATTTCATTGATTTTATGCATGCCAGTCGCGTTGCCGTCATCAACGTCGTCGCTGCTGCTGCGTGCGTGTGTCGAAGTATTTATGTTTGCGTGTTGCGTGCAAGTAATTGTGTGACTTTTTTGTTTTGTTTTGTTTATTTTATACATATGTATATAAATATTTTTATAAAATTGCGGCTAACATGCTAAGCAATAACAAAAAAAAAAAAAACAGGCCCACATGCTATATGTCCGCTCCATATATGTAACATGTCATGCTTAGGAAAAGCTATATATAGCAAATTATTTATGTACTGTAGGTATGTATGCAAATATATATGTATATATATAACTAAGCATATAGTCTTTATATACCTACATATCTACATATGTGCATTTGTAATTTTGTACGTGATCGCATTCATCAATTAATAACAGAAAAGCACGCAGCCCATATACATACATACATACATACATACATATATACTCACAGCACAAATAAACTTTTGCAATTAACATTTATAAACAAATAGCTGCTGCTATAAATACAAATCACGAATGAGCATAGCTGTTGGTGTAGAGCGCGCTTTGTTGAATTTTAAAAACGTACAGCAAACACGCCAGACCAAACCACACATACATATGTGTGTGTGTACATGTGGCAACCATACGCACTCGATTAAGTGAATTTGAATTCAATACACATTCCGTACGCTGCACTTCCCCCCCCAACACACGTTAACGCAATCACCACAATTGCCAATTGTTAATCTAAACATTTACATTTTTTGATATTTTTGAAATGAATTTTTTTTTTTTTTTCATTTTCAATTCATTCGAAATTCATTAATATGCAATGCACGCCCGAAATGCCATTCAAATTCGTTGTGGCAAATACTCTACACAATCAGGTCTAATTTATAAATGCAATTACGTTTGAGTGTACGTTTCTGTGGGCGAGTGTCAATTTTTGAGTATAAATATGATGAAGAACTAGTTGCAGAGTAACTATTTTAGGGCTATAGCGGCCGGCGTGCAATTAAAAAAATTTAGAAAAATGGAAAACAAGAAACGCTTTAAATTTCAATACTAAAAATTAATAACGATTAATTTCGTAAATTATAAAGTGTGATCCATTTCGAGGTTCCGTACTTTTTTAAAGAAAAAAAAAAAACAAACAGAAAAATGAAATTTAATGGAAAATGTTAAGTCTCATTCGAAAGAACATTCTTTGGCATGCAGCTACGTCTCAGATGGTCGGTCCATCCGCTGAGTCCAATTTTCGATGACTCGTTTGAGCATTTTGACTGGTGATTGGTGAATGACACGCGTGATGTTTTGCTTCAAGGACCGAATCGTAGCGAGATTGTACGCATAGACTTTAGACTTTACATATGCCCACCCACAGGATAAAGTCGAACGGTGTTATATCACACGATCTTGTTGGCAAATCGACCGGCCCAAAAGGTGAAATTATCTGCTCACCGAAGTGTTCTCTCAATAAATCCATTAATTGATGCGATGTGTGAGAAGTGGCGCAAACTTGTTGAAACCAAATGTCGCGTAGATCATGAGCTTCAATTTCAGGCATCAAATAGTTGGTTATCATGCCGCGATAACGGTCGCCATTGACGGTTACGTTCTCACCGGCATCATTTGTGAAGAAATATGGACAGATGATTCCACCGGCCCACAAATCACACCAAATCGTTGCTTTTTCTGGATGAAATGGTAGCTCTTGAATCTCTTCAGGTTGCCATTTCGTCCCAAATGCGCCAATTTTGCTTGTTTAAATACCCATTGAGCCCGAAGTGGGCTTCATCGTTGAACAAAATTTGGCTCGAAAACATCGGATCTTGGAACTTTTCAACAGCCTATAGAGCGAAACGATGTCGCTTGGGAAGGTCAAGCGGCTTCAGTTCTTGCACACGCTGTATTTTGTACGCTTTCAATTTAAGATCTCGACGTTAAATGCGCCAAGTCGTTCCATACGTCAGTTCTAGTTGCTGCGAACGGCGCAGAATCGACTCTCCACGGTCTTCGTCGAATATTATCCCATAATGAATGCTGGGTCTCAAGATGGGTGATGGTGCTGCGAATAGTACGCTCAGTAGGCCGATTATATTGACCATAAGTTGAGCGAAGCGCGCGAAACACATTCTTTACAGAACGGGAATTTTCGCAATAAAATTGAATGATTTGTAAACGTTGTTCAGGCGTTTAGGTCTTTCCATGATGAAATGCCAAACAATACTGAACAAAAATAACATGAGAGCTTGGCACGACTCGATCACGCGTGAGTGTCAAAAAAAGTCTATTGAAAAAGTACCTCTACTTGGATCACCCTTTATTTCACTATGTGTCGTACCCAGTGTCCGATGATCAGGAAGTATGAGTAAGAAAATAATTCCTATCATTAAGCCGATAGTTCGAAATGTTACGCAACGCAGTAAAGACCTATCTGTCATCGGCGTTAGTGTGCAGCTGCATTGCTATCGATCTCTTGTCTTATCGATAAAATCGATAACAAAAACTGCAAATTGAAATGATTTTGTTTACATTAGATTTAAGCTTCGTTTGGTCTTCATGATAAACACCACAGAGTGTTCGAGGATACAAAAAAAAAATATTTAAAAATTTCTTGACAATTTTAAATACTTCTGTGGAGAGGGTAAGAGAATTCGAATCAAATTCTTCACTAACCTTCGAAGAACACGAAAAATACTTCTCTGACTTTAAAAATAGGTCAACAAAACTTATTTCTAGGAGTTCTACAATACAAAACTGCTACCACTCAGTCAAATTTTTACTCATACTCCGAAGCCTTGGAGCCAGTAGTGACAATTTTTATCAGAGTAGTCTTCGAATATACTTCAAACTAGTGCAATAACTAAGCCAAAACATGCAAAAATAAATAAATTGAAATATTTCCAGACATTCAACATGCTTAAACATCTATTTATTGTACGCAGTTAGCCTGTGTAGTTAGCCAAACCATCCCCATGGACATTGTCAATAATATTTTACATTTGATTAAGCCTTACCCCCCACCACCGGCTCTCAAACTATTTGGTTGGCTACATAACGGCCGGTAGTATAACATGATTACGATTGTACGCTACAACGACGTATTCGTGACACTCAATTTTATTGCATTTACGTGACAAAGTGAAACAACTTTGCTACTTCGAAATAAAAGTGAGTGAGTTGTAGTTAAAGCGAAATACTTTATGGCTTCAGGCGTAACTTGAAAGTCGATGACTTGTGTACATTTGCATTGGTATTGTATGATGACTGATGAGAATTCTATGTATAATCCTAGTATAAATAACTGCTGCCCTTTTATGGAATTAAAAATTTTGAATTTGGGGCTTCGGGGAACATTGCTGGAGTGACAATCCTTGCCCGGATAAAAATCCGAGTCGTTGCGGTATAAAGACCCGACTGACGCGGGAACTATTGGATTTAAGTCGCCTCGTACGACAGGCATGCCTTACCGTGGATAAATTCTTGAGCCCCTACCCGCAGGGGATCAACTCAATTAAATAACGGTTGTTGCTTAAATTAAAATAGCTCTTCTGAAAGAAAAAAAATATCGTCTAGAAATATCCAGAGGCTTATTTTCCATACCTGGCGATGTAGTGGTGCCATTGAACTCTTTAACATTCGGTTTGTAATAAATAATCTTTGGGTTACATAACCATTTGCTATTCATTCGCACCACACTCATTACCATGCCTTACTTGGCATACTTCATAGCCACCATACACACACCCTTATTGACATTGGAATTGAGGAATTGAATTTGAATAATTTCTACTATTTCAAACATAGCCTTTGTTGGGTCAGAGAGCATATATGTATGTACGAATATTTTGAATCTAATTATAATTTCAAATCCCAAATTGCGGTGCCTTTTGCCTCCCATTGAGCCCTTGCCTTTTCTCTTCCTTTGTGCCGTCTCAGTTTATGGCATAAAAGCCATTCAACCTTCAAGGTTTTCTTAAGTAAGGAAAAATTATGAATTCTACAAGCAAACGTTTTGAGCAGCGCACATTTACAAATTTACGAGCATATGCGATACTCTTACTCTTATACGAGCATTTGCCATCAATCCTTCAATTTCTTTTCATCCTCTAAACGTGTTTGTCGTGTTATGTAGAGGTTATGTATGGATATTGTACTCTCTCATATGCTGGTCATGTATGCATACTCATCAGCAATAAGCTCAAGAACTTTTTTCATTTCTTTCTTCTTTTTTTTGTCTGGTGTTGTTGTTGTTCTTGTTGTATTTATCTTTACATTATATTAAGTACTTCCATTCCAAGCATTTCAATTCAGTTCCGGTGTTCAATTGTTTGTGCTTGGGATATTGCCATATCGTAAAAATTGAAAGGTACGCACCAAGTACTTACAAACAAACGTATGCTGTTGCATTGGTGCGTTGGTCCTAATGTAGCGCTTCTTATAAGCACGTTGTCAGCATATAAATAGTATACTGATTTCTTTGTCCATTTGATGGCCACTGGAACCCAATTGGAAATTTCACGTAAAATTACTATTATCTCAAGCCTTTCTGGGGTGAATACTTACAATAGTACGTTCAAAGAAGAACTATCAGCTGATTGCATGATGCAGAATTGCTACAGAGCAACTGCGTTGGATCTCCCTTACCATCAACTCTCTATGAACGAAAATCTTTCTAAAAAGTATCAGTCCTATACAGTTCTTGCATCTATAAGGTTATTTTTTCCAGTAATCGTCATCAACTTTGGGTTTTCCTTTCCCTTCGTTGGTAGGTTGAAAGCCGACTTTGAGAACCTGACAGCAAGCGGCCGCTTTGAGTAGGCTCATTGTGCTTCTCTGCGTATTCAAACTATGAGTTTGCTCTATCTTTGTCTCTGAACTGTCTAAGTTTCTTTTAACTATGCATGTCCACCTAAGTAAAGTTGGAACTGGCATGCAAATGTATGATGTAACGCCTTAGTGGGCTGACAATTGAAGGTCTGAGGCATTCAATGCTTGCTTAACCCCCACAAAACAAAGAGACTTAGGAAGACCCAGGAAACGAACTGTTTCAACAGCTTCGGACCACAGCGAGAGGGTTGAGATAAGCGGGTTTTTGTGCGTATGCAAAGAGTTGGTTGGTGTCGTGCTGCCGGGCTCATTCCATGCAAGGCATGCGCTAGTCATGTCAGTTGAACTCTGAATAGATATGAACTGAGTCTGCTACAATATCCAGGCTTTAATTGTGTCAGTACACCTTTTCTCCTTCACATTATACTCTTTAACTTAAGTTTTCTGCAATGAAAGTTCCTTGAATTTTCCCATTTGGGTCTACTTGGCGCAATTTACTTGCACATGTCGTCGCAATTTTCATTGTTATGTAGAGTTGCATGTAAAATATCACTTGAGAAACAACAACGTTTCTTTCTCGAACGTGTTTTATAGCCTTTTTCTTCTACATTTGTTGTCATCCGTTGTTTCTTTGTCCCATTGTCTATTACTGCGCTCTTTTCTATATATTTTACGTTACTGTGATAAGTAAGCATAAAAAAGTTGATTAACTTTTGCATGAATCCCTAAAAATACTCGTACTGTTTGGTATGCAACACAATATGCCGGCCGTTTGCGTATCCGAGCTTCTCCGAGTTGTTGGCAGTTGGCAAGCTTAGCCGGTTCCACGTCAAGACACGACGCGTTTATTAAGAAGTCAGTGCGCGTAGAAATGCTTGTGG
Organism: Neoceratitis asiatica; assembly: GCA_030068015.2. Lineage (NCBI taxonomy): Eukaryota > Metazoa > Arthropoda > Insecta > Diptera > Tephritidae > Neoceratitis > Neoceratitis asiatica. The sequence continues at coordinate 90,473,834 of CM061525.1, read as the reverse complement.
GACTAGTGGGTATGGCGAGTAAGTACATATATATGTACATACATACGATATGTGTGTGGCGTGGTAGTAAAGGGGCTGTTGTTGTATGCGTGACTGGCGTGCACAAGTGTGTGGTATGGACATGATTGCTATTACGTTTACGTGCACATTTTGCGGCGTGTCGAACCGGTTGTTGCGTACTCGTACGGGTTGCTAATGTTTGTAGTGCATACATAGTTAAATACATACATATACACGTGAGTGAGCGTGTTCCAAACAACAGCTGTGCGGTGGGGCGTAGCGGTGTTGGTTATTTTGCCGCACGTCTCGTCAGACCGGTTTCTTTTTGTCTATGTATAGCCCACAACTTGACGATGACGACGACGACCGCGACGTTAACAACGTATGTTTGTATGTACTAGCAACTGCTTGTTTTTATTCGCCGTTTCTTCTTGCTTGTTTCAACTGGTTTTTATTCGTAATTTTCCAGTTTTCCTACTCAGTAGTTTACAATGTTTTGGTTTTTATGTTTTGTCATTTCAATGTTTTTACGGTGTCGCAGGTCGTACATACGTATTTGCTCGTATGTATTTAAGCAGCAAATAAGAATTTGCATTACTGGTTTTCAATGGCAGCAGAGTTGCAATCGCGTTAGCGCCATTATTAGCAGTTAACGGGTTTGTAAGCGCTAAATGCGCGCTCGCTCTCATTTGAGAGTGGGGCGTATATATTTATATATGAGATAGATTTGAAGCTTTATAACTGCTAATGGGATTTTCGGCCGAGCTTCTACTGCAATTTGTACGTGTTTCGTAATGCCCTTCAAGGAAATGGAGATATACGCTTTTTTTGTATAATATAATTCGCCTCTAAATGGCTGATGGATTTTGGTGAGTAGCTTTTTACTTTATGCCCCATAAACATGCTTCGAGGACTTGGCAACTTGGCCTGCCGAGGGGTGCTCACAATTAGAATTTTTTATTCCATAATTATGGATGTTTGATTGGCCAGGCTACGAACCCACAAACCTCGGCATGGTAGCGCATAGCGCTAACCATTCGGCTATTACAGCCGCCAGAGGTAGCGCGAATAGCTAAAAAAATATTGGCGGGTAATTTAGTTTACACCGAAATTTTCTGTGTACAGCCTTTATGCTAAGATAAGTCTAGAAGCTTCATACATACTGCAAACGCATTCAAATCTACCAACTACTTTACGTACTTGGCGTTCGAAGAAACCCGCCTTTACGCAATTCTTTAGCATTTTCTCATGAATGTTAACTAACTGGTTTTTCCACAATCAACGTTCTACATACTCTCGCTATCCCATGTCTACAAATGTATGTAAATAACATACATGGCATACATGCATATCTATAGTAACCGCACGACACTGTAGTGTCAGCTCCTCCATTCACTAGAAGCAGATGGAACAGCCAGCAGGCGGTCTACAACTTGGCAGTGGTGAATTTTGGGGTTGTTGCGTTGTCATAACGTCACGAAAATACGCGCACTCGCATTCGCTCACATACAAACATACATACTTTTGTAGATTTGCACATGTATATACATACATATATAAAATTACACTACTACACTCATAGAAAAGCACAAAACAAAAAAACAAAACACAAATACTAAAATACTAAAATACATAAGCTCGACAAAGCTTGTTGTTCGAGGAGTGCAGTCAGTCAGCCCATTTGGGAAGGGTGTGTTTTAGATGAAATAGAAGGCTTGTAAAGGCATAAATGAAATTCATTACCACTACAGCAAATGCAACAACACAATTTTAAGTGACGTTTGTATGCGATTCATGCTCTTTTATATAGGTTTTGTAGATGAATGAGTACGACTTATGTATATACATATATATATATATATATACTGATATATTTACTTGTGTACATACGAGTATTTGCACAACTTTCATCATGTATTAAGCACGTGTGTTATGTATTGTATATGAAATTAACATAAATATGTTTATATGTACTTATTCATATATAATATGAAACTATTTCGATAAAAGATTTTCTTCGGTTCACAAAACGGCTGATTATCGTCATTCGCAGCTGTGAATTTTTTAAACACGCAGCTGTGAACATGCCATCAGTTGCTACGCAACAGTAGCTCTAATTATGAAGGCGAATTTCTATATGTTTCTGCAACCCATAGTACTTCCCCCATTTAGATTTCTTTTTTCTTCGTCTTGATTGGTATAGGGAGTTGCTTGCTTCTCTCTGCTATTTGGTGCGAAGTTGTTCTCTGTCAAATCTTCCACTTCGAAAAACTTTTTCCCAATAATTCCTTGTCATTACTCATCGAAAATCACCCATAATCCACACTGCCACAGCAACAAGCTTCCTCTTCGTTCTGCTTCCACTGGCAGCTATTGCGCCGAAAGCATCGATATCTCCTTGCCACCACTCATCGAAAGTCGTCATCGTCCACACTGCCACTGCAACAAGCTTATGCAGCTTGTACTTAAGAGTTAAAATTTTCAATTGCCTACTCAGTCCAAAACAGCATCTGATTGGATTTCAAGGCTGACATTGTTGCTGGTTCCAAGATAGACGTAATTCTCTACGACTTCAAAGATATACCTGCCAACAGTGACGTTGAATGTGCTGACTGACAAGACCCATTGTTGTTGTTTTTGTTGTAACAGCAGAAAAATTCCCCAAATTGGTCTTCGCGGAATATTGCGGAAGTGACAGTGCTTGGCCGGATAAAAATCCGTGTCGTTCCCGTATAAAGACCCGACTGCCGCGGGAACTATTGGATTTTAATCGCCTCCTACGACAGGCATGCTTTACCGTGGGTAAATTCTTGAGTCCCTACCCGCAGGGGTAGCTACAAAACCCATTCGCCTCGTTTGCTCTTCCAATTCTGGAGTAAACAGTACCAACGGCGCGGTTGTTGAGGCCATGCTAATGTCAATGTCAACTTCTCTCTATTTTTTCTCTCTTCTTCGGCATTAAATTAAAAAGTTTCACATGATAAAGAGTCAGCGTGTTTGAAACTTTGTGCCGCGTCTCAAGCGAATTTATCGTGTACTACGTACAACTACAAATATACCTTCTAGCCTTTGGAACTGAACTGACGAAGTAAAACCGCATAGATGCAGTGAAGTAATGAAGATGAGCAAAATCGCACGGGAAGAGGAAGTAAAAGTCCACTTCTAAGCGACATTTTTTTGGGAGAATTGCACACGAGCACCGCGCCCAAAAGTTTTCATTATTAAAACAAATTTTTTTGTTTTGTTTCATAACTAATCATCCAATTAACAAACGCGGATACATTTATATTCTTTTCGCACTGTTTGTTTACGTTTTGGTTAAACAATTTTGAAAGAAATAAAAAATGTTTATTTTGCTTTTCCCGATTTTTTGTTTAGAAATACTAGGAAAATGCACCAATCGAAGTGAAACAACAAATTCTACATAAATTTGTTAAATAAATTCTAGAATTTGTATTCGTTGCTTTTCCCATAGACACATACGAGTGTGTGCAATGTGTAGTTCTTCTACAAAAAACAATGTATGTGTCTGTTATAAAAAGCTATTTTTATATCCCATTGAGCGAATGAAAATGAAACTGAAGTCAATTTTTTCTACCCTATGGTTCATGTGTTTATGTACCCATAAACATTTATACAAAGGTATGTATGTAGATAATGCTGTTATGCGTTTATGTTTACATCGAACTACGTGTAAAACGCACGCACCTCGAAAGACGAGTATGAATGCAATGCAAGGCTTGTACACGCATTCATTGCTTATATACATATGTGGCTCATCGTACTTAGGACTGAAGTCATTCAACTTCTCACTATTTAGAATTTTAGTTTATAGAAATTCCTGTCAGTAGTAAATATTATATGGGGCTAACATAATCTTAATGCAGTTTCCCCCTCAATATATGCGTCTATTTTTAAATGTAGTGATTTAAGAGCCCCTCTTTTTTGAGTGTTTTTAGAAATAGAGGCATAACTAGAGTATTGTAAAATGTGAAAATAATACTTTTGAGTCAGCATATGCCGTACAATGTCTGTTGACGTTATTTATGGTGATGAATATGTCCTAAAGAACGTCAAATTGATATTCTAAAAATTTATTTCCATCGTATGTTTGTATTCGGGGTATCTTTGTAAGAGTAGATTCTAGAGACTAAGCCTACGAAACGTCTTTAATTTGTTGCTGTTGTGATGCATCTCAAAGCTGGTGACACCCCATGACTGACGCTTTTTAATAAAAAATAAAATAATTTTGTTGCATCTCGACATACTGTACATACATACATATGTATACATCTTAAATGTAATTTTACTTGTTTAATTGTAATGTCTAAATAGTATTTGTTGTATCGTCATCGTGTGATTGTATTGTCTCTTTTTCCGCATATATATTTATTTGTTTACCTTTAATTTGCTTTATTTATTTAAACTTATTAATAATTTGCTTTTATTTACGTTTAATATTTTTCTTACATTTTCATCATACATTTTTGACTAGAGCTCTTCGCGCATACACACGTTAAAGCATGATGGAATAGCGCAAAATGCATAAATAAATATTTATTTGAAGACTTTTTTCAAAATTATTTTTTTTTTATATATTTTTATAACGTTTGTATGTGTGTAAGTAAGCTAGTAGTGCGTATGTGTGTGCGCGTATAATCGAAGCATCTTTAAGAGCATAACATACATACATACATACATATGTGTATATAAATAAAAGTGCAACGTCAAACATTATGGTCTGATTCGATTCGAATTTTATAGTTTATGTGCCGCCCATGCCACATCCGGCCGTGCCGTTAGGCAATTCGTCTTCGCCAGCTTTGTCATCACAACAACAACAACAACAACAACATCCACAACAATTAGCACTACATCAACATCAACAACAACAACAACAACAACAACAACAACTACCACCTCAATCTCTATTACCACACCAGTCAATAGCACCACCACCTCTACCACAATTACCAACAACCGCCTGTTCAGTCACTCAATTAGCACAAAGTCCGATGGCTAATCTCATGTCAATTACAGAGACATTACCACCGGGTAGTCCAAGGAATGGACCCAGCCCACCGGGACCACCGCCGCCGCGCACTGCATCACGCGGTAGCCAACATTCACCGAATAGTTCGGGTGAGTAATGTCCCAGTGCTAAGACAGAAAACAAAAAAAAACAAAAAAATTAGGAAAATTCAAAACTGTATTGGACTAAATAGAATTGTTATAAATTTAATAAGGCGCTAAGCTCGAAAAATCAATTTAGTTAACTGACATTTGGAAATAAAATCCTATCGAACGGTATATCGACAGTTTCTAGTGTCAGGAGATTCGTTCACTCGAACGATTTGTTATTTAACGTGAAATTTACTAAATTAGTCCCTCTCTAGTACAGCGTCTGATTGAAATAGTTGAAACTTAATTCAATTCTCATAATTCCCATGCACTCATATATATACGTACACACACACACACACGCACACTCATTTGAACCCATCCATTAAAAAAGTACTACTAATTATGATTGTACTTACATTCATTTGCTGTCATTTTCTTGATTAGAACATCAATTGAACGTAATTTTTTCTTTTTATTTCTTTTATTTCAGCCGGCTCATCGTCCGGACGCCGTTCATCAGGTTCACGTCACGTTTCAAGCACTACAGTTACCAGCTCTGAGGTGCAATCCAGTCCGGCGAATACACCACAAGTTGGACCAGGCAGCGGCAGCAACGGTAATGGCAACAATGGTGGCGCAGTTAGTGTGAGTAGCGGCAGTGGCGGTGGTAATCCTGGCGGAAATAATGGACCATTACCACCAGGAGGTAGTGGCAGTGATGCCAATGTTGCCGGTGGCAATAGTAATGGTAGTGGACCTGGCGGTAATAGTAGTAATGGACAAGCTGGTGGTGGAGGTGGTATGAATTCTGCTGGTAATGCAGCAACTGGAGGTACATCTGCGTCGAATGCAACAGCCGCACAAAATGCCACACTCAAATGTACATTGTGTCAAGAGCGGCTAGAAGATACACATTTCGTGCAGTGCCCGTCAGTTAATCATCATAAGTTCTGCTTCCCCTGCAGTCGAGAGAGTATCAAACGACAAAATGTAAGTATAAACTCGTTTATCTTACAAATTCTGAAATTATAATATTTTTAAATGCCAAAAAAAAAAAAAACAACAACTAATATTTGCATAAACTACTTACTACAGGGTCTTGGCAACGAGGTGTACTGTCCCAGCGGCGATCGCTGTCCATTAGCTAATTCGACGATTCCGTGGGCTTTCATGCAGGGCGAAATTACCACTATACTGGGTGAGGAGGTAAAGGTGAAGAAGGAGCGTGAATCTTAATGTCCATTTTATTGTAAAAAGCTGCGGCGGGCTTTGGAAAATTTTTAAACACAACACTTAACTGGAAGACAAAGAAAAGTAAAGTTTTTTCTGGAGTCAAAACTATTGTATTGAGAGATTGTTTGAGCAGTTTAAGAACTCACATGTTGAAAGAATATTAAAGCAAAAAAGAAAAAAAGAAGTACAGAAATAAGCATAGAAATAGAAGTTTAATAGTTGTGCAGCAGTTTTACGAAATGGAGTAGATCGGTAACAACAAAACCAAGTTAAAAACCGCGCTAATTGTGGTCAGCGTAAAGCTTACAAAAGCTGTTATTGGAAGCATGAAACGGCATGTTTGGCTAAAAATATTTAGCGTAAACAAAAAATTGCTCGTTTTTTGAATGGAGGCAACTACCTGGGTGTTTTTTTTTTTGTTTCAAATAAAGATTGGCAAAACATTGGTTTTGAATTGGAAATTTTTTGTGAAAAGCTGCTGGTTAGCATTTTGAATACAACCACATTTGTGTGTGTGTGGCGGCGAAAAAGTTGTGTTCTGTGTGCGCACAGTACAGACCACTTGAGCACCTTGCTTTCGTGCTGGTCCTTGCATGCAGGAGTGCAAACTTTGAACTTTCTTGGTAATTGCTGTATCAAAAAAGTATGCAGCAATATTAAAATTAAAAATAAAATAGATTACAAACATATACACATATAAACTATATTAAATAAAATTAAAGAAAAAAATAAAAAAATGAAAAGTAAAAAAAAAACAATTTCAATTGAAGATTTTTGTGTAGCGCACCAAGCAGTTTGAAAATCGAAAAGAAGGGGCAAACGTACATGCCATGAGAAATACCAGTAACAAAGAGAAAAAAACGCCCATAAAACAATTTTGTAGGCCGAAAAAGCCAAAAAAACCCAGTGCAAATTGAAGCACTTTTACATAAGAAATTCAAAATAGACATTATACATACATACATATAAAAAGTGTGCGCTTGACTTGAGTAGAGTTTAATTTCTACTTTTTTTTTTACTGAAATAAAGAAAAACAATTTTTTTGTTGGAAATATTATTTGCTACATTTTTGTTGTTGTTTATTTCCACTGCTTTGCGAAACGTAAACTGCTCATTTTTTTCCAAAAATTTAATTATTTGCAACAAAAAAACTATAAAATTTAAAAACTATTGCGAAAAAAACTGTAAAATTCAAAGTTAAACAACAATTCAAAACAATAGTAAGAAAAAATCAAAAACAAATCTAATAAAAATATTGGTTTAAACTTAAGTGTACATAATGCCTAATTTGTAAGATATGAAATAATTTTTCGTTAACATTTTTACGCATATTTGTAGTAACTACGAATAGAAGAAATCATAATATTTTAACATGTTCTGTGTGTTGTTGTGTTTTATGTAAAGAAAAAAAAATGCATCATTGATTTAATTGTAATAAAATATAATAATTTAAAATAATATGTAAAATAATATTAAGTTCAATTATATTTAAGTTGAAAAAACTTCAAAAACATTTATAAACAAAAAATATTTTTAAGTCTATTTTGGGCCAATTGTTTTTTTTTGGCGCTTATTTAAGGCATTGTTGTATTTGTATTTGGTAGTAATTTGTTTGTAGTTTGGCAAAAATAAATTAATATAATATATTTAAATGCATAAAAAAAATTCAAAAAAAAAAAAAATAAAAAAATTCAAAAAAAATAAAAAAAATATTTGTAACAAGCAGCAAAAAGGTTAGCATTAATTGTGTAGCGTTCATAACGCCCTACAGATTTGTCGTGCGTACGCGCCTATTCAAAATGGACGTCACATGCAAAAATATTCAAATACAAATTTGTAAAAACAACAACCGTCAGTGATTATATTTGCGTTTAAAAAAAAAAAAAAAAAACCGAAATAAATTATTTATTAGTCAATCAAAACTATAAAATTTACCGCAAATTAAAAACTGTATAAGTATGAAAGCATTAAACCATTTATTGATAAACAATTTTTAACGCGAATTCCAATTCTAACAGTAAATTAATTTTAGAAAAAAAAAATTGTTTTTAACAAAACACTAATAAACATACATACATATGTATATCCATGCATATATGTATGTATATTAATTTGTAAATTTTTTTTTGACGCCAACAAAGTTGCGGCGTACAAAAACAAAATATATATATTGTATATCGTAGTTTTTAGTAAAAAAGGAAAGATGAAAAGCAGTAAATAATTATTTAATTGCAAATTGCAACAACAACTAAACAATCCTAACTAATAACTACACACATAAATAAATACGTGCATACATATATATATGTAATACACATTAGATTTACATTGCGCATTAAAATTACATGTATAACATACAATTACCAACAACAACAACAACAACAACAGTGAAAATAAAAAACAAAACAAAAAAATTGCAAACGAATAATTTGTAAACTTACCATGTAAGCATATAAAATATTTCAACGTGCATAATAAAATATTGGAAAACATTTCAAAAATAATTTAGTGGATATGTGAAAAAACAAGAATTTGTTAAATTTGTTTTTATTTCAAGGGTTTAGATGGGTTTCAGATGTGAAAAAAAAGGAATTTTCATTGTTTATATATACAATCGTATATATTTTATTCAAACAGTTTACCATATCAAAGATACATATTTAAACAGTATTTTGTGAATTTTTTATTCAAAACTTACGAAAACTCAGCCGTTGGTACCACATTTCCCCGTGGACGTCTCAAAAGAAAATGCGCTCGCCGTGGACAACATAACTCGTTATTGGCTCATCTAAAATCAAAAAAAAAGAGACATTTCGTTAGTACAAGGATAAATCTCGTTCGTGGATGAAAAGAATTTAAATTTGAATTTTTGACAGACTGAACAAAAAAAAACAATTTTTGATCACATTTTCGCCATGCATTGGCTTGAAAAAATTAGTTGTAAAAAAATTCCTTCGTTCAATGCCCAGATAATGTTATTACAAAGATGTGTGCCAAATTTGAGCAAAATCGCTTTATCATTTTTCGAGAAAACATGTCCACCAACTTAAAAAAATTGAGTTTTGAGCTAAACGTGTTTGAAGTTCAAAAATTGACACAGACATGGATGGCTTGGTGGGGCGGAACTTCCATAGACCCTTTGGTCTTACAATTTTACTCCGATCGATTTGAAATTTTTGGAGAATATTTTAAACATATTGTACAATTTAATAGGCCAAAAAAATCGTTTTTTTTTTTATTTGAATTTTCAAACCCCCCTAAGGTCTGCACAGAAGAGGTGAGCGCATATAGTTATAGGTGTGTATGAAACGAAAAGCAGAAGAGGAAGTTGCTGGAGCTATGTATATTTAAAAGCAACTTGCTAACATAGATAAAATTGAAAGAGGAAAATGGTTAAGCCAAGTAATATGAGTTCTCGCAATATTCCTCTTCTATATTGGCGTGGATAACGCTTTCATCATTACATATTTCAATTAAATTTAGTAAAGAAGCAGAGCTTTTTTTGTTTGCATAAATACAATACGAACGATTTGCGTTAAAAAAAATTTTAATTGTTGTAACGATATAAAGCAACAGACACTTTAGGGCCGCATTGATGAAATTTCTTTTTGGTTTGGGTGCAAATTATTACACAAACGAGCATCTATACCTTTGGATTAAAACTCCTTCAATAATTTTTCTTCGAAGCACTAAGTATGTAAATGTTAAAAACCAAATAATAAATTACCTTAAACTCTCTTCTCTATATTCAAATTCTTGAAGCTGGCTTTTGTAGCTTTTTCACTGCGGCTTTAAATTCCCTTCCAATTTCAATTGTCATTTTGTTTGCAGTACAATTCTTTTGCCACAGCTAATTTATAATTATTTACAAATTATTATTTTCAATTTAGAATTACAAAATCAACAATTTTTAACGAGCGGAATTTGTCTTTTAAAAAAAATGTATCCGCTGCGCTGTGTTACCGGTGATGCCAGAACGGCAATATTGATGTGTCATTGTTAAGGTGAGCACACACGATGGCATTTTTAAACGATATACGGATTTATTTCAAAGAATTTTAACTGAAATTGTTTTTTTTTTAATTAATTATTTATTTTATGCAATGAAGACAGATATTTAAAAAAAATTCATTTAAATTCAATATCTTTTTATTTACTATACTAGAGAAGTAATAAAATGTCCATTAATATATTAATTTAAAAAAATTTCTGTGTAAATGTGGAAGGCTGAATATAAGGGTTTGTAAAAAATAACTAATTTATGAAGCAATTATATATAAAACGCGACATATTAACTGAAATAAATCATATACATATGTGTTTAATGTAATAATAAAGGATATCATAAAATGTGTGAAAATTAAATAAAATTAAACAATGAAAATGTTTTAAATTTTTAATTTTTTTTTCAATAAAGGTACGTCGTAAGTGATAAAATTAAACTCTGAATTCCGATAATTGCGAACAACTGTCCTTTTTTTTTGTAATTCACCGAAAACCTAGTTCACATTAACTGTCAAATAAACGCATTTAAATGTATACATCCATCATATCTGTCAAAGTTAAACTATGAAGCGAAGCAATAAAATACTTTTATGCGATTCAGCTTTCCTTGCTTAGTGCTGCGGATATTTGCTTTAGGTTAAAACGGAGAGCTTTCCATCGTAAACACGCGCTGAGTCCCCAAATTTTTAGAGTTCCTTTACTATATTGTCAAAAAAAAAAAAAAAATCAGCAAAAATATCTGAATTTTTAATAACATCAATATTGAATTCATACACGAAGTTACATTACACGTAACCTGTTAAGAGCGCCCAACACCAGCTGAGGCAACAACAGAAGGCCAAAAAGAATGAGACTTACGAAATGAGAATGGGCTGCGTTTTGCAGGATTTACGTCGTAGCTGCCGGGACATACTTAGGTGCTCTGCTCGAAAGCACAAAACGACAACCACACTGATTTCGGTCCCTTAAAAGAGCGTCCTTAAGCTACATGGTCATATTACATTCTCTCTGGTACCCCTTCCCCTTCATATAGCATAATGTGGCTCTTTCTTGTGAACCCCCCCTGAAGAAAAAATTGTAGCTTTGCTCGCACCTGCTCTCCACATTATGTGGAAAGCGTGGCATTTAAACGAATTATTCCGCCTCTGGGAAATCGATGTGAAGTATGGGGGCTCTCTTATCAAAATATCGCGTATTCAACATGTTTTTCAGATCAAATAGAATCCTTAATTGGGTTTGAAAAATGTAGTCACAAATTATTTTAAATTTACACAATTGCATCCATACGGCAACCACCAATTTTGACAACCACAATTCGAAAAAAATTTGATTACAAAATTTAGGAAATGTAAGGAAAGAGTTTAACAAGAATTTCATTTCTTCATTCATTGCGACGAAAAAGGCTACAAAACAGACGAGCGAGAATAATGTAGCAACTTATTGGAAAATGGCGAAAAATTTAAGCTTTGGTAATAAAATATAGTTAATTTCAAGTGAACAATTCTCAGAGGAGTGTGTGCAATACAAATGGATGTCATTTCCTGCACTTATAACGTGAAAATAATTGAAAACAAGCAGTTTCAAAATTGCGTGGGCGAAACAAACATGTAATGGCTGCTGGGAAACTGTTTTCGAGTGTAAAATTTATAATATTCGTGCCATGCATTTGTAAAATCTTCAAAATTTTTAAAGTTGTACAATAAACTCTTAATTCAAAAATATATAAGTAAAAAATATTGATGCACTGGCGTCTACCAAATTGCTGCTTACAGTGTTTGTTGTTATTCTTGTCACTGTGTATGTAAATTTTTTTTCCTTTCAAATTCTGAGTATGGTTGAATCACCATTGTTTTTTGGGGGGGAGAAGTGTGTGTTTTGTGTGCTGCTATACATTGTTGTTGTAAACTTCGTTACTTTTGTTGGTATTGCAGCAGCAGAAGTTGGCGCAATGACTGGCGCCATTAAACGTTTTCAGGGTCAGGGTTATATTGTTAGCGTGCACATTAAGAATTAACACACAAAAATATATATACATACATATAAGTGCTACATATTGCGTTAGTGCATATGCACTTGGCACACGAAGCGAGTGTTGAGTTAGTTTATTGTTTTTGGCAGGTGTCCCATTAATGATTTGCTCTTGCTAACTCATGAATCTTCTTCACTTCTGCGTCTCACTTTCAGATAACGAAAACATTCCTAGGGCAACCAGTTCAACGCCTACAACATCAGCTATAACCACCAATAACACCCACCAACTCTCAATACAACAAAAACAGCAGCAGCAGCAGCAACAACAAGAAAAAACAACACCAACCGGCATACAACTAACCAGCTACAGCACATCCTGCGCCGGTTGTTTAAATGCTTTGAATTTAAGTCGCGAAGAATTCGTCATTGCCTTGGGTCAAGAATGGCATAGCGACTGTTTTCGTTGTTCCGTTTGCGACGCCCACCTACACAATTGGTATTTCGAAAAGGATGGCTTACTCTTTTGCCGCGAAGATTACTATCAACGTTTTGGTGAATGTTGTCAACAATGTAGTGCCATTATAACTGGGCCCGTAATGGTAGCCGGTGATCATAAATTTCATCCAGAATGTTTTTGTTGTAGCGCATGTGCGGTATTCATAGGTGAAGGTGAAGCATACGCTCTGGTGGAACGCTCCAAACTTTATTGCGGCAATTGTTATAAGCAACAGCAGGAAACCCATACAGCAGTAAGTGGTTTGAATGCACTCAGCGCCGCCGGTTCGGGCGTCGGTAGTGAACAGAAAATTGGCAGTAAGCATAACAATGCAATAAGCGGTAATGCAAAACCCATACATTCCATACGACTGGTGGAGATACCCAAAGATGCAGCGCCAGGTCTGCGTCTCTCTGTGGATAATGTGAGTGTGCAGCGGCATTACTTGGATGGTGGCGGCGGTAGCGGTAGCGCTGGCGGTAGTGGTAGCGCTGGTGGTAGTGGTAGTGCATTTCGTGCCCATACACCAACACATACTAAGCGTTTAGATGGTCCACTCGAAGTTTGTCCGGCCGTGCGCATATCAGAGTGAGTATTAATAGCTACACAGACGTATACAGATTATTTATTTATAAATATTACTAATCACGCTGCATTTACTACTTACAGTTATATTTCCCCCCCAAAAAACGCCTAATTATTTGTTTTAAATGTTGTTGTAACCGCAGAAAATTCCCCAAATTGGGCTTCAGGGAATATTGCGGGAGTGACATGCCTTGGCCGGATGAAAATCCGAGTCGTTACGGTATAAAGAGTGTCGACTGTCGCGAGAACTATTGGATTTTAGTCGCCTCTTACGACAGGCATGCCTTACTGCGTGTAAATTCTTGAACCCCTAACCCGCAGGTGGCTTTTTTTTTTTTGTATAAAATGTGGCTACTTGTGCTTTCCTAAGAGTTAAAAACAAATTTATCTGAAGCTTAATGCTCATGAATTACATTTAATGCTCATGAAATTGTCGATTGCGTGTAAAGTGTTTGTTTACATGCGCTATCAGCGCATAATTGTGTCACTCGATGGTTTAGTGTAACGATTGATGACGCGCTGCATGCTCTGACTATATGTTCATGCGACATATTTACGCAGAAAAGCTATAAATAAGCAATGCACAGGGAATTTTCCACTTGCTCACTTACCTTTTCAACGTTTTCATATGATTTGTTAGATATATACATATATATGTACCCACGTACATATGTATAGTCATTCACGCATACATTACATGCGTCCAACTGTCTCAACCTCTATTTAATGCAAGTGATAAATGTTCTTGATTATTTATTTACTTATTTACATTGAAAATAACTCGCATACCTGCACGCTTATCAGTCAGACTAGCCAGCCAGCCAGCCAGCAAGACAGCCCCAGTCGTTTGCTTTGTCTCTTTTTTTTTCTTGTCGCTGACTCGCCGCCAGCTACTTACTCTATATACAATTAATTTGTATGTTTGTACATCTGTATGTACATATTCTCCGTTTTTTTTCGTTATTTTCTGCTCGCTCAGTTCGCTACTCCAACTTATCAGCTTACCCACTGCTCGGTTTGGCAAGTAACAAACTTACACTGAATTTTATTTCAATATTGTCGCAATCGCAAAAAATATAGCAGCATTAGTCATACACCAAATTGTGTATGAATGTGTGTTTGCATGTGCATTGTTGATAAGCAAGCAGCACCAGCAGTTGAGGTTGGTTGTGCCTCCAAGTGAGTATCATGCATCAGCCAATTGTTCGCTTAACCGGTCCAACTGCGCGCTGCATTATTGGTGGTCAGCTGAGTGTGCACAAATGAGTAGTTGAATTTTTTTACTCAATGCGTGTAGTGAGTAGTGTGGCGGTGCAAAAGTTTTGGGCTTACATTGAGAAGAGATTTAGAAATTGTTTTTGAAAAAAAAAAAAGGGTTTAGAGTGTAATTAAAAACAAAAAACATTTGAGATTAGTGTGTTTTGTGGTTGTTTATGTGTTATTTTGCAACAAAAAAAAACGAAAACAATAGAAATATTAAGAAAAAAACATTAAAAAACAAGAGAAAAGTCGTCAAAAAGCGGAAATTGCAGTTGTCCAATTAGAAATTCCTATTCAAAACACTTGTGGTTGTGAAATTATTATTTTTAAAGGTAAATTCAAGTTAAAAAATATTTTTTTTTGACAATAAAAATTGTTGTTTTAATATTTAATAACATAAAAATGAAATTAAATTAAAAATGCTCAACACACAGCTCATTATACACATTTTTGTGCTGGAAAAAAATTTCTAAACTTAAAAAAAGTGTAAAATATTAAAGTTTAAGTGCTGCGAAAAAGTATTGAAATTTTAAAGTTAAAAAAAAGTGTTGAAAAATTTTGAACACCATTCAAAAATACACTTGCTGTTGTTTTTGAATGTCAAAAAGCATTAATTGAATAATTTTGAGGTTATAGTGTTAATGTGAATGCCCCTAAGCCATTTTTTATGTCAGTTTTACCAAGTTTTTCCTACTACCTACCCTAGAGGGACGCTTACTGTAGTCAATTTTGTTATGCGTTTGGTTTTAAATACTAAACAATATTTCACCATAGGGTTGAACGTCATTTTCGATATCAAAAAACAATTAAATTTATAAATAATTTATACTGCACATAGTATGTATGCACTTAATCACCTGCCACGCCTTAAAACGCACTATTGTTTATTGAAACAAAAAAAATTTAATTAATCGACACAAAATTTGCTACTAATATGAAAAAATCCATGCTTTTAACAACAACATTTAATGCAATTTTTTTTACTAACTCAATATTTATAAATTTCTTTTTTCTTCCGTCTCTCCGTCTCTCTTTCCAATTTCAATAAATGCGCACACTCCTTACCCGCTGTCGCTTGTGGTCTACGTGCTTGATTTTAAAATTTGCGCATACATATGTACATGTATTGGTGTGTGTGTGTGTGTGTGTGTGTGTTGTTTTTGTATTAACATATCACACACACACAATTGTACAAAAAACAAAAAAAAATACACTAATTAACCTAAAAAACCATCCAATAATAATAATAATAACAATAACGTACCAAATAACTGTAAACATGCATAAACATCTATTTTTATAACATAACCTACCATCAATAAATATGTATGTATGTATGTACATCGTCGTGCGCAGATTCATATGTAGAATTTATGGTCGCGTTGGAAAATATGTTTTCTCCTTTATAACATCGGTTATCGATCAGTGTTGTGGTAGCGATTATAGGTAAAATAAAATTAAAAAATAATGCTTTTAGTTTTCAATACTAATATTAATATTCAAAATTTTTTTGTAATTTTTTTCTAAATATTTTTTTTAAATTATTTCAATTTTTTTTTAAATATTTTTCTAAATTTTGTTTTTTTCAATACTATTTTATCATTTTTTTCTAAATTTTCTAAATCATATTTTTGTGTAAATATTTTATTTTTTGAATTAAAAAAAATATTTAAATATTTTTATTTCATTATTTTTTATCTATTTTTTTTATATTTTTTTTTTTACTTCTTTTTATATATTCCCTAAAATCTTGAAGTATTTTTCTTACTGTCATTCTGAATATTTCTCTTTATTATTTCTTTAATATTATTCTTAAAAACTTTTTCCAAATATTTATTTTTAATGTTTTCTCCAATTTTTGTTTTTAAATAATTTTTGAGATATTTTTTTAAACAAATTCATTTTGATATAGTTTTAATTGTCAAAATTTTTATTTAAATTTTTTTTTAATTAAAATTTTTTTTTAATTTTCTTTGCATTTAAAAAAACATTTATAATTTTTTTGTTTTTTATTTTTTTCTGAATTTGATTTTTTTTTAATTTTTTTTTGTAAATGTTTCATTTTTATAAACTAAAATTTTTTTTCCCGTCAAATAATTTAATTCAATAAATATTTGGGGAAATTTTTATTTTAAATTTAAATAAATAATAAATTTTAAATATGCTTTTTATTATTTGTTTTTAATTAAAAAATTTTTTTTAAATAAATTTTTTTTTTTTAAATATTTTTAAAATTTTTATTTTTATTTTTTTTAATAAAATTTTTTTTTTAAATTTTTTTTTAATTAAAAATTTTTTTTTTTTAAATTAATAAATTTTATTAAAATATATTTTTTTAAATATATTTTTATGATCGTTTTTTCTAAAATAATTTATATTAATATTTGTTCTGATAATTTATTTTTAAATATGTCTCTTTTTTCCACTTTAATATTTTTTTGAAAAGTTATTTAATATATTTTTCTCTAAATATTCTGCTAAATAAATTTTTCTAAATAATTTTTTAAATAAACTTAAATTAAGTAAATTTTAGTAAATTTAAAAAAATGGTTTTTCAAATATTATTTTTTTTACTTTTGAATTTTAATATTTTTGATTTTATTTGTTTTTAATAAAAAAAATTATTTTAAATTTTTAATTATTTAAAATTTTTCTTTGTTTTTATTTTTCATTTTTTCTTAAATTATTTTTAACTTAAAAAATTTTTTTAAAAAATATATTTATAGTTTTTTTTAAATTTGTTTTTAATTTTTTAATATTTTTTTTAATTTTAATTATTTAAAATTTTCTTTTGTTTTTATTTTTCATTTTCCTTAAATTACTTTCAACTTTTTTTCTAATTTTCAAATATATTTAGCTCTTTTCTAAAATATTTTCTTTTCTTTTTTTTTTTTGAATATTTTTTTATTGAATTTCTAATATTTCTTTTCTTTTTTAATCTTTTCTCTAAATATTTATTTATTATTTTTTTTACTTCTCCAAGTATTCGGTTTAATATATTTTTTGAAATGTATTTTTTTAAATTTTTTCTAAATAATTTTCTAAATATTTTTTTTATCAATTTTTTAAATGCTTTTCTAAATATTTTTATTTTAAGTAATTTTTAGTGAATTTTTCCAACATTTTTTTCTAATCTTTTTTCAATTTTTGTTTTAAATTATATATTTTGAAAATTTTATTTATTTAGTTTTGTTTAAATTTCTTTTTAATTGTTTTAATATTTTTTATTGTTAATTATTAAATTTTTTGATATTGTTTTTCATTTCTTTCTGATTTTTTTCTATTTTAATTTTTTTCTAAAATTTTTTATTTTTATATTTTTTTGAATATTTTTGGCTGCCTTCCTAAATATTTTTTTTTTAATGTTTTCTAAGTATTTTTCCTTTTTTTTTTTAAATATATCTTTTATTGATAAATTTTTTAAATATTTTTTTCTAAATATTTATTTATTATAATTTTTTCTTTAAATATTCGGTTTAATATATATTTTTGAAAAATGAAAAAAAAATTTTTTTTTTCTTCAAATATTTTTAAAAATATTTTTTGAAAAATGTTTCCCAAATATTTTTTTGAAAAATGTTTTTCTAAATATACATTTAAATAATTTTTTCCCAAATATTTTTTTAAATAATTTTTTGTGAACATTTTTTTTTAAATAAATTTTTCAAACTTTTTTTTTGAATACTTTTCTAATATCTTTTTAATATTTTGAAAATTTTATGTATATTTTCACTTTCTTAATTTTTTTTTAAATATACTTTTAAAAGATTCATTTTTATTATTTTTTCAGTATTTTTATTTTCAAATTTTTTTTTAAATATATTTTCTACTAATTATTTTTTTCAAATTTTTTTTTTACATTTTTTTTTACATTTTTTTTAAATATTTTTGTTTGAACTATATATCATATTTTTTTCTAAATTTTTCTTAAATATTTTATTTTAATATTTCGTTCTTAAAATTTTTAAATATATTTTTATATTTTCTTTTAATAATTCTCTGTTTATTTAATTTATATATTTTTTTTTTTTCCTATTTAATTTTTTTTTTATATTTGTTTTTAACATTTCAACATTTTTTACTTATGCATATTTCACAGGTACTAAAGCTATGATAATTGGTTTTCGATATGGTTTCGAAACTCGTTTCTAAGGGCATTAAGGCACAGTTCAGCTTTCAAGGCAATATTGTGATCTGAAAGAATTTCAGTCGCACAATGATCAGTTGAAAATCTCTTTCGGCCTCTACCACCAGAGGGTGTATCCCTTATCTCGTATGGACGCCTTTGTGGGTTGCTAGATCTTAGCATCCATCTTGCTACACATCTTGCGATCACGAGCAATTCCTTCGTCTTCATTTACATACATACGTACATACATGGCTTTATCTCTTCTTCGTCACCTTGAATTTCCCTTGAAGCGGTGGTTGAGCTGGTGATAAGAACCACCATGACTTCTACGAAAGCTTGATTTTCAAAATATATACATATGTAATTTTCCTGCAATTCCAATTAATTGTAAAAATCACATGCGTAAGAGAGACGCTCATAAATCAAAGATTTGTAGCTGGAGATTATTACCACGTCGCGAGGTTGTGTGGAAGTGGATGAGAGTTCTTATTGTCTCATAAATCGAGCTAAACTGTGCCCCGTATGGGAGACTCAAGCAAAAGTGGCGTCTATTTCACCACTAGGCGGTATCGTGTCAAACCACAGTTCCTCATGTGTGAACTCGACATCTGAATGCCTTTAATAGCTGAGAAACTGAAGTCCAAGTAGAGCTTCCCGATGAAGTAGACTCATTTCCATATCGAAAACCATTTATCGCTTTAGATACCAGCAAAAATAAATCTTTTCTTACAAATAATAATCTCAAATTCTGCCCCTTTCACAGAATCGACGTGAACCTAGCCAATCTACACATTGGCGATCGCATTTTGGAGGTGAACGGCACACCCGTCAACGACTCATCCATCGAACACATCGACAAATTGATACGTAGCACCGAGAAAATCTTACAACTTACGGTCGAACACGATCCGGTGCAGGTGTGTCGCAGTTGCAGTCAAGCAGACATACTCCAACGGCCCACTTCGTACAGTGATCTACCGCCATTGGCCACCTCGGCTTCGAGCATTGAAGTTTACGGTCGCCGCAGCGTAACCGACTCGCTCACCGGCAGCACCAGTACTAGCACGATCGCGCCGCATAGCAACAGCAGCGATTGTGGTAGCGGCGGTAGCTCGCCCACGCGCCTTACCAAGCAAGAGCGCGAGCGTATTTACAAGCGTAAGGATGAGGGTTATATAAGCGGCACAAAGACACGTCAGTTGCGCAAATGTAAGAATTTGAATATGATTGCCAGTGAACAACACGCATTGCCACACGCAGGCTCCACACATTCCGTAGGCCCGACAACGAGTAGTGCGGTGGTTGGCAAAGCCACTGCAGGTGATGCAACGACGGCCGATTCCACACAGTTGGGCATGCGTTTGCGCGATAAGGAACGTTGCTCGAGCATGTCCAAACTGTTGGACGAACAACATGCGCCCACCGAGCAGATCTATGATCTCTCGCGCACAAAATCATTTCGCGTCGAACCAAAACCGCAACGCATTTTCCGCGCATCCGATCTTGTGCTAGGCGAATTGCTCGGTAAGGGTTTCTTTGGACAGGTGTATAAGGTGACGCATCGTCTGACCAAGGAGGTGATGGTACTGAAGGAGTTGTATCGTGTTGATGAAGAAGCGCAGCGTAATTTCCTCAAAGAGGTTGCCGTCTTGCGTTCGTTGCATCACAAGAATGTGCTGCGTTTCATCGGTGTGCTCTACAAGGACAAGAAACTGCATTTGGTTACCGAATATATAGCGGGCGGTTCGCTGAAGGAGCTCATACACGATTCGGGTTTGCCGCTAGCTTGGCCACAGCGTGTCTCCTTCGCCAAGGATATCGCTTGCGGCATGAGCTATTTGCATCGCATGAATATCATACATCGCGACCTGAACTCATTGAATTGCCTTGTGCGTGAAGATCGCTCCGTGATTGTGGCCGACTTTGGGTTGGCGCGCATCATTACCGCGCCTTTCTACAGTGCCGGTAGTAGTAGTGGCGCTGGCGGTAGCGGCATGCTGGGCAGCAATAGTAGCAATGAACGTTGGTCCGGCGGCGCGTGTCTAAGTCCGAATGGCACACTGGGACGCAGTAAGAGTAGACAACGTAGGCAACGCTACACTGTTGTGGGTAATCCCTACTGGATGGCGCCGGAAATGATGAAAGGATTCAAGTATGATGAGAAAGTGGATGTGTTCTCTTTCGGCATTGTGCTATGCGAGGTAAGTGCGCGCCCCGCGGTGTATGTTTGTCTAAGAATCTAAACAATTTTCTCATACTTGCAGATTATCGGACGTGTGCAGGCCGATCCAGACTTTTTGCCGCGCACTTCCGACTTTGGCTTGAATCAGAAAGTGTTCCGCGACAAGTTTTGCCAACAGTGCCCAGAGGCGTTTTTCAAAATCGCCTTTCTTTGCTGTGATCTCAATCCTGATAAAAGGTGGGTTTTCTTTCATATATTTTTTTTGAGTTCGAATTATCAGTTATTACACCATTGTCCCCCAACGCCGCAGACCGTCCTTTGAAATACTCGAAATTTGGTTGGAAAACCTACTTGCCGCCGCTGCCATGAATCAACCGCTGCCTGCCGAGCTGCTGTACGATATTGAAAACTATAAAGGCACCATCAGCATTAGTAGTACACCGGACGGCATGTTGACGCCCAAGTCGAATCGTAGTCGCGATGATCTGGATGAAGTGGGCGCCGCACAACGCAAGCAAACGCCATCGAAACCCGAAACGCCCGCAGTCGCTGTTACACAATCGACGATCTGCGAAGAGAGTCTTAAAGAGAACACCGAATACTACAGCAATGATCCGACGCGTATGGAGGGTAAGGAGAATGCGGTTATTCTGCGTAGAGATATGCCGAAATCGCCACATTTGGGTAAGGACTTTTCACCCACTGGCGAGCGCATACGCGATAGCATGCGCGCACGTCGGCGCCAACGTCTGATGCATGCGGCGCAACAACGCGGCTCGACGCCGGAAAACAAGTGCACCGAACGTGTCTTGGAAGCTGTCAAGCAAACTCTGCAGAATGGCGCGCCGCTGAGCAGCTGTAACGGCAAGGGCGGCGCGAAAAAGAGTCGTCCGTATGGCGAGAAAGGTTTTCTCTTGGACATTAATCGTGACGGCGATTTGCGGCTGAATAATGTGAAAGATTTGAATTATTGCTCAGATTTCGACTCGAGCTGTGACACGAGCCTTAACTACCATGAGGTGAACGCGACGGATGATATGAAGGTGACGGAGTGCGAAATGCCCGGCACGCACCTGATAAATCGACCGGAAGTTTTGCGGGAAGAGCACGCGGAGGAAGAAGTACAAAGTGGTGGCGAGACGCCTACCACCATACCCGATGCTGAAATGCAGCTAGCTGCCAAGCCGACAACGTCTGCCCACTCTGAGGTGGCGCTAGCGTCCAGCGAAGAGGTTGATGCCGCGTCGCTCAGCACAATGCAGCAAATACAGAAAAAGATCGCTGCCAAATCGTATCGCACCGCGCTCGACGACATACGCACAAAGCTGAATTTGTGCCGCAATAAATTCGACACGATCGACGCGGCGAATCGACGTAATTTCAGCAACTCGCAAAACTCAATGAAAACTTTCTTCCGTTCGCGTAACTCGCGTTCCACGGTGACAAGCCCCACAGAGCCTACAAACGCCAGCGAAAGTGTGTACAAAACGCCGCCTGAGGCATTGAAAATGTTTCAGCGTTTGGAGGCGGCAAACGCGGCAGTATCGCCTACCTCCACGCCAACCAGCGAGCTAGCGCGTCTGCCCGGTCTTGTGGGCGGCGCCGCCGGTAGCAGCAGCAGCACTAGCACTTATCGCATTAATCAAACGCCCATTTTTGGACGCAAACCACCGCCCAAACAAGTCGAGCTGTATACGCCGCATGCTGAGTCTATGGAGAACCTGCACACCGGCTTGTCGCCTATGATGGCGCCAACGCCAGAGCCGACGCGGAAAGAGAAGAGCGCTTCGAGTAGTGCTAACAAGCGTGCGAAGTCGCCAAAACGTCCAGTAAGTACATTCCGTAGTTATCTCAATGAGGCAGCAGCGTCAGTGAATGAGAAGGAGAAATTGCCTACGCGTCAGGTGGCCGCAACTGTTGCGGCGGTGGAGACGACGCCTAAAAAGAATCGTCGTCTGAATAGCGGTAAAGAGAGTACAAATGAACAGCGTTGGGAGTCGGAGAAGCCTGAGAAGACGACATCGTCGACTAAAAGTCGCATTTTTGGTTTTCGCAGTACGGCAAAATCATCGACACCGGCGTCAGCGGCGACGTCAGGAACGACGACGAAACAGGCGGTACAACGGCGTACACTTTCGCCGACAAAAGCTAGCGACGCGCGTCGACTGGCCGGAAGACAAGAAGTGCAAAATACAGGTGAGCAGATTATAATGCTGAGATGCCCTATATTTGAAAAAAAAAAAATTACCTTCGAAAACTTGTTAGAAAAATTTCCAAATTTTCAAAATTTGATTGAAATTTTTCGAAATTTCGACTAGATCTTAGAGATGAAAGAAATAATATGGTTCCGTTTTTGGATCTTGCGAAATTTTTACTTTCAAAAAGTTCTTCAAAGATTTTCGAAATTTTGAAAAATCCCGAATTTTGCTATTAGAACCCTTCTTGTGTTTAGTAAAAATGTTGAAATTCGAAAAAGCATTAATATTCACACATTTGTTTAAATTTTTTTTAGTGTTTAGAAAATTTTTTCATCTTCGAAAAAGTCTTCGAAAATTTTCGAAATTTCGAAAATCACTAGATTTCAGTTCTTCAAGTACTTTGTAACTTTTTTTTAGGAAAAAAGTTAGGTTCTCGAGTTATCGTTTTTGAACTTTTAATACACGATTTTACAGCCGACTGCAATAGTATTACGTATTTCCATTCCTTTTTTTAAGCAGAAAATACGCAGTTGCCATAGAAAAAACATATTTTGAAAACACTTTTGTTTGGCGAAAATCTTTAAATTTTGAGTAACAGCGTTGAATTATTTTTGAATACCCTACTTTAGCTGATTTCCACTTTCTCATACACAAATATTGTATTTTTTGGCACCAAAAGGGAATAACTGTCATATAATGCGCTTATTTCGAAAATACTTTTGTTTGGCGAAAATCTTTAAATTTTGAGTTAGAGCGTTGAAATTTTTTGGATACACTATTTTAGCTGATTTCGACTTTTTCGTACACAAATAATGTATTTTTGGCACGAAAAAGGCATAGCTGTCAAATAATGCGCATATTTCGAAAATACTTTTGTTTGGCGAAAAACTCCAATATTTGAGTTACAGCGTTGAAATTTTTTTGAATACCCTACTTTAGCTGATTTCGACTTTTTCGTACACAAATAGTGTATTTTTCGCAGCAATAGGGTATAGCTGTGATATATAGTGCGCATATTTCGAAAATACTTTCGAACGGCGAAGAGATTTATTTTTGGAGCTACGATGCTGAATATTTTTACACACTTATCTGGAGATATATATATGTGTGTAGCACGAAAAAAAATGCAAATTAAATTCAAAAACACTTGACTTACCATATACACTGTTTTTCAAAAAAAACTTTTGCTCGGTCAAATTTTTTGTTTTTCGCTTTCCACACAAAACAGCGCTTATCGGCATTTAAAACCGTTATTTACTTCATTCAAAATCTATTAATTTTTTCCAAATCTATTAATTTTTTCAAAATCTATTAATTTTTTTTCTTTTCTTCGCTTACAGCACCCACCACCCAACCGCCACGCCTGCGACAAAGTCTTGCCAACACTGGTAGTCAATATACAACAACAACAACAACAACACCGACACCAGTCAACACAAAAAGTACAACACGTCTTACCATACTCAGTCCAGAGAAAGTGCATCGGCTCAATGCGAAATTGACCGATCAGAAGGTGATGAAAGCAAAAGGAGGCGATACAAAAGCCACCGCTGCTGCTGTCGCTACAGTGGTGAGCAATACAGCAAACGTAGGCAATAATAGTGCTGAGCAAGCGTTGCAGTTGGAGCGACGTAAGCGCAAGCAGCTGTCCACGCGTTATTAATTGTATATATGTATGTTTGTTGGAATTTTTTTTTAAATTTTTTTTTTATGAAAAACCATAGACTAACTACACACACGACGCTATGCCAAGCGAAACAATGAATTAGAGTTATAAAGCGAATATCTTGAAAGAATTTTTGAAACGAAATAAAACGCAAGTGCGTAAACGAATACTGAAGGTCGTAGAAAGGCAGAATTGAAAAGTCTGTAAGTGAAAAGAATTACGAAATAAAATTGCTCATTTTAGTAAGGAAATTGAAATAAACAATAAAATCGAATATTGTATAGCTTGTGAATTGAGTATTAGAAAAAAAATTAAATTTTGTAAAAATAATATATATATATATATATATATGAAATGAAAGCATGAAAAGACAAAGCATTTGTAGAAAATGCATTGAAACGAACGTCAAACGAGCATAAAAACTGTAAAAAGTTAAAAAAAAAATTATTTAATTAACAATTTCAATTGCAATAAGCTAAAGTTATAAACAAATTAAAGAACAAAATGTATTATTAACATTTAATTGTTAGTTGAAGAAGTGCCTAAATATACATATATATACATACATACATAAATATATAATAATATAGAATGCAATATGGCTTTTTATGCAACTCATATACCGCTCTATTCGCAAAAAAAAATTGGAAATGTACTAAACGAAAAAAAATTTTTTCGCCACAAGCATATTAAAATAAGTGGTAATATTAACTATAACTGTTGCAATTAATTTTCGACGCAGAAACTCTGCACACTAAAAAAAAAAAATAATAAACAATACTAGGTGAAGGAAGAAAAAAACAAGCGAAAAAACCGTTGAAAAATACATATTCACTACCTCACAAAAGACATACTAAAAATTAACTTGACTATATATACATACATACATACATACACACATAATTTACTTAAACAAAAAAAATCTACTAAAAAATAAACTACTTAAAAAGTCTACTAAAAATGCCACTAGCTAATCGCGCTTTTTTGTTTTTGCTTTTGCTAATCCCTGCTGTTCAACTAAGTGTTATATTTGTTGCAAGCTTTTAGGCGTAAATTATTATTATATAACTTATACTTAACTAGCATATAGTGAAAAAAAAGAAAACAACAACAACATTTGATTTTCCTTACTGCATCGCTAACCACCTACACACTATAGTGCCATTCGAAAGAAAATCTATATATATATTGAAAAGAAAAAAATTAGAAACGAAAAATATAATTCTACAAAAAATTTGTAATGCATGTACGAAAGAGGCGCAGAAAAAATTTATTCTAAATACATTTAGTAAGCGCACATCTATACTAAAGTCTATAAAAAAAAAAAAATTACGAAATACCGATTAAAAAGTAATAAAAAACCATTTATTGCAAAAAATTATGGCCCAAAAATGATAAAATAATAAAATTTTGTTAAAAGCAATGCATAAAATATTGTTGGAAATATTGTAAAAGACTGTAAAGTGTATACATTCCAAATTTTTTGTATGTTCGAAAATTCAAAAATTCGAAAATGCCAATTTTTTTTCTATAAGTTGCCATTTTTTCGCTCTTTAATTGTTTAAATATTAATATTTTTGTATGTTCGAAAATTCGAAAATAATGAAGAACCCCAATAGCTAAAGTTTATTAAAAAAAAATTACAAAATACTAATTTAAAAAAAGAAATAAAAACCATTTATTGCAAAAAAATTATAGCAAAAAAATGTTAAAGTAATTAAATTTAAATATATCATAATGTATAAAATATTGTTGGAAATATTCTAAAAGACTTCAAAGTGTAAACATTCCAATTTTTTTGTATGTTCGAAAATTCGAAAATTTTAATTTTTTGCATTTTCCGCTCTTTTAGTGTTTAAATATTAATATTTTTGTTTGTTCGAAAATGTCAATTTTTGTCGAAAATTCGAAAATGTTGAAGAACCACAGCAGCATTTATAAGTTGTTATTTTCGAAGCAGTATTTTACATTTGTTAAATTCCTTTCTTCTTTAATAAGTTTTTGAATGTTTTTGTTTCCATTTTCACACTGTTTAAGTGTTTGAATATTAATATTTTTGCATGATCGAAAATTCGAAAGCAGAATTTGATGTTTTAATTTTTTTCATCCTTAATAATTTTTTGAATGTTTTTGTTTCCATTTTTCCACTGTTTAAGTTTTTCAATAATAATTTTTTTTGTATTTCCGAAAATGTTAATTTTTTTCCATTTGTTCCATTTGTTGCCATTTATCGGATCTTTAAGTGTTTCAATATTAATATTCAAAAATTCGTACGCAGAATTTCATATATTTTAAATTTTTTCATCCTTAATAAGTTTTTGAACGTGTCTGTTTCCATTTCTCCACTGTTTAAGTGTTAAAATATCAATTTCTTGTTGAAAGTTCGAAAATTCGAAAATGTTTGTTGCCTTTTTTCGTTTTTTAAATGTTTAAACTCGAAAACGATGAAGAAACGAATGTTTTGTCTGCTTTAAATGATTATTGTAGTTTTTTAATTTCAAAGAAATGTTCGGAAGTTCAGAATTTTTATATTTTTTTTTTCAAAATTCATATTTTTTGGATCTTAATATTTAAAGTAAATTTTTTTTGTTATTAAAAATGTAACTATTAAGTTTTTTATGTATGTTCGAAAACTCGAAAATAACGTGAACCACATTTTATGCCTACTAGTTCCAAAATCAATTATTTTCGAAATAAAATTTCATATTTTTATAATTTTTTTTTTACACTTATTGTTCGAAATTTTCCTTGTTCGAAAGTTGTTTTTTTCATTTTTCGCTGTTCAAAACTTAATTTTTATAATACATGTCTTTTCGAAAATTTCAAATTAATGAGAAAACACATTTGATAGCATTGTAATAATTTTCGAAATATGGTTTCATACGTTTTTATGTTTTTTGTATATTTTTTATATTTTTAATAAGTGTTCGAAAGTTCAAAATTATTGTGTTTGTTACAACTATCGTATGCGCATTTGTTGTATATCTATGGCATTAATTGTGTTAAAATTTTATAAAAATATTGGATTTCTACTAATGTTTGAATTTTCGAAAATGTTTAAAAATTTTGTCTATAGCTTTTGCAGTATTTGTTTAAGGTTAATTTTATATAACAACGTTGTTTGATTATATTTTTGTGTTCCCTTTCTATGATTATTCGACTTTTCGAAAATTATAAATTTGCTTTAAATTTTCGGTTATCAGTTTAGCCTTCCTTCGAATTTTCGAAATCATTATTTTTGTCATTTCTCATCACTCACAGTATCTATATCGAATTGTTTTGTAAAAATAAAATAAGTGGGACTTTTGCCTTTATTCGAATTTTCGAAAATTTAATAAATTAACTTAATTCACATATTTTTTAATAATTTCATAGTGTTGTTGAAAATTTATTAGGATTATAACAAAATTTTGTGGTTTGATATGAATATTCGAATTATTAGAAAACGCAATATTTTATAGAAGAAAACTCAATATTTTATTTAACTATTTTCAATTTACTTATTTTGTGCGATTTTTCTTTCAAACTTATTTGCCAATAAAAATATATGCTACGCTTTATCGCACTATTAACGGTAATTTTAATACCACGCAACTAATATATTTGTAAGTCAATTAACAGTATTTCTAATTAGTTGAAAACGAACAATTTTTTACACCATTTTTAATGCGAACATTTTTCGAATATGTATTAGATTTGTAGTAATATATTGAATACTTTATTAAAATTTGTTATTTTTAAGTTGAACAAAAAACAACAAACAACATTCCCAATTTTAGAGCTAAGCATCTTTGGAAAAGTCAAAAAAAAAAAACTTCAAATATTTTTAAGGAAAAATTTTTAAATTCAAAAAGCGAAAAAAAAATAACAAAAAAATTTGTTTGCCATTTTTGCACAATATTATTATTGTATTTTTATATTAACGAAAAAATATCGAAATTAGTTTTATTTAAAAAAATATTTTAAGCATAAATTAATAACGAATATATTTTTTTAAGTTTAATAAATTTTAATTTTGATTTAAACACATTTTTTATTGTTTCAAATAAAGATAAACCCTAAAGAGAAAAACTCAATTTTTATATTTGTTTTATTTCATTATTATAATTTTATGTTTTTGTTAATTTTTATTT
This sequence comes from Neoceratitis asiatica, assembly GCA_030068015.2. Taxonomy (NCBI): domain Eukaryota; kingdom Metazoa; phylum Arthropoda; class Insecta; order Diptera; family Tephritidae; genus Neoceratitis; species Neoceratitis asiatica. The sequence goes on along the minus strand of CM061525.1, from coordinate 90,444,852 downwards.
TTATTTCACAGAAGTTATTGCAGACTTTTTTTTGGCAAATATTTTATATTTTCGAAATTTCAACTGACTGGCTCTCCAAGCGTAGCTATATTTGCTCAAAATAATAATAAAAAAATTAAAAATTGTAAGACTAATAACCATAATTTAAAAAATATAAGAATATAATAATTTTTGAAATTATTTAAAAAAAGTTTAGTAAAGGGTAAAGCATGAAAATATTAAAAAAAAAATATTTAGCAGTGCAGCGCAAAGATAATAATCGTAACGAAAAGACAAATTTGAAAGGAAAACTTCAAAGTTTTGTGAAGTAATTTTTAACAAAGTTCATTAGCCAATCTCGAAAACTCGTTTAAATTAAAAAAAAAAAAATTTATGAAATTGTTTTTTTTTTTCAGACAAAAATAATGCAATAATATAATTATAAAATGCAAATAAAGTATAACAATTTAATATAAGAAAGTAATAAATATAAATTTTAATTAGAAAATTTTTTACATTTATTTTTTAATTGTATTTATTCAAAATAAAGTTGAAAAAATCAAAAATGTTTCTTAATGATAACATAATAAAATATATTTTTTCTAAAATAATTTCTACCAAAATTTAGAAAAACTCATAAAAATATAGAAAAAATCATATAAATATATATAAAAAAAAAATAAATAATAAAAAAATATAAAAAATAAAAAAAAATATTTTTAAATATATAAATATATATAAAAAAATTAATAATAAAAATAATAAAAAGTAAAAATGAAAAATTAAAAAATGGAAATAAAATAATTAAAAATAATATGAAGCAAAAAAATAAAAATAAAATAAAATAAAATATTATTTAATTAAATTTAATGAAAAATAGAATGAAATCAGAAAAACTCTAATTGTATGGAAAAAATTATATGAAACAAAATATATATAAGTAAACTGAAAAAAAAAATTAAATGAAATTAATTTATATAACAAAAAAAAAAAAAAAAATTTAATTATAAAAAAAAAAAATAAAAAAATAAAATAAAAAAATAAAATAAAATTCAATTTAATTTAATTAAAAAAAAATAAATAAATAAAATGAAATAAAAAATTAATTTAAAAAAATGAAATAAAATTACTTTATATATAAAAAATAAATATAAAAAATTTAATAAAAAGTAAAAATAAAATAAAATTTAATTTAATTTAATTTAATTTGATGGAAAAAAATGGAATCAGATAAAAACAAATTATATGAAAAAATATATATTTAAATAAAATGAAAAAAAAATTAAATAAAATTAAATGAAATGAAATTAATTTATATAAAGCAAAAATAATAAAACAAACAAATTAAATAACATAAAAATAAAAATTAAAAATTTAAAAAAATGAAATAAAATAAAAAAAAGTAAAATAAAATAAAAAAAATAAATTTAATTTAATTTTATTTAATATAATGAAAAAAAGAATTAGATTAGATCAAATCGAATTACATCAAGAAAAATTATATGAAAAAATATAAATAAATAAAAAAAAATAAAAAATAAAATGAAATAAAATTAAATTAAATTAATTTATATAAAACAATATTAAAAAAAATTTATTTAAAAAAAAATAAAAATAAAAAAAATAAAAAAATATAAAATTAAATAAAAAATGAAATCAGATCAAATCAAATTATATGAAAACAAATTATATAAAAAAAATATGAAAAGTAAATAAAATAAGATTAGTTTATATAAAAGAAAAAAAAAAAAAAAGAAAAAAAAAAATATAAAAAAAATAAAATAAAATAAAATTTCATTAATTTAATTAAAAAAATGTAATCAGATCAAATCAAATTATATGAAAAAATATATATAATTAATTAAATGAAAATAAAAAAATAAAATAAAATAAAATTAAATTAAATTAATTTATATATAAAAGAGAAAATAAAATTTAATTTAATTCAATTGAAATAAATAAAATAAAATTAAATTAAATCAAATCACATCAAGTAAAATAAAAAATAAAAATGAAATAAAAATCAAATAAAATAAATAAATTTAATTTAAATAAATCAAATGAGATCAAGTAAAATTAAGAAAAAATAAAATAGTTAAAATAAAATTAATATACAATAAAGTAAAGTAAAAAATTTAATTAAAGGAAAATAAAATAAAATAAAATAAAGTAATATAAAATTTATTGAAATAAAGCCAAGTAGAATTAAATAACAAAATATTATGCAATAAAAATGAAGGAGAAAAAAAACAAAAAAAAAATAGAAAATAAAAATAAAAACAAAAACAAAAATAAAAAATAAAAAATAAAAATATAATGGAATAATATAAAATAAAAATAATAAAATAATAATAGTAAAATAAATAAAAATTAAAATAAAATACATCAACTTTAATGAAATATAATAAATATAATAAAATAAAAAAATTAAATCACATTAAATTAAATCAATTTAAATTAGATGAAATCAAATCAATTAAAAATATGAATAAAAAAGTAAATAAAATAAAATAAAAATAATTAAAGTAAAATTAAAAAACTGAAATCAAATTTAATACAGTAAAAAATAAATAGTATAAATTAAATAATATAAAAGAAATATAATAATATATAATAAAGAAATAAAATAAAATTCTAAAATTTATCGAAAAATATACAGAGTTGCTCATACATTGTAAAGATGAAGTAAATTTTTTGCAACTACTATCCACATGTACATGTTTTTATAGCAAACGGCAAAAATTTTTTGGCAACGTTTAGAATCTTACAAATAACACTTTGAGAATAAAAAAATAAAACTATAAATAAAGAAGAAATGAAAAGCAATACCTAATCAATGTATAATTATAATATAGAAAAATGTAAAAAAATGACAAAGCCATTAAAAATTAAATAAAAACAAATTCAATAAAAATGGAATAAAAAAATATGTCAATTAATTCTTTTTTATTTAAATTTATTAATTAAACAAAGTAATAAAGTAATGAAACTTAAATTTATGATTAATTTAAATAGAAAATTAATAATTATTCAAAGTAAATTAAAAATTAAAAAATTAAAAAAAAATTAATAATTATTTAAAAATAAAAATAAAAAAATAAAATAAAATCAGTGTGAAGAAAGTATGTGTTATTTGAAATCAAAAAAGTGCGCTGCAATTTGTATGCCGTAAACATTTTTTTATTTTAATAAAAATAAATTAAAAAATGTGTTCTAAAGCAAATATATTAATTATTATTATATGGAATAACTTTGTTTACTTGTAATCCCTTCAAAATACATAAAATGTCCAAAATAAAATGATTTCTGTTTTATTTCATAAGCAACTAGATGGACTTAATTAACTAATTCATAAGCATAATAAGAGTTAAGTAAAAAATATTTTAGAAATGTGTTGCAATAAATAATAAGTGAAACCATAATATGTATGGCAGGCATATTGAGAAAAAAAATGTGCGAAAATGCCGAAAACACAGAAAATACCGAAAATAAATAAGCAGATGTAAAATAGTATATGTTATGTAATTGTTATATATAACTGCTTTATAAATATTTTCAATTGCCAAGAAATTACTTAATTAATTTTAGATATAATTTTTAGACATTATTTTAATTAAAATTAATTAAATAAATTTTTTTGTATTTTTTATATATTTTTATATATATTTTTAATTTTTTTTTTTAATGTTACTTAATTTTATTTTATTTTATTTTATTTTATTTTTTATTTTGTTTTTTAATTTTATTTTATTTTATTTTATTTTATTTTTATTTAAATTTATTTTATTTTATTTTTTAATATTTTTTATTTATTTTTATTTTATTTTATTTTATTTTATTTTTTTAATATTTTTTATTTATTTTTATTTTATTTTATTTTATCTTTATTTAAATTTATTTTATTTTATTTTTTTATATTTTTATTTTATTTTTATTTTATTTTATTTTATTTCATTTAATTTTTGATTTTTTTGATTTTTTACTTTATTATAATTGATTTTAATATTTTTATTTAAAAACTATTATTTTTCCTCTTCACTAATTCTATTTTTTTTTGCATGAATAAACTTGTTTCATTATGATAAAACAAGAACTATGAAGCATTTAATTATACCAAAAAAAGGTGTATGGAAAACGAACTATTTTAAGGTAAGTTCTCTAAAGTTAAAATCAGGAGTGTGGAATATTTAAGCTGGAAGAGTCAACTTCCCTATTCGTAGTTAATAGCATAGGGTTCTCTAAGACAGTCTAGCAGGATTTGTTCAAAATAACGTCAGAGCTCTAGAACCGCAATTCTTCTTCTAAATTGGCATAAGCGCGGCTTTCTCGCGCGATGTGTTAGAAGAAAAAAGATCAGCCAAGCGTCTTTCTACTCGATTAAACTTCCAAAGTTACCAATGAAAGCACACACCCTGTACGGAAAATCACATGTAGCACGCCGCGAGACAACATTTTGTCTCCGTTGTTGTGGACTACTTTAATAAACCCACCGCTGAGGCAAGGAAGCAAGTCATTCTTGTGACATTAGGACAATTGACATGCAAGTGATGTATGAAGCAGCGCCAACAGCTAGCTGCTTAATAGTTCTAGACAATGGGGTTCAGTCCCCTATATAAAAAAAAATTATATAAAAAATCAGCTAAACATAAATCACGTTCGGGAAATGGATACCTTCTGTTGGGTGAATGCAACCTACTACTCCGAGGAACCAAAATTTGGTGGAAAGTAAGGTTATTAGTACTAATTGTGAAGATATATATATATATCTACACTGATGGGTCTAAGTGTGAGGTAGACACACAGTCTCAGGCCACGTGGATGTAGAACTAAAGGCGGGCGAGCTGGCTTCCACTACTTCAGATCCTTCAAATGGTGTCTAAACCATGAAGCACTTTAGGAACACTTAAGGTATTGATGATGCACTTCCAACGTAGGACTAAGGCTCTCTATGCTTCTGTGAGGTAGCGTGAATTGCAAACAGATCAAATTTTCACTTAAACTGAGCAAAAGGGAACTTAGTATTGTTTTGGGTTTAATGACAGTGCTTTTACTCCTGAGATAATGTCTTCAAAACTAGAAAAGTTGAATTAGAAAATTTGAATCGACTGAGTGCAGACCTTACACAGAGGCGGATGAAATGTTCGAACATCTTGTTGAAAGAGTCCGGCCTTCAGGCGATTTATAACTTTCACGATGCCCCCATCTCCAGTCTAAGGGATGTGGGACAAGTATGGGTGGAAAAAGACAGCTCTTAAAATCAAGCGAACTGTTCGCTTACGCATAGTTGGGATACACAGGGGAGCATGATGAGCCTACTCAATGGTGTAAGTGCGGTCACTTGGTCAAGTCCTTAAGCCGCTATTTCAACTAACCAGCCAATTAAGATTTTTCCAAATCTTTTTTTAATGTCAAGTTCCTCACATAAGTCCATTTCTAAACTCTTATTTTTTCTATAAAAATCTTTTTCTTCAAACCACAATAACCGCTACAAAGCTTTCTTTGGCTTACAAAACCAACAAAGCCTCAACTACCAAAAAAAAAAATTACCCCCAGCTCTGCTGACTTCTACTTTAAGCACAAGAAAGACTTAAACAACCAAAATGTGAAGATTTTGTATCAAAAGAACTTTAAGAAAACAATCAAGCACTAAAAACTTTTGACCAATTGCAAAATCTGAACAGCTGTTGTTCAGTTAACCCAGCATGCCATAGGGGAAAGGAATTTTCTTGAATAAAAGCTGAATGAAATGCGTGAAATTGATTAGAGAATGAGGTTATGAGTCTTTATGTAGAAGAGCCCTAAAAAATGTGTTTACTTCATTTCACTCCGAACCCCAATCGACAGTCATACGAGTGGACTGTACGCGTTGACTCAGCTCCAAAGCGTGGATAAACGCAATAGTCAGCTGCCAAGGTTATGGCGCATTGGATATTTTTCATTGACTACCTACAATTGAAGAAAATGAAAGTGCTGTTCCACCAAGTCAATGCAACGTGTCACAAGTCAGTGAAATCGTTGGTAAAAATCCATGAATTGGACTTCGAATCGCTGCCGCATCCACCGTATTCCCCAGGTTTGGTCCGTAGCGACTATTTCCTGTTCTCTGCTCTCAAAAGAATGCTCGCTTGGAAGAAATTTTCGTCGAATGAAGAGATGATCGTCCAAAACTGAGGCCTATTTCGAAGCAAAGGGCAAATTGTACTACAAAAATGGTATCGAAAAGTTGGAGATCGGTCGCTAGAATCAGTGTAACACCCTTGACGGGAACTATGTTGAATAAAAAAAATGAATTTTGCCAAAAAAATGTGTTTTACTATGGCAGGAAGGAGACTTTTCAACTGTCCTGTTATGTTAGATCACAGACGGCGTTACCCGATGAATGCGTATGCTGCAGAAAAATTATTTTCTTCTCAATAAATGGCCTTTCATGGACTAGTTTATTGGCTAGTTACCAAATAAAAACTTCTTGGGGAGTAAACTATGTATCTACAACACCCAAGATTAAACCTAGAATTCAGAATGAGGTAGATAGCTACTACATTTACACCATAGCCTGTTGAAACCGACTGAGAACCACAAACGAACGTCCAAATGTAAACTGGGTAAGCCTAAGAGCTGTGTAAAAACTAAAGAGCATTTCCCTAACCACCAAACTAACTGCTCGGTTACTTAATAGTTACTTGGTACGTGTGTGTAGTTCTTCATAATCTTCCTAGCTAACCACCAATTTATCATGCTCAAGCAACATCTTTGCTGTTTTGGTTCTTAGTATATCAGTGAAATCTCAAATTTTGTTCTGATTTCAAAACATACTCAATTCCTTTTCGCCTTTTTCCTTTGGTCAATATGTGGCCGTTTAATAAAGTACTCTCGGAAGAAATTTGCATAACATAACGGTACTAAGAAATTTTGCAGCGTTTACTATGATAAACAAAAACAAAAACACCCAAATGTGGTTAAGAATAACTGTAAACTGTAAACAAAAACAAGAGGAGATGCAAACTTGAACCACAGAATTTTGCTAATAAACTCATTAGCAGCTGTTTTGGCAGAGTTGAGTCGGTTTTCTTTCCTGATAACTGCTATGTGCCGCAGGCGTTTTTAGCGGTTTCTTGGCGCACTGAACAGCTGAGTTTGTTGTGTATTTTAAGTAAAATTTCCAATTTTTCTTTTCAAAATATTTGTTGTTTACTTAAAGTGTGTGAGAGAGATTTTTGATTTTTTTGTGCTGTTCTTCAGCAGTCAAAAGCAGCTGGAACTACGCACTTGAAGGCTTGTTAGAAATTTATTTTAAAAAACGGTTTTTGAATACAAAATAAATATTTTTCAGCGTTTTTGAAGCTGTAGATATTTTGAAAATATGTTAAAAATTATATAAATAAGTATGAAGTGTTTGAAATGGACTAAAAACTCAAGCAATTTCCAGAGCCGTATATTTTTGCACTTTACAGCAACTTGCGCAAGTTAGAAAATAATTTTTTTCACTTTCAAAACTTATATTATTCAAACTTTGTTAACACTTTTTGAAGCCTAAAAGCTTACACTAATTTTGGTTTAAACTAGTTTTTGCTATACTCTAACGGTACTTCTTAAATAGTCAAAAACATTGAAAATTTCATATGAACTTTCGAAAATTTTTGTAAGCTTACTTTTTGGGCTTAAACGAAAAAAGTATTTCACAAAAGAAATGAAATTTAGCTTCACATTTTGAATTAAGAATTAAGCTACAAAATATGTTTATTTTATTGGTGCAAAAGTCTCAAAATGACTTTCTTTAGTTGTAAATTTTTTTTCACTTCACAACAACTTGCGCACGTTAGAAAACAAATTTTTAAACACTCAAAACTTATAGTATTCAAATTTTGTTAACATTTTTTGAAGCCTAAAAGTCCACACTAATTTTGTTTTAAAATAGTTTTCCCTATGCTCTAACGGTACTTTTTAAATATGCCAAAATGTTGTAAATTTAAGTTGAACTTTTCAAAATTTTTGTAAGCTTACTTTTTGGGCTTAAACGAAATTAAAAAAAAAATAAACAAAATTTTGCTTTTTATTCTGAATTAAGACTTAAACTACAAAATATGTTTATTTTTTTTTTGGTACAAAAGTGTCAAAATGACTGAAAATATAGCTAGTTTCCTTAGTTGTAATTTTTTTTCACTTCACAGCAACTTGCGCACGCTAAGAAATAATTTTTTTCGTTACACAAGCTCACTGTATGTAAACGCTGGTTACATTTTTAGAAAGCTAAATGTACATGCTAATTTTGGTTTAAAACAAATTTTCAATTACACTAACAAGTTTTTCGGTATACGCCTAAAATTGGCAAACTAAAGTTGAACTCTTCGGAGATTTTGTAAGCTTACTTTTCGGGTCATAAAGAAAAAATAATTTAATATCGATAATAGAATTTAATTTTGTATTTTGCCATAAGACTTAAGCTACAAATCCCCGTACCACATTTTTTATTCCGGTTAGCGGTTGATTTATGAAATTTTTTTTAAATCACTACACTAATGTGCACTGCACTGCCTCTTGACGGCACGATCTCTCTCTCTCTCTGCCGCTCTAAGCTCATTAAATCCCACCATAATCTTTATGCAATCAATGTAAACGGTAAATATTGTAATGAATACCAATACTGGACATATGTTCCGATGTCAATTTTTGCTGCTACAAAGCTACAAGCTAAAGGTCTATTCGACGAAATTAGGTGTGTAAATATGTACTTGGGTAAAGATTAAGTTGCGAACTCATCAATGAAAGTTTCGGTTGCATACGGTACGGCAAATAGTATTCGGAATGCATATCACGTGCAAAAAAGTAATCCACTTTGCGGTACTGAATGTGGTGATTTATGGTGAGACGTAGAGATGGGCCGTGGAGAGAGAGTTTGGGTAGCTGAACTGTTTACCCTCACTCGGCGGGGTTGATTTCGATAGGCTAAGGCCGTAGGTATGCTTGAGCATAGTCAATTCGCTGTAGGTTGTTTGTTTGGTGGATAAATATTGCTTACAACAACAATAACAAACAAACAACAACAACAACAACAGAAACAACAAACACTGAGCCATCAAACAATCAAGTCGAACTTTGGAAAAAACATTCGTTGCAAATTAACGCAAACAAACAGAGTTTGATAGCCGAGCCGAGAGTCCCAATGGACAAATCCATAGATAAATATGACACACAGCCACACACAGCACACACACACACACACACACACCGAGCTTCGAACTTCGAGCTTCGTCCACCAAATCAAATCACTTCACTTCAAAATCTGTGACGAATCGCCCAAAGCCCATTTCCATCCGCTGGACGTGGACGTCGACGTGTTGTGGGTGGCTGGCTGTTTGCATTGGGTGATAGGGGGGGGGGGGGGTTATTGATGCGAATGCTTGAATTAGTTTCAATTGTTTAATATGCATACCATGGCGCTGTTCGTTGGTTGTTGTTGTTATTTGTTTTGTGGTGTCGCACCACAATTGGCAGGAAAGCTCTGCGGATGTGCGGCTGTGCGGCTGTTAAATTAAAATAAAATTCCGGAAAGCGTGGAAAGTAAATGAGTGTAATTGCCGGTGTGTGCGGTGCGGGGGGCTTACGAAGAGCTCACCGTGGCTTACCGTCCATCGCGTGGGACTCGTGCCTACACGACGCTGGGTGGGTGGGAAGAAGAGGGTGTAGAGAGTTCCCTACCTACCGCGCAATTAAGTTTTGAATTATACACGTTTTTGATGGCGTGGCTTCATCGTAACGTGCCATGCTCTGCAGTACCGTCGATTCTCTATCTCTAAAACCGCTAAAATCACGCTAGCCCTAGCGGAAAGGGTCTTACTTGAGTCCCTCAAGCCAGTTGGTCAAGGTTTCAGGATTGACTTTTTCTCCTACGGTCGCGTGGTTGAAGTCAATGGGTGGAGTGCTCTTTTTCCTTCCAATGCTATAATTCCACGACGTCATGGGCTCGCCGTGAGGTTAGCTGCAGGCCAGACATTCCTTAACTCAGTCACATCTGCCATTCATTGGGGATGAGCAGATGGTGGGACAGCGTAGATTTTGGGCTTTCAACAACAGAACTGATATACTTCATGACTCTCAACAACAGCGTAGATCATCCTGGGTCATCCAGAGTAACCTTTTGGCGAAGGTGAAACCGAGAAGGGTGGAGAGTGGTACACTGGTGCCCCAGATTCAAGCCAATAGAGCTCGCTTCGATCCGTTTGATGAATATATAAAATTGGCTCTTTGCATTGTATCGGGTTTGACCTCATCTCTAAGCTTGCGGCAAAGATGATGCGACGAAGCAAAGGATCCTAACTATGAAAGCTGCGGGTATCCTTATATACAGAAAGAAGCTAAATTGATGTTTTGGTGGAAGCAAAAATACAATATTAATGAAGGTTGAGGGGTAGAGACGCTCTTGAATATCTGTAATTTAGTCCGCAACGGACTTGTCTTACGTCAGTCAGACGTGCGTCTGATTCTGGATTGCACGTGGTACATGGCGAGGTCCTCTTTGCACTAACGCGGGCACAGCTACGGCAGTTGGTGTAAGTTCTATGCGGACCCTTTCGATTTGGAATGCAGTACTCTGGTGAGGAGGAAGAGGTGTAGTCAATTCATTCCTCCAACAGCTCTGCGTGGAAACACTGAGCTACTGGGATTAAAAAATTAGACGTTGCTGACTCGTCGCAAATCCACAATGCAAAAGAGGAAAAGAGAAAGAACTTAAGGTTTCTTGATCCTTTTTTGGCTTGCGGAAAGGAGCTCTGACCCAAAATACATGAGCTCCTCCCACTCCTGAGTCTTCCTTTCGCAGGAGAGTTTAGCTTAATTCGTGAAAACGGATTGCGAAAGACCACGAATCGCGCTCTTTTCACTCCTCGACTCTCCTCTTAAGCACCTTAAACCAAACACAGCATCGCCAGACAACTCAATCCATGCTCAGCAGCGTGTAGAAGTATCATAAAGACATTACGATTAATTCCTAATCTAGTTTAGATTCATCAAGCCCGCGTAACAAGCAAAAAATTCAAGATTCTTCTACACGCAACTCTGCAAGTCTCTCTACAAAAACAGACTCAGCTTCAGCTTCATATTTTTACTTTTGTTTTTCTACTCGGCTTACACTGTGTGGAGGCTCAAACAGTATGTAGGTGGAAGACGCGAAGAGACGGGGTGGCACAGTGGAATTATTGGCAATCTTCTTGGGTCCCCAGCGCTGGTGTTGTTATTATGACTCTTTTTAAGGTTTTTGCTCTTTTGTTGTTATTGTAAATTGTTGTTTGTTTCTTGTAGTTGGCTTTGTTGCTTGATCATTTGGTAGCGCCAACGATCGCTTGTTTGGCCTGGCCAGCCAGTCTTGTTAGCCCGGCTTGTGCTTGTTTGTACGTACGATGTTGCTTGTTGCTTGTTGCTAAATAGCTGGGCGGGAACTCGATGATGAGTTGATGGGGCAATTATCTGCGGGAGGTCTCTGAATATTGAACGCCTGTGGCCGCAGCGGCAGTGGAAGTAGTAGTAGCAGCAGCAGCAGCAGCAAAAAGTATGCGATGACGCGAGGCCAGACAAGGCACCGCGTCGTACGCTGTATGTTTGTGTGTGTTGGATGTAAAAGCTCTACCGCATTGAAATGCCACCGCTGCTGTTAGGAAACCACAAAAATAAGAAGAAGAGGAAGAAGAAATAACAGAAAAAAACTCAGCAGCAAGTAGTTATTACAAAAAAAAAGAAGAAGAACGTCTGGAAAACCATTTGTAGGCTCTACGTCATTACGCGCCCTTTGCGAGTGTCTGCTGCGCGTAAGGCGCATTTGCTTGGCGCATATGTGGCGCTTGCTTGTAGCATCCGCCTAGCTGACTATTTTGGTGCCGCTCACGGTGCCGTTGATGGCGTTGACGATGGTGCTGTGTTGATGACGGCGTTGAAGCGCAAACATACACATATGCTTACAGATATGTGTTGCCGAAGGTGGTACTGTGTTGTCGTCCTCCGACGCTGGGCGCGTCAGATATTATAGTTGGCGCCGTGTTAGTGCGCGCGTCGGCTGGCTGGCGAACAAAAAATAACCGCTAGAGGCTACAGCTGCTATTGCAAGAGATTGTGCTGGTGGTGGTGGTGGTGGTGGTGCCAGGTTTGGCGTCATGAACGGCGTCGCTGGTGGCGCGTAAGCTCTCACCAAAAAACGTCTACAGCTGCCGTTGAGCTTTGCAGAAGATTTTGTTTTTGCTCTGGTTGTTGCTGTTGTTGTTGTTGTTGTGGCACATCACGCTCAAGGTGCAAAAGTATGGACAGTCATGTGTGTATAAACGCGCGCAGACACCAACAGCGCCCAGTGTGTGGTGTGGTGTGGAGGCGCACGGCACTTCGGTGTGTGTTCGCGTGTGCTTGCGTTCATCTCCTCTACATGTGGTGATGGCAGTTGACTCAAGGGCATTAAAAAAAAGCAATGCGCGTTATTGGTCAGTTTCGGCGAGGCGTCGTTGTAGTTATGTGCGCGCGCTCCATTGAAAGTTGTTAATGGCGATGAGCGCGCCGTGCTTGTGCGCTCTTTCTACTTCCCTTCTTCTTGGTACAATATTTGTTGTTGTTGTAAGCGCTGTTTAATTTTTAGCCACATATGCAAGGTGCGCTTCAATTATTTGCTGTTGTTGTAAGCGCTTATTAATATTTAGCAGTATATGCAATGCGCGCTGCAATTTGGGGCATGACCACTAGCGCGCTTACATTTTTGAGTCAAATAATTTGAAACTTTTTGCTTTTAATTTAACGCGCAGTGTTTGACGCTTACGCGCCGCGGGCTTAAATTATTAATTTGCTAATTACATGAGCAGCGCGCGTTGGTTTTGCAACAAAATTTTGCTGGATTATACTTTTTTGGGACTTTTTTCCAGAATTTCAAGTGCGCCGCGCTTACCGCTTGTCGAGTATAGCATGACGTCAGTAGTTGTGTGGAGTTTTATTGCGCGCGCTGATAGCTACGACACTTGTGAATGTTGGCGCGTAGTCAGCGCCTGGCGATATGCTATATTTCATGACGCGCGCGAACGTAAATCTTATTTAACTGCGAGCGAAGTTGAGGTATCACCTTTTTATTTGTAAAAATTTTAGAATTTTTTATTGCTTGTTGATTTTCTGTTTTTATTAAACCTCTACTCTCCTCTCAAGGGCGCTCTCTAACCGCCTACATTTTTTTTCCTGCGCGTCGCGCGTCTTAAATTAACCGCAACGCCGCACACACGCGCTCTTATTTGGTTATCTACCAACCAAAAAAAAAAAAGGAAAGCGTAAATAAATTTTAAAGCGCTACTTATTTGCAGGCTGTCGCAACCCGCGCCGCCCAAACTCAACACAGCGTCAGACTCACCCACTATGCGCTATGCCCACACCAAACGCGCTGCCAGCCGCCTTGTGCTACAAATTAACGTAAAGCACATTTAAATTTGTCAACGACAATAATAAAAACATCAAAAAGCAACAACAACAACAACAACAACAACAAACCAGTAAATACAACTCACTCCAATGCGTGAGACGCGCGCGCCGCTCGCCGCTCGTTGGGGTTAAGCAAATAAATAAAAGATTTGTTGGCAAATTCAATTTTATTGTTGCGCATTAAAACGGCAACAACAGCAATAAACAAGCGGGCGAACAAGTATAAAATCTGCCAGTAAAACAACCGCTCATTTGCTGGTTTAGCTTTTAAGTCGCGCCAATTGTTTCTGCCGCAAAATGTGGCAAGCGTGTCAGTTAGCGTGGTGATGGTGGTGCTATGACGCAACGTTGCATATTCAAATTGTAATAAAGAAACCCTCGCGCATAGATAAATCACTGTGTGTAGCAACAACAACAGCAGCAGTAGCAACAACAACAACAACAACAAGTAAACACAAATTGTCACAAGCGCTTTACCGTAAGCGTCTACTTTGCATGTGGCGTGGCAAGGGTATGAGTTGGTGCTGACAACCCGTAACTACAACAACAGACAACAACAACAAACAATAAAATATAACAATAAACATAGTAGCAACCGAGTACCGTTAGATTAGATTTGAATATTCATTGCGTTGCGCATCAAATTGTAAATTACGCCACTTGCCACAGCGTGAATATTCGTAGCGTTGACAGTTCGTTAGCTATAAAATCATGTGGGTTGGGTCGTAGCCAAATTTATGTTGCAACCTTGCAACGCCCTTTGAGGAGGTGGAAAGACGAAGTGGCGGGGGGTGTAGATGGCGCTGTGAAAAACTCTTTTTCTCACATCATTTTGTGGTAAAAGTGCTCCATGGAGCTTCCGACCACCAAAAGTAGAGCCTCACGTTACTTTTTTCACGTGGTTCGGAGTTAATTCAGAGTTCGTAGTGCTATTAAGTCGAGTTCCAACAGAGAGAAGGCTTTCTGTTTACCCTACCGACAGTGAAAGACCCGCGCGACAAGGGCTCGTCCCTAAAAAAACATTTTTAAACTATTTGCTTTTCGAGTTTTCGATTGAATTCGGAACTTAAAGTGAAGTCAAGTCTTTTTCTCACATAGAGGTGGTCTACTTTCAGCTGCCGCCATCACTAAGAAGCTCTCGTCCCCAAAAGTACTTCCACAATTTTGTTTTTTCTCAAGCTTCAGCTTTAACATGGAGCACTCAGTGATATTAAGTCGAGTTCTAATAGAGAGCAGCTACTTTTGACCTTCAATAAATTGTGTATCAAGAGCTCATCAGGAAGAATATATCCTTAAGCTCTTTATTTCTCGGTTTTAAGCAGCTGTTTCAAGACTAAAACTGAAATGAAGTCTATTTCCCATACAGTGGCAATCTAATTTAAGCTCCCGCCACTACTGAGTCGCAAAAGAAACCCTCGTCCGCCAAAGCATATTCCCAAATCTCTTCCGTTTCGCGTCTCAGATTTATTTTGTAGTTCGTAGTGATATCATATCGAATTCTAACACAGAGCAAGCTCTCTTGCTGCTCTATTGACATCAATGAGCAATGCAATAAGGGCTTGTCTGCACAAACAGATCCTTGTGTAGTTTATTTTTTGGGGTTTAGAGTCGGTTTCGAGTTAAAATTAAAGTCAAGTCTACTTCTAACGGGGAGGTTGCTCACTTTTTGCTATTACCACCACTATGTCCAAGAAGAAACGCCCGTCCACAAAAGTATAAACTAAACTTTCCTTTTTATTCGAGTTTTGGCTGTAGTTAGGGGTCTCAGCAATATTAAGTTCAGTTCTCGAACAGAGGAAGCTCTCTTGCTGCCTTAACGTCATCAATGCGCAGTGTAATAAGGTTTCGTCCGCAATGAAACACATCTTCGAGTTCCTTATTTCTCCATTTTTTGATTTACTTTGGAGCTCAAAGTGATTTAAGGTCTGTTTCCAACGCAGAGACGGTCTATTTTCACCTATGACCATCATTGAGCCACACAAAAAGCCTTTGTCTACAAAAGTGCAACCGTCAACGCTTGAGTTTTGAATTTTCGACACTAATTTCAAGTTTGAAGTGATATCAAGTCTATTACCAACACAGAGATGACATTCTTCCTCTCCACTTAGTCGCAAAACAGGCCTTCGTCCATCAAACTACAACCGCAATTGCTTTCTTTTTAGGACTATTGATATCATCTTGGAACTCAAAGATATCTCTAGTCGATTTCCAACATCGAGGTGTTACCATCACGGGTCCCTAGAAAATGCGCTGATCCCACAGTAAAATCAAGTCTCCTTCCAGCTCAGAGGTGGTTTCCATCACCACCATCAATGAGTCCCACAAAGAGCTCCGAAATCCTGCAAAACTATACTCCTCATTTCACTTTTTCAAATTTTTGACTTAGTTTGAAGCTCGAAGAAAGTCTATTTCCAATACCCAGAGGTTATCTCATTCTGTTCTCGGTCTCAACACTTAATCGAAGCTTCACTCGTCCAGTCGTTCCGTCATCCTTACGGCATGATTTGCAACTTTTTATCTCTACCACATAGCACCACTAACTGATATGCCACTCCATCCCAGGAGCACCACCAACTTCCCACTCTCTTCTCACTCCGCCAACCCTCAGCACTATCCTCCACCTCAGCCACCCATCGCCTTCCGTTTCGAGCGCGCCACACACATTTACTGTTGCTACTCTTTTATTTATTGCCACTTCACACAAAGCCGTTCGCGATTTTATGAGCTCATAAATGTTTAGCTATCGCGGCTTTGATGATGCTTTTGTCGGCAAAAAAAAAAAGCGCGCGCGCACTTTGATGCCACACAATGGCACATCAACGGCGAAATGGTTGATGATTCTGAAAGAAAGAACGATTGGAAGGCTTACAGGCGCAGATTGGAAAGAGGTAGGGTGGTGGCAGTGTGATGAGCTGAAGGCGGCAGACGGCAGCTTTGGTCTTATTTAGTCTATAAAATCGCTGTTGCCACCAACGTTGCAATCGATTGCCCATTCGAATTCGAATATCAATCGTTTTATGACTTGCTGACATTGCCGTTACTGCTCCTACCCTTACCTCTTGCGCCGGCTGTGGGTTTTGGTTCCCATGCAGCTTTTTGATAGCATAGATTGTTGTAGATT
The DNA here is from genome assembly GCA_030068015.2 of Neoceratitis asiatica. Lineage (NCBI taxonomy): Eukaryota > Metazoa > Arthropoda > Insecta > Diptera > Tephritidae > Neoceratitis > Neoceratitis asiatica. Next base: position 90,428,321 of record CM061525.1, on the reverse strand, counting down.
TGCATGTGGTTCATTAAAAATTCATGTAAATTTGTGTTCGTTGATTATTTTCATTATCGCCAAGGAGGCAAAGGAGGCAAAGGAAGCCAGGGAAGGCAATTAACTCAAGCAGTAACGGTACTGGCGGTGTCGCAATGCATTGTTGTTGATATTAGCATGAGGAGGCGTGGTCGTGTGATATGTAAATGCTATGATTTGTGGTATTTTTCCCTCGGTTGATGGAGGATAAGACCCCATGAGCGCGGGAGAGGAATAGTATTGGAGTGGCTCGGAGGTAGAGTAGCTGTGTGGATTTTAGTAAGGAGTCTTTTCATTACTTGGAGGAGCAAACTGCAAGCGCTCTTTATAAAATTCCAGCTCCCTTCGGCGGGAAGCTCACCACTAGCTAATCTAGGATGAAGCGGCAGCGATGACTCCCGGGAAGGGGCTCGAAAGTGAAGCAGCTGCAGATATCAGTAAGCATTCGTGTGATTCCAAGAACAAAAAGACGAAAACTCTACATGAAACTCAACTCCCCTCAACTAAGGACAGCTTATCTCTGAGCAGTTATTGATATTTTGGGGACACAGAGGGTCTGAAAAGTGTAAAATAATCTTAATCTCAAGACTTTCCCAGGAGCGAACAACACATTATAAAGAGATGGCTCAAAGGGAGAGGCCCGACCTTGGAGCAGCTGTGGACTTAAGTTTTCAGAATTTAGCTCAGCACGAGGATCTACTTTAGCGGTTTAGCTTTCTTATTTTCTAAAGGCTAAAAGCCATCCAATCTGGTTTCTATCGAAGCTTAAACGCTCGAAGCTCTCAGAGTTCTAAATTAAGTACTCCAAACCAGCTTTTAAAACAGACTGATGTCCACACAATCGTCTCCTCAAGGGTGGGTCCCGAAAACTCGTATACTAGATCCCCGAAAAGTAACTAAGTCTCTAAGCTGCTTGCTATTGTCTTTATTAGGATCCTCAGCAAGCTTCTTTTACACTCGGAGTCACTTTGAGAGTTTTAGACGATGGAGAGGCTTTTCAAAACAAGCACACGTCTCATGAAGAAGAAGTCATCCATGAATTTTATAGGTTCACTGAGCTCTCAAGATTGAAAACGTACGAGCTTACATGAATACCTCATTTGCCATTCGAAGTATGTTTTTCGAAGAAACGAATTTGAGAGTCAGTGGAGCTTGTAATGGAATTTGAGACCATTGTTGAACCAAGTCGTGTGAAATTCACGATCCAGATGTAATATTTAAGGGGCAGGAAAGGTTGGTAAGGCGATTTGAACTCAATATAGAATCAAGTCTAGCAGGCACTACTCTTCAAAGAGAGTAGGTTTAAGAAACAAATAAAGTTAGGCTCTTTAAATGTCCAGCTCGCCATCCTCTCCGAAATTTCTCAAGTTTCAGTGAGTACTGCAAAAAAGATGTCGCCAAACATAGATCACTTTGAGTAATAATCAGTTTTGGGCTCATACTGGCACGGAAATTCCGTCCGATCTTCTCTTAGTTCACCTTAAACTAATTCTTGAGCTCTAAAACCTCCCACATCTCAGTATATATCCTGGTTTTTCCAACCACGAATGTGTCTGTACCACAAGTTGGCCTTGTATCCGAATTTAATGTGACCGAAGCTACCAAAATCAACTCGTCAAAGGTTCGCTATCGCAACGCTCTTCGCGATTTCTTAGCGTTTCTCCGATTTCCTGCTTTCGCTCGCTCAGAATTTACCCTGTTCAGTCTAAATCCTCACTTCAAGCTCTGAGAGCTGCCACATCTTAGCATATGCCTTTCCTTTTTCTACACGCAGAGAAGTCTTTTAATCTTATTTGGTGTATTCTCTTTTCAACGGTCTTGCACCCAACTCTAATGTGATCCTCTGGGATGCATTTCTCATTCTACTATCTGTTTCTTTGAGCTCGAGAATTGTTTCTTCTATGATGGAACTGAAAGAGCTTCCGCGGGCATGCCACGGCTGTGATCAAAGAACGGTCCGGGAGAAAACTGAACTCTCGGGAAGCATAGTCACCTAAAACATTGGATGGAAGCTTAAAGGTTTCATTGGTAATGGCATCTGATGCTATGGTTGAGCTGTGTTTCCGGACAGAAGTGAAGTCGGGCACAGGAAGCGCATTTTCTTCCTTCCTTTTCTTCGTTTTATCAAGCCTTCCTTGTGGTGGTTGGAAATGGCTAACTTGTATCTTCCTTTACTCTTCGGTAGAGGCATTTTTTCATTAGAGAACGCTTGTTATGCGGCGGGATCTAACCAGAAAGGATCACAGTAACTTTTAAAGTTAAAAAAAATCCATGGAAATGAGTGTTCTCGAAGTACGCCCCAAGCGCTCTGCACCAACTTTTGCCGTCTGACTCCTCGACTAAATCGGTCTTCGCTGCCTACAAGGAACCTACCTGTCAGTATTAATGCGATTTTTTGAACGCAAAACGACCACAAAAAATGCCAAAATGGCCGCTTAATCATATGCTCGAGCTGCTTTCCTTCTTAGCCGGCCAGTTGGATGGCCTTAGCCAATTGCCAGCCGTTTGCCGGTATGTTTTCGAGGTGCCGTGCATGAATGGGCGGTGCACCAAATGTAACTATACACGTCCGTCTGACCAATTTTCGCTTATCAGCCAGCAGAGAGGAGTGAGTGAGTTGTTGTGAGGTTTTTTTGTGTGTGTGCACGTTCAAGGCTTACGCGTCGTTCGTCCACATACCGCCTTCGAGCGTCGAACCCGTCTTTTCTTGATTTTGTATGGCTTTGTAATGCCAAATAAAGTCGTTCGTAGTGTTTGTACGTCCAAGTTATCGTGTTGCATGCAACACATGCTACACACGCACACCTCAGCTCAGTTCAGCTCCCTCGGCGTCTGCTCCGCTCCCCTCTCACATGCATTCATACACGATTTATTGTTTATTATTAGTTGCATTTCTCGAATTTACGTGACTTCTTATGCAGCACGTCAGGCGCACAAGTCGTCTCGGTGTTGGCTTGTAGGGCGTGTGTGTGTTTATGTGTTCGCGTGAACGCCACTTGTGCTGTGTGTGTTTGTGTGCGTGTGTGTGCCTCCTCCATTCGCCAATGGCTTTATTTTTCAGTTTTTTTTTGTTTCGTTCAACGCCATTAATGTCTCCCTCGGTGGTGGTGGTGTTTGGTGGCGGTGGGGGCTAAGCGGCCGTCACTTATGTCTGACCAATTGGCGGCGTTCTGCTGTCCCTACAAATGGTTGCCTGGGGTTTCTGGTGTAGTTGTGGGTATGTGTGGCGTGGCATGTTGGTGTCGTATGCTAATGCAACAATTTGTGGCATGTTTTGCTGCATGCAACAAATGCAAGCAAAAGAAGAAAAAAAGTTAGCGAACGGAGATTTACTGGCTTGCGGACGGAGTGGCGGTCCAGAATGACTTTCCGAAAGTACATTTTTGGGTTCGATCAACCTGGTGATATGCCCACGGTTCTCAGCGAAACAAAAACTCGAACAATTGCGGTGGAAATTATGACGCAAACCCTCTTCGACTCTCATCTGATGGCGATGGCGATAGGCTCTAAACGCCTGGTCAGTCTTATAAGTCTCTCGTCCTCACTCTCGTACTTTCTATGCCCAATATGGTGCCGAAGCGAGATCTAGTTCAACTCATGACCAGTCTTTGAAGCCTATCGTTCTCGCTTCCGTACTTTCTATGCCCAATATGGTCCTGAAACGAGCTCTAGTTCAGCGCCTGGTCAGTCTTACAAGCCTCTCGTTCTCGCTCTCGTACTTTCTGTGCCCAATATGGTGCTGAAGCGAAGTCTAGTTAGCGCCTGATCAGCCGTATAAGACAAGTTTCCAACGAATCATACACATTTGGAGCTTTCGGAATTTAAGCTTCGGAAACAAGCTTTTCAGCAGCAAACTGCTGCCTCTGGGGCGGATTACAACAATAACATCTAATTACCACTAAATAGCTGATATAGCATTGGTAGGGGATTCCAACGAGAGATAAGTTCCTAAGCTATCTAATTTCGTGCTTAATCCGACGCCTTTGTCTCGCTCGAGGTCTCTTCCTCTCTTATATTTGGCTAGTGATAACGCGTACCGATGATTCGTGGAATTCTCCGTAGAGCTCACTCTACATACGCTGTAGGCCTTGGGAATTTATGCAGAAGTGATTCGACGGACCGCCTGTTAGCTTTTAGTGGACTTGGAAACACAATAAACTTCCAAAAAGGCGCTGAATTGAGCAAGCAGAACGAAACCTTCAGAACCTACATTACATACAGCCCATTAAAGCAAGGCTTTTCGACTCTCGCGACACTTTCTGATTGCCCTGTCACCGACGAGACTTCATACAGCCACAACGGGGGCTGCCTGAAAGGCCAGCGGAAAAGGAAAGTGAGTTGTGTCTAGCTCCGCTGGGCATTTATATTAAAGACTGTCTCTTCCTAAGGCAAACTTATCAGACTCTGGATTGAATTTTGCAGCTCTGGGCGGCAGTGTAGCGTCTATCGAGGCTTTATACGTCTACAGCAGTGACAGAGACGAGTTTCCCCACTTGGCAGCTTTCTCAAATCACTGGATGTCTACCCTGGGCTTAGGATTCCCACAAGCTTACAAGAAAGGAATGTGAGTTCGGTCTAACTGCGCTGACAATTGAGATTCTGGACTGCCTATAGCTAAAACGAGCTTCTCTGATACTCGAGACAGCTCGAGACCTTTAGAATATGGTGCAGCACAGAACGAGACTTTGCATATGCACATGTTTTCGATGTGTTTTGAGAAGAGACTATATTAAAGATACTGAAACCCTACATGAACCGGATATCTCTGACCCCAAGTACTTTTTTTTTTGCTCAGCAATGTAATGAGCTGAAGTTAGAAGCCCACATAGCCGATTTTAGGCAGTTCGCAATAATGACATGAACTAAAGACATCTCTATTCTATCCGAAGACAATGCACATACTAACAGTTAGGTTCCGAAGCAGCCGGAATGGGCAGATCATGCTCTGAAGACTATATTGTCTCCATATTTTGTTGCAAAAAGAAGTCAATCTCTCTTGATTGATTATTTTTAAGGATACCATAGACCACAGTCGACCTATACACATGCAGAGACGTTGCTTCTTTTCTATAGTCAATAGTCCATTCTTCACAGTATAGCGCCAAAAAGGCGTTGGCGCCACGAACTCAGCCTTGCTGCGACGTGAAATTCGTGAGTTAAACTCTTTGCGAGTTTGCTTTGAAGGCTTGTTGAGGGCAACAGAGGGCAGACACGAATCACTTGTCACACACAACATTGGTTTTTGGTCCAGCTCTCTCTCTCTCTCCATCTCTCTCTCTTCCTTTCCATTTATTCTACACTCTACTTACGTATGCCATGCCATTCATATGCACATAAATTTCAGACAACTTAAGGTGTCAATCATCAGCAAGATCGCACTGCATAAGGACAGCTCACACCAACTGTCAATTGAACTGATTTTGTAATAATGACTCAATTGAGTGCATAAAAAGATCGTGAATTGATTCATTCGAGACTTTTACATTAACATTTCCTTCGATTCCATGAACCGCATGCATATTTATAACTGTTATAAAGGAAAAACCCCAAGTGTCCGGCCGTGATTCCGGCGAAACTCTGCCTCTTAGTCTCACTCAATGAACACATTATGACTTTTAGAGGTGCTAAATGTATGAGACATCTTCTGGCGCATAAAATTGATAACTTAAAAATGCAAAGAACACGCAAAACGTCCGCTTTGCTAATCGTTGGGACCATAGTGTGACAAAAAGTAGTGCATATAAATGACAACCCATACGAGGGTGGCTCGATTGGAGGTGTGGATTGGTGCAGCAGTTCCACGTCATCAGCGAACGCACCATTTTTTTGGAGTCTTTGAGTCTCAGAAATCTTAGACTACAGAATTTCATAGAGAGGTTGTGGTTTTGTGGCTGGAACGTGTAGACTTCCAATAACAACACACAAATGACATATCTATAGAGCTTTCTTCGACTTTTATCCATATCTATTGAGCTCTTAGTGCTAAGGCTGAGGCACTCCACTTCACCTAGACAGACGGTGCTGTTGCAGGCCAGATCTTGTCTAGAAGCGACTCATTTTAGCAACCTGGCAGTTCCAACTCTTAATTTTAGCTCTTAGTTTTCTGACTCACTACATTACGATGCTTGTAGTTGTTGTTGTAATCGAAAAAGATTTCCTAAACTGGTTGAGCCTTTGTTTGGATAAAAAACGGGCTCGTTCTCCCGTATGAAGCGTCGACAGCCGTGGAAACTATTGGATGTCCTTCCCATCGCTTTTTTACACCTTAAATTCTTCAATTCGGGAAACCTTGACCTACAGTGGTTAGGGTTCCGCAAAACCCTGACCCGGAGATGTTAGGTACTGTTAGTTGTGTTGTTGTAACCACAGAAAAATTCCCCAAATTGAGCTTTAAGGAATATTGCGGGAGTGACAGTCCTTGGTCGGATAAAAATCCGGGTCGTTCCGGTATAAAGACCCGACTGTCGCCGAAACTATTGAATTTTAGTCGCCTCTTGCGACAGACATGCCTTACCGCGGGTAAATTCTTGAATCCCTAACCCGCAGGGGTCTAAGCACTGTTGGTTTTCAGCTGTGGTGTAGTAGGTGTAATGGATGGCCGATACAGCAATCTGGACAGCAGTCCAACTAAGCCATTGCTTGGGGAATTCATAGAAATATCCTCTTTTTTGGCTTCACTACGGATGGCTTGGAGCATGAAGGAAGAGTTTTATGGTGGTGTCTCCAAAGGAAATCTACCTTTTGAGTGCTGTTTTAGGCTACCTGATCACTGTAGTGCCGAAGCTTTAGCTCTTATAGGGTTTGCGGCTTACATTGGAGCCGTAAAGATTCAAAAATTGTTCGAACCCTTACCAATCTGTAAAGGAACTTGGCTAAAGAGTATGCAGAACTGCAAAATTTCTGGCCACAAAGAAGAAGAGTGGGAAATCTCACAGGTAGTAGGAGTCTTGAAAGACCACTGCTTGAGAGGACTATACTCACAAAGGCTGGGAGAATCTGCGAAAAGGATGAGTGGGATGAAATCATATGCCAACTTTCATGTGACTTCACTGTCTTAAGCAGAGCTACTAGTAGAGTGGAATTGGATGGACAGAGAAGCTTATTAACCGAGCCGTTCAACGCCGTACCACAATGGTAGGTCCAGGTCAGGCCCGAGTGTATTGGCGCACGCACATTTTGATCGCATTGCCTTCCTACCTACTTTTATCACGAACTTTCGCATGCGATAGACGAAGTTAAGGATATGAATCTTCCTCAAGGTCTTAAGGACAGAATTCACCGAAGTTTTGAGTGCTTCCTCTAAAGGTTTGGTTATCTCTCTCGCCTTTTTTGTGTTGTAACCGATACCTTCAGGATTCCACTTATATGGGACGGCGCTGGCTCTAGCGCAGAGAGCCTTGAAATCAGAAAGAGGAGCGATTTTCTAAGTTCTCAGAATCCTTCAACGCCTTTCTCAGTTTGGGGAGTACTAGCCCAAAACTGTCCACCACTAACGAGCGTCGAAGTAAGCGACACCTAACGACAATCCCCCGTTCATAAGCGCGACTCTTTGTCAAATCTTTCACACACACACAGTAACTGACTGACTGACAGTCCATAAGACACTTGTTGTTGACGGAAAGCGAGTGATTATTGGTAGACAACGACGAATATTTAAACGACGAATAAATAAAGTATTGACAGAAAGCGACGAAACCGCTTGGTTGGTAAGCAGTACCAACCACTTAAATATGCAGTGAAAATAATTAAAAAAAGAAAAATTACAAAAAAGTAGTGAAAAAAGGTAGCAAAAGCATACAAAAAAGGTATTTAAAATTAAAACAGTGAATTAAATATTGTAGAAGAAGCGAGTCTCCGCTTTGTGTAAATTAACCCAAATGAGTTGGCAGACATACATATTTATGTCAAAAAAAAAAAAAAAAAAAAAAAAAACCGAAAAAAGGAGCAGAAAAATTAATTCAGCAACAAGCGACGAATGCGGCGAACAGTTAATGACATTGTTAACTGGACACTCCATTCAAATTAATTTGTAAAATGACAAGTTTAAAATCAGTTTTTGTTGTTTTTGTTTTTGTTCTGTCAAACCGATGGACGACGAAACCCCATCCTGTGCTTTTTTAATACCTTTTTTGATATATTTTGGACATTTTACAGACACTCAAATGGACGTAAAATCGATTATTAGTGATGACTCTCTGTGACTCTCTTTGAATCGACTGGAGTTACTGCAGCTTCGGGTCAACTCACAGGCGTAGTCTTCTTTTTACTCAAACATGACGTTTTAGCACCAAAGTTGGAGATGAAAGACCACAGCGGAGTGGGGCGGCCAAAATAACCGCCTCAACCATTCCGCACCTGCCCTGTAATCGCGTACATCGCCGCTTCATATTAATTTCCTTCGTTTAGCCGTCCACTCAGTTTAGCAGAGTTGTTGTTTATGGAAGAAGACTCTCTAGGATAGTCAAAGAACGCAGTTTAGCACCTTAGCACTTGGAAAGTAAGCCTTGAACATTTCATTTGAAAGCTGAGGAGACAACTTCGCTAAAATTTCCTTGTGGAGTGTCACGTTAGCAGGGCCGAAAACCAGTAATAATACAAAGCTGATATTTCGAAAAAATTCGAAGATTGCAACGGAAGTGAGAAAGGTCTTTTTTGGTCTTATATCTCGTTTGTTTGGAATCTTATTGTTTGGGAGAGGTGGGAAATCGCTTTCGCTTCTCACCTTGCTTCCAAGCAGAGTCTGCGCTTACGTAGAAACCTATACGAATTGCTGGAAAGTCTCCTCGGCTTTGTTTGTCGTTAGGTTTCAGTTTATGAAAATTGTATCCAGAGCTAGATAGAGTGCGTATCAGAGAGAGAGAGAGAGATAGAGAGAGAGAGAGAGAGAGAGAGAGGGACAGACATACCCTTACTTACTTGGCTGAGCAGTAATCATTAGTATTGGCATAATAAACCAACAGAGCTCCCTACGAGCTCTTATTTTAACAGATACTCGGTGAAGGAGCGTCGCGTTATCTGCTCTCTTCATGTATTCTACACATTTTTAGCTAAAGCGAGTCACTCCTTGTGGTTTGTGTGACTCATTGCGGACAAATTACTATGATATCTAGTTCCAATGCAATGCAAACGCCGAAATTCCTCGTATGCAAGCTGCATTCTCCTTTTGATGGTTGTCAATTTAAACACACTGCAGATCATCACTTTCGAGTAGGTACTTGTGCCCAGGAGAGTAAAGCTTGATAACACCGTCATCTGAAGAGATGAGACGGACGAAATTGGGGGGGCAATAGAAGGGTTTTGGTGACCTCTATTCGAGTGCTCTAAAACGGGGCTAGAAGAGAGAATCTGGTGCAATAGGCTCGAATATAAAGAGAAATCAAGTTAAGCGACTGCCATCGGAGCTTGCAACCAAATCTGAACCATGTTTTAGTAGGTATGTATTAGCCGCTAGCAGCAGCTCTTCTGTGCAGAGCACTAACATCTCCCATCTATAGTTCCAAAAAAATGCTGAAATCGGATATCTCCTATCACAGCAGACAGCTGAGCGTACACACACAACTCGAATTCCTGTTCTCGTGTAGAGAACCCGTCACACAAACGTTATGCAGAAAAGACAATACGACCTGCTGTAGCCTAGATTCATACCCAACTCTGTGAGGCACTTGGGTAAAAGGTTCGTAGACAGAAAATGAAAAGTTTATCGGGCAACTTTGTGATCTACTGACACATGTGCAGTGAGGAAGTTGCTGATGTAAGTAGACGACGTTTGCTACAGACAGGAAGAAAAGAGGGAGATCGAGATGCATGAGAATGCAAAGGATAATGGACCGAGAAGAAGTGACTAAGTGCGGCTGTAAAAAAGGTTGAGTTTCATTTCGGACAAAGGAAGAGCTGGTACAAAAGCAAGGATATCGTAATGTAGTTAAAAGAAAAATTGGCTGTCTACGAAAAAAAATTGTTATTTATCGAGACCCGCGACGTGCGACAACGATACTAAGAGCTCCGGCAGTAAGCGAGCGACATCTATGGACAGAGCAAGAAGGAGATGTCGAAATAGGTAAGCACGAAGAGCATGGTATACTGACCGACAGGAGGAATCTGTCACTTTCTGACGAAAAAATTGATGATTTTACAACATTTTAGCTGAGTCCACGACTTGTTGAAGGCCTAAGAAAAGGTAGGAAGGAAAGATGCGACGGACGATGGGTTTCACTGCGAGCTCAGTGTAGTAGAAATGAAGCGGAGACGTCTGAAACGTCGTACAACGAAGCCAGAAAGGGGGAGTGAGACAGAAAGAGATGAAGCTAAGGCTGAAAAATGTGAGTTCTCTCTCTGCCTCTCTCTCACTCTCTCTTTCTTTTTCGTATTGAGAAGTAAAGCATAGAATTGAGTATAAAAGGAATGATGAACAAATTCCAACCAGCACCTGAATGAGCGCTCTGTTGGCGCAGCAGCGATAAAATAAATTTCAACGATTAGCAATGGCAGAGCAACCAGCTGAGGCAACGGCTGGGCGAGAAGCTCTAAGAGACATTATGACGTGTGACTTTAGACACGCACTGGGAACACTTACTATTAAACGATAGAAACGAAGTAAAAGAAGAAGAGGAGGAAGAAGAAGAAGAGCCACATGAATTTATTACACTTAGCTATAACTAAAACAACAACAACAACAAACAACCAGGCAATAACAACAAACCATGCCAAATTATGTTCAATAAAATTTGGTTTAATAATAAATTTCGCCAGCAATCAACTCGGTCGCTGGAGAGAGGAGGGTGACGAGCAGCGCCATCTACATACATACATGCATAGATATACATACAAACACATGTATGAAATACCATACGAATAGCACAAGCGCCGACACTGATTGAGCGGAGTAGAGTGTGAGCACCACCCCACGCCACCACTCGCGCAGAGATGTAAGGACACATGTAAGGACTAATGCTGAAAATGCATGTCAACCATAAACCGTGTCCAAAGATAATCGCTGGTTGATGGTCGCACACACACATGGAAGAAGAAATATTACAAAAACAACAAAATTATGCTTTGGCAACTTACATATGCATCAAAACGCGCCACCGTAGCGCAGGGTAAGGACCTGCCGCCAGGATAATGGCGCAATGAAAGTGTTCTTTCTTGAGCATAGATAAACCAACTCATTTGTATGTATATACTCGTATATATGTACATAAGTAAGCATGAAAAACAAATCAAATCAAAATGAAATAAAATCAAAGAAAAATTTCCTTCCCAATCTTTGGTCTCGCTTTCGATTTCAAGCGTAACCGATTTAGAGAGTAATTGTCGCAAAACCCCCGAAAGAAGAAAAGCCACTTAACTGTTGATAAGCGCGGTGGGTGAGGGCTGCGGCTGTGCGGACGGACGTTTGGGTAATGTGGAAAGAGCTACGCTCACAAGCAGTTCCACAGCAAGTGTGTCGCGTGGCAAGTGTTTTGATGCAGCTGTTTTTGGTGTTCTACGATGGTTGTGAATGGGGGACGTGGAGGGGAGGGCGAGGCGTCGCTGCCGGCTGTTAGTTAATTTGGTAAATATTTAATTTTCGCCACCGAGCGTGGCTAAATTGATTTATTTTTGGCAATTTTTGTTTTGGGTTTTCGACGGTTTGCCGGGCTTTTACTTGTGGGTTTACCAAGTGGATGAAGAGAAGATTTTACTATGGTTACCAAGATCATTGATAAGAAGCACGTAAATGAGTTAGGTTTTACCAAAAAGGACATAAAGAACTTAGACCTATGAGCCGCTCATATTTTCCTCTCGGTTTACAGTCACAGTCGTCCTTACTTACCTACCTTGCTTCCTTTCTTACAGATTGAAGCAATTGAATGCTTCGAAGTAATAGAGTTATGGACACAGCGATATCCGGAACGTGCTCAAAAAAACTTTAAATAATTGTGATTATATCCGCCCAAGGTGAGGAGTATGATGGCTGCTTCCAGTTGAGCACACCTTCCAGATGTGAAGTAGAAGAGTTCAAGTAGGGGAGGAGGCTACAATATCAAGCTGTACTGACGGGTACAGAATTTACCGCGGAGTGGTGTTGGAGGCATACTCCAATGATCTTGACATCTCTCTCTCTCTCTCTCTCTCTCTCTCTCTCTCTCTCTCTCTCTCTCTGCAAGCAGAAGTACTTGGCATACGTGTCCTAGGGCTGTGTAGCTTTATTGCATAACTACGGTCTGATACAGTAAGCAACACACGGACAGACCGGCAGCATTTCTGGGTTTGTCCTCGCCAAAGGGAGTTTCCGCCGACCTCAATAATTGTAGGAAGACCTAGAACAACAACTAATCCCGGTCCGGTTCACGTCCTCAGACACATTTGCGGCAAAGAGAAAGTTGAAGAGTTGTTTAAGTCGGACACTCTACTCGACATATACGAGACGGAGTTAACGCACTTAAAAACTCTCGTGTAACCCTCCTAACTGTCTATCTATCCACCTAAAACAACCTCCAGAGCTTAAGATGAAGTTAAACAAAAGAGCAACACAGAGAGTCCTAGAAATATTAAGAGTTGAGTCCTAGAAATATTAAATTTTGGAAGGAGGGAGAGCGATAATCAAAGATAATGCGACTAAAAGTATTCTATCTTCTTAAGAGGGACCACGCGCGTGCTGAGAGGCTTCAAAGTACAGTATAGAACAATTATTATTTCACACCACAGACAGTGAAGCACGTCTCCAGGGCTGTCATCGAAAGCTGAGTCTCAGCAATCAGGCGGTCTCCGCGGAGTTTACAGACATGGAAACATAAAGTTTTGGAATGTACAGGTTAAAGACAGAGAGAGAGAGAGAGAGATAACCAAAGATAATGAGAGTAAAAAAGGTACTTCCATCTCGAAATGTGAGTGAAGGCTGTGTAAAATGCAGCTCCATAAAGGGTAGTGCCCACCAAAGACTACACTTAGACATCTCCCATCACGAAATACAGTTAGCGAAAGGAAAAAATTCGAAAGAATTGGGGTTCGGTCGGAAGACACAAAAAAAAAATATGCTGAAAAGCACTGTGGGCATTTCTTATTTGCAATCAAACCGAATTCCACACGCTTTCTCCGCAACCATTGTGCTAATTTTTCATTAATTTTCACATAACCAACTCAGGCTGCCACCCAAACCCCTTCCTACTGCTTTATATTGTATTTTTCTTGCTTTTACCGAACACACAGAGCAACCTTTGTAGGGGTGGTGGTTATTTGCGCTGTTGTCAGACCCTGCAGCGCCATGCATCCATCCTTCATATCAATATGCACCGTTAATTGTGTGCAAACAGTTTGTGTGAAACAGTGTCCTTCGGAGTGGGAGCAGGCTTCTTGTGCAGGGTATACAGAATGTGTATGAGTGTGTGTGTATGTGTGTGTGGAGGCATTTGTCATTCAGGCATGAATTTTTCTTACAATTGCTCGTCAGTCTTCAAGCACTTTCTACGAGTCTAAACTGTTATTTTCTGTTTTTTTTTTGTTTTGTGATTTTCCTTTTTGTACTCGCTCACATGTCCTCTTGCACGGCGCTTTCTGCTCGAAGCTCGTTTGGTCAGTACTTTGTTGTTTGCTTTGGTCGTTTTTTTTTTAATTTTTTTTCTTTTAAAATTTTTTTATTTGAATTTTTTTTGAATTTTCTTCACATCTCGCCTGCAATCCACCGCTCTCTACTTGTTTATGTACATATGTCACTGTGTTGTGAAATTCCCATAGTTTTGTCTCTAAAACTATTTTGTTTACCAAAAACCTGCATCATTTTTGCTTTGAACTTTTTTCGCTTTTTTTCTCGTTTTTTTTTTTAATTTTTTTTGGATTTTTTTTTTTTTTGGATTTTTCTTTAATTTTTGTGAGTGTGTTTTCGCCCCCCTCATTTTGAGTTCCTCAACAATTATTCTTTTCTTTCGTTATTTACATTCTTTACATACTTTTTTCCTGTTTCTAGCTCATCCTGCAACATTGTTTCGCCGGCTTGACCTGCTTGTCTTGCTGTTATTTGTTTAGCCAAGCAGCGCCCTCACTGCGCCCTCACTGCGCTGCACTGTTTGGCCTAATGGCGCTGATGTTGCTTGATGAGATCCTTAATTTGTATCCTTTGGTTGTTTGGAATTGTTCAAGCATTTTATCCATTTGCCTGCATATTGTTTTTGTTTCGCTTTTTGCTCTCTTTACTCTGTTCTAAACATTTCCTTTGTCCTCGGTTTATACTTTTTTGTCGCATGCGAGTTTTTTGTTTGTTTGGACGACATTTTGTTTCAGCGCAATTTGCTGTTGCTGCTGATGTGAGACGAATGCTTTGTGGAATCAGTGATTTGTGCTAAATTTTTTGATGATTGCACACACACACACACACACACATACACACATACACACACAGTCACATTTTGCCATTGTTTCAGCTCAATTTCGTTCAATAGAGAATTGGATATTTGTACAAAAAAAAAAAAAAATTAAAATAAATTTTCTGCATATTTTTGTGTCCTCATTTTGACTAAATTAAATTTTCTTTTATTTTTCAATTCACCATTGACAATCTCAAGACTTTATTCGAACGTTTGTTTTTTTTTTTTGGAGCAGTCTAAACATTGGAGCATCGAACTCTCTCACTCTCTTCGCGCCTTCGGCTCTACTCAATATGTTTACCGTACGGAAATTAGAAACTTTTTCTGTTGAAATGTAAAAAAATTGTGAAATTTTGCAGTTCCAATGCTCGAACTCACAAACAAATTCAAAAATAAGTCACACTAAATGGACAAGAGATGAGACCTTCCATCAGGTTTCAAGAAAATCACTGGCGAGTAACACATTCACCTATCGGTGACAACCGATTTCACTATCTGTTTCGAGACCGAGCAGAGCGAGAGTTGACAAACAATGATTTAAATCTTCAAAAATCATACATCAAACTAGATATGTTGATTGTGCTAAGCGGTATCGCGGTCGGAGCATAGCTCGGCTCAGGATTCAGTTAGATACCATAGAAAATACTTCTGTTTAAACTACTAAGAACTGCCTGACCAAGCATGTGTGAGCTTCTAAGCGTAAGTTTGAAGTAACACAGTGCTCGATAGCAGGACTTTCTCAATATAGCTGGTAATCTGCCAGCTAAGGAGGCCGTACTTTCAGGGAAGAAAATTCAAGTTTTGCTTTTCTCGCCCTCGAAGTGTTAGGAGAAGAGTTTTGAAAACTCGCAGCGCTTATTTTAAAGATGTACCAACTAAAGGCAGGAAATTTCAATCCCTACACCCCACAAATTGTAGGAAGAGCACGTAGGGAAATGGCTTCAGCGGATATGTAGCTCTAGGAGCTACTTTAGGATGCCAGCATATCAGGCAACCGAGGGGGAAAAGTTACTAGAAACTCTTTTCAGTGACTTTTTTTGTCCAAAGTAGCATCTGTTGGCAAAAGAGTGATTCTGCTTTGGATTTTAAGGCTGACATTGTTGCTGGTGTGGATGCTGGTTCTAAGTTACACTGAATTCTCTACGACTTCAAAGATTTCGTTAACGTAGTTGAAATATGGATCCAACCAACCGTGGACAAGTAAACGTGGATGAGTAAAGAAGATCAAGTTCTGTAAAGAATGTGTTTCGCGCGCTTCGCCTCAAACTTATGGTCAACATAATCGGCCTACTGAACGTACTATTCGCAACACCATCACCCATCTTGAGATTCAACAGCATTCATTATTGGATAATATTCGACCGAATAGACCACGTCCAGCACGCAAGCGGACGAAGAAAATATAGCGGCCGTAGCTGAGAGTGTACACGAAGTCCGTGGTGGAGAGTCGATTCGGCGCCGTTCGCAGCAACTCGAACTGACGTATGGAACGCATTTAGCGCATTTTATGTCGAGATCTTAAATTGAAAGCGAACAAAATGCAGCTTGTGCAAGAACTGAAGCCGCTCGAGACCTTCCGAAGTGACATCGCTTCGCTCTATGGGCTCTTGAAAAGTTCCAAGAGGATTCGACGTTTTCGAGCCAAATTTTGTTGGGGCGATAAGACCCATTTGTGGCTCATTAGCGAAAAATGTCGCATTTGAAACGAAGAGCAACCTGAAGAGATTCAAGAGCTGCCATTTCATCCCTAAAAAAACAACGGTTTGGTGTGGTTGGTGGGCCGGTGGAATCATCGGTACATATTTCTTCAAAAATGTTGCCGGTGAGAACGTAACCATCAATGGCGACCGTTATCGAGCCATAACCGACTATTTGATGCCTGAAATTGAAGCTCATGATCTCCGCGACCTTAGGTTTCAAGAAGCCATCGCCACGTTACACTTTTTCCTGTGTGATGGGTATGTAAAGTTTAAAGTCTATGCGTACAATCCCGCTGCGATTCAGGTCTTGTAGCCAAACATTACGCGTGTCATTCGCCTGTTATCACCAGTCGAAATGCTCGAACGAGTCAGCGAAAATTAGAATCAATGGATGGACCAGCTGAGACGTAGCCACAACATCAACATTTGAAAGAGTAAATCTTCAAAAAAAATAAATGCCAAAAAATGTTCTTTCGAATGATATTAAAAATTCTCCATTAAAATTGAATTTTCTGTGCTTTTTTCTTTAAAAAAGTAGCGAACCTCGAAATGAATCTTCCGCTTCGTCGTGTTACGAAACAGTTACGATTGAGTGTGGCATTTTGTTTTAAATTCTAGAAATCTCATGTGATTTTTTTTTAATTATTAAAAATAAACTAATTACCGTTAAATACCTTTGAAATCCCTTTGTTAACGTTTTACCTTTAGGCCAGCCCCCGCAGTGTCGCTTGTCATCACTCTACAAATTTCACTGCAAGCAAGTAGGTAAGTGAGCCATCAACAGCAGAAACAACAACAACAATAGCCGGAAACACAACATCAGAAATCTACTCAAGTATGTTTGCAAAATTAAATTTGCAAAATCCTTCAGTTTCAAAAAATGCCTTGAGACTCTTGAGATCCCAATCTCAGTCGGCTGGTGGCTGTGCTGGCAATGGCGGCGGCATTTTGCGCTTAACGTCGTAAGTACTTTCGAGCCGACGGTTAGTTAAATCAAGCGTCAAGGAGGGCAGACGCAAAATACACACACACACACACACACACACTCACGAACGCATACATGCTTAAATCATAAGCATATCAATGTAATCCGGGCTTGAAATTAAGAGCGGATTTGGTGTGCTGTTGTGAATTTTTGTTGTTGTTGTTGTTGTTAAATATACCTTTTTTTTAATATCTACATACATATATATGTGATGTACATACGTATTTTCGGTTTTAATTTCAAATATTTATACGGCTCCATTACACGCTTGAGTATTATCCTTTTGCTCCTTTCTTTGTTCGCATAATTGCTACTTAGTAGTAGTTTGCTGTTGTTGTTGTTGTTGTTGTACGTTGTTGTTGTTGTCATTGTTTGACATGCTCATATCCTTCGCTTTCCACTTGAGTTTGCGCGCTGCGCAGGTAAATAGTTGTTGCAGCTACCAAAAAGCCGCTGCGGGAAATAGTAAAAAAAAAGTAGTAAAAAAAGTAGAAAAAAAAATGAGAAAAAAATGTGAAAAATAGAAAAAGAAATAAAAAAGAAAGCAAAGAGAATAGAAAGGATAATTACTTTTGCCACAATTATAGGATTAGTTTATAGACCAATAATTTTGAAAGCGCTACCGGGTCTGTTTTTCTCCATTCCAGTGCGCCTATCCGTTGCATACATGCTTAGCAGCCATACATACATACACAGGTCAGTAGATAAGTGTGTGTGTGCGCTCTTTATGAATATAATAGTTTTTGTTTGCATTTCACATATTTATTTTCATACTGTTTTCCCCCTACTTTGTGCGACTTTTTTTTCGCCAAATTCATCTCAATGCTTGCCTTGCTTGCTTTATGCTATTCTTTTGTTGTTGTTGTTGTTGTTTTCCTTTTCTATTTTTTTTTTTTGTTGCTACACTACTAAACAACTTAATTGGTTTGGTTACAAAAGCCAAAATGCGTACGACTTTGAGTATAATAGAAAATAATTTGTCAGTTTGGAGTGGCTAGTGAGTGAGCACCGGCGCACCGGCGCACAGGATAAGGGCGTTGCATTGAAAAGGATTATGCCCAAATTGCCGGTGTGTGGAAGTACTTAAGTGTTTAGGCGTTTTTTTTTCATATATAATATCAATTTTATAAGCGTTCCATTGCCGCTGTCGACGTTGTTCTACTAAAAAAGTTAAACTTTTTTCACTTTAAAAAAGTATTCAAAGCACTTTTCGCACTTTTCGCACTTTTCGGACTTTTCGCACTTTTCCGCAGCGTTCCGCCATTAAAAATATGCTTAATTTTTGGCTTTTAAATATTTAAAATGTTAACCCACTGTTGTTCAAGTAAGTGTGTATGCACTACGGGCTTTACCATTTACATTGTTGCCAATTTTCCTCGTGAGAAAATCTTCTCTATAAATATAAAACTACTTTCTTCGCAAAGTATCAAGCTTTTTTTTCCATAAAAAACCGCAATATGTAGATATAGTGTAGGCTTTGACATTTTTCTTAATCGGAAAATTGTTTCAAGCTCACTTTACAGCAACGTTGCCAATTTTCTCCTAGAAAGAAAAGTAAGTATTTGGTCTTTGTCTCATAATTTGTGAAAATTTTGCCGCAATGCGTATGTATAAGTTAATTTATACACAGCAATTGCACTACGGGCTTGCCCATTTGCATTGTTGCCAATTTTCCTAGTGAGAAAATCTTCTCAATAAATATAAAACTACTTTCTTGACAAAGCATCAAACCTTTTTTTTTTAAATACCGCAATATATTGATATCCTGTAGGCTTTGGAACTTTTCTTAATCACAAAATAATTTCAAGTACACTTTACAGCAACGTTGCCAATTTTCTACAATAAATAAAACTATATGCTCGGTGTTTGTCTCATAACTTTTGAAAATTTTGCCGCAATGCGTATGTTTAATGTCAATTTTCACAAGGCAATAGCATTGCAGGCATTACCATTTTCATTGTTGCCAATTTTCGTCATCAGAGAATTCTGTTGGTAAGTACATAATTATTTTCAAAGCAAATTTTAACAACTTTTCTCATCGAAAGTCATTCTTCGATGATGCGTTGACCCTGCTTTTAATCAAAAAAAAGGTTTTAAAGTACTTTTTGCAGCAACGTTGCCAATTTTCCACAAGAAAGAAAACACACGCTTAGTGTTTGTTTCGTCAACATTGAAAAATTTGCTAGAGGTGTACTTATAAGTCAGTTTATTTCCTGCAATAGCATTATCATTGGTATTAGAAATTGCAACGTTGTCAATTTTCGTCGTGAAAAAATTCTGTTGTTGCTGTTCACAATTATTTTCAAAGCGAATTTTGACAACTTTTCGCATAAAAAGCCATACTTCGATGATGCGTTGACGCTGTTTTTAATAATAAAAAAAAATGTTTTAAAGCACTTTTTGCACCAGTGTTGCCAATTTTCCTCAAAGAAAATAAAAATGTTTTGTGTTTGTTTCGTCAATATTGAAAAACTTCCTAGTTTCCGTACTTATAAGTCCGTTTATATCATGCAATAACATTTTTATTGGTATTAAAAATTGCAACGTTGCCAATTTTCACCGTGAAAAAACCCTGTTTGTAAGTACATAATTATTGTCGTAGGAAATCTTACCAAATTTTCTCATAAAAAACCGCATTTGATTGATATTTTTACTAAAACAAAATTACTTCAAGCACTTTTTGCAGCAACGTTGCCATTTTTCGCTTTATTTTATTTTATTATACTGATTTACAAAGGAAAACTTTTTTATTTATATTTATTTAAATGAAATTAAAATTTAGAAAAATTTGAGATTTAAGCCTCCATTCTCCAGAAGTGATAACATAATGCACTTCAGCTCGTTCCAAAATCTCGGTGTATTTCTTGAGAAAAAGCTTAGCTAAGGGGAAAACACATAGAAATCAGAGAAATATGGAATACCCATATTTATCTCCCATTACCCTGGGAGCTTCCAGCACCATATTGCGTATTGGCTTCACAGAACGGTTGTGAGATCGTTACCAACATAGGACCTACTAATATGCTTGGCGACATTGAAGAAAAACTGCCGCTGTAAGTCTCTGGAACGGATGCAACGTACCACCAGTTACTGAGTATAGCTGCCGCGATGAGCAGCAGTCCTCAACAAAGAATCTAGAAATCACCCTCAATGTCAGGCTAATTATTTTGTAAGAGGCGTATGAAGTGGCGCTTAGAGTCAAGCGCCTAAAAGTCCTACACAATTGGGCTCAGTCATCTAACTGTGAAGAACATAGCAGCATAAAGAACAGAACTCGAGCATTTAGCAATGCGACAGGTGAGAAGGAAACTCAGTTTGTTTCCATCTATTTTTTGGGACGATCTGTTCATGGCATAGAAGCAAGCTTCTTCTAAGGATGTCTAAACAGACATACTTTCAAAAGACCTGTACCTATATCCTCCGTCGTTTTCTTTTTGAAACTTCTGCGTTATGGGCCTTGAATAGACCCATCTCAATTAGTAACTCTTCGCTCTCTCCAAAAGAGACCCTCGCGAGCTACTCTTACACCAATCAAGTTAAGGTATCTGTGTGACTAGTTCCATAGCACTCTAAAAGGTGATGAAGAGCTGCAGAGAGAATTACTTGAGGAAAGGTTGCAGCTTAAGAGATTTGCGGAAATCAGTCAGAAGTGTAGTCTCTGCCTCTTTTTAATGCTCGAACCGTCGGAAAAAAGGCTGAATGAAGCTCGTGGCTTAAGTTAAACCTATTTTCAAGTAACTTTTGATCCACCTTGCTGTATGGTAAATGGAGCCCGTAACAGTGGGGCAAAATTGATCCAGAGAGATCCAATTCCAATTCCGTTCGTCTGTTAAGGGTCCCATCAAAGCATTTCTCACGCATTACAACATAAACTCCCTAATATCCCTCCTTGACTTGCCTTTGTCTTACGGCTTCGTCTGCTTTTAGGCTACTCCATACTCCAGCTTTTACATTATCTCCATCAAAACTCTTCCTTTCCTCCCTTCCACCCAAACGTCCAAGCTATACACAACAATCAATGCAATTGCGAAGAAGATGGAAACACGATCGAAAAATTTCGGCATCTCGACAGCGCCATTGTGAAATATTTTCATGCCACCGACGTTTTGGCAGTCGTTGCACACAAGAAATCGCGCCATGGCGCCATTGGTGTATTGGCCGGCAACAGTAATAGCAGCAACAACAATCAAGCAGCGGCCGGAAGAATGTGTATGGCGCAAGAACACCAAGCGCCATAAAAAATGCGGCAAAAGTGCCACCGGCGCGCCAGGTTGCTCCACTTCCATCTTGTTAACACAATTTCGTCGTTCTTCGCCCTCTGCTTTAACGCCACCGTCTGCACTGCGCACTCGTCCTTTAACTATCCGCACCAAAGGTGAAGCTTGAAGACGTATGCATTGTGTCCGTACAAGGAGGTTAAATCTGAGACGTAATCGATTTGTGCAATGAGGCTGAGCGCAATTCCACCAGTCTTCACCGTGCCTACTCCGGCGGAGTGTAGTTGCGGTAGCTGCAGGGGAGGGGGGGGGAGCAGAAGGGGTCTGTGAAATGTGGCGCTAGCATTCATTCTTCAGTGTCGGTGGCGCCTCTTGTTGGCGCGGCATTGTTGATGCGCATGCGCACAGGCGCCGTTTGGCGCAGGGCGGCATTGTTTGATGACCCAACGCAGAACGAATAGTAAAGAAAAGACAATGAAAGACTGCGCGGAAGGAACATTCAAGCGCGAAAAATAAATTGAGAAAGAAGAAGCTTGAAATGAAACAAAAAAAAGTACACGCGGTATGTAGATTGCACCGTGGAAGGTGGAGGTGAGAGAGGTGGAAGAGACGGAAGAGGCGACAAGTTGCGCGTCAGCAATCCTGACAACCAACGTCCGGCGCCACAGCTCCTTTATTGTCCACTCTCCCTGCGCGCGCGCGCTCCTGTGTGTGTGTGTGGACAACTTTTGGCGATTTTTTGAGCAGCTCTCAACTCGCGACGATTGTGAAGATGTCAGTGTGAATCAGAAGTTTCGTATTGTTTTTCTGGTGATTCTTGTCAACGCTGACAATAGCCCAACGACTTTGTTGCTTTGACAATGACGAGTACGCGAATCGAAGCAGTGAGTGAGTTTGGTTGGTTCGCAGTCTCCTCTACCCCAATTGGATTTTAATTTTGGATTTTCGGCTTGACTGAATGTTTTTATCCTTATTTGAGTGCTGGTTTTTGCTGTTGTTGCTTTGGTTTTTGATGATTCGATACAGAACTGAGCTGTGCTAATGAGAGTCCTTAAAGGTGGGCTCCAAATTTTGCTTTAAATTTGTTCGAGAACTTCAACTGGGTTCTCAATATGGGGTCAGTTGTTTGCACCTCTATGTAGAAGCTCAAGTTTAAGAGCCCCAGCAAAGTTCCCACCACAGAATTCACGTTGAGCTCGAAACCTAGCGAAGTACTAAGAGAATGTCGCCTTAAGCTCGGTATCCCGGTCACTAAAGAGCTCAGGGATACCACCAGCAGCTAGACGGAAGGTGGTGCTAGTTCTTTCGTCCTATTTCATACCGAAGAATTCGAGCTGAGCTTCAACCCGGCGAAGTACTGAATTAACGTTGACTTAGAGCCGACCACTCGGCTTCATATAGTGCTCAGAGACACCTCCGGGTGCCAATAGGCACCATACAGAAAGTGAGTTCAGTTCTTTTCTTCAAGTTCACAGCTAAGAACTCACACAGAGCTTCCATCCGGCGAATACCTGTAACAAGATTGCCTTGAAATTAGACGCTGCGCATCGAATAGTGCTTAGGAATACCACCGGATGCTGAATAGAGAGTATTGTAAGCTCCTTCGTTGTGGTCTTCCCTTGAGAGCATAGATAACCGCGATTCTGGCGACCATTTAGCCTTCTTTCAAGACGATGATTGAGCATAACATATTCGGAGGCCCCGGATGAAGAACTTAAGCAACTCTTTCACAGATCTGTTGGAGCCCAATAACGAGGTGGCAGTGGCAGTTTCCATAGGAAGGATGAAAAGGTTTAGGAACCAAGAAGGCACTAATGTTAACAGACCAGAAAGAGTTCAAACAATGACGATTTTGTCGATCTCATTTTCGTAGAGAGGCAATTTTGAGTATTTTCAAATCTGCAGTTGCGATCTTCTCTAGCACAGCTGGGCCTTACGCCAGCTCAGGGGGCTCTGCGTTAACGAGAGGGGGTTTATAGTAGCAAGAACCTTTCGAGCTTTTCGTTTGTGGAATGGATGCAGAAGGGTTTATTGCCATATTGAGCACTTATGAACCTTTCGGTCGTAGTAATCACCGGAAGAGTGATCTCACTTCGAGTAAAAAGCGGTTTTCACAGATATGGACATCTTGGGCTTCAGAGCTAAGACAGATTTGGTGAAATCTGGCCCAATCTAAGTTTCGCGGCAGTAGGCTAAGGATTCTGCAGAGGTGCCTCGGCACTTCAGTAATAGCCTGGTCACAAAAACAGTCTCACTACGATTCAGCGGATAATATGAGACCAGCGGTTAAGCGAGCTAGGGAAGTACGTCTCAGACCAGGAAAAATCTACTCAAGACTCAGTCTCCTGCCAGAGTTTAACAACCAACTTCCAGCCTTCCACCTGCAGGTCTCCTAGTACTCACACACACACACACACACACACACACACACACGCAAAAAAGCATTTCAATTAGTTAAAACAAGCCAACGAACGCCTGCAATTCGACGACGACGAAGAGGAGGAACCGAGCCAACCAATCTACTGGCGCCACCAGAGACAAGCACAGAGGGAAAAAAATCAAAGATCATCATTTTTTCCCTTCTATATACCATCACCACCACCGCCCAACCGCGTACGCTCCTCTTCTGGCTGGCCTCCTTACCACGCTTGAGTTGCAAACTTTTTGATCGATGGCGCGGCAATTGGCGCATCGTGACGGCTGGTTGGCGCGCATGCTCACCACACAATCAACAAACTACAGTGGCAGTGGTCGCAATGGATCATTCGTTGTGTGTAGCAAATCGAAGCGCACTGTGATCCTCACCCCCCGAAACCCCTTCCTTATAACGTCGCCAACCCGCGCAACATGGCACACACAAAGAGCCAAAAAAAAAGCGACGAAAAAAACTTCCTTTAAGCGCCGCAACTTATTGCCGTGGACTCGGCCTCCACAACATACACTGTACGAGCTTATTGTTGTTGCTCAAATGTTGTTGTCGGCGGCGCCTTTAATTGGCATTTTGTGGCTGCGCACAGACAAAACACGACAAGACAGGCGGCTGACTGAATTTTTCGGACGTTGCGGTTGATATTTTTGGCTGTGCGGATTGGTTTGTTGTCTTGGCGATTGTGGCGCTTGGCTCTTACCTCTGGCAGGCTGTAAAGCCCCTGTGCGTGTGCGTGTGTGCGACTGTGCGGCTTAAGCTCAAGTTGATTTGGCTGTGAACCCTTTTTGCTCGGCTTCCTTTTCCTTTTTTGTATGCGACTTCGCCTCCCTCCCCCCCGGACTCTGTAGAGTTCGAATATTCGCTTGATCGGTTGCTGATCATTTGAGTTTTATGAGCCGTGCGTTGAGCGTTGACAGTCGCGGCTGCCAAACATTGCGTCGTTTGCGGCGTCTCAACGCCATGCGAGTTTGATCGCTCTTGAGTCATGGAGATCATGTGCGCTTCAAGTTAGTTGCACCACCGATTTGTACCCCATTGTTGTTGTTATTATTGTTGTTGTTGTTATTGTTGTTGCTGCAGTTATTGTTAGCGCTATATTTTGTTGTTTGGCTGTTCAGCGGTGCTCGCCGTTTATCAGTCTTGTCGATCGCATCGTTGGGCGCGCTTATCTGATGTTAATTTCTCGGATAATCGCATCATTATTGCGCACAGGCGCGCGCATACAGGCGGCATTTGCCTCCGCGGTTGCCGGCTGATATTCGCTATTCCCTCCATGCCAGCGCCAGCCGAGACGCGGTAGACAGAGTTGAGTTGAGTGAGCGCGACTTGAGCGCTCAAAACGAGTTGTCATCACTACAAGCCGTAAGAGCGATTGTGCTTCTGCTCCGCGCGTTCGTCCGTGCCTCAGTTCGTCTCTTGCGCCGTCCGTCCATCCGTCTGTCTCACCATCACCGTTTGCTCTGACCCTTCTACTTCGGCGTCCTCCTCGTCCATTCTCTCGCTCATTTGTTCCTTACCTTTTACTTTTTTTTGCTTTTCTTTCGGGTCGCAAGGGTTCTTGCATCTTTCAAGTCATGCTGTGTGACATTTGTTCAATGCGCCACATTTATATTTATATCCGCAGTCGGCATTTATTTGCTTCAACGATTTGTTTATTGGCTTGTTCGGCATTTTGGGCGCTTGACTTTTTTTCGGCTCCGTCTTTTTGCTTTTTTTTTTTTTTTGGTTTGGCCAAATGCTTAACTGCGCTTGGGCTTGTTGCACACAGCGCAACCGACATGTGTCCTCGCCACATCGGTGTTGGCCAAGCGAGCATAGCTTAACTGCTGCTTGGCTATCGCAAGCTGCCTGTTTCACTGACTGGCGCTGGCTTGTGCTGTCTCCTTAGCTTCTTCGCCGTCTCTGACACTGTCGCTATGTCTCTTTGGTTGCTTATTTGCTTTATTAGTTGTCTGTTTTGTTGTGGCTTTGGCCTCTGTTTAACCCGCTGATTACATGCCTATCTGGCATTCACAATCGCTGTTAATTAATTCTTCTGTGTTGTTGTTTGTTGTTGTTTGTTGTTGTTGTTGTTGGGACAAGTGGTTGTGTTGTAGAGGCAGCGCGCGGCAGCATTGTCACCTCGATAGCGCCACCTTATCGGGGTTCAAACAAAACGAACGAAAAAGGGTGCAACATGCATTCCAAGACGACAAGTGCGGCTGGTGTTTGGCTTGAAGACAAAAAGCAAAGTGTTATGCCTTCGTGGGACGAGCTCCATGTTTAATGAGACAACTTTCTAATTGGTGGGTAGTGCACGTGGAAAGTGGGTTTTCAGGTGGCAGCTAGTCGGTGGGAGTGGGTTGATATGAGCAGTGAGTTGTAATTGCGTGGGATGATGATTTTGAAAGCTTGAGGGCGGCTGGAGCATCCTGGAACTACATGCAAATCCAAGGAAGCACTTCCAGTCGAGCGATCTCCATTTCTTGGTTATAGCGATGGAGGATTCTGTCTGTCGGTAACCCTCCATTGGTGCCAGCTTCAGTGTCTCAGCTCGGTAGTCGTTGCAATTTGCGTAGTCTACTACACCGGAGCGTCACTACGGTTTACATTTCACGGATAAGAAGAGCGGTGGTGAAGTTTTCTGTAAATTTTCGGAAAATTGGATTACATTTCGGACTTCCGGCTCGGTAGTGGCTTACACTTGTGGCCAGCGGTAAATCTACTACCCCAGAGCACCATTTGAGTAGATTAGGGCTACATTTCCCCTCATCAGAAGACCTGTGTGGGAGTTTTCTGTCTGTGGGAACCCTTAAATTAGCTTCATTTTTAGATTTACGGCTCGGTAGTGACTTACATTTGGTGAGCGGTAGACCTACCAACCACATCGAAACGACATTTGTGTAAAGAAGGATGACTTTTCTTTGATCAAAAGATCAGTGATGGTGTTTTTAGTCGGTCGAGAGCCTTTAATTCACGCAAGGATCAATTCACAAGCCTGCCATTAAAGTAACGGCGGGCCTACAAAGCCGGGCGTCTATCCAGCTATGGAGGTTAGATTTTCCTCTGACAATCATGAATTTCTTAAGGTTCTGGAATTACTTATTGGAAGTAGAACTTCTAGATATTTAAGAAATGTTACAACTCTGACAATTGCATCGAATTATCTCTTATTGAGGGGCCGGTATATAGAAATATATCTAAGACCACAGTAATTGAACTTTTTTTTTTGTCCTCAGGAGATCGTAAGTAACTCCTGAATAGATAAGCCTTATATGTGCTCAATGGAAAGTAGACAAAGAAGAGAATGTGCGTGCTTCCAAAGCTTTTTGGCTCTGCTCACTGTATTGCCTTCCGATGAGTGTAGTCTCATTGATTATAGTAGGAGCTCTAATTAGTTTGGCAGACAGTGGGAGTGGATTTTTCTTGAGTGTTCGTGATGATTGAAGTTAATTAAAGCTCTGAACCCGCATTCATCGAGCAACGAGTCCGGTTTCCGTAAGCATAGTTCTCTAGTTAGAACGTTTTGGGGTATCATGATTGAAAGATCCTGCGGAAAACTCAAGATTTCCACATTACCTCGTGATAGTAAATCGAATATGTCCTGGTCCACAAGGAATAGTACCAGATGTGTCCACCAAGAGCTCTTTACCAAGACTTTGCTCCTTAATTACGTCCTTATGGGTACTCGTGATGGGCAAAAGTAAACAAAGAGGCAGACAAGTTCAGAGTTAAAGAGAATCAAGGAACCTAAAGTTCACTTTTTTATGGTCCTTTTACTCCATCTGAGCCATCTACGCTTCTGTTGAGCTCCCTTCTGTCAGTACATCAGTTCTGAGAGATTTAAGGATAAAGCTTCCATCAGCTTTCGGAAAGTTTGGCTCTCTAACTAGATCTTTTGAGGTATTATGAAGAAAAGAACGATACGGTAAAGCTTCGAAATTGCCTAAACGTAGTAAATCGGATATGATTTGGTGTGCAGGTATTGACTAGATTTGTCAGTCTTAAGCTCTCTGCTAAGGATTTGCTCTTCAATCACGTACTTGTGGTATTCAGGATGGACAAAAGATTGCAGAGAGTCAACATGAGAGGTTTTACAGAGTTGCAGAGTTCAAGAGTCTCAAAGTACTTAGTTATATCTTTCGGATAGTTACTTCTCGCCGTCTGATGCATGAATGCTTCTATGGAGCTTGTTGGAATAATTGCACTCACCCACATATTTCGGTATCGCAACCAAATGTGTCTGCCACGAGCTCGCCAGATGTTCTGTTCATTAATCACGTTCTTTTGAGTACTCGTAATGGGCAAAAGTAGATAGAGAGTCAGCTTTGGCGGTAGATGACGGAACTAAAGAGTTTCAGGGAAAGAACTTCGAAGCTAAAGAGTTTCAAGGATTCTGTTCATCGTTTGCGGATAGTCATTTTACTATGTCTGAAACCTCAGCGCTTCAGTCGAGCTCGTTCGATGGACAAACTACACTCATTCGTGTATTTTCTTATCAAAAATCTTCAACTACTCGTTAAACTGGGCACGTTCGATCTGGGTTTTATTCTTTTGGGTTGCATCTTCACTTAGTATCAAATTTACCACTGTAGGACAGGAAGTGCTGGTGTTTACTATGTCAGACTACAACAAGTCCTATCAATTTGGCTTCCACAATTTGGCTGAGTCTTCGTCTTGTATTTTTAGTTGGACTCCTCGCGAGGAGGTTTGCTCAAAATCAATACAGACTTGCCTTCTGCAAACTTGGCGCTTACTTTGTTGAAATTTCTAGTTTCTCAGCGCCGAGCTTGTCTTTCAAACCTCTAACCAATGCCCTACTTTCATCTATCACTTCCTTCCACTCTACTCCATCTACCTTTCACTCACCATCATTATCGACCATTTGTTTGCGACCCTCAGTGCGCGAGAGTTAATATTTTAAAAAGTTGTCAAAATATTTTCATTCAATTTGAAGTACTGAAGTACTTAATGGGAAATCTACTTTCCCTCTGCCACTCACACACGCACCCCTCACTTCGCTCACTTCAACAACAAC
The DNA here is from genome assembly GCA_030068015.2 of Neoceratitis asiatica. Lineage (NCBI taxonomy): Eukaryota > Metazoa > Arthropoda > Insecta > Diptera > Tephritidae > Neoceratitis > Neoceratitis asiatica. The sequence goes on along the minus strand of CM061525.1, from coordinate 90,399,614 downwards.
TACCACCCCCAACAAGACAAGCAGTGGCGCAGCTGGCTGGTACAATTTACAATATTTATTGTGTGCGCCGCCCGCACAAACTAGCGATGAACCCCGCTACTGGCTGGCTGGCTGGCTACTCGTGAGCTCAACGCGCAGCGCGTGGACAGAGACAGAGCCGGAGTAGTATTCGCTAACGCAAAAGCAATTTTCGACAATTTTCGTCTGATTGTCTAATTTCATTAGTGATTTATGACCACAAACGTAACGTGTGTGTGTGTGTGTATGTGTGTGTGCGTGCAACAGTGTAACCCCTTACAACTCAAACGCGCTCACCCTCGTGGTAAGGCCATAAGTACCGGTTCGAAGTGAGTAACAAATGTTGTTTGTTAATATTTCTTTTTCGGGTTTTGCTCTATAAATTCGCATTCGCATTCGCATTGGCATTGTTGTTGTTGTTGTTGTTGTTGTTGGTGTCGCAATTCAACGCTTTGTTTGGACACACTTTGATGCGTGGCGTCGCAGCGTCTCACTTTAATTGTTGGCAATAAAATTTATGACCTACAAATAATAGTAGCCAGACTCTCTACTGAGGCAAGAGTCGGAGGAGTCTACAGCGCCGGGTGTCGGGTGACGGGCGACGGGCGACGGCCGAGGGCTGATGAGGGTGTGCGTAGGGCGAGGAAGAGGTGTTCGTTGACACAGTAGAAAGTTGGAAGCGTACTGTGATGCGACTTGCTGGTTGCGAGTGCTGAAGTTCTACCAAGAACGAGCTCATGAAGCTCCTTCAGCTCGTAAGCATAAAGCGGCGCAGCTGTGAGTTAAGTTCATTGTGAAGACTATAAAGTGTTGCCACTTTCGGTAACATATTGAGTTGAATTCTTAGTGAGACGTTGGCGGATTTATATGACTCGCTTTGAGGTGCAGGTTTTGCGGGTAGAAGCGTGTTGCATTCTACCTTCTGCTTTCAATGGTAAAGTGAAGTCCACATTTGGGAATGTTACGAAAGCGCGCTTACCAAAATCTTACTCAAAGCTTAACTTTATGAGAACTGGGACGGAGTTCGGAGTTCGGAGTTCTCACAAAAGACTTGGAGACTCCCAACAAACCGAAAGAAAGCATTAGAAGCTCCAACCTTTCGAAATTTGAACCGTTTTACACTTCCTGTGCCCAATAGGCATCAAAAGTTAGGTGCTTGGTGCTCCATAAGCAGCGTTCCGCGGGAAAACAGTTGGGGAGGCAGTGAGAAACTTAAATCTTTCCAAATAAAAGACGAGCTGTAGACGAGTACAGAGAAGAGTCGGTAGTGGAGGTTTACAAAAAGTTACTTATCTTAAGGAAATCGGCGTACGAAGCGACATTTGCTTTATAAGACGCTTTCAAGGAATGAAACAGGTCAAATTCTTCTGTGAGGCCATCTGATACATCCGGTTCTAACATAGTTACTAAGAAAGGCTCGTTAGCCGATTTCACTCCCGGAGGCTAGGGTTGAAAATTTGTTTCGTACCAAGCCGGAGTTGAAGTAAAAAAAAGCTCCAACTTTCCGAAACCAAACATATTCGTTCTGGATCGAAGAGTCATCAGGTGGTAAGTTCTGGAGTTCTATAAGCGGCCTCCTCCTTCACCCGTTCGTCCCTGCATTACAGATTTATAAGAGATAGAAGTAGAATTTTTTATATTTCTACAACGGAGTTAGAGTCGGGGATATAGATGTAGAGTCAATTAAAAATGTTAAACATTCAAAATGGAAAACGAGCTCTGCTCACCGTGGGGATTCCTGGCCGGTGGTATAAATTAAGTTAAATATTTTACAGATACCGCAGCTCGGAAAGAAATTCCGCTACCAAGGTGCTAATAAGGAAGGCAACTGGGCGGATTCCTATATAGGACAGTACCTTTTGACCTGCTAAGGATTTTAAGGAGGGTCGCTAGCCGGCTTTGGAATCTAAATCTTCAAAATTTGCTTTAATAGAACCGGTGTGGTGGTGGGAATCGGTCGGAGGTGTGAAATCAAACAGAAGCTTCAACCTTCTGGAGCCGAAGATATAGAATAGAATCCGAGTCGGGGTCGGAGTCGGTCGGGGATGTGCAATCAAACAGAAGCTTCCACCTTTTAGAGCTTCGTCAACGTGTGCCAACGTCTGACCGAGCGGTATCACACACATTAACATAGTTATTGGAGAGCGGAAGTGGAGACGAAAATGGCTCAGGAGTTTCTTAGACTTAGACTAACGACTTTCTTAGACCAACGATTTCATTATCTCTCCATAAAAAGTAACTGTCCTTGGACGGAGCCCTATTCAGCTCAGCGTGGTGCTGGAGTTGCGGCGTCCCAACCAAATTTTTACTTCACCGATACCAGATCCGGAGGTGGAAGTGTAAAATCAACGTTCTTCCTGAACCGATGTCTCTAGTATCTAACTGTAAGAAGAGGCGAAGGAGAGAAGAACTAGCAGGAGGCACTATACAAAGCTCTATCATGTACAACTCAAGGGGCATAAAGTCAATTGGGACCATTTTAACCGAAGTTGGGTTGGAGATGCAAAATAGATCCGATATTTCGCTCTTTCAGCACCGAATGTGTAGTCAGTTAACCATGCAAACCAAGCAGCAGGTGACGAGAAGTGGCTCTCATCCAACGTTCCAACCACTGAGTAAGAGTGAATCTCCGACTCGAGTTGCAAATGATATTTTTCTATTGACTTTAGAAAACTTCAGGATGAGCTCCGGTTATAAAGCCACTAGAAAACTCCATTCACTCACAAACTAAAATCAAAGCTTCATTACAGCCCTACCCAGCGAAGTGGCGAGCTCAAGTGTCTACAACAGTCGCAAGCTCTTTGTTTATCATTAACAGCCGTCACTTTAAAAACTCATATATCCGTTCCATAGTTGCGAAGTGAAAAAAAGAAAGAAAAATCATTCACACACCACTCTCCAGCTTCCCACCATCCATCCATCCAACGTACTACCTACGTCTCGCCCAACGGAAGTCGCAAATTCGCTTGTTGTATTTCCGCCAACGCTGACGCGTGTACGCCTAACACAAAGCGCATAGCCACATGACTGGACATGAACTTTACATAGATAGAGAGGAATAGACGCAGTCAAAAGTCGTCAACTTCCGTACGCGCGTCTCAATTTCCGCTCTATCACTGCAGAGGAAATGCATTTTAAGTGTGTGTGTGTGTGTGTCTGTCTATCTTCTTCATCCTCTTCTTTGTTGCCATCGAACTCACTTTGGTGGCAATTAGCACCCGCTCGAGTGTGTCATCAGTCACTTGCGTGGAGTTGATGTGAGGATTGTTGGTGATTTTGTCTACACTTATGGTTTACTTTGTGGTGGCTTAGCGGAGCTGCAACTGCGGCTGAAGGATTTAGAAAAGCTCGGAGCGAAGACCAAAAAACCTTAACAAAGGATAGTCTCTATTCATTAATAATTGGAATCTGAACTGAGTAAGTTGGCCTCTCGGAGCTCCAGTACCTACTGTACAATTCTCTTTCCCTGGCCTTCTCAGGCTAAATTACTGAGATCTTGCAGTCCTCGAGGTTTCAGCTGCCAAGATGGAGGAGACAGAGCCCCTGGAAGAAACGGAGCCCCAAACTTTTACACGGTTGGGCTGAGGCTTGACTGAAAGCGCGGTGGGGTAGTTCTCCATCGAGAACTATCTAAGCGCAAAAGGTTTCGGCTTCGACTCTATTTGGAGTGTTTATAAAAGTAAAGCTTGTTGATTTTAAGGCAACTTTGAATCCACTGCTTCGGTGGGTGGCTTGAGATCATGTTACCTGAAGCTGACTTGTCCTACCGGGCCACAGCGGAACAACTGGGAACTGTAATGTTGATGAACTTGAGCGTAGCGGTACCAGTGCTCCGTTGCTGCGTGACTAAGTCCACTTCGCTGATGCTCCGTCAAAATGCGGTCTGCTGCTGGGCAGATCCGCCTTGTAAATACAAGCTCAGCCAGTGCTAGATTAATGCATACACGTAGGTGGTTGCAAGATCTTTCTAACACAAGGTGGACAACGAAAAGTCAAAAGCTTTTTACTGGCCTAAGCTCAAATATCTCACATCCGACTGCGCATTTTTCGGTTGGTATTCACACAGCCAAAGATAAGTTAAATATACAAACGAAATGGCAACGACGAGATCTGAATGTTGAGGGCTATGACGATTGATATTTAACCAAAGTTGCTGGGAGTGACATTTGGCAACCTTAACTCCTTCCCTCCTTCCCTCCTTCAGTCTGCAGATGTTCACAGAATCGCCACAAAATCCTTAAATTGCTTGACAGTGCAATACTTAGGGTAAAGCCAAAGTAATCTTGCTGGTAAGACGTGGCCGAGCCGCTGATCGCGATACTGATAACGACAGGCGTGGAACGTCACTCACGGAGCGCCAATTACCACCTTCGTCAAATACCTTGCTGAGAATCGCTTCTTTGAAATTCCATCACCATCCATAGCAGAACCGTCTCGCGATACCCTTGTAATACTGGAGCAACTAAGCTCTTCATATTAGAGTATACTTAACTAATACCTAACCAGACTCGACCTCGATATGTCCAACGTCTGCTCAGCATGCAATGATACCCCACACGACATTAAGTATCTCTTTGTATATCGCCCAAAATCTACTAAACTGACGCCCTTTCCGTTTGGTCCGAACTCCACGAAACATCTTGTTTGAGCTCGTGTGAGCCTCCTGAAAAATGAACTGGACAAAATCGAGTGGATTTGTCTGCTACTAAGTAGGATTACTTAGGCGCTGCAACAACAACAGCAACAAAAACAAAAAGAAGAACTGAATAGTCACAGCGAGACCTCCCAATGGCCACCGACCAGAACCAAAAGCAGCATAGGAGCTAAAGGGATTAGTAGTAGGGATTAGTAGTAATAGTAGAGTAGTAGTAGAGTAAGTAAGGAGAGCTATGCAGAGTTGTGCAAGCTTTGGACAACTTTCCAGCTACCATGTGCAGTCACCTCTGTCTTGTGGCGATTTTGAGCTGATAAAACCACATTCCACGATCTTCTACAGCAGTTGTGTGATTTACAGCCCAAGGTAATTGACGGAGCGAAGAAGAAAATTGCTTGATAAAGGATAAGAAGAGCATTTGGCATGCTTGCGCGGAGACACTTGCCGAAAGAAGAGACACAGGAAGAGAGTATTAACTGAGTTCGATCCTGTTTTTTTTTTGGTCATTGATCCACACACATCGAGCAATCGAGCGTGATTAATACACATACAAATCCATTTATATACATACAAATACTATATGTAAGTATGTATGTTTGTATGTATGTACCAACAACGATGTGCCCCCATTTAAGTACCATAACGAGTGCATGTATGTATGTATGCACGAGCATATTCGACTCGCTGGAATGCAATTTTCGTGAATGCGATATTCAATCACGTCATTAAGATGTCAATTGTCAAATGGGCGGGCGGCGCAGATGTGTGCGCCCGTGAAAACCGTAAAATAATGGAAAACAAAGAGAAAACAAATGTACATACATATGTAAAGGGTGATCCAAGTAGAGGTGCCTTTTTCAATAGTCTTTTTTTGACAGATCACGCGTGAGTCGTGTCAATCTCTCATGTTATTTTTGTTCAGTTTTGTTTGGCATTTCATCATGGAAAGACCTTAGCGCCTAAACAACGTTTACAAATCATTCAAATTTAGTACGAAAATTCACGTTCCGCTAAGAATGCGTTTCGCGCGTTTCGTCTCAAACTTATGGTCAACACAATCGGCCTACTGAGCGTTCTATTAGCAACACCGTCGCCCATCTTGAGACCCAGCATTCATTAATGGATGACGTTCGACCGAATAGACCATGTCCAGCACGCAAGCGGACGAAGAAAATTTAGCGGCCGTAGCTGTGTGGTGTACACGAAGACCGTGGTGGAGAGTCGATTCGGCGCCGTTCGCAGCAACTCGAAGTGACGTATGGAACGACTTGGCGCATTTTACCTCGAGATCTTATGTTGAAAGCATACAAAATACAGCTTGTGCAATAATTGAAGCCGCTCGACCTTCCACCTTTCCAAGCGACATCGTTTCGCTCTATGTGCACTTGAAAAGTTCCAAGAAGATCCGACGTTTTCGAGCCAAATTTTGTTCAGCGATGAGCTGCCATTTCTGCCTCAATTGGTATGTAAACAAGCAAAATTGCCGGATTTGGGACGAAATGGCAACCTGAAGAGGTTCAAGGGCTGCCGTTTCATCCAGAAAAAACAACGGTTTGGTGTGGTTTGTAGGCCGTTAGAATCATCGGTGCATATTTATTCAAAAATTATACCAGTGAGAATGTAACTGTCAATGGCGACCCTTATCGCGCCATGATAACCGACTATTTGATGCCTGAAATTGAAGCTCATGATCTCCGCCTGCATTTGGTTTCAACAAGACGGCGCCGCCACTTCCCACACATCACATCAATCAATGGATTTATTGAGAGCACACTTCGGCGAGCAGATAATTTCACGTTTTTGGGCCGGTCGTTTGGCCACCAAGATCGTGTGATATCACTCCGTTAGACTTTTTCCTGTGTGGTGGGTATGTAAAGTCTAAAGTCTATGCGTACAATCCAGCTACGATTCAGTCCGTGAAGCAAAACATTGGAGCGTGTCATTCGCCAGTTACCACCAGTTGAAATGCTCGAACGAGTCAGCGAAAATTGTAGTCAACGGATGGACCAGCTGAGACGTAGCTGCGGCCAACATTTGGAAGAGATAATCTGCGAAAAATAAATGCCAAAGAATTTCTTCTTTCGAATGACACTGAACATTCCAAATTAAATTTGAATTTTCTGTGTTTTTCTTACTTTAAAAAAGTAGGGAACCTCAAAATGGATCACCCTTTAGAAAGAAAACAAATAAATTTACACACATACATACATATGTAGGAAATAAACTATTAACCAATGCAGCCACACAAGCGATCAGATAGGCAGGAAGAGAGAGAGAGAGAGAGTTAGAGAGAGAGAGAGTTAGAGAGGTGCGCAAGGAAGTATGTATGTATATACCAATGTGGATATGTTTGTATGTGCATCTGTTTGCTTGTGCCTAAAAGGATGAACAGGCGAACAAATGCAGGCGTTTAGTTGTAGGCACATACTTACATACATACACACGCACATACATTTGTACATGTAGATTTGTGCAATTTAGTAAAGTAATCGATACAAACAATACCAGATTAATGACATACATACATACAAACATAAAAATGCCATACAAAACGTTGTGAAGTGGCACTGGAAATCACCGGCGATTAGAAATGAAAATAGAAAAAAAAGCAACAAAAAAAAAAAGCAAAAAAACAACAACAACAACAAATGCGTAGAGGTAAAATTACTTCAATATACTACAACAATTATATATATATCTGTATATACGCATGTATGTATGTACTTAGTGCTGCCTGTAGCCAACAATAAAAACAATAAAAACAATAAAATTACAGCAACAACAACAAAAAGAAGAATTTTTTTTTGAAAAGCAAAAACAAAAAATATCAATTTCATGCAATTTAATGTGCATACATATGTACATACATACATACATATGTACGTATGAGTAGGGACAGACACTCTTCAAATGCCTATTTAGAGCAAAGCAGCAATGGAAAATTTCTATTATGCGATTTTTCTGCTTCTTCTTCTTCTTCTTTTTTTTCCTACTATTTTTCGCTCCATTACAATTATTATTTTTGTTTGTATGCACGAGAAGTGGGCCAAAATGTTCGAGGTTTTTGCTCTGGCAAGGGAGTGATATTGATAGTTATGAGTACATATGTACTTACCAGTACATATATATGTACATATATATAAGTGAGTAGTAAGGGAAATCAACGTGAAAGGTGTATGACCAGCTTGTTGTTGTTGTTGTTTTTATTTTTGTGAGATTTTTTTTTTTTCGAAGAAAAATTGCAGCTGCCAATCAGCGTTACATAGATATACACACAACACAAGAGAGATTTTTAGGTTAGTTTTCATATGAAAAAAAAAACAGAAATATTGCATATGAACGGCCAGTTGAAGAGTCCTCGGCTTACACAAAAAAAAAAAGAAATTTTTTTGGGGCAAAATTCATTTCTTTTTACTCAACATAGTTGCCCTTCAAGCACTGTTTGGAGCGACCGATCGCCAGCTTTTCGTTAACTTTGTGGTACGTCGGTCGTCCTCTGCTTCAAAGTAGCCCTCACTCTTGGCGCTCACCTCGACGAAAGTTTCTTCACAGCGAGCATTCTTTGGGAGATCTGAGAACAGGAAATAGACGCTGAGTGCGAGATCTGGAGAATATGTTCGATGCGGCAGCAATTCGAAGCCAAATTCATGGATATTCATGGATTTTTGCCAACAATTTCACTGACTTGTGACACGCTGCAGTGGCTTGGTGAAAAGCAGCACTTTCTTTTTCTTTAATTGTTGCAGTTTCTCGGTGATTTCGTACTTCAAAAGCAGTTCAATAACGCTATGTAATAGTCGCTGTTGTTGGTACTTCCTTCTTTCGAGGTAGTCAATGAAAGTTATGCCATGCGCGACCCCAAAAAAACAGACGCCATAGCCTTGCGTTTGGCCGACTGTTGCGTTTTTCCACGCTTTGGAGCGGGTCTTCATCATGTGCAGTCCACTTGTATGACTGTGGATTGGAGTTCGGAGTGAAATGCCGCAGCCCCATTTGATTAATTGTCACATATCGACGCGAAAATTCGTCTTTATTACGCTTGTAGAGCTCCAAACACTACTCCCAATCATCAACTCGTCCTTGTTTTTGGTCAAATTTGAACTCGCGCGATGCCCAATTTGCACAGGGCTTTCTCATAACCAAATATTCCTGAATGATATGATATAAACAGTACAGTTGATATCTTTAGAGTGTCTGCTGCTTCACTCAATTTCAATTTATGGTCATTCGAAATTATTTTTGCGAATTTTTTTCAGATGTTTTCGTCGGTAACAACCTCTTTTGGGCATCCACTGCGTTCAGAGTCTTCGGTACTCATTTCACCACATCTAAACTTAGCATACCAATCCTTGATGGTTGATTTTACTGTACGGAAACTCGTCATCCAGCCAAGTTTTTGATTCAACATCATCGTCGCAAATTGATTTGTGTAAGCTTTTTTGTGACATCTTTTGCGATTTGGAAGGATTTAAGTCTTGGAGTTTTCTCAACTTCCTTAAAATGCACCGCTTTTCAGAACACAAATCCACAATCTTCCTTCACGGATGATAGTGCGCACTGCTAACCCATCTACCATCTAAGGCTACCATTCCTAGAGAGCTTTCAGCTTACACAGCACAGCCTCGCTGCGTGCTTACCATACACTTCGAATTTACTATCCTTGAATAGTCTCACGACGGCTTCGACCTGACTTCAGTCATTATAGTGTGTGGAGATTTGAAAGGAATCTCTTTGCATTTCCTAAAAATTAGTTGATCCTCAAGTATTTCGATTCGGTGCCTTCTTCTCCTTGATTTGCCAGCATACCAGTCGCTTCTTCTTATCGCCATTTGTTGCCAATTGGAGATACCAGTTCCTTCTCAAACTGATCAATCTACCGGAGTAGAGATCTTACTCTTCCTCTGCTTCCACATACTTTCAAAGCTTGCGCGTATTGTGCCGTTGAAGTTAAAGGTTATCATTGTTGTTGGATGATGGTGGTTCCAATGACAGTCAAGTGTTTCGTGCTCTCTGTGGGTCGGGAGGATAAGAATACGCCCACGGCAATGAATTTTCCTGCCGTATAAGCCGACCAAGATCCTGGTTAATATTCCAGAGCTGCATGGAAGTTCAAATGATAGTAGTTTCGGCTACGAGGTCTGATCTAAATATGATACAACGGAAAACAGCAAGCCTTTGGAACTTGCTCCAACCTGTCTGATACGGATAAGGCCCTTCGGGAAGTATCGTGGCGGCTGTGGTTAAAAAAGGCTGCCCCGAAAGGCAGAGGTTTTGATGGACCTCGAGCGATACCAAGGTGGTAATGAGTTCAGCTCATTAGCTTTTTAGCGCTTTTCTACGTCTACCTATTCAGTACTTTCCGGCTCAATTGAGCACAATAGACGCGTAAATGTATAATTGAGGTGCGCACACGTCAGGTAATCAGGTAATCTACCCTACTCAAAGCACAACTCTCGAGACATACACTTCCTTCAGTCAGCGTCTTCGAAACTCACTTTCTTCCGTTCTATTTTGTGGCGCTGCGACGACATGCACAATGCGTGATTAGCCTGACATTTAGCTGTCAAGCAACGCATTTACATAATTAGATCTGTTTAGGTACAACGGCCGCGAAGCGGAAAAGCAGAACAAGAAAGGGTAGTCTAACACTAAGCTGACAAAGACAGTCGGCGAGCGCGACAATAGCTGCCTAATTAAGTGTCTCACAGCGCGAGGAGAAATCTCCTCAAACTCAAACTCAAAACCGCGCGCAGTGGAGTAGCAAGAGAGCTGAATGAAGGAAATTAAAGATTTCATTTCACTACAATTCAAATGTATTGGATTGAGCATGTCGGCCGACTTGACGCTGGTGACACGAGTGCTTCAGCTTGAATGCGCAGGATAAAGGTGGAGCCGACAGTAAAGGCTTTCAAGAAGCCGCGCCGAGCCGCGTCGCGCCGTGCCGTGCCATTTTAGTGAAGTGATGACAATAGAAAGCGACAACCATGAAAACGGACGACAATGGCGGCGGATTGACGCTGAGGTAAGAACGATAAGTGGGAAACGAAAAAAAAAATTTGTTAAAAATCACTGAAAATTAAATGAAATTAAATCGGTTATAAATACAACAAAATGTTGTTGTATTCTAAAAAAAAAATCGTAGTCGCTCAAACTTCCTTCCACAGCATGGCAGCGTGGTTTTGTTGCTGTGACAAGAGACGAGCTCACTACAGCTTATTTGCGCGCAGGATATGCTCACTACCGAGCCAGTCAACCAAACCCATACAGCCAGCCAGCCATCCGGCTTATTCCTTCGCTCACTCACTCACTCACTCATTCAATCTTGCCCAGGTCTCTTCAAAGTCGGCGCAGTCCTTTGATCTTGCCGATCGCTTAAATGGAGCACAAAATAAAAAGAGCTAAAATGAAGAAATCAATGAAGAGCTCAAGTCGTCAAGCGCATTAAGATATTCAAGTAGCGGCTACGTACGTCCCACCATTGACCGCCTGAAGGTGGAGCTGCGCGGAAGGCATTTGCGAGATGGCGGCGATGGTAATTCGATATTACTTTAAGCAAGAAGTTCACGAATGAGCTGAGTGTGGGTTATGCGCCAGGTTGACTGCGTTACTATTTTGGCTCATTCATTCGGCGCATCCTGATAACAGAAATAACCAAATTACGAGTGGTCTAAGCCTTTAATGCCCTCTAAGCGTGAATGGTGGCGATTGTGACGCGTAATCCGAGTTAAACTCAGGGTTGAAAAACTGTTCTTTGAGCTTTGGCGTTAATGGCCTTACAAGCCCTCTCTCAATCCCAACTCGGCCTGTTCGGAGACCAAACCGAACAGCTCTGTGTTTAAGGGAAGAATGCAGTGCAGTAGAGTAATCAACTCTTAGGACATTCGAAAATAGTAGTTCTCTCCGAACCATTTATTGATGTAATACCTACGGCTAATGAGATGGCGGACGAGCTTGCAAGGAAGGACAGTTTCCTTCCACTTTTGCCATCTTGGATGAGCTTGGACATACCGCTCTCTAACTGCAAGCCCACTACAGCAGAGTTAGTTGTCGCCAATGCTAATGCAATGTGAAAGATTCTCGATTGTGAAAGCAATGTGAGAAAAGAGAGCCACAAGCGCTTTACTCGCTTAAGAGTAAGGAAATGTCTACAATTATGGGGTTCCCTAAAGGATATCCTCTTTTAGCAGGTATGCAGGCGTTGAGGAGTAGAGCCTTCGAACCCTACCCTTAACCTTGACTTAACCTTAAGGCACTTCCTTTGCGTTTGTTCTGCATTTTGGAGGAGTAGATTGAAGACTCTGGAGCTCGTCAACCTTTAGAGACTTCAGGGCTATGGCGATAGCAAAGGTGCCCCGATTATTCTTTTCTGACAACTCCAGACATTGGTTTGACGTTCAGGGAGCTCTCGAAAGCCTTTCTCAGTGCTACCATAATGTGCCACGTTCTATGGTCTAAGTGAACAGATTCCCAGCAACCACCTAAACCTAAGCTAACCGTTCCTTATTACATTTAAGAACGGCCGTCAAGAAATACATGTGAGTCACAGCAGACCACCCAATAATTTACTGCTCGACTTGTGCTCCTGCTCACTGAGAGCATTCATCAGCAACTCTATACGTAAAGCCACCAACGAAACTATTGGTCTTCGAAAAGATTGAAAGAAGCGCTGGTATGATGAGCGTGGAAATGAAGAAAAAAGACTTTATACCTCGCAACTCAGTGACCAAACGCAACTCGTACCATGTGGCAGAGATATCGGTTGAATGAAGCGAGACGCATTTGCAAACTGAAACAACGAGAGAGACCGCAATGTGTGAGTATAGAGAACTTGAGAAGCTGGCCGACCACTTAAAGAATCGTTTCAAGACCGGACTCACTTGGACGTGATTTAGCAATCGCTACACAGAGCAAACTGAATTTATGGATGGAACACTGCTCCAGCCTGCTGAATGGTAGTGAAAGTGAAGAACCAGGAGATCACCTACAATCGATGGAAGATGGAAGAGACGTTACACACGTCAGGACTATAAAGAAGTCCAAGAAAGTCAACTGCTAGTCTGAAGAACAATAAAGCGGGAAGTGCCGTTGGCCTACCGACGGAGCTATGAATTGACGAGGTGCATGCATCAGCTGCTTTGCAGAGTATGATTGAACGAAAGCATAAGCGACGTTTGGACGACCTTAGAGTGCACTGCCCAAATCCACGAAAAGGACGAGACTCACACACACAGTCTGTGCCACCTAAGATCGGGTAAACCTTCTGCGAATAGCATATAAAGTCTTATCGAGCATGCTGTGTGAAGGACTAAAGTCCAACGTCAATGAATGGCCTGGAGATCTTAACAGTGTGGCTTTAGAACTGGTAAGTTCACGACGTGCGACATGCGTCAAATCTTTTGACAAGTACTTGAGAGCGAGTGCTAGCCAGGCAAAAGCTCTTTATCGATTTTAAAGCTGCTTTCGGGGCCACGAAAAGGAGCTGCTTCCACGCCGCTATGTCTGTGGGTGGACATTGATGATTTAGTGCAGCGTATTAAGAGACAGCGATACTAGTATGGCTGGTTTGGAGAACACTACAGCTTGAAATTTATTCGATGCAGTGCAAGCCGGTCGATGGAGAAGAAGAGGAAGAGTGTTACACCGTTGGAAAGATCAACCGAAAAAGAACACCTGACCTCACTTGTTGACACCAACTGACGAGGAGCTGCGTAGAAAAGACAAAACGACTGCCCCGCTATTGTCAACTCGGCTGTAATTCCATAAGTGGTGTCTGGTGCTGAGGGAAAGAGGGAGAAGACAACGAAATAGAATATTTTTTTGTGAGATCTTCTAGCAACGAGACACTGGAGAGCCAATTACATGGTGAGTTAGTTAATTAATTGAAAATAATGTTAATTATATCGATCAATCGATAGTCTGGGACACGCATAATTATCCCATTGAAGCCTCTACGGTGGAAATAGAAGAAAAAAATGGAATTTTTTTTTCACCAACTAATTTAAGTCAATTAACAACACAATAAATATGTGTACACAATTTGATTGCTGTTACGCCCTCCACCGCTGGCCTCTAAATTGCTCCAGCTAAGCATGGCTGTAGGAGCTCATCAACCCGGATCAGGTGCATTGTGAGTTAATCAGATAAAATTTACTTTATCTCACATATCATATCATTAACTCTATCGACTCAACTGCCCTACACTTAGCCGCACAGAAGAATAGAGAGAGAGAGAGAGAGAGAGAGATGGAGGGTGACAGAGAGGCAGAGAAGGAGCCGCTGCTTGAGCTCAGTTAAGCTGAGTTGAGGGCAATTTTTTTTTGAGACGCAACAGGTAATTTACAAATTAATAATAACGTGTGGGGCCTTGGCGCCACACTTGCCATGCCAACAACAACAACAACAACAACAACATTTAACTATAACGAGAACAACAACAACAACAACAACAACAACAACAACAACAACAACAACAACAACAACAACAACAACAAAATAACACTAATAAATATTTTGAATGGGTTTTTTTTCGGTGGAGGCAAACCATAAAAATATGTGGCTAACAGGCAACAACAACAACAACAACAACAAACGTGGCCACTTAATAACCAATGTGAAAGCAACAACAACAACAACAACAATTCACATATAAAAAATTAACAAGACAATTTCATGTCGAAAATTTGGAGTTTGAAGTCCACAGTTTGCCAGTCATCATCGCTACGGCAGTGGAGGTGTTTGTTGTTGTTGCTGTTGTTGTTGTTTTTGTTATTGTTGCTGCTTTTAACATAGTTATTGGCCGTTCGCGAGCTCGTTAACGCTTTGCAGCCGTGTTTTTTTCGTTCTTTTGTGCTGCTTCTTGGCCACTCCAGACTCATAAACGAGTCTGTAGCTGCTGTTGTTGTTGTTCTTGCTGTTATGGTCAAATAAATAACCGAAAATATGATGTGTTTCTCCTTTTTTGGTGCTGCGGCTGCCTGCCGCCTGCTGCTGAATGGAGCTGATGATGACTCGTTCACTTGTTCGCCTTGCTGTTGTGCACCAACACAGTCCGTCCGCGCCGCATTGAGTTGTTGATTTAGCTTAGCTCTGTATGCGTGTGTGTGCGCTTTTGTTGTTCTAAAGCTGTCGACGCTACTGTTACCGCTGATGGTGGTCTTCAATGATCTTCAAATAAATGACTGCTCGTTAAGCTCCCTATACAGTGTGCAGGCGTATGTATGACTGTATGACTTGCAAAGCTGGCTGGCGTGGAGGGTTGTGTTCTGAAGCTTCAAGTCATTTATTTTACGCATATTTCAGTGGCCAGTGTTTGGGAGCAGGTTGTGGAAAGGCACACATAGAGCTCGTTTGTAGAGTTAATCGTAGCAAATTGAGTTTAGATCGAGCTCGGTGTTATTTTTTCTGGCTGTTCGAGCTGTTTGGAGTTCGAGGGACGCCATAATTAGTAAACTCGTCTAGCTTTTGAGTCCGGCGTTGAAGTCCAAGGCCTCGTAGTTCATTGGCAGTGCACTTGCCAGTGTTTATGTAGTCTTTTCGGTGCTTTCAGTTGAGGTATGAAGAGTGTGCAACCGCTATTCTTGTAAATTTTGGCCCAAAAAGAGTTCTTACCTTCTTCTCATATCATCTCCTCGCGCCGAGCACCCTTTTTACGACGGCTTCAAAGAATTCTATATTACCCATCTCTCGTCCAACCAACCGAGGGTTGCGCCTGAAG
The DNA here is from genome assembly GCA_030068015.2 of Neoceratitis asiatica. Lineage (NCBI taxonomy): Eukaryota > Metazoa > Arthropoda > Insecta > Diptera > Tephritidae > Neoceratitis > Neoceratitis asiatica. Next base: position 90,384,228 of record CM061525.1, on the reverse strand, counting down.
GATAAGCAAAAAATGCAACCAATGACAGTCCGAACTGCCCGGAACTCGAGACCACCGAGCACGAAAGGTCGCGGTAACGCTTGCATTTTACACTGAGCATTTTATACTGAAAGATCTCCCTCCAGAAGAGATCTGCATTTCTACAAACGGGTTTCCGGGTTGAAATTCGGCGTTCACTATGTCTGCGAGGTAATACCAGTATTCCCGAAGTCCGCCTTTAGCTGAGTTTATTTTGGTTATGGAACCGCAGTTCGACCCTGGTTCTTTTACTAGGAGGAATACTGGATCCTCGTTAACTTCTCTCATGTTTGCAAATATTTTCTATTTTACCGACGGCTAACTCGTCTTCCAAGATCGATCTGCGGTTGATCAAATCTAATGAACTCAAATTCCCTGAGATTTCATTTCATCGAACTCTTATTTTCTTACAATCAAAATTGGTGAGGAAGTAGTCAAACTATAGCCGGTAATCGAACCCACTCAAAGTAACAGACACGTCCGATCTATGTACTTCTCGACGAACGGAGTTTCCGAGTAATGGATTTACGATGAACCAAGCCAGGAAAGTAACTCTGAGCGAGGTTAGAGCACTGACGGGAAGGCAGTTGTCCATTTCCGATTAATTCCAAGCAAGCTTCGTTCGTGCCAGAGTCTCGTTTCGTTCTGGCTCGCTGTTTTAACGATGGGACTTTGAAGTCCCCAATGTGCCCCAGACTAAAACTGTAGTACTGATATCAAATCAAAGTTCCAAGTACTCGGTTTGAGCCAGTCCTGCTAGGTAATCCGCTCGAGGTTTGGTTCATGGTGGTCTTGAGATCATAAGCTTCCGGCTGCTCGATGTATGTTAGATGAAAACTTTGATTCGCACAAGGATCTTTTAATCGAGATTGGATTGATGGTTATTTTGAGGCCGAGAAAAGTTCCAGAGTACTCGGTTTGTGCCAGACCAAAGCTTTACTATGTAAAAGAGCCTTCTGAATGAGATTGGAGCGATGCTGAAGTTGAGATCAAACGACGTTTCGAAGTGTTTGGCGTGCCTCAGACTAAAGCCTTGATGTTTACTCGGGAATTCTGTTCGAGATCGAATCGTCGATGGTAGTATTGAGATCAGAGTAAGTTTTCGATTCCTCAGCAAGCGCTAAAAAACTGGATTTTCAACAAAAATGTCTGTTTGAGATAGGATCGATGGTGATGCTGAAATCGAGCATAGTTTCTGGGTTGTCAAAGTGCGTCAGACTACAGCTTTTACCAAAGTAAATTGATCGCTATTAGAACGCTGGTAGCAATGAGATCAAGCCAAGTTACGGACTGCTCGACAAGTTTCAGACAAAAACTTTGATCTGCACAATGGTCTCCTCGGCGAGTTTGGATCGATGGTAGTTTTGAGATCAAACAAAGTTTTGGAGTCTTTGGTGTGTGACAGACCAATACATTGATCTGTACTACGAACTTCTGATCGAGATCAGAGCGATATTAGTCTTGAGATCAGATCAAGCTTCCAAGTAGTCGGCAAGTGTCACCCACTTTCCATTCCACTCAACTTTATTTAACCCAATTTGTGTGCCCCGAAGCGAAGGCGTGCACTTCAAACCAGCTAAAAACCTTTCAATGAATGAGCCAAAAAAAAAAAACAACAACCAATATTAACGGCAATCATTAAGTACCGTTATTTGCTAGCACAGCGTTGATTGACCCCACCCCCGCCAAACACGATACCGATTTTAATTGAATGAAACGCGTGTGGTCAATCGCCCAGTCCGTCGGTCGTTCGTTCGCCTTCAACAACGCACGGACTGCCGCTGGGCTGCAACGACATTAACAAGCGGCAATGTACGCGTCCGCGTATAATAATAATCAGCAGAGAAAATGAGGAGCGAAAATGTAACTAAATAATTAAATAATATAAAAGAAGTGGAGAAGGGGAGAGGAGAGAAGAAGAGGAGATGGAAAGAAAATTAAAATCTCAACAATAAATGAATGAAGACCCGAAAAAAAGGAAAAAAAAACGAAACGAAGAAGAAGAACACACGCAAGAAGATCTCTCTATTAAAATTATGGCATACCAGCGCTGCGCTGCGCTGTACAGGCGAGCGAACGAACATCCCGAAAGCCGCAAGACCACACCAAATTTAATTGCCGCGCATGCGCCGCTGCCGTAAACGTTTTTGACGGAATTGGTTGGGGCGAGCTTGGACTACTTGTTAATTTTGTGATTACATTTTTAGTTTTATGCTTTCATTATGTGCACTTCCTCCTCCAACACCCCTACGTCCACGTCTTTGTCGCCTTATTGTTGTGCTTCTTCCACTTCTTGTCTTGTCGTGCAGCGCACATTAACGAGCTGCTCAATTGCCCGGCCACACATCAAAAACTTAATAACTTCTTCAACCTCAATGCCAAAAAATGGAAAATAATGAAAAGCAGGAGGAGGAGGAGAAGGAGGAGCAGGCGGAGGAGTAGAAGAAGAGGTGAAAGCAGTATAGTGCGCAGTGAGGAGCCGCTGCTGGTACTTCTACTACCACTGGTGGGGCTCACAACGATGCACGCAAACCAATCAATCGGTTATTATGCGTCGTTCCATGGCGTGCCGAGCTTGCTGGTGGCGGTAAAACAATACCGAGCAACACAACACAACACAATCCAACACAACGAAGGCGCGCCACCAACTCAGCTCAGCTGTGTTGCTCGCTCGCTCGCTCGCACACCTAACTGGCGCCGTCGTCGTCGTCGTCGTCGTCGTCGTGTGTGCGCTGATAAATTGCGCCCCAAAAATGTCTCTAAAAATTAAATAATGAAAATACTAAGAAGCACCGTGGCCCAGGTAAGTATTACAAATTATATTAATAATGAGTTCATTAGGGACGGATGGCAATCGTGCGTCAGCGCATGTAATGAAGAGTAGGGAAATAATTGAACAAAAAAAATGCGTAAGACAGATCGCCCGCACACGTCCATAAAAGCGGCGGCTGAGGAAGCTTTCGCTTAGAACTTTGTTGATTGTGCGGAAAATAACGGAAGGAAGTGGGAATAAAGAGTTGAGCAAGCGGAAGAGCAAATCAAGTAATAAACGAAATGGAAAATTATAGCCAAGAGAGCGTGATCACGCATGGAAAATTAGTAACGCTTTGAGCTTAAAAAGCTTCCGGCAATTTTTACATATAAAAATTGGTCGCTGAATCGATTTTAGGGCGACGAGCTCTTTTGCCAATTTTTGATGTGTGCCTTCGTCATCCAGCAATCCTACAGTTTTGAGCTGTCTCCAAACCAGAGAAGCTCTCCAATGTTCTTCTAGGAAAGTGGACTGTAAGAACTTGTCCTCCTTCCCATCTTAAAAACGATCTTTTGTGCGTGGAAATATATGTAGGCTGTAAGCCCTGATGCCACACTGACTCTGATAAGAACTTTTTTGCGGTGTGGGAAGAGAAGAGTTAAGAGAAATACATTTATAGAAACTACTACTAACGAGAAACAAAAGTTCTTAGAAAGCTCACTGACGGTATCTTAGCTTAGATCTGAATCTCATAGCCACACTCGCTGAAATCAGGCCGCATATACCTTATGAGAGAGTAGCATGAAAGCGACAAGGCGCTCTGAGGAATGTGTGAGAGGTCTGAAGTGAAAAATTTGGTCGGACGAAATCCCGAGTAACCAAAACTGGGATTCATCTCAGCTCTGGACAAGCTCTGAACACAATGTTTTGGCTTAAAATCTTATCTGTCTCACATCTAGGTACGCAACTCAGCTCTGGACGAGCTCTGAGCACCAAGTTTTGGCTTAAAATCTATTCTGTCTCACTTCTTGGTACCGGCAATTAGAGACATCAGCTTAAATGGGATGTTTAAAGTGTACTTGGTTGCTCTGGACAACAGCGTTGGCTCAGAATCCACGCTTAGCTAGATCCTTTCAGTTCGGATAACGGTAATTAAGTAGGAACCAACAAATTTTCGGACAGAGCTTAGCATTTGGGCTCCAGAAAAGGTCATTTGGCAAGAGCTTCCGTTTCCTTCCAAGGTCTTTTCGTTTATTTCTCTTTGATTTTCCAACCCATTCAACCTATGAAGACGTCCCTTGCAACCAATTACAGCAACAACAACAGCTGCCAACAGCAAACGATTAGCAGCAGGCTAACTTGTAGACAGAAGAAGAAGAAGTAGCTGATCTCAGCGTGTGATGTGATGTGTGTGTGTGTGTGTGTGGTAGCAATGTTGCAATTACAAAAATTACTAGTTATTACAAAGTGAGCGAGGGAGCTGAGGACGCTCCTGCTTCTTCTTCCTCCTCCAGCTCTTAAACTGACTGAGCCTTGTTATTTATGTCACGAATTTGTCTAAGCTGCTGCGGCCAGCTCGAAAGAGCAGAGATCGTATGATCAGCCGATAAGCCCAGCGTCTCATCGCCTGATCGCCTGATCGGCTGATCGCCTGATCGGCGCATTTCACAATTTTTCTGCTCTAGTTTCTGTTGTTGGCAGACCGGCTTGTCGTCGTCGTTGTTGTTGTACTGCTTCTAGCTGCTGGTCTTCTAATAACAATATTTTTTTGTGTTATTATTATTTTTTTGCTGCCACCTTTTATCCACGCGCTACTTGTAGCGACGCTTACGTTGCATGCAATCCAACCGGACCGATCTTGAACACAAGAGACAAGCGGAAGAAGTAGCCGGAGTCTCGAAGTAATAGTGGTAGCTGTGGACATGCTAAGTACATTCATAGTTCAAAACAGGAAGTTCGACAGGCAACAGTTGTTAGCAACAATAACAACTTCTAAGCAAATTGCGCGCCACAACAGATATCGCCTGACTTCATGCTTGACTAGTGGCAGACAGACAGACTAGCAACTGAGCTGCCGATGGCGAGGAAGCAAGCCAAGTGGCGAGACAACGACAATAACAACAAATTCCAAAGCAGCTCAGACATTAGACAGAAGAAAAAAAAAACAAGAACAAGAAAAAACAGGCAATAGTGACACCACCTAACGGACGATTCGGTGATAAGGGGACACGCAAGCTCGTCCCCTCGCCGTTTCAGTGACAAGTGGCAAGCACGCATGCACGCAAAACCTGCAACAAAAAACAATTAAGTAAAAAATAATAATTAAAAATAAATAAATAAAAAAAATTAAAAAAATTAAAAAAAAATTAAATATTAAAAAATAAAATAAAAAATAATAACAAATAAAGAAAAAAAATTAAGTAAAAAAAAAACAAACAAAAAATAATAAAAAAAATTAAAAAAAAAAAAAAATAAAAAAAAAAAAATAAAAAAATAAAAAATAAAAAAAATTAAAAAATAAAACAAAGTAAAAAAAAATAAAATAAAAATAGGTAAATAAACAAAAAAATAAAAGTTAATTAAAAAATAAATAAAAATATAATAAAAAAAAAAAAAAAAATAAAAAAAAAATAAAAACAAAAAATTAAAAAAAAAAAATTAAAAACAAAAAAAATAATGAAAAAATAAAGAAAAAAATAAAAACAATTAAAATAAAAAAATATAAAATAAAAATAATAAAATAAAACAAAATCAATAAAAAAAAATAAAACAAAGAAATAAAATATAAAAAAATAAAAAAATAAAAAATAAATAAAATAAAAAAAATAAAAAAAATAAAATAAAATAAATAAAAAAAATAAAAATTAAAAATAAAATAAAATAAAGCAAAAAGAATAAATTAAAATAAATTAAATTAAAATAAAATTAAAAAAACATAAAATAAAATAAAATAAAAAAAAATATAAAAAAAATAAAGAAATAAAATAAAATTTAAAAAAAAAAAAAAAATAAAAAAAATAAAAAAAAAAATAAAAAAAAAATAAAAAAAAATAAAATAAAGTAAAATAAAATAAAATAATATTAAAAAAAAATAAAATTAAAAAAAAAATAAAACATATAAAAATAAAATAAAATAAAATAAAAAAAAACAAAATAAAATAAATAAAATAAAATGAATTAAAATTAAATAAAATAAAATGAAATAAAATTAAAAAAATAAAAAAAAATAAAAAAAAAAAAAAATTAATACAAAAAAAAAAAAAAAAATAAAATAAATTAAAATAAAATAAAAAAAAATAAAATAAAATAAAATGATATATAAAAAAAAAAAATAAAGGAAATAAAAAAAAAATAAAAAAATAAAATAAAATGAATTTAAAAAAAAATAAAAAAAAAATAAAATAAAAATAGTAAAATAAAATAAAATAAAATAAAATAAAATAAAATAAAATCAATTAAAATATAATAAATAAAATAATATAAAATAAAATAATATAAAATAAAATAAAATCAATTAAAATAAAATAAAATAAAATTAAAAAAATAAAAATAAAATAAAATAATTTAATATAAAATAAGATAAAAAAAAATAAAGTAAAATATAAAATAAAAATAAAATCAATAAAAAAAAATTAAAAAAAAAATTAAGTAAAATAAAATAAAATGAAATAAAATTATTTAAATCGAATTATAGACACCGAAGCTCCACTCAAGTACTCCTGGAACTAACCGATGTGCCGGATTTCCTGCTCTATTAGGAAGAGTTTAAATCTTCCTTTTTGGGAGAGCGTTTCTTCGTTTCCACCACGAGGACTATCAAGCGTCTTCAGAGGACTGTTAAACTGAGGCTTTTAAAAGAGCTTCTACGTTGCGTTACCTCTTTTTATCCTTTCCGAACAACGTTAGTTTAGAAATTTTGTTTATTTAGATGATTTGCTGTGATAGTGGCTGATCCTTCGCATTCCTTTGCGCGCATACGTCTCGGATAAGCTATAAAATACGTTTGAAACGATCGATGTATCGTCTCTATTAGGACTTGGATTCTGAGAGATGCATGTATGTATGGCTTGAATATATACTACCGTCGCACATCGATAGAGCACGGCAATGGAATTTTTCTTTGTTTTTAAGCTTTCTCACGTTTTCCCTTACTTTTACGCGATTTCTCACGAATAGTAGATTTTACCGGAATTTCAATAAACCAAACTGATAACTTTTGCCTTCCACCACTAGCCAGTATTGGCGCCTCAGGCCGACGCTTAACATGATAGTACTCACACTTGAAGCGTCCACAAAAGAGTAGAGAATCTATCAAAAGTGTTTCTTCACTTTCCATTTCCTTGTTCTTTCTTTGTTTTTTGTTTTTTTCCTGTCACATGCGGCAGCTACAAACAGCCAACACCTCCTCCTTCGCCTGCACACCGCGCGACAGTCCCATGCTGACAACCAAGCCATCAACATTATGATTTTCTGACATTTATGAGTGACGTTTGTGTGCCAGCAAGTGATATGAGAGCGCCTAGCGCCTCTGGAGTCTAGGCCAGACAACCAAGCCAAGTGACAATCAACAACAACTGAAACAACAATCTCATACATCGCACATATTATGAGGTCGCGTCGCGATAAAATCAAAAACCGAAAAAATGCCAAAACAAACAGTGCCCACAGACACAGAGTGCCTGGCGAAGGAGTGAGTGTGTGTGTATGTGCGTTGAATAGCAGTCAGGCATACCACGACCCAGCGCAGAGCCTGTGGTGTGCTATCGCCTCGTCGCCAACGCTGATGGTGGATTTCTGCGAATTTTTGATGAGCTGATGAACTGACAAGAGCTTTTGATGTTTACCGCCCGCCATACGACCGTCACTGGCGCTACTGTTTTTACGCTTTCAATCGAGCGTTTAAAAGGCGTGCGCATAATGTGGCGCATGCCCGGGACTCACAGTCACAGTCACAGTCACAGACGCAGCCACACAGTCACAGACACAATGACAGTCGCCACCATCTATCGTCGGCGGCCTTTCGTCACCTCGGCCACCGTGGCGTGAAATCAAATTTTTCATCGCTCAAATCTCGTCAAAAATGATTGCTGCGATTTGTCGGACGGCGTTGGCGGCGGCATGTAGAAAGGGCCAACCGTTTGCTGTGTTGCAAAGCGCGCGCTTGAGATGCGCCAAAATTCCGGGAAATTAGCGGCAACATAAATTTCATAGATTGCCTCCACATGCGCCAGCGTCCAGAGGCGGCTGTGAAAGTGGTGCGCTTTAGCTACTGTTTGCCGCGCATCAAAGACGCACTTTGTTGCAGAAATTCCCACCACTTGTTGTATGTTTGTCAAGCCGGCAATTGTTGTTGGTTGGTTGGTTGGTTGGTTGGTTATTGTTGCAGGAGCTCACAGCACTCAGCTCAGCTGAAGTGCTGTGTAAATTTATTTGCATTACTTGGCGCTGACATCATTCAACAACGACAAGTCACCAACAACCCCCGAACGAGCTCCCCAACCAACCAACTAACCAACCAACCAACCGCCAGTGGTAGCATGCCAGCCGAACAAGCAACCAACCAACCAACCAGCCAACCGAGCAGCGCGCCATAGGCATAGTCATCTAGCCATTCATCAACTCATCTCTCTATGCTCATCTCTCCATATCTTCTTGTAATCTCGCTGCGAAAGCACCGCTTTTGATCTTCCTGACTCTCTAACTCTACGACGCCTTCTTACATCTTTCATACTTCCTCTTTTATTTGAGCTCTTTGTTGGGTTAAGTGTTTCTTTGCTGTTGGCAGCACCGGTAAATGGGCGCTTCAACATTTCTCAAGTGTTGTCCAAAGAGACACTTAAAGTGACACTTAAATGTTTTAAATTTTATTGGGCTCACTTTGAGCTTGCGGCTAAATGGCTTCAGATGTGAAAGGCTTGAAGATGGCGCTAGCGGAAGTTAAGCGTAAGCAAATTGTAATAACCTTTGACCCAAAATGATAGCACAGTCGGCGGTATGAAAGGGGGGAGGAGGGTGGTTAAAAGAGAGAGGGAGAGAGGGAGAGAGAGAGAGAGAGAGGGAGAGAGGGAGAGGGAGTTTGGTTGGTTTCGTGCGCAGTAATTTGGTAGCTGAGTCGTATCTGGGCTTGAGCTCGGTACCGCTAGACGCGACATGCTACCAACAGACTTTGAACATCATTTGTGGAGAGTCAGTGAACACCTTCATCAACTCTGTTCCAGTGAATGGCATCAGCGGAGAGCAACTATCATCCATAATAGACGAAGGGCTCGTGATACTCGGGTAAAACTGGCACAATTGAGGTCTCTGCAGCGAAGGGTTGAAGTTCACCGCTAAAACACTGATCGGTCGTTACCTTTGTAACTGGTAGATCCACCATCGTGCTGAGAAATCTGAGAGTTCAACAGACTCCAACTTTTCGATGACTTTTAAACTGCCTTCAACGTCACATAGGGAAGCTGCGTCTATGGCGAGAGAGAGAGAGTGGAAATGGTCATCGTGGACAATAGAAGCTCCGTCCGCACTGGGAGATACTAGTCCGAGCCTTCCAAAAACCGAACAATACATTAGATTATGGGATTTTACAAGCGTTTTCGGGTCTTTCACTTATCTAGGACTTTTGCAAGTCAGAGAAAGAGAATTCAGTAGACAATGAGTTACTGTTTAGCTCTAAAGCTTGTGAAGAAGAACCTAGGGATTGTTTTTCATTAGAACCCCAGCGACCTTCCATGCTTTCATGATGGGCTTAGATCTATTTGCGCCATTCTCAGAGGCACCTCATGTGCGTGTAGTAACAGTAACTCAAGTCATAGTTGAGGTTGAGTCTGCTCACACCGTACTTAGGGTAGCTTCTAGTACATTTGCCTATTACCTGCGTCGTTTACAGCAGACGAAGAGCTACTTGCTAGCTTCCTAGACGGTTGAAGCTATTACAAGTAGCTCAGTCGAAAAAACTTTGGTATTAGAAGTCTGGCTACAGTTGAGTATGAGCATGAACTTGCTCGCACTGCTGTCAGTAGCACTTCGGTAGCGTTCGGAAGCAATTAATTAGTCAAGGAAACTCCGGTAAATCCTCGCATTGCAAGCGGAACTATAGTTGACACCGGATTTGGGTCAGTTTCACTTCCGCCACGGCTGGAGACGTTTCGTCATACCATAGAGACCTTATTGTTAGGTTTGCAGTTCGTATAGACTGTTAAAACTAGACCAGTCGAAGAAATTCCGCTATTAGAAGCCTAGTTAGAGTTGTTAATGAGGTTGAGTTTGCCCCACCATCCTCGGGATTGCTTGCAGTGTGATTGGTAGCAGTTTATCAGTCAAAGGGACCTCGGTACAGCGCCTCATTAGAAGCTGAACTATAGTGTAGGCCAGATTTGGGTCTGCTCGCGATGGCATCCTACTCACTTTCGGTTCAGTTCCGGCTGGAGACGTTTCGAAATGACTCGACGCGGTTCTCCCACCACTTCTTCGGACTTAAGACTGCCGTTTATTGGGACTAGGAGACATTTTCACAGACATCATGCAACCGAACGGCGAAATGCTGAGGATAGCACTTGGCATAACTGCAATTAGAAAGGAAACAAACAACAACAATCGTAATTGCGTTAATAACAACAACAGCAACAGTATTGCTTAGTGCGATAAGAGGAAGAATATAGAGAAAAACCAAAAACAAAAGTAATTTGAAAAACAACAATGAGAAATTTTAATAAAAATTCATAGGAAAAACAACAACAATAATAGCCAACAGTTGATTTCGCAACTAGTATTGCAACTGGCCCACCAACAACAAAAGTGACCAGCAGCGCCTGACACCGCCCACCGCCCACCACCATTCATGCAACAATGCACAGTTTTGGAAAAGTTTCACAAGCCAACTTGTCACAATTGTTGCTGGCACTATTATTATTATTGTCATTGTTGTTGTTGTTGTTGTTGTTGCCAAATGTCATTTGCCTTTTATTGCCACATTTTTGTGTTGCCAAACACAGAGAAGTAGAAAAAACTCATTCGGCGCTGACCGATCGTGCGAGTCACGGTGGTTATGGTTGTTGTTGTTGTTGTTGTTGCAATTGTTGTGACTTTTTCTCTTAAAAAAAATTTTTTTTTTCAATTTTCTTTTGTTTTGCTGTCACACTGATTACCACATATTGCTACCGACCGCCCACACTCAGCTCGGCACAGGTAAATGCGGTCACTTTGTGGTTGAATGGTTCAGAGGAGAAGAGATAATGAGTGAGGCACAGTGGGGTGAGGGGGAGGAGAAAACTGCAAAAAAAATTGTGTGTAGAGCCGAAAAATCTGATTATATGATTTTCATACTGTAATGCTTTGTTTTTGAAATTTGGAAAAATATGAGAAATGTGAAATAAGTGGCAACCCTACGCAATCTTTTTTATAGAGTCAACTTGTTTACTTGGAAAATTTGTGGAGAACGAAAATTTCGTTCACTTTTTTATAAATAAATAAAAAAAAATTTTTTCGTTGGAATTAAATTCGGGTAGTTGGCAACCCTATGCGAAAATATAACGCAAATTTAGTGATTTTTAAAATATTTTTTTCCACTTTGTATGCACATTGTATTATTCAATTTGAATTGCAGAAAAAGGGTTGATTAAATTGCATACTTGTGGGAAAATTAATGGCAACCCTATTCGGGAATATTGCTAAATAAATGCTTTTTTAAATATTTTTTTTCATTTGATATTCACATAACAATGTTCGTTTTAATTCACAAAAAAAACTGTTTGATTAGTTGGCAACCCTGGAAATTAAATGGCAATCATATTCGGAAAAGCCAAAAAAAAGGAAAAGTATTTTTTTAAATAAATTTTTACATTTAATGAAACTAAATTGTCTGGTTTATATTTTATTTAGTTTGTAAAAAAAATGTAGCAGATGGCAACCCTGTGGCAAAATAAATGACAAAAACAACGCAGAAAAAAGTTTTTTATATATTTTTTTCATGTGATATTCAGGTTTTAAGGTTTTGGTGAATTATCGAAAAAAGTTTCAACTAGTTGGCAACCCTATTCCAAAAAAATATTGCTTAATTAGCGATTTTCGAGTTGCTTTTATAACTGTTATGCACATTATAGTTTTTTTCCAAATTTGTAACACACAAAAATTCGAATAGGTGGCAACCCTGCTGGAAAAATATGCACTAATTTTTGGAAATATTGCTGATTTGTTAATTTTTTATCATTTAATATCTTCAGAACAAAATTGCTTATTTAATTTATAAAAAAATCGAATAGGTGGCAACCCTACTACAAAAAATATACAATCATTTTGGAAATATTGCTTGTTTGGGGATGTTTTATCATTTAATATCTTCAAAACAAAATTTTCATTTAATTTTTAAAGAAAAGTTGGAATAGATGGCAACCCTACTACAAGAAATATGAAATAATTTTTGGAAATATTGCTGATTTGTTAATTTTTCATCATTTAATATCGTCATAAATTTTCTAAATTTAATTTATTCAAAAATTTCGAATATATGGCAACCCTACTGCAAAAAAGACGCAATGCTATTCCTAAACATTTCCAATTTAGTAATTTTTTTGTCACTTACATCCTCAAAACAAAATTTGTATTTAATTTATTTAAAAAAAATCGAATAGATGGCAACCCTGCGAGTAATTTTTGGTTAATCAGACTCATCTACCTTCAAAAATTACCAAGAAAGACTAAAAAAATGCTATGAAACAGATTTTGCTGCAGCTGAAGACACTGTGCGCGCCAGGTTGTGCTGCATGGTAGAGGTGGAGCGGCAGGGGGAGACCAAATTGTTGCTTATGCAAACTTTGTTGTTGTTTTTTTTTTAGTTTTATTTTATTTATTTTTTCTACGCTTTCATTACATTTTTTTTCAGTTTTCAGTGTTGTTGTTGTTTCTGCATTGTTGCAATTTGGGGGTGGCTCTGCTTTTTCGCTTGACTGCTTCCAACATACATATATGTCGCTATGGCCGCTGTCGCTCTCGTTGTCGTTGCTGCCACTATTGTTGCCACTGTTTGTTGCATGTGGCAATTGCACCACAACAGCGTCCATGTCCATGTCGATTGCGTGTTGCGGCCGTTGTGTGCAGTTAAGCTGAAAGTGTCCATTAGTTGCGGCAATTTTTCTGCAATTTTACCAATTGTTTGTTGTTAGTGCGGCTGTTGTTGTTGTTGTTACACACTACTATGTGGCCACATATTCGTAGTGCACTGTGCACGGTGAAAAATAGTCAAATTAGACGGAAGCAAAAGTATGTTGCAAGTTGCGTGCAACAGTGTTGTTTGGTTCGCAGTTGATGAAACAAATAATGTATGTGTGTGTGTAAGAGTGAGTATGTGTGTATGGGTGTATGCCCTGTGAACCTCTAATTGCTGTGATTTGTGAGTTGTAACTCATTGTGGCTTGGCAAATCAAATAACTCGCGACTCCGGGCACGCAAATGACAGCTACTGGGAAGGAGAACGGAGAGAGAGAGAGGGAGTGCGGAGGGCGGAGGGGGTCCCAATTGGCCAGTGCACGGTTGCACACTTCCGTGCTGCTTCTAGTTGTTGCACTATTGTTTTGACTCCACTTCAGCACCACCACTTCGGCCATCTCCAGCTCCTCCTCCTCCGCTACCACTACCATCATGCCTTCACCATTATTATCGTCTTTCTCATACTTTCAATCCTCATTAAACGCCCTCTTTAGCCTCACTCTGCACCCGCTTGTGTTTTTTGTTGGTTTTGTTGCAAATTTGTTGCTTCTCTGTTGCATAATGATGATTTGTTTTGCTGCAAATGTTGCACATTGCGGTTTGGTATGTAAAATTTTCCATTATCCAATGCCCGAAGTGTCCTCAAATATATATATGGATCACTGATTAACGGTAAGTGGCCACAAAATGGCTAATTAGTGCGCGCCTTCGTGTTAGTTCGTGACTCTTACGAAGATATCTTCCATATTTGGAGGTCAAAGGAAGCTAAAAATGGCAAACCCACTTCGAATCCATCAAGAGATGCATCTAGCTGAGCTAACTTGTCGGCTCTCCCCCATATGAAGTGTATTTCACTGACCGGGAGCTTAGTAAATGTAGATTTCAACCAGTAATTTTGTGATTGCCAAGGCAAAGCTTGAGTCGGGGTCTTTTTGTACGAGTTGTGGGTTGTTCTAGAGGCGTGGTTTACTACCATTTTAGGACAATTCAATGCAAGTGCTCGTCTCGATTTTCATATTATAGGCTTTAGGTTTGAATTTGAGATCCTCGGAGTCGCAGCACCAAGCTGTTGCAGAACAGAGAAGAGCGGTAGCTGCCTCGGGAGGCCTTCGCTTAACTGACACAATTAAAATCCTGATATTGTAGAAAATATAGCTCCGACTAAGCTCATCTCGTCGTGAACAATGGACTAAAGGGATATTCTTCTCTCTGTCTCTCTCCCTCTCTTGCTCTCTCAACCTCTCTCTATGTTGTACAATCACGGTGAAGCGGCCATCTTACAGAGTACTTCCTTGTAGGCAGCCACTTCCGCTTGCAAAACGCTTGTCTAGAGAAGAAACTCCCGACCAGAAATTCCTATTCTTGCACATAGCTCACTTGGCTTGCCTTCATACATGAAGAAGTTAATGGCACTTCGATCAGCCTAACCTAGCCGCTGAAGGGTATAAAGTTTGTGAAGTGATTCTCCGACAGGGTGAAAAGTTGATGAATATTGTGAAGTGCCTTTATGGAGTCCAATTCCGAGATGCAGATATCCTAATATACACGAATGAAGTCGAGGCGACATAAAAACACTACGAGCTCTGACTTGGAACCGAGTAGTAAGCAAACTTTTATAAAGCTGAGTAGTGGCGCTGAGGGAAATGAGGCTAGAAGTCAGCGCAGGAGCTGTGGAAGAGTACGGAAACTCCATTAAATGGGTAACCGACAGTTGTCATTCGACCTGAAGTAATTTGCGGCCCAGTCCCTCCTTCAATTTGTGGTTTAATGTTTTTACCAAAAAAAAGGAGGAATCTAGAGTTTATTCGAAGCCGACTCCGAGCGGCCGATGAACTTTTATGAGGCTTCGCGTTATGAACCTAATAACCGCAAAGTTGTAACGATCAGACTGTGGAAAGTGGGACTTTTGAAACAGGCACGAAGCTCAGTCCTGTCTCTATCGCTCTAGCTCTCTCTCTTTCTCTCTACCTCTGTCTCTCTCTCTCTCTCTTAGTAGTACAATCTTGGGTCATTTCACAGATCTTCCATTCCAGTCCTTTGTACTACAACAACTACAACAAGAACAAACAACAGCACATCTTTTAACGAGACAATAAAACCCGCCCGCAGGCTCGATGACTCAGAATTTCTAATAATTTTTTTTTTCGTTTTTGCCCAACAACAAAAAGTTGTAGCTATCGTTCCACACTCTATGGGTGTGTTGGTGTGTTTGTGCTTGCCACTGCTGTTGCTGCTGCCGCCGCCACTCATCAATGCAATAATAATTCATTTCGCTGATCGTTCAATGAAATTATAAGCAAAAACAACAACAACAACAACAACAAAAACGAAAAATGAGAAAAATACAATAAAATCGCCAATTGTTTGCTCACAGCATTTGTGTTTGTTGTTGTTGTTAATGTTGTCGTTTTTTGTGTTGACTTGAAATTTCAGGCAAATATTTATGAGATGCTGGCTGTTTGTCACACACACACACATCTCCCAGCAGTAAGCATCTTCATAACGATCAACAACATTTCATTGGAAAAGCGCCATAGACGCGCAAGCGAGCGACTGACCGACTGACGGACTCACCGACCGACTGCATTGTCTTGTCACCGAAGGCGGCGGTGGTGGGCCAGGAAGCGCTGGTCTCTTGGTGGTTTTTGTTGTTTTAGAAATGTACTTATGACTGTGTATGTATGCGTGTATGTATGTATGTGTGTATGTGTGTATGTGTGTACATAAAAATATTTCGCTCGCTGGTTAAGCTGAGCTTGGTGTGCCACCAAAGGCGACATCACCACCAACTAGCAGTTATTGTTATTGTTATTGTTGTTGCTGCTGTTGTAGTTTCTGTCCACACGATCGTCATGGTGGTCCGCCGCAGTCAATTAAAAGGGTCGCCTTTGATTCGTCGTTTGATTTATTCAATTAAGTCAATCCGCGCGCGCACACATGTGTGTATGTGTGCGTGTGTGTGTGCGGCGGCGTTGGCGGTGGCGTAAAACGGCTCACATTCACTCACTCACTCATCATTGTCTAGTTATGTGCATAGTTCTCCCATCTCGGCTACAAGCTGTTGCATATTGCATCAAGTAGTCACACAGCCGTCATGCGGTGTGGCATGAATTACGCCTGATATAGGCAGCCACTTCGGGCTTCCACAACTTTTTCTTCGACCTCCGCTCTTTTCCCATACTCTGCTGCTTCGTCTTCTTCTTCCTCTTCTTCCCAAATGTTGTTTATTAAAATTTCAAATTAAAAAAAATTTTTTTTTTTTTAGGTTAGAATTCTTCCCTTTTTTTTATTAGTTTGTTCGTGGGTGGTGTCGCTGCGCTCGCTTGCTTAAGATGGGTGGCTCTGGGTAGTTTGGCAGTTGTCTGTGTGTAATAATAAATTTTATTCTTCTTCTTCTTCTCAATTGCTCAAATGTGCTTGAGGCGCTGAAATATGAGTTTCACTAACAAAAAATTGAAGAAAAAACTATTATAAAAAAAAAAAAAGATTCTAAAAAAGAATCATTAATTGACCCAGATTGGACTTGAGTAGAGCAAATATGCATTTATTGATGCTGATCATGGGTTAAAATTAAATATTTCAATTAGAAAAAAAAAGTAATAATGAAAGAAAACTGCTTAGACGGCTATTGGTAGAGCGCATTCAACGAGCATTCATACAGATCGACTGTAGAAGCGAGAATCAGCGAGCTTCGTCGGCTTGTTCCGGGGAACAGCGTCATTTCTACGTCCGAACTTTTTTCAATTCCTTAAAAGAAAGCGCACTTGTAGGTGATTCACCAAGTACACAGTCCAACTGTGAAAATTTCATGACTTATACCTAGTGATGCCACCTTCACCAACGTCTGCACGGTCGAGTGTTGACCTGGTGGTAATCAGAAATCCGCATTCCGTTACTTACTGGAGTTGTTTAAAAAGTATGAAGGACCAAGTTACTTGAGTCTGTAGCCCGAAAAAGCAGGGAGGTTAAGAGCAAAAGCGCAGAGATAACTCCACCACGTCATATGCTCTATGTTCCTTCTTGGATAATATTCGATCCAAAATAGACCACGTCCAGCACGTAGTGATGAAAATATAGCTGCCGTAGCTGATAATATACACGAAGACCGTGCTGGAGAGTCGATTCGGCGCCGTTCGCAGCAACTCGAAGTGATGTATAGAACGACTTGGCGCATTTTACGTCGAGATCTTAAATTGAAAGCATACAAAATACAGCTTGTGCAAGAATTGAAGCCACTCGAGACCTTCCCAAGCGACATTGCTTCGCTCTATGGGCTAATGAAACGTTCACGAGCTGCACCGAGGCACCCGCGTAACGCTGGCGCAATCAAGGTGTGGGTATTGTAGGTAGACTCTACTCCAACTTATCCAGAATCAACCCTGACAGACTCAACGTATGTCCCGCATACAACGAATCCCCGCACTACACCAATCACCTCTTTGCATGACCACTCAACCCGACTCATCTAACACAATTCTCTTTATGGTCCGAAACCCCGTTGAAACAGCACGTTTGCTGCACCTCCCGTTAGATGACCTTGATAGCTAAGACCGGATCTACCAGGCGGTATTAGTGAGCCGCGTCCATAACAGCAACAACAACAACATAGTAGGTGGCAGAGTGAGAGTGCGTAATAAAATTAGACAGATCTGGCCACAGTTTGAAAAGAAGAGAACTAAGTCTCTACTGCTTCTAAAGAGAACCGCCTTCTGCACTATAATCGAACGAATCTGCACAGAATGGGTTACTTCTCTAATGACTTTTGAGAGAGATATAGAGCGGAAGGAGTTGTTGAAGCATTACCTCTGTCACTGACCAGGCCCCAGTATGAAAGGACAGCGTTTCCTCGATAATTTTCTCTTCGAGTGCCTTGAAGAGCTGGCTCTTCAGCAACAGTCTAGCTACCTCATGGGTTTCATAACAACACTAAAGGCTTGGGAAGTCTAGGAAGGTGTGGAGATCTTTATTTTTTGTTTCTAATTTTTTTTCCATAAAAAATTTATTTGAAAAATTAAATAATTTAAAATTAAAAAAAATCCGCTTTCTCTCTAAATGCTCTCTCCTTTGCACCCTTCAAGAAATTGCATGAGAATATTTTTTTTTTTTTTGTTTCAAACACACAACAAATTGCGCTGTCAACTGGTCGCCACGGTTGCATGCCATATGCGTGCAACATAATTAATTCATGCGATTTCACAGTCATTACAAGGGGCATACCATACAACGGAATGTCGAGTGCGACGAATGCATTTTGAAAACAAAAAAAAGCGGCAGAAAAAAAGCAGAAATCACAACTTGAAAAATAATTACCTTTCTTTGCTAAGAAACTCCAACAGGAATGACGTGTTCGAGGTGAATTGAAGGTGTTTATATTCAAAGAGAGAGAGAGTGAGGGGGAGAAAGAGGAGGAAAACAAGCGAAAAGCGAAAATTGGCAACAATGTAATTTCTAGCCACGCATAGTGGCGCAATTTAGCGGTTCACGTTGTTGGAGAGAGTATTTTAATTGAGAGTTGAGCACTGAGTTTGAGCAAAGTTGAAGTTTAAGCGAAAATATCTTGTATTACAGCGAAAAAGAGACTTTCGAAATAAGAGTAAGTGTAAAAATTTGTCTGAGAAACGCTTAAAATCCCGCACGTAATAGCATCTTTAAGAGCAATCATTTAAAAGACACAGATTTTGAGAGCTTGGGAAAAACAAAGTCAGTTAACGAAGCGCGCGAGAAATCTGCTGAGAAGGAGCATGAAATATGCTAAAAACCAAACTAAAATCGTACAGAATGGTATTAGAGAAACCGCGGTTGATATATTGAACTTACATTCCTCATAAAAAGTGTAGAAAATCTCAAGATTTCCAACTTGAACTGCTGTTAAGCCAGTGAGGTGAGGTAGCGAATTCGCAGGCCATTTATATGTTGGCAAAGGCTGTCGCATGCGACATGCTTTGTATTCATTCTCTCAAAGTATGAAACTAGTTCGACAGAACCTCAGAAGTCTTGTGACAAGACTGAAATTCTCAGATCAGCTTAGTCGAGATCTGCACTTTGCGTTGGATTCTAGGAGAAATACAGCACAACAGCAGTAAATCTCTTTACGACAGTACTTCACAGCGCAAAAGAGATGGATTTACAGATAGATAGATAGATAGAGAGGGAGATTGAGAAAGTAATAGAGAGAGAGAAAGATAGAGAAAGCTTAAATCGTATTGTAAGAGTACTCGTATATCCAGCTCTTCAGCCGACTTTTCATGGTCAAAGATGCACCTCATTCTCGTCGACCACACACTCAAAAAGCCGATGAAATTTTACAATTGGTAGAGCAAGACCGGCATACAAGTCGTGAGGAGATAGCGAAGACAATAGGCTTCACTCATGTGGCACTTTGGAATCATTCAAAGAATGCCAGTCTACTCAAATAAGCACGATATTCGGGCGCCACAATGCAAAAGCATCTGATTGGCCCAGTTAGCATCAGTGAAAGGCTTCTGAAACGTGACAAAATCAAATTATCTCCGAAGCGACACCTCACTGACGAGGACTAATTGATTGGGCGCGAGAATATAAAATGAAAAACCCTTCAAAAATCACTTAATTGAGACGGCAAGCAGTATGAGCTGCGTTGTGTTCTGAACACAACCTACAGTCAGAAATTAACCGGTCTACAGCAAGCTCTTAAAAAAACGGCGTCCAGAACTAATCCAGAATAACAGAAAAGTTGTTGTGTTTTATCATAACCATTACCAGACTACGTACGTTCGGAGGCGGCTTAGTATAAAATGTAGGTTCCTCCATTTGTTTGACCATAGCCCTCCGAATTGACAGTGATAGAGTCTCACCGTAATCGTTTTCAAAGAAGTAAGGTCCAATCTTACCTCCGTACCAAAGATCCCATCAGAGAGTAAGTTTTTTCTGGATGTAAAAGCCTCTCTTCAATGATTTGAGGATACTCGTAGCTCCAAATGCGACAATTTAGCTTATTTATGTATCCATCGGGTGAGAAATGTGCCTCGTCGCTGAAGAAAATTTTTATTTGGAAAATCGCGGTCCACTGCTCAGCTATTCAAGTGCCCAATTGACGTAACTACGACGGTGTGAATGGTCAGTTGGTGCCAGTTGTTATGTGAGCTGGACTTTACATGAATGTTGGTATGCATCCAAGTGCAAAATATGCCATAATGTGCCGTAGGTCCCAGCTCTTGAGAACGCCGAGAAATAGACACATTACGGTCTTCGGCTACACTTACAGCAGCGATATTTGAGGGGCAACGAGCAACACGACGATGCCGAGGTCATACAATAGCTGTAACCGATTCAGTCTCTTCAAATTTCCTTAAAATTCTACGAAATGCTTGAGTAGTTGGACGATTTGGTGCACCATAAACTGCTCTTAAAGCAGGAAACATGTTTGGTTTGACAGCTGAGTTTGACAGTTGTCAAAATACAGCACTGCACTTTCGAAACCACTTAACGGTTCACACATTATTTAGTCAAACTCTCTCATTTTATACCGTAAGACTGCTCTCTTTGAGCGAGGAATCACTCTGCCGTGCTTCGTCATAGTATCAAACGGCTCGGAGAGATCTCTCCTGCTTTTGATACAGTTTTTTGGTGCCTACACAGACGTCAGGCGTATCCTCATCCACTTTTAGCTGAAGGAATTCATTATATTTTCCTACATTTTCCTATCGACAACTCTTGGCCTGTGTACGGCGTTCCGCACACTTTACAATGCAGTTATTTTCCTCAACCGGTTCTTCGTCCTTTCAATTTTTTTTTTCATTTTTTTCACATTTTTCACTTTTTTTTTGCTTCAACCTATTACTAGCTTTTTATTTATTCATAGGCCATTTTTTTCTAACTCATTTCTACCTTATGAGCGCCGCTCCTCCCACACACTATGCTTTGCATAAAATCCTTTCATGTTTTGCACTTCTTAGAAGTCACGCTGACGCGTTAAATATGTCGCTGACACATTACCCACCAGCCGCAGCGGAGTGCATGCTTGCTGGTGAGCAGGCAGAAGTGGGAGTGTTGAAAAGTGTAGAAAAAATGCCTAGGTGTGCATAAAAAAATATAAAAAAATAAATAAAAAATTCATATAAAGTAAAAAAAGGGGAAAAAAATTCAAGGAAACCAAAAAAAAGTGTATTCCTAAGCACACACCCTAGTGCATGGTGGGTGAGTAGTGCCCCGTACAAGCATTATAAGCGTTTTCTGCGTCGTCCTTTGACATCGAGCGCCACCTTCATTTTGCTTCCTTTTTTTTACCATTATTCCACGAACTCTTTGCATATTTCTCATACATTTTATTAATTTTTTTTTTCAATTTTTTTATTGTTTTTTTTTTTATTGCTTGGCATAATCACCTCTGTGGCCCGCTGGAAGCATGAAAAATTGCTTGAAATTGATTGCGATTAATTTTCGCAAGCTAACACATCATCAAAGTCGTTGTTGTTTCTCTTCTTGTTATTGTTATTGCTGTTATTGCTGTTGCTGTTGTTATTATTGATGTTGTTGTTGTTGTGGTGGTATAATAATAGGTTATTTTCAACGCTGATAATATGTACGTGTAGTGTTGAATGCAGAAATTGAAAAAATTAATAGTTGTTAGAATTTGTTGTTGTTGTTGTTGTTGTTGTTGTTGTTGTTGCATCGACTACAGCGTTTAATCATAGCGTTTAGGAGCAGATAATTGCGTATATATTGAAAAAAAGAGTATACTTATTGATAAGTTAGGTTAGGTTAGGTTATGATAGGTCAAAAAAAGTTAGCTAAAGAAAATTTAAGGCTCGGTTATGATAGATCCGGATAAGTAAGGTTAGGAGAGGTTATGTTTAGATAGGTTGGAAGCAATCAGGTTAGGTGAGCTTAACTTCACGTTCAATGTATTTCCAGATGAATTTTAAGCCTTAAGTTGATTAGGTTTTAGGAAAAAACGAAAGCAGCAAGGTATTTTGGGTACTTAAACGCCCTCTCCCTTCCCTTTGACGCTTGCACACATACGCAATCGAGCTGCTTTCATAACCTTATAGACTTTAGACTTTACATACCCACCACCCACAGGAAAAAGTCTAACGGTGTGATATCACACGATCTTGGTGGCCAATCGACAGGTCCAAAACGTGAAATTATCTGTTCACCGAAGTGTTCTCTCACTAAATCCATTGATTGATGCGACATGTGGGAAGTGACACCGCCTTCTTATTGAAACCAAATGTCGCGAAGATCACACAGCTTCAATTTCAGGCATCCAATAGTTGGTTATCATGGCGCGCTGACGGTCGCCATTGATGGCTATGTTCTCATCGGCATCATTTTTGAAGAAATATGGACCGATAACACCACCGGTGCCCACAATCCACACCAAACCGTTGTTTTTCCTGGATGAAACGGCAGCTCTTGAATCTCTTCAGGTCGCTCTTCGTCCCAAATGCGGCAATTTGGTTTCTTTACATACCCATGGAGCGAGAAATGGGTCTCATCGCTGAACAAAACTTGGCTCGAAAATGTCGGATCTTCTTGGAACCTTTTAAGAGCCAAGCATAGCGAAGCAATGTCGCTTGGGAAGGTCTCGAAAGGCTTCAGTTCTTGCACAAGCTGAAAATTACTACAGAAAAGAGAAAGTGGTAGAAAGAGCCTTCCTGCAGGTTCGGGATTCACGAATTTACCAATAAGGTAAGGCATGCCTGTCATAAAAGGCGACCAAAATCGAATAGTTTCCGCGACAGTCGAATCTTTATACCGGAACAATCAAGATTTTTATCCAACCAAGGACTGTCACGCCCGCAATGTTCCCAGAAAACCAATTTGGATAGTATTTGTGAGGTTACAACAACAACAACAACAACAACAACAACAGGTAGAAAGTTGTTTCAAGGTAGAGTGCCGAAAGAGAGAACGTAGACAGGCCGATAAATCTTGTGTAGCCTAATTTGAGATATGATTTTATCATATACGAGGTGAGAGTGTCTTCACAGCTCTATCCGGAAGCATCCAGCATGCAAAGAAACAAAAAAAATTAAGACCAGCGGCAATCAGTGCAGAGTGTGGGAGCTCTGCTGAGTTGGGATCCTCTGCTTGAACGACTAGCACTCCACCCAAACCAAAATGGAGTTGCTAGACGATTTTGTTGATCTCCTAGCTGCCGCTACTTTGCATAACGGTAATTTGTGGCAACTATAATTCGTTTTTTTTTGTCGCAACAAACGTTGCATGTAATTGACATTTAGTTGCTGCAATTGTTGTTGCGTTGACGCGAAAATCTTGTTTGTCACCACACCAAGCATTATATGTCTGTATGGGTATGTGTGGTTGCGCCGGACAGTTCTCACGCTATGGGCTAAAGTACGAGCTCGGGAGATCTGCTGTGTGACATGCATTGCAACACGTCTGTAGCTGGCAACTGGCAGCGGCGGATTGGCGGCGCGGGTGGGCAAAATATGACAACGAAAATTATTTGTGCGCAATTTTTTATTGTTGTTGTTGTTTTTTTAAATTATTTATTGTTCTCATAGTTGTTTTTGTTATTGTTGTTGTTGTGCAATTACAGAGAAATCGCTTATTGCGTTGATTTGCTCATTGGGGAGGCGGCTACAGCAACGTCTATCGCACCACCGTCTCTCCTGCCTGTCCGCCACACACACACACTCAATCACCCATTCCCACCGACCGGCTCCCACTACCATTTACCGACTCGTCGTAAGCCACTTAGTTGGTTAGTTGGCCGCGGCCTCCCTTCCACTTATCGCTGGTTTCCGTTCCGTTTTGCTTGCTACCCATTCCAAAGCGCGTTTTCGATTCGTTGGCTCAGGCAGGCAGGTCTTTTGGTTTCTTTATTGGTGCCATCCCACGCCTACTTCTGCGAATTTCTCACACTGACTTACAAAGTAGCGCTCTTCATACTCTGTATGTATGTGTGTATGTGTGTGTGTGTTTGTGCGTTCGAAACGGACCACCAGCATCAATTCGCAACAACAGCAATAATCACTGCCAAGCCAAGCCACCTACAATTCGTGCTGCCGCCGCCGCCGCCGCCACCGCCATCTCCGCCACCTACTACTCGTAAGTGTAACTGCTCAAACAACTATATACAAGCGACGCACTCAACACAATCAGCCCATGCCGTGTCGATCTGGTCATTAGTTGTTGCTGTGAGTCACACAGTGATCTTCACTACACTACATCGCTGGTTCGCCTCACTTGCGCCGCTGACTGACTGACTGAGTTGTTTGTGAGCCCACCTACACCACCCCCATCCGCCGCCAACGCGTCGGCATTGCCTTCGCCGCATCAAGCTCATCATAATAATAAGAAATAATTGAGTTTAATTGAGTGATTGACGTTTGCTGACTTTTCCTTCTGCACTTCGGTCGCAACTCGTACGTACTCGTACGGCTACAATGGCTGAGGGCTTTCGCCAACTGCCACAGATTATTACTAAACCCGCTACAACAACAACAACAACGTAACAACCGCTAAAAATGTCTATTGTTGTTGCTCACCCACAATTTCGAAAGTCGTCTTGGTTGAGAAATATCGAGAAAACAAAAAAGACCGGAGCACCACCGCACCACCGACAGCGTATACGCCGAAATTCGGCAGCTGAAATTATGAGATCAGTGGTCGTCTGTGTGGTTTTGTGAAATTACAACAACAACATCATCAACATCAACAAAAATCTTGTCTTCGTTGGTGGCGTAGACGCGGCGATGGCATAAATTGTAGCCACCACTGCGGCTGTCGAAAATTGAACGCAATAAATCTGAGATTTTCACAACGAACGGACAGCAAAAAGAAGAAAAAAAATTAGAAAAAAAGAAAGAATTAGAAAAGACATGAAGAAAATAGCGCAGTGCTACAGTCTAAGAGACCTTCAGTTCCATGCACACCTCATCTAAGCCTGGGTGGGTAGATAGAAAGTAGTCTCGCCTCGAGAGATTTTATTTAACCTCGTACCTAAGCCCGGCAAACCAAAGGCATATTCTTGCGTCTCCTTGAATATTGCATATAAAAGAATAAGCTCACGCTCCTCCTTCACTTTTGGCTTCCCAGGGCACGATACTGGCCAAGAAAGCGCACAGAAATCTCAATAAAACTAAGTTCGCTCTCGGCAGTTAGACTTAGGCGGCTCCAAAGACTCCTTTCCGTGCATAAATTACTGCTTGAAAACTCTACCTCTCAACTCGTGCACATAGGCTGCGCTAGGGTTAGTGGGTTTTCAATAAATTTTATGAAAATTCAGGTAATCGCAGGCTGACTCAGTGTCAGTCTCGTGGAAATGTGCCAATTTGGGCGCGAAAAATATCTATGAAAACCCAAATGAGCCTTTCTTGTGCCCGTCCTCTCTTTTTTACAGTATTTTTTAAACGAGCTCTGCCCTCCAGTAAGTGAACTAATCATTTTTCGGCAGTCTTTGAGCTTATGTTTTTACTGAAATGCAATTCAGATACTTGAGAATAAGCATAACCTCTTGTTGCGATTCACTTTCAAGCTAGCTAAGCTGCTCTATTCTCGTCTCGTGAATCACCCAAAATACACGCCTATCAGTCCTGGGGTTTTCGGTTGAGCTCCTATGCCAATTCGTGCTGCTGATTGTCCCACAAATTGAGCGTCCAACAGCTTTGACAAAGCGTTCTTTCTGTCGAGAAGAATCCGCTTGGCCAGATCTTGGATGTAAAGTTAAGCAAATATTATAAAATTAGCGGAGACCAAAGTTGCGGAGACCACAAACAGTATGGGTTGTGGTTAGAGGGTTTCGGTTTCCTACAGGAGCGCACACATAATGAAGGGTGATCCAACTAGAGGTACTTTTTTCAATAGCCTTTTTTTGACAGCTCCCGCGTGTGACGTGTCAAGCTGTCATATTATTTTGGTTCCATATTGTTTGGCATTTCTCAACATGGAAAGACCCAAACGCCTGAACAACAACAACAACAAATCATTCAATTTTATTACGAAAATTCACTTTCTGCAAAGACTGTGTTTCGCGCGCTTCGCCTCAAACTTATGGTCAACATAATTGGGACCTACTGAACGCACGATTTGCAAGACCTATCTTGAGACCCAGTATTCATTATTGGATGAAATTCAATCGAATAGACCACGTCCAGCACGCAGAAACTCGGACTGACATATGGAACGACTTGGCGCATTTTATGTCGAGATCTTAAATTGAAAGCGTACAAAATACAGCTTGTGCAAGAACTGAAACCGTTCGAGACCTTTCCAAGCTCTATGGACTCTATGTTGAAAAGTTCCAAGAACAACCGACGTTTTCGAGCCAAATTTTGTTCAGCGATAAGGGCCATTTGTGGCTCAATGGGTGTGTAAGCAAGCAAAATTGCCGCATTTATTTTATATTTTAGTTTATTTTATTTTATTTTTTTAACTTATTTTTTTTAAATGTTTTTACATTTTTATATATTTTTTTATTTTATTTTATTTTACTTATTTTTTTTTCATTTTGTTCAATTACATATTAATATTATTATTTTTCTTTCTCATATATAATGGGTCAAGTATGTGCTGCACTTAAACATATTTCACATAAATCTTATTACAATTTTTTTTTTGCTTTGTGTTTTTGTAATTTCAGCTGTAGCTACTACTACTGCTACTCACCTTCTCGCCTTCTCTGACATACACTCACCATGAGGTATTCGCCAACCACCCGTTACAGCCAAGTTACCGCCAAAAAATTAGCATTTTCCATATTTCTTCTTTATAAATATGTGACGATGTCAATGGCATAATGGCCGCGCGCCGCTGTTACACTGCCACTGGCTCTCACTGGCGAAAGGGGTGAGTTCGCAATTAACCCTTGTAGAGCGAAAGGAAATACTTCTGAGGACTCGACACACGGTAAGCACAAACGTCGTCACTGCCTGTGCAGTGAGTGGCAACGGTGGCAACGGTGCGAGTAACGGGGCAACCGACAGCGACCGGAGCTACTTGCAATGCACTTCATATGCTGCTCTTATTAGCTACTCGAGCTGAGCTTTTTTTGTTGCTACTTTTTTTTTTTTCTGTTTTTTTTTTGTTTTTTCTGTAATGTTCCTGCCATAACCGAACAAATGTGTGCTTAACGCATACTTATGTGTGTATGTATGTGTGTGTGTATGTATGTATGCTTCAGCAAATGTACATTAATATTTCTGCAATTTGCATGTGTATGTATGAGTATGTGTGTATGTATGTTGGTAAATGCATAAAATTATGACATACTCACCGCCCTCAACTCAACTCATATCATCGCATATATCCATGTATGTATGTATGCAGGTATGTAGGTATGTATGCATGTGAGCACGTTTGAATGCGTGAACTCCTCCGTTGAACGCGTTGTAAGTGTATAAGTGCTTCCTTTTTTATGGCGGTGTTAAGCGTCGGCGACGTTGTTGTTGTTGTTTTTGCTGTTTTCTTGCTTTTTTTGTTGTTGTTTGCTCTCCAGTTGGCTGAAAGGATTTTGCTTTTTTTTCGATTTTTGTTGTTTGCTGTTGTTGTTGTTGTTGTTGGAAGGCTCTTTCATGCAAATATTGTTTATACATACTTACGCATATGTGCATGTGTGTATGTGTGTGTGTTTGTAATGGTGGCGTATATTAGCTATTTTGCCACTCACATTTCAATTGTGTTCAACTTCCTTCCTGTTGTTGTTGCTGTTGCTGTTGTGTTTTATAATAGACTTACACTTCGCGACGCGGCGTTACGGTGGTTTTTGTTGTTGTTTTTTTAGATTTTTTTTTTTATATTTTGTCGTGCATACATACATACACATACATAGCTACATATGTTTGTATAAATAAATTTTTCAGTTTTCGAAAATTTAATTTCTTAATTTTGTTGAGTTTTATTGAGAAAATATAAATTTAAAGAAAATTTTTTAACAAATGTTGAAATTTTGAATTTTTATTTTAATAAAAAAAAATTTTTTTTTTGACAAATTTTTATATAATTTTATAATTTATGGGGAATTTATTCATAAATTGATTGTGAAAAGTAAATTTTGAAGCCAAAAAAATCAAACTTCGAAATAATAACACCCCAAAAAAAAATTTCAATTTTATTTTACACCAAAAATTAATGAATAAATTTTCAATACTATTTTAAATAATTCCAAAAATAGTTTTTTTTATTTTACATTTTTATTTTGAAATAAAAATATCGAGACTCTCTACTTTAAAAAAAAAAAAAAACAGAAAATTCAAATTTAATGGGAAATTTTTATAATCATTCGAAATAAGAAATTCTTTGACATTTTTTTTTTTTAAGATTAATCTCTTTCACATGCTGGCAGCGACTTTGTCTCAGACGGTCCATCCATTGAATTCAATTTTCGATGACTCGTTCGATTGGTAACTGGCGAATGACATGCGTGATGTTTTGCTTCAAGGCCTGAATCGAAGACTTTAGATTTTACATATCCCCCTCCCACAGGAAAAAGTCTAACGGTGTGGTATCACACGATCTTGGTGGCCAATCGACCGTGACTCAAAACGTGAAAATTATCTGCTACCCGAAGTGTTCTCTCAATAAATCCATTGATTGATGCGATGTGTGGGGGAAGTGGCGCCACCGTCTTGTTGAAGCCAAATGTCGCGGAGATCACGAGCTTCAATATCAGGCATCAAATAGTTGGTTATCATGGCGCGATAACAGTCG
This sequence comes from Neoceratitis asiatica, assembly GCA_030068015.2. NCBI lineage: Eukaryota > Metazoa > Arthropoda > Insecta > Diptera > Tephritidae > Neoceratitis > Neoceratitis asiatica. The sequence continues at coordinate 90,355,604 of CM061525.1, read as the reverse complement.
CCATTGACGGTTACGTTCTCACCGGCATCATTTTTGAAGAAATATGGACCGATAATACCACCGGTGCCCACAAACCACACCAAACCGTTGCTTTTTCTGCAAGAAATGACAGCTATTGAATCCCTTCAGGTTGCCACTTCGTCCCAAATGCGGTAATTATGCTTGTTTACATACCCATTGAGCCAGAAATGGCAGCTCATTGCTAAACAAAATTTGACTTGAAAAGGTCAGATCTTCTTGGAATTTTTCAAGAGCTCATAGAGCGAAGCGATGTCGCTTGGGAAGATCTCGAGCGGCTTGAGTTCTTGCACAAGCTGTATTTTGTAAGCTTTCAATTTAAGATCTCGACATAAAATGCGCCAAGTCGTTCCATCATCGTCAGTACGAGTTGCTACGAATGGCGCCGAATCGACTCTCCACCACGGTCTTCGTGTACACTCTCAGCTACGGCCGCTATACTTCCTTCGCTGCGTGCGGGATGTGGTGTGTGGTCTACTCGGTCGAATATTATCCAATAATGAATGCTGGATCTCAAGATGGGTAATGCTGTTGCGAATAGTACGTTCAGTAGGCCCCAATTAGGTTGACCATAAGTTTGAGGCGAAGCGCGCGAATCACAGTCTTTACAGAACGTGAATTTTCGTTATAAAATTGAATGATTTCTAAACGTTGTTCAGGCGTTTAGGTCTTTCCATGTTGAGAAATGCCAAAGAATACTGATCAAAAATGGAATGACAACTTGTCACGACTCACGCGTGATCTGTCAAAACAGGGCTATTGAGAAAAGTATCTCCACTTGGATCACCCTTTACATATGTACTCGTATCTGCATAGTTATTCCGCTGCGAGTATGTTATTTAATGTTGCATTTTCTGCTTATTTTTATTGGTTTTTTTTTTCACTTTTCTTGCTTTGCTTTACCTGTAAATTTTATTTGAATTTTATTTATTTGCACAGTCTTACATGCGTTCGACGGTCTGTGGCATGCGGCATGCGGCATGTGGCAGCAATATGCGGCGAGTACAACGTAAATGCATATTTCAAGTGGCCTAATTAGTGTTGGTGTGCCGATCAACAACACACACACACCCTCGGGGTGAAGTGAGGTGGAATGAGGAGGCGGCCGGATGGTGAAATACATATATAACTAAGACGAATAAGGTGGTATGTACTCGTATGTATGTTGAATAAAATGTGCCACACACACTATATACTCACCTACTCACCTGCGCAGCACCACCTGCCCCAAATTAATGCACATAAAATGTCTTATTTCCTCTACAAACGAAGTAAGAGTCGAAGAGGAGGTAAGACCGACGTCACTCTTTACCATGGAAGAGCTACAACTGGCGGCAAGGAAACTTTAGCCCAGCAAATCCACTGGACCAGACAGCATACCAGCAGTGGTACGGCTTTCAAATTGAGACTTCTCAAACCTGAGGCGTACAAAAATACCCTCCCACAACCATTGAGCTGGGGGCAAAATATCCAGAAAACCAATTAGACGAAGCTCCCACCATCTAGCCCCCAGCAAATCGTCTACTGCGATGGCTAAAATTAGATTTTTCCATGCTTAGACGTCAAACGTAACAAGATCTCCGTTCATTTTTCGCGTTGAGACCGTTAAGTGCGCTTACTTGGCTCGTCTCAAGCTAAGAGTTATCTGCATCCATTGATTTCATATCTACGGCTTGAGACTGATTTTTGTCGAGCTTCTCCTCCAATTTTGGTGTGAGTCTTGATATTTTTGTACTTTCAGCGAATGTGAAGACCCACTGAAGGTTAGGGGTTCACGAATTTCCACGCGGTAGCGTGTGCGTTCCACTAAAATTCTACTGCTGCCGTGACAGTCCGGTCTGTTTACCGAAACAAGCCGGATTTTTATCCGGTTAAGGATTGTTACTCACGCAACATTCCCAAAAAGCCATTTGGTTGAAAGGTTTTGCAGTTACAACAACAACAATAACCTTCTGTTTTAAGCCTCCTTTGGACGACTGATGGATTTTTATGAGAAAACTTGGCAGATCCACACTCGGATTGATCGTCTAATAGCCACAACTCTTTGCGAGTTCGAACACCTGTTCTCCGCTATATTTGCACGCACTGCCAGTGTCTCTGCTGCAGCAGCATTTGCTTAGGTTAGATCAAAAAATACATTTAGGCTCACTGGAAGCAGGTCAAACATACCTTCCATCTGAGATCCTTGTGAATAAGTGAGTGTCAAAGCGGTAACTGGCGGTGGTCTAGTCCACCTCTTCCAAGATTTTCTCAGAGATAATACTTGTGCATGTTCAGAACTGCGACTCCGCGAATACTGAGTTGTCTTCAGTCTAATCACGTTGCAGCTCGCTAGAAGTTAGCCTCATTTGCACGTCTAGGGGAGAAGATTGAGATTGAGTTTCCAGAGCTTTTGAGGGAGGCGATGGTAGATAAGCAGAAAACGAAAGGAGAAGACACTCCGGGATGAAACTCATGCACTGTAGAAGTCTCGTGTGTGAAGATTTCGTACTAAAAAACTTGGCTCGGTCTTGCGTATAGGACATAGTGGACGTTATAGAGGAATAAGTCTAAAGGAAGATGATTGAGTAGGGTTTACAGCGCTTTTGAGAGAGTCGGTGGAAGTAGGTTCTCAGGGTAAGTCCTCATGTATGCAGAGCTCACACTAAAAACTTAACTCGGTTCTCGGTATAAGACATGGTGGAGCTTTTAAACTAGGCGATGGTTCCCGGGAATGAAATTTGGACACTTAAGAATGCTTGTGTACGCAGACCGTGCAATAAGTTTCTCGATTCGGTACTTGGTTATAGGATACGGTAGAGGGGTATTGAGGGATAAGTCTAAAGGAAGAAGATTGAGAAGAACTTTCAGCGCTTTTGAGGGAATCAAAGGTAGAAGGTGCTCGGAGATGAAACTGGGACACTGTAGAATCCTTATGCAAGTAGATCTCGCTTCTAAAAAAGTCTGCCTCGTTCGCTGGACGTCATTAGGTGATTATTATTGTTATTGTTGTAGAGATGGCAATTTTATAAGACATAATACAGGCTCACCGTCTTTTTTAAGTTTGAATCTTTGTCTAAAGACAAGGATGAAGCATTGTGAGAAGTGTAGTGACGAGCTCTGTCAGGCGGTACTTCGTGTTGTGTCTTCATTTGCTGCAATTACTTAATTTGATGTTCGGAGCGAGTAAAAATGATCTTCGGAAGTTTTCAGTGATGAGTGTAGTTGAGTTTTGGCCAAATTGAAAGGCGGACTTGAGAAAAAATGATTCTGCATTGGACTTTTTGTGTGGCTCAGCCTAGATACATACAACAATCACACGACGCGTTAAGATTTTTCAGAATTTCGCTTTTCTGCTTGACTTTTTCGTGCTTCTACCAACCGCAATTAGCGGTTTTGGAACTTCTCATTAAATTTGAAATCATTTTTCATTATTTCTGGAGTCCCACGTCTTGGATCTTTGCTCCGCGGACATTAAATATGGTTAATATGTTCATTATTCCACTCACACCCACTGAGATCTTTAAATGAAATAATATTTAGGGTTAAACTCTTAACGCGCGTACTTGTCGCTATGCATACTCAACCCAAAAACAAACAAAAAAAACATAAAAATCCGCTAATGAGGGTGCGAAAAGGCACTTCAAACGAAATTCTTCCGAAAACAAAAAGAAAAAGCTGAAAAAATGGAAAATAAATTTTTCCAAACAGCTAAAAGCACAAAAAGTCGAAGGTGGCAACGGCCTGCGACACCAGCGACATTCAGAACAAAGCAGTGGTAATGTGCGAGTGTATATAACGCCAAAACACCAGAGCCCACCACCCATTGTGGGTGTAAGCTGCTGAGCTGCTGAGCTGCTGAGCTGCTGAGCTACAATAACTGAGAAGCCCTTCGAAGCGCATTCTAAATGTCGCTGGCACTGAGAGCGGGTTAAGAATGTGCCGCATATGGCCACTTCACTGGCTTTGGTTTGATTGCTTGCTTGACTGACTTGGGTCTTAACGCAACGCCGTGTTGGCTTTGGTTGGTTGGTTTATGCGGGCTTGGACTCGTTGGGTACGTCGTCGGTCTTTGAGCTGCGCGGGCGCGCGCAGTGGTTGGCGCCGCAAAAATGTGATTTGTACTTTTAAATGCGCTAATCACTCGAGCAGTAACAACAGTCGGCAACAGCAACAACAACAACAATGAGAATAATGCGAAAGAAAAATGCTAGCAACAACAACAACAGCAATGTGTTGGAATAACAAAAGCCGCTGCTGCTGCTGCTGCTTGCAGCGTCATTACCACAACAACGAGACGAACGCGCTGAATTTTGCGTTTTTTTCTTGTTTTTGTTGCTGTTTTTCTGTTTTTGCGTGGAAGAATTTACGCGCCGCCGCGACGCGAGTGTTGTTGCTGCTGTTGGCAACAGGCTGTGTGATGCGATTGTGGCAAGTAAATGCATTTGCAGGCTTATTGTGTATATATATACATAGAAATACATAGCATACATACATACATATATATATATCCTCAAGTACATACAAAATAATTGAGCTTTCAAGTGTGCAACATGTCACATTAGCACCGTTGGTGGCGCCGCCATCGCCATGCCACTATTTATGTATGTGTGCAATTGTGCCAGTTCTCGGTTAATTGTGGTTGTTAGGCTGTGAGGTTGTTGTTGTTGTTGCCGTTGCTATTATTTTATAACAACGACATCGACTAATGATTAGCTCATTTTAGCGCGCATAACAACACTTACATTCATACACACTTCAACTCCAAGGCACTCAACGCAGTGCAAATGTATTATGCAAATGGTTATTGCATACACATACATACATACATACATACATGCACATGTGCATGCGTACATTTTGTTTTAGAAGTTGTGCTTAAATATTCAAATCGAATTTAAATTAAATATTCCATAAAATTGCAATAATTTGCTGTGTAACACCAAAAATCGTAGTCTATCCACAGGCGTTGCGTGGCTTTAAAGTGGAATAATTCGCACAAAAATTACAATTTTGAAATGAAATTTTATTTCATATGAATTATTGTCGCTTTTACTTGTGAAAAAACATATATTTTCATATACCTCTGCTTACCGAAATTGGCCTAAAATGCCGTTAAACAAAATTTAGATGTACTCGCTGACAATTCGTCATGGCTTCTATTCTATTTTCTTAAATTTTTTAATAAAAAAAAAACTATTTAAATATTTTCGAGAATAAAAAAGTTTCAATTTTTGAATAAATAAAAATAAAAAACGTTTGAATATTTGCATATAATTAGCCAAAGCTTAGAGAAAATTAATATTTTATTATTATTTTTTCATTGCAAGTTATCGATTTAATTATATTGATTTTATTTTAGCCTTTTAGACTAGCCCTATTAGTCAGAATTTTCAAAACAATCGTTTTTTTTTTTTTGTTGCATTTCATCGAATATACTTTTTTCAAAAAATTTGCCTGAAGAATTTACTTGGCGTTCCAGAACGCATTACATGTGCGTTGACTTCTTGTGTTTTTTTCCAAAACTATAGTTTTTAAGTGTGGTAAATTTCAATGCTTTTCAGGGGCTCACATTGGGAATTTGTTCTACTTTTTGACATGAAAATAAAAAGTGTGTGAATGATAATTCTTTTTTTTCACCAAAAAGTTTAATGTTATTTTAAAATTAAATTTTTTAAGATTAATCTGGAGCAAAGTTTCCTGGGGTCTTGTAGTAGACACTGCAAGGCACTCCGATGTAGAGCGAGCCAACACAAGAAGCTTTGAAGATTATTAATTTCCCCCCTCATATTTTCATGAAGGCAAGTCGAAGAATTCAGGTTTTTATACAACCGGCTATCAGCATGTCCATAAATAATTATGAAACGATTAATCTACATTTAATGAAGGACCCAGGCCTGAGAAAAGTCGCCTGAAAAACGACCGAACGAAGGACGTGTGTGTGTGTAGGATAAACGGAAAACCCAATAACCCGAGCGAAAGCTAGCACTCAGACGAACCAAAGTTCCTAGATTCTGCAAAACGTACGAGCTATAAATCTTGCCACCTACTCTAAAGTCAGTGAAGACTAATTAAAGCAATGAATAAGCCGTTCTGATCTTCAAACTATTGCTACGTACTGGAAACTGTGCTTTCCAGCGCTAAAGAGCGAGATAGGGAGTAATTTCATTTGGTAATTCAGATATCATTGAGATCCTTGTTTCAATTTTTCATGATAAGTGAATTAGCTCTTTTTATTTAATGAATTTATATGATTTCCAATGTCTAGCATAGGGAAGTGCATGATGATGACAGACGTTACCACCTCTGAACTCTCTTTATACCAAGATCTTGTTCTCTTCTTGAGCTTCTCTATACATTTTCCACTTCCACTTCCCATATTCCATTAGATAGATAGTCTTGTGGATGTTACGGGAGACAGCAATATTAGCGAAGTAGCCGAAAAGTGTGTGTAGTGTAGGTTGCCCTCATCAGTATCAATGGCACATTTCGAACCACCCCAACTTAGGTAACTGAAACTCTGAGGAGCTTGCATGAGATCGAACAGACGCGGGATGCGAATGTGGCTAGCCTACCTACTATGGTAGTCCTCTCACATCAACTTGGCAAATACTGGATTACCATTCATAATGTATGTAATATTTCTGTCCAGGGATCGATGGAGGAAGAATGAAACATCCTTTAACGCTTTTGGTACGAACTCTTACGGTTGGTCAGTGTACGGTTGGTGTACATATAGTCTAGCTGAAAAAAAATCCAACCTTTCACATATTGCACAAGCTGAATGAAGGAACATGAAGTTGAGTTTTATCAGCGTTTTCTGCTGAGCCGCCTCACCTCTCCGTGAGTCTCCGCGGTTCAAGCAATGTCTCTCATATCCTTAAAAATTCAGCTAATCAAATCCGCGAGTCATCTCCGCTGATCCGTGGCTTGTGGAGCTGGAGCTATAGGCAATAATAGTTAAATATCGAAATTTTGTTAAGAATGGAGCCTCCTTTGTGTGACGAAGTGTGCTCTTTTATGGCCGTCATACATACGAGTATATAAATGAAGCACATTTCGGCAGCATTTGCATTTCACTGCCCGCCTGCTCTTCATCACTTTTCATCTTATTTGTCTGTAGCATGCATTTTTTTCATACTTCTCCGCTTGTTTCTTCCTCTTTTTCGCTCTTTTTTCGCTGCTGACATATCAGTCTTCTCCGAGTTTCCCTTTTTGGTTCTGCCTATCGCCGCAATCCTTGCCTTAATTGGGGGGCGCATACAGTGAAATGGTTCATTTATTAGTTTTGGTTATGTGCATAACCGTAGTACGAGAGGGGGGCGAGGGGGGGGGTGGCAGAGATAAGCAGAAGAATATGTGGAGCCTCCTTTTCTTACAACAAATTCCACTTACAGCTTCATTTCAGCACAGCGACTCAACTGCACAGCATTGACATTGCGACACTCGGCACACGGCGCTTGGGCACTTGGCGCTGCATGGATGATGCATGCGACTGCAAGATGTTGCACGTTCAGCTTAAATGCGCGTAATTAATTGTGACGTATAAATGCCTCAATGGCAACATGGCAACATGGCAACAACAGCAACAGCAACATCAGCAACAACAACAACAACAACAACAACTACACATAGGTAAATAACAGCGCAAATCAACAAGCGGCAAGAGAGCAATCTGACAATCATCAGTCAAGCGCTCATTTAGGCTGTCAGCGATGACGACAACAACAACAACAGCAACAACAACAACAGCTCGAGTCAACAATAATTAACAGCCATGCTGCTTGCAAAAGCTCACAGTCACAGCGTTTTATACATACACATACATATATATGTGCATGTGTGTATGTATATGCGTTGTATGTGCAACATATGGTCATATATGTGGCAAGTTGAGTTGTATGTTTTAATGAAGTGATGATCGATGATGATTTTTTTTGTCCATCAATTGCCACATACCACATGCAATGCATGGCAAGTAGAAATTACAACAACAACAATTTCTTTTTTTTTCCTTCTTTGCCATCCCATGCATATGTATGCAGCCTGTAGTGCATTGCTAATTGCTCTGGGCACTTCGCGGCAAATCACGGCGTGCATGATTTGCCATGCGGTTAAGTTGACCAAAAATGGCGTTTTGGTAAGAAGTTGGCTACTAGCGCCAAAAAAGTTGTTGTTATTTTGTTTTTTGTCAAACTTTTTTTTGTTTTTCGCTTAATTTTTCAGCTTTTACTGTTGTATATAAATTTTGTTGTTGTTGTTGTTGTAATTTTTGTTGTTGTTATTTCTCCGACTGCTTTTCATTTTCATCAAAAATTTTCTGATTTTGCTAAAAATCTTGTTGTTGTATTTTTTGTTGTAATTTTTTGTTGTACATTTCCCTTTCGTTGCACTAGCACGCCGCATTTTGCCGTTTTTGATTGCAATTTATTGCTATTGTTGTAATTTTCGTTGTAATTTGTTGTTGTTGTTGTATTTCTCGGTATTGTAATTTTGTTTTTGTTGTATTTTTCAGTTTTCTTATTGCCTTTTATTGTGCCTGACATGCTATTTGGTTGTTGTGTTTGTTGTATTTTTCAATTTTGTTACTCCCATATGCCACATTTCACTGTTTTTGTTGTAACTTATTGTAGTTATTGTAATATTGTATTTTGCGTTGTTGTAAATTTTTGTTGCTGTTATAACTTTTGTTGTTGTATTTTTAGTATTTTGTTAGAAGTTTTGCAGTTTTTGGTTTTCATTTATTGTTGTTGTTGGATTTTCGTTTTTAGTTTTCTTTTTAGTTTTGTTGTTGTAAATTTGTTGTTGTTGTTTTATTTATCGCTTTCGTTGCACTAATATGCCAGGTTTTGCAGTGACTGACTGAAATTTTTGTAAATGTTCTTATTGTTGTTGTTGTAATTCTTATTTTTTGTTGTTGTAATTTTTATTTTTGGTGTTGTTGTATTTTTTGTTCTTTTTTTGCACCTGAAAACACATTTGGTAGTGTTTTGTTGTGACTTTTTGTTTGTTGTAATTTGTTGTTGTTGCTGTTGTATTTCATATTTTGTTGTTTATTGCGTTAACACGCCACGTTGCACGCTGACGCAGTGTTTACGCATAATTTAGCGCATAATATTAATTACCTGTTGCGCTGTGGCAAGCATTTGGCCAACTTGCAGCGCTCCGTACGTAGGCAATTATTGTTGTTGTTGTTGTTGTTGTTTTGGCATTTCGTTTTTTTTTTGGTGTGTTGCAGCATGTTGGAGTTAATTTGTACATTTGCACTGTAAAATTAACAGCAAAAACAACAAACTGTGTCTATTTGCCACAAAATTGCATAGCTGTCAGTTGGTGAGCAGTTTGTTGCAAGAAGATTTTTGTATTTTACATTTTTTCTTAATTTTTTTCTGCGCCACTCTCTTGTTGCATACACACATATGAAAATATATACGTGTGCGAGGTAAATACTGTACACTAGAACATATGTTGTTGCATGTGTTGCATGTTGCAGCAGCAGCGGCAATTATTATTTGGATTGTTATGAGCGTAAAATTCGAATTGACACGCCAGTGACACTTGGCTAACACCAATAATCAGCAACAACAACAACCAACTGGCATGACATGACATGTGTATTACAACAACAACAACAACAACAACAACAGCAGCAGCAGCGAAACACTTGCGGTTAGCAAACAAGCACATATGCACATACACATACACATACACATACATGAGTGTGAGTGTGTTGCATAGAAATACAAAAACAAAAAATTTACAAATTGCTATACATGCAACACGCTAGAGTGGCTTTTATATTTCGGCTATGTTGCATGACCGACCGACGGCGCAACGTGCATGCCTGCATTCGCTTCTAGAGGGGGGGGAGTGAAGTAGTAGACACCACCACTCAACCACTCAATGTGGCGGTGCATAATTGCATGTGTTTGCATGGGAGAGGCAAAGGTAAAATTATTACTTTTTACATACACATACATACATACATACATATATAGGTGGATGGGTAAGAGTGTATGTATGTATGCATAAGTAGGGATGTATGCATAAATAGTATCCTTCTATCTGCACTTCGACCTTTTTGTAGCCTCAAAATAAGCTCAACGTGGCATGCCACATGCATCAACTACTGTATTTTTTTAGCATTGCAGGGATTAACGTACAGACACGTCATGTTGTTATTCCTAGAAATTAGCTAAACCGCATATGTGCAACAAATAATAATAAATGAAACAGCTGAAGAGCGGCATTGGCGAAAAATTCATGGGCTGAGTTCAGTCATGGGCTCAGGAAAAAAAATATAAAAATAAGTTTTAAAAAAATTTTAATTAAATTAAAAAACACTTTTGCTTAAAAATAAAAATTTAAATAGTTAAAAAAAAAGAAAAAATTAAAATTAAAAGGTAAAAAGTTGAAAATATTATCAAAAAATAAAAAAAAATAAAAATAAAAATAGAATATATAAAAAAATTAAAAATTATAGAAAATACGATCAGAAAAAAATGAGAAATTTAATATTAAATTTTTTTTTTAATTTTGGGAGCAAAAGAGTAGAAATAAATAAGAAAGAAGGAAACAAAATTATTAAAAATGTAATAAACTAGAAATAGAAAAAAGATAAAAAATAAATTAATTTAAAGAAAAAAAAAATTAAAATGTATAAAAAACTATAAAAAAAAAACAATAGAAAAAATAAATAAATAATAACAACAAATGAAAAAATAATCCTTTCTATTATAATAAAAAGAAAATTTAAAAACAATCTCAAAAAAATATACTAAAAAAATATAATAAAAAATAAAAAATGAATGTAAAAAGATAAAAATTAAAACTAATTATAAAAAAAAAACAATTTAAAAAAACTAACAAGTTGGAAAAGATTTAAAAAAATTTAAAAAAAAATTTAAAAAAAACAGGCATGAAAAGTTAATTAATTGAAAAAAATAAAAAATAAAAAATTTATGTAAAAAAAAAATTTTTAATTAAGAGTGATCCATTTCGAGGTGCCCTACTTCTTTAAAGAAAAAAGAAAAAAACACAGAAAATTCAAATTTAATGGGGAATGTTCAATATCATTCGAAAGAAGAAATTCTTTGGCTATTATATTTTGAAGATTTCCGCTTTCAAATATTGGCCGCGTCTACGACTCAGCTGATCCATCCTTTGAGTACAATTTTCGATGACTCGTTCGAGCATTTCGACTGGTAACTGGCGAATGGCAAGCGTGATTTTTTGCTCCAAGGCCTGAATCGTAGCTGAATTGTCCGCATAGACTTTAGACTTTACACCCGCCACACAGGAAAAAGTCTAACGGTGTGATATCACACGATCTTGATGGCCAATTGACCGCGACCCAAAACGTGAAATTATCTGCTCACCAAAGTGTTCTCTCACTAAATCCATTTATTGATGCGATGTGTGGGCAACAGAGTGGCGTCGTTTTGTTGAAACCAAATGTCACGCGGCGATCACGAGCTTCAATTTCAGGCATCAAATAGTCGGTTTCGACCGAGCTCCTCCTCATCGAGTTATGCACTCATGGTAAATGCACTTCAAAGAAGAAGAGAGAAAAACTCGCTATAATTATCGGAGAGGCAGGCATACATAAAGCCTAGAGATTGATTTTTGGCGATGGTGCATCAGCTTTAAGTAAAATGAGAGGATAGTGCATCGTCACGTCCGTTCCCCATATGACCACAATAGAAAAAAAAAGAAGAAATAGGAAAAGCTAAAGAAGGAAAAGAAAAAGAAAAGGAAATTCGAAAAGAAAAAGACGAAGTTAAAAGAAAACGAAAAAAGTAAGTGATGCCAAGAGAAGGGGAAGGTTAAGGGAAAGAAACGACGAACTGTGCGAATGGCATGATAGGAACGCAACTATAAAAGTGTAAAATTTTCGAAAAAAAAATTGAGAGAAAATGAGGAACTGCTCTGGGAAGTAAATTGATAGGAAATTCAGAAATATTTAAAGGCAAAAATTCCATATTTGAACTAATATTTCCCTACGATAAAAACACAGAGCTCCTAGGGTGCGAGGTAGAGGGGGGAGAGAGAAGGAAAACTTCTACTTTCGCGGTTACCTAGTGTGAGATGAGGTGAAATCTGAATACAGATTCATAATTTTGAATAATTTTTTTTGGTTTTTTTTTTTTACTTTCCCTCGCCAAGCCTTGAGCCCTCTAAAATGATGAAATTAATATGTCGAAAGACACACGCTTTCGCTTTAGAGATTGAAAAAACCCAATACTAATAACTACAACAAGATAGCAACAATAACAAATATTATAAAGTACCACTACATGTGCTCATAATTACATACATACACATGTGATATGTCTTTATGCAAGTCTTAAGAGCAAAAATGACATTTTAATTTGCAGTTAATACTCGGACAGGGAAAAAAAATTCACTATTCACGCTTGAATACTGGCAATAAAATTGGAAAGAAGACCAATTCAAACATTCTGCTGTGAAGACAGCACCACTTTCCTCATTAATTTTTCCTATTTTTAACGGTTAGGTACCCACTCGAGCTGTCACAAGTACATATATGAGTGCATAATTACATACATACATACATAAATATATGTGTAAACATGAAAGTACCACAATCTGATGGCGGGCTGGTCAAGCGAGGCAAGAAACACGGACATAAAGAAACAAATTTCACAAAAGATGAGTAAAAAAGAGAAAAAAAATCAATTTGTTGACTTAAAAAAACATTTTTTTTATTGAAATTTTTCACTGAAAAAGCAAGAGGAAAGCAGAAATGTAGGGACTGATGATGATATGGTGACTCTTTGGGTCTGCATTGAAAATTATTAGGTGGCGATCAGTCGAGCATATCATGTTGCATGCGACAAATAGTTTCTCACACGTTCGTTACGCCTAGCATTACATACATAAATACACACACATATTTACATACAAAATGTCCACATATTTTTATATAAGTATGTATGTGTAAAGAGAAAAAAAATTATAATTGCTGCCGCAAAATGAAGTAAAAAGACGTAAGGAGGAGTTGTATTCGGTTGGGAGCGGACCATAACATTTGGTTAGTAGTGAAGAGCGTTTCTTTAGATATATTTTTAGAGAGATTTTAGTTGTAGTTGTTGTTGTTGTTGTTGTTGTTATATAGCTACTTAGAACAATATAAATCTAGTCCTCGAGCTTATCTAACGGGAGTACTTTCCCTTTTCCTTTTTGCTTTTCCTTTTTTGTTTTCCATTACCTTTTCCTTTTTCCTTTTTCCTTTTTCATTTTCCCTTTTTCCTTTTTCCTTTTTCCTTTTTCCTTTTCCCTTTTTCCTTTTTCCTTTTCCTTTTTCCTTTTTCCTTTTTCCTTTTTCCTTTTCCCTTTTTCCTTTTTCCTTTACCTTTTACTTTTCCTTTTCCTTTTCCTTCTCACTTTTTGCTTTTCCTTTTCCTCTTCCTTCTCACTTTTTGCTTTTCCTTTTCCTTTTCCTCTTCTTTTTTTTTCTTTTCCTTTTCCTTTCCCTTTTCCTTTTCCTTTTCCTTTTCCTTTTCCTTTTCCTTTTTCTTGTTCTTTTTCTTTTTCTTTTCGTTTTTGCTCTTTTCTTTTCCTTTTTTCCTTTTCCTTTTCCTTTTCCTTTTCTTTTTCGATTGGCTTTTCCTTTTCCTTTTCCTTTTTTCCTTTCCCTTAACTTTTTTCCTTTTCCTTTTCCTTTTTTGCTTTCCCTTTTCCTTTTCTTTTCCTTCTCCTTTTCTTTTCTTTTTACTTTACCTTTTTCCTTTTCCTTTAATTTTCCTTTTTCTTTTCCTTTTCCTTTTTGCTCTTTTCTATTCATTTTTCTCCTTTTCCCTTTTCCTTTTCCTTTCCTTTGCATTTTACATTTTCGTTTTAACTTTTCATTTTTGTTCATACAGGTTTCCCTTAGTGAGTAACTTCTCCCGCGATGGACTCGCTGTGTTTAGTAGTTCAGTATTCTTCCCGCGAGTCATACGCCCAGTCAGCAGTTGATATTTTGAAATCTTTTAAGCATTCTAGATCCCTTAAATCCGCGTCTTGACTGCACGATATTTTTATTTTTGTTTATAAGAGCTTCGGTTAGTAAGCTAACAACTCGTGCAGCGGTTTGTCAGTGGTCTGAGCTCAGTTAACCACAAACAAAGGCATGGCTCTGTTGGTGGCTCTCTGACTGAGGTATAAGAACACTACTCTACCTACTTCCATAATGAAAATTGCAAAAGTTAGTAGCGAAAGACTTTGTATCCGCGCCGAGTTTCCTTTTTTTTTGACCAGCGGTTGAAAATTCTGAGATATGTTAAGCATTTCAGATCCCTTAGATCCGCTTGTTGGCTGTGCAACATTTTATTTTTCTTTCCGCGAGCTTCCCTTAGTGGATTAAGTCCTTCTGAGGCGGGTTTTCTGTAAGCTCAGCTCAGTTTATCTAAAAAAAAAGCATTTTCCTGTCCCCAACATCGCGCTGCCTAAGACATTAGCACACATTTCTTTCTGATGCTATAGAGAAAATTGAAAAATTTAGTATCTTAAGCTGTGGTACTCTTGTTGCGAGTCACACCATGGTTTAGCAGTTGAAATTCGGAAATCTTTTCAGCAAATTAGATCCCTTAGGTCCGCTTACTGGCGGCGCGGACCTCACTGAGTGTATCTAGTACTCACACGGCTCGAGCTTGAGGTAGATTGAGTTCAAATTACTAATTTATCTAAGCTTCTAGCGCATATTTTTAACTTGTTTTTTTTTGTTAAATATTTTTTATAAATTTTTTATTGTTGTAAAATCTTGTTTTCTACATTTTTTTTTCAACTGCGTAATATGAGCCGCGACCAAGTGGTAAATGCAACAAGGCGAGTTACTCGCGCATACATAACGTACATACATACATACATGCATATGTATGTAAGTTGATATCTTCTAAGCTGCCGACCAGTCATTGATGGATATATGTATGTATGTATGTGTATGTACATATGTATGAATAAATATCTGTTTATGTCCACCAAGTACATATGTACATATGTATGTAAATATGTATGTTTGCGGTTTCAAATTATTATTTTTTACTATTATTGTAGTTGTTGTTGTTGGTTTATTGTAAGTACATGTAAGCGCTTGTTGCGCCACACCACTGAACTATTTTTTTTTGTTTTTGTTTTTTCCCTTCATTTGATACCCTCCTCGGCACGGCGTATTTGGTGATTTTTTTCTTCTCGCCACTCGCCTGGCCTCCATTCGTCAGTAGATATTATACGCTTGTACATATGTATGTACATATGTATGTATGTGTGTTTGTACTCATTTCTATGGTTTATTGTCAGTTTTGTAATAATTAAACTGTCTTTATGACATCAAAACGGCAGCGAAGCGCAACAACAATAATAATAGAGAATTGACTACTGGACGTTGTTGTTGTTGTTGCTGTTTGGAATTGGACACTACAATTGTGAAATGAGAAGAAGAAGAGGAGGAAGAAGAAGAAACGGCAGATTTCCATAGTAGAGGGCGTTGCTGCAGTAGTAGTGATTGAAAGCTCTCTACAAAGGGTGATCCATTTTTGAGATTCGCCACTTTTATAAAGAAAAAAAAACACAGAAAATTCAAATTTAATGCGGAATGTTTATGATCATTCGAACGAAGAAATTCTTTGGCATTGCTTTTTTGAAGCTTCCCTCTTTCAAAGGTTAGGCCGCGGCTACATCTCGGCCGGTCCATCCGTTGAGTTCAATTTTCGATGACTCGTTCGAGCATTTCGACTGGTGGAAACTGGCGAATGACACGCTTGAAAGTTTTGCTCCAAGGCCTCAATCGAAGCGGGGTTGTCCGCATAGACTTTAGACATTACATACCCTCCACACAGGAAAAAGTCTAACGGTATGATATCACATGAATTTGGTGGCCAATCGACCGTCCCAAAATGTGAGAGTTGAAATTATCTGCTCATCGACCATTGTACTCTCAACAAATCCATTGATTGATGCGATGTGTGGGGGAAGTGGCGCCATCTTGTTGAAACCAAATGCAGGCGGAGATCACGAGCTTCAATTCAAGGATACAGGGCATCAAATAGTTGGCTATCATAGCGTGATAACGGTCACCATTGACGGTTACGTTCTTACCGGCATTATTTTTGAAGAAATGTGGACCGATGATTCCGACCGGAACACAAACCACACCAAACCGTTGTTTTTTCTGGATGAAATGGCAGCTCTTGAATCTCTTCAGGTTGCCACTTCGTCGCAAATGTGCCAATTTTGCTTGTTTACATACCCATTGCGCCTGAAATGAGCGTCATCACTGAACAAAATTTCTTGAAACTTTTCAAGAGCCCATAGAGTGAAACGATGTCGCTTGGGACGTAGGTCGAGCGGCTTCAGTTCTTGCAGAAGCTGTATTTTGTCCGCTTTCAATTTAAGATCACGACGTAAAATGCGCCAAATGCGTTCCATACGTCAGTTCGAGTTGCTGCGAACGGCGCTGAATCGACTCTCCGCGATCTTCGTGTACACTCTCAACTACGGCCTGTACTTGTATATATTTTCTTCACTGCGTACTGGACGTGGTCTATTCGGTCGAACGTCATCCATTAATGAATGCTGGGTCTCAACAAGATGGGCGATGGTGCTGTGAATAGTACGCTCAGTAGGCCGATTATGTTGACCATAAGTTGAGCGAAGCGCGCGCGAAACACATTCTTTACAGAACATGAATGAACGTGTGATCTGTCAAAAAAGGCTCTGCTTGGATCACCCTTCAGTTGTGTGTATATTTATTTGTCACCAATAGCATTTTTCCAATTAAAAATCACTTATTTTACGATCATTAGCTACGCTGACGCAGATATCTTCCTTTCCATTCACTCTTTGGCCACTTTCTCTCTCTTCCTCTCTACCTCTCTCTCTCTCCTTGATTACTTTTGAAAAATACTTTAATTACAGTTTTTCAATTACACCTTATGACGACTTCGGTTTTAATTGTTTCGTTTTTATTCTTTTATTAACCCTAAAACCGTTGACAGGAGAGAGTTCTTGTGGAAAAACCAAGACTCCGCAAAGAACTCATTGCAAAAAGCCTTTTATAGAGTAGCAAGCAGGTTCTAGCTCCAGGTTTTTGGTTGCAAATATTTCCATCTAACTGGTTTTATAACTGCTGAAGCGAATTTTGTCTGGAGAAACTCGAATTAATGGTATGAGTCTTGATATTTTCCCAACGAATGGAGTTAGCACCAAGTTTCCTGCCGCCCTCCAACCGCTGATGAACTTTCATAATCATTTTTATGCCAGAGATGCACGCGGAGCGGTTGAGATTACCAAGATATTCCAAAATAGTCTGGGTTCTTCGTCTCGTCAGAACTTTACTATGGTTTCCTACATCATGGGTCGTCGTCTCCGCCCGTTAAAAGGCACTTCCGTGCTGTTCCAGGATCTTATATAAGAATGATTAAAGAATATGAACCTTCTATAGTACTGTATGGATCTACGATTCACCACCAATAGAACGAGCTTCTCTCATACAGAAATCTTCCTCTTATATAGAAAACCACATGTCTTTCATTTCTCCAAGCACAGTATTACACTTCCTTTTACTGATGAGGGAAAATATCGCAGGCAGCTCCTCAGCGGCAGACTCTCATGGAAGCCTAATACTGAATAGAGTGCAGAGAAAAGCATCGGTCCTCCCAAACTGTTGTAGAAATGTCAGAAATACACTCTGAGGGGTGGATATTTCCAAGATAGCACTATATACTGTGGGCTATTCGCATTATCAGGACTCTACACGAATTTTTAATATCATGGTTCGTCGTCTAAGCTCGTTGAAAGACACTCCAGTGCACATCAAGAAGACTACAGCTGAGCGTTACGGTAATGTCAGCCTTGTATGGTCCTATGAAGATCTACCGTTAACTTCTAATAGAACAGTGATACTTTTATTCATTTGAAAACGGAGAAAACACCATGCGTGTCATGACCGACGGCTTAAGCTAGCTGGTGCAACGATAAAATGCCGATGGTTTTCCTTCCATGGGAGATTTCAACGTCCATTGTCTCTGTAAAACCATAATCAAGTCCAGGGGATCTTTAGCTAATGACGGGCGCTGGTGAGAGCACCAAGAACACTGATATTGAACAAAACTGGGCGCAATGTTTGGTTGGTCTACCGCAGCACCTTCACGAAGATGACTGGTATCAAGACGGTTATAGATTTATTGTCACGGAGCAACGTTTCCGGAAGTTAGTATCCCCGCTAGACTGTCTATCACTTATCGTCCGCTAATGAAAGCCCAACCTACACCTACTTTTCGAATGCTTTGAATTATATTACGATGAGGGTTATCTGGTCATAGGAAGCCCTGGAAGTACTTCAGCAGCCTTCCTCCTCATTAGAAGCTGTCTGATGGAAGATGAGGTCGCGTCATCGCAGCAATTTTTCTTCCTAAACCTGAAAAAGATCTATAAACTCTGGGCCCTAGCTAGACAATGAGTCGACTCTATGAGTTTACGGCGGGAAGGGTTCGTCCCAGCGAGCGAGAAGAACGAGAAGCATTATGGGGTAGATGACGCCATTGACATAGTTCAGCGAGTTCAGAGACCGCGGCAAAACAATAGCTAGGTTAGGTCATCCTAACGATGTCTTATGTCCGACAGCATTTCAGCTTTAGAAGTTTTCGACGCAATATCTACCCTCCGGTGGAAGTAGCGAAAGATGAAGACCACCGCTTCTCTTGAACGATCCGGCAAAGAAAGATCTACCTTCACTTGATGTCTCCACCAGAAGAAAAGTAGAAACTACCGGCGAACTCTTGCTGATCCCGCTGTAAACGCGTAAGCGGGGACTACGACGTGAGTTATGGGTGCAAAAATTGAGATATAAAAGAAGAAGAAGAAGAATAAAAAGAATATATATAATTTTTGAGTTCTTACTCAAACACACTGATTCACTCACATGCGTATAAATAAATATATGGCGAGAGGTCCGACGGATATTTCAACTGCAACCTCTCCTACGCGGGCTAAGTTATGCAAACCATTCGGATGGTTGAAAATACTGGAGTTTTGAAAGTTGCCTATGAACTACACATCGGTGGAGGCAGAGAAGTTAACACAACTCCACTGCACTGGAAAGTTTGGGTGTAGAAGGGGTTTCTGTAAGTACTAAGGCCAACAACTGCGCTCTGGCTCGAAACCGATGTTAACTCTAAACCGATGTCAACTCGTCCATATCCACGAAAATTTCTTGCTGGAGCAGTTTGGTTGATACTTAGCCTTAGAGGAGCCCTTAACAGCTGATGTAGATAGTTTTATGGAATCTTCTAAGAAGTTGTAGGAGGAGGATAGATGTTTTCGATAACAAAGCGAAGTAGATGCAAGAAAAGTGAACTATATTGATATGCGAGCCTCGTAGATATGGAACTCTGCGTCGCCTCTGTCATTTTCTGCACTTCAAAACTCATATTTCTTAGAGTCTAGAAGAGAAAGGCTCAACTGACAAAGCAGTCTGTTTGGAAAAGTCTTCCAAAATGTATGTGAGTGTGAATAAAGCTTAGATAGAGATCCAAAATAATTTTCCCTATCAAATTTAGTGCGCAAATCTGCAAAGACATTCAAATAACAGCAACAACTTTCACGATAACTCAACAGCAAAAAACCTCAACTAAGCGCCGCCCCTGACAAGCGAGGCGATCGTGCTGGTACAGCGAGCGGAAAATAGCAATAAAAATCAGTATTAGGCACACGAAAGCGGTAAAAAGTAATTAGAGTTGAGCAAGTGGGGTTGAAATTAATTGAAGAAATTGTGAAAAAATAAAAAATAAATTTTTTTTTTGAATAAAAAAATTAAAAAAAAATTTGTAAATTAAAAAGAAAAAAATTAAAAAAAATTCTGAAATTCAGTTATGTATGTAAAACACGTTGAATATCAATAATCCGCTCAAAAAGAAATCTGGTTTCACTTAAACAAAAACTCACCACACTGCTTGGCCAAGCAGACAGCACAGCCAGTTTACACTCAAAAAATGCGCTCAACTGAAATGCCATGAAATTCACTCTCGGTTAGTAGACATGCCTGTTTGATTTTTGTTGTTTTTGCTTGCTGTGCGAAACATTTTTCACCATCACGCTCACACCACTGTGACCACTGAGCAGCTGTGGTGTCGCAAACTATATGCTTGCCACTCACACCACACAGGCAGTCCAGTCCGCGCCTCACCAACCAAGAGCAACAGTTTGTGCAGACGCTGAATAGGCAACTAAAATTTCCCCGCCATTTATTTACTGACATACATACATACATACATACGTATTTACAACTGCCTACTGTATGCGCAATAGTGCGCCTTCCCTCACACCAGCACAGAATACGCAACAGAGCACACTCGCTCTCACTCTCACACGCAGTCTCGGCTAAACGATTTGTAGAAATAACTGCATTTGATGAGCGCTCAGCTGGCGACAGCTGAGTTGCTTTGCAGACTTTTATGCTACTTACTTGTTGTTGTTGCTGTTTTTTTATAGTTTTTTTTTCTGACTTTGTTTGCTTTCTGCTCTCTGTTGAGATTTCCCCTATGCGCTGTTGTTGGCTTTGTCAAAATGGTCGCACACACAGCAGTGCACCAACCCGACGCTGCTATCGCATTTCACAGTTATGCCGTCGAGGCGTGACAATCAGCGCACAAGCTGAAAGGAGAGGGTGTGTGTGTGCGTGTGTGTGTGTTTCTTGCGTTGTTGATTTGCGCGCAGAGCTTTTGTTTCGAGTTATGGCGTGTTTTGGATTTTGATTTTAGTGTCTTGGCCGCGGGTTTTTGACATGAAGGTGTTGGGGTTTTTCGAGTGGAGATTCGTCAACGGTGAGTTAGGGCTCGAACTGAGTTAGATACGATGAAGCGCGGTGTTGTTAGGCTAGGCAGAAGTGGTTGCCGACACACTTGGGCCAAAGCAAGTTCATTGATATGACTTGTGGCTCCCTTCTTACCTCCACTCGGTTTGAATTTTAGTAGTTCGCCTTATTTAGCTTCTGCCACATGAGAAGAACTCCCATGAACTGAAGCCTTCTTCTGCTCAGAGCAGAGTAATCGCAAGGTAGGTGTTCTTCTCCTTCTACTCGTCGTTTCTGTATCATCTAAAGGAAGCTCCAATCTTTTTTCACGCCGTCCTGTGAGGAAATGTTCCGTTAGAATGCCAATTAACTCTAAAATATTCTTTTTTAGCAGAGAATATGAGTCAAACGATCTTTTCCAGTTCGTTTCTTCTACGCATAAAGCTGCTTGATCGAGCCATACTTTGTAGCTTCGCTTGGTCTGCCGATCCTATCTGCGTCTCTATGGCCTGGGACTCAAACGATGGTTAATTTATTCAGCTCAGCCATCTTCTTCATGAAGATTTGTGACAGTCCAGCAAGATTTTAGAGTTTATTGTCACCGAGCGACGGAATTTTATTGCAGCTCTGACTGAAAGCGAGGCTATCTCTGCATGAGCGTTCGCTTTCGATGTGTTCTGTAGCTTCATGTTAGCAGAATTTCTACGCTGCCCGGGATGGGAGTCAAAAATGCGAGCAAGATAAAGCAGTAAGCTTTCTTCAAATCCTACTGAGCCGCTCTGGTACAGAGTACAACCCCCCGGCATATTCGTCTACCTCAATTAGATGCCAAACGAGCCTGCTCAGGTCTTAAGACATTGAGGGGTTGGACCACACGTTTGGTGACTACATGTTTACAGCACCATCTTTAACGTCTTATCCGCCTGTAACGCCAGCTCCAGCTCCAATCTCCGTAAGGTGACTACTCTGTAGTTCCTTCTACCACACACTGTCTGGTCCCTGGATCAGACAAGAGTATGTATATCGGAATGTGACATTTGTCAGACAAAACTTACGCTTACAAACGTCATGCGTCACAGAATCGACTAAAAAGCTAAGAAATTCAAGGAGAGATCGTAGGGATAGTTGTTTATTGATGAGTCGGGAACGTTTGCCAATAGCTGCAGTGCAAGAAACCCAACTAAAGAACACAGAGTCCGAGATGTGAGCTATGTCAACTACAATCGTAAGCTTAGGGATGACGAGAGGGACCGAAAGCGACGACTTAGCTTTCATATTGCGTAGCAGCGCTTAGGGTCGTCTTAAAGAGGGCGCCCTCAGAGTTGTGGGTACTTGCCGTAGCTCGCTAACCTCAAAACTGCAAATAATTGCATCGATTGACTTTCTTCTATGCAGATCCGTCGTATCCACATCAACTAATAAAGCGAGTTGGAGCGGCTTCACGGAGTTTACTGCGAAAGCCTTCAGTTTTCCTCCCCTACAACGGTTGGCATTCATAAATCTGGCGCTATTTCCACCAGACTCTACTGACCGCTGTAGTTCGCTTCATTTTTATAGGACGCACCATGGAAATGCAGCCCAAACTTACTTCTACTGAAGCGGCAGATTTGGCATCTAAGCGTGAGTGCGCACGGAGATCAGGAAACACTCACCTAGTGAAGGTTGGAGCTCAGATGGAGTGCCCGAACTAAGGACTGACGTCCAAATTCTGACTTTGTTTTGGCTATTGGGTGGAGCGCCTTGGTAGGAGTCAACTTTTTTGATATTTCAGATTAAAATACCTTAAACAATGCACCTCTCTAACCTCTCTCTTCCTCCCCGCTGTAATTCCGCAGTCAGTCACCTTTGTATGCATGCACTTATATTCGTATGTATGTGGCACCTTCCCCTCGCTACGCTCCGCAACGTCCAAGCCCTTAATTTAATTATGCTACACATTTTTCCAACATTCCCTCTACTCCCCCTCTCCCCGTGCCCTACTCTCTCTTGACGTAATGACATTTTTCAGCGTGTTAATTGCACATTTTCACTCATTTTCCATTGACGCTGGCCACCACCGCGCTGTCAGTCAGTTCGTCAGCGAATGCGACGCTCGCAATTAGTTGCTGCTGCTGCCGCTGTCGCTGTCGCTGGGTGAAAGTGGCGCACAGAAATTTGTGTTTGTGTTGTTAATGTTGCAGAAATTATGTTTCACGTTCAATAAATTTTTCGAAATTTTCATGCGAAATTTTGCACGCCCGTGCCCAGGGAGAATTTGGAAAATTTTAATTGTTTAGAAATTTCAATGGAAATTAGAGCAATGGTGGGCGGCGTTACAATGCTGTGGTAAAAATGAAAAATTTTTATGTAAAATGAAAGTGATTGGAGAGATAGTAGCAAAATTGAAAAATTGAAAAGTGCCAGAAACCTTGTGTTGGACCAATACATATATATCTACTTACACGGATATTGATTGATGACTCTAAGCTTCATGCGAGCTCCAAAGCTAGTACCTCCTATATAAGTATATCGACAACAGAGATCTATGTATGTGTCTACTGTCCCACTAAAAGTGGTCTACCATGCCATTTGAGGTCAGCCATTGTCCCTGTGTTCAATATCCTACTATCCATTGGTTGAAATAATCGCAAATCTCACAATACGAGTGAATATGCCTTTATTGTGAGAGAATTTTCTCAGCCGCGCAAGCTCTTGCCTTGGCGATGCCAATTGGCCATCGAGTTCTCGCGATTTGACACCGTTGTACTATTTTTCTGTGGGGCTATGCGAAAGATCGTGTTTTTGCGTATAAATCTTTAACTCTTGAGCGCTTGAAAACCAAAATTCGTCAAGTTAGGGCTGAGAAACCACTCAATATGTGCCAAAAAGTGATCGGAAATTATCTCAGTGGTCGAAATATCATCAAAATCATCGAAGTGGGGCAAAAAATTCCCGAGGCGGTCATTTGAATGATGTTTGGTGCTTCACATACCAATACCTCAAAGGTTAAAAATTTATAATAAAAGCGGAATTTCATGGGGAAAAAAATGTATTTTAAATGCATTTTGAATTACTTATTGTATAATATAGTTTATTTTGGAGGCCGCAAAATGGATAATCCTATATTTTTATATTTCTACGCTAACTGGGACCACTATCGGCGTTGGTGCCTCTTGTTTCATAGTAACCAAAAGTTAGGTTCCTTACATTCTGCTTTCTCACTTTTAGCATCTCAGGAATAGGCCAATCTCTCTTATTGTATAGTATGGATTTAATTTAATTTAATTTTTATTTATTTATTTTTATATATTTTTTTAATTTAATTTATGTTTTATTAATTTTTTATTTTTTAATTTAATTTTTTTTATATATATTTATTTTATTTTGTTTTATTTATTTTTATTTTATTTTATTTTATTTTATTTTATTTTTTATTTTATTTGTTTTTTTTAATTTAATTTAATTTTATTTTATTTTATTTATTTTCTTTATTTTATATTTTTTTCTTTTACTTTATTTATTTTTTATTTTTTTTAAATTTATTTTATTTTATTTTATTTTATATTAACTTATTTTATTTTTTTTTAATTTATTTTATTTTATTTTATTTTATTTTATTTTATATTATTTTATTTTTTTTTTTTGTTTTTTTTTATGTTATATTTTAACAACTGCGTTTCTCCCATGAAATCTCGACTGTTATTAACACCTTCTGTACGTAGCATAACATTGGCTTAACAGCAAAAATATTCTTCTTTTTCCTTCTTTTACAGTTTTTGCCTCTGCTCACTGCTCACTGCGATGTAAGTGTGTGTGTGGCACAATGGCTGCCAAGCGGTTTGGCAGTTGCATCTTGCACAAAAACCGGTTTTGGATTCAAGCAAATGCAAAAAAAGAAAGAAAACAAATCACATTTGACAGTAAGTATGTATGTATGTATGTATATGTGAATTTTTTTAACACTTATGTACATATATATATACATATATACAGCTATGTGGGCTCCTGTTAAATAACATATGCAAGCAATTATGCATATAAGATGATTAAATATGAACGTAGATACATATATAAATGTATATATATATGTACATTTACATATCTATACATACATATGCACATAAACAGACATTAACATATAAATGTTCAAAATTGTCTTCCTTTGCTTGCGTACACTGCGTAATTACGCGCAGCAGCTGTTTTTTATTTCGTTACATACATACATACATACATGTAGGTATACACAAATGTTTGGAACATAAAATTTTGTTTTATCACATTTACGCACATTAAAGGTTTACTGTTATAATTACGCACATTTTTGTTATATATACGTACATATGTATGCATGTATGTATGTGCACACAGTCATTTGTATGTTAATATTAATCTGACTCTTCTCTCTCGTTCATTACGCAGACGAATTTTAATAGTTCAGCAACTCGCGAGGCAAACTGTTGACTAAAGTATACCCTTTGACTACAGCTTGGCTTTGTTTTGCTCCTTTTTTCCCCTGAATTTGATGGTTTTTGCAGCTGTTTATTGTGGCGACAAATGGCTGCCATCTGCGGGTGAAAATGTACATAAATGCAAACATAAAAAATAAAAATAAAAAAATAAAATAAAAGAAAATTAAAAAATATTAATTAAAATAAAATAAAGTCAAATAATAAAATAAAATAAAATAAAATAAAATAAAATAAAATGAAATGAAATTAAATTAAATTAACCAAATAAAATTATTAATAATTATGCAACTAAATAATTTAATTTAATTTAATTTTATTTTACTATATTTTATTTAATTTTATATTTTTTAATATTTTTATTTAATTTAATTTAATTTAGTTTTATTTTATTTAATTTTATTTTATTTTATTTTATGTTATTTTGTATTATTTGATTACATTTTTCTTTTTAATTTAATTTAATTTAATTTAATTTTTTGTTTGTTTTTAATCTTTTTTATTTTATCTTATTTTAAAGAAGAAAAAAAAAAAATTCAAATTTAATGGAGAATATTTATGATCATTCGAACGAAGAAATTCTTTGGCATTTATTTTTTGAAGATTATCTCTTTCAGATGTTGGCCGCGGCTACCTCCCAGCTGGTTCATTCCTTGAGTCCAATATTCGATGACTCGCTCGAGCATTTCGACTGGTAACTGGCGAATGACGGGCGTAATGTTTTGCTCCAAGACCTGAATCGAAGCGGCACTGTCCGCATAGACTTTAGACTTCACATATCCCCCCACAGAGAAAAGTCTAACGGTGTGATATCACACGATCTTGGTGTCCAATTGACCGGCCCAAAACTTGAAATTATCTGTTCACCGAAGTGTTCTGTCAATAAATCCATTGACTGATGCGATGTGTAGGGGAAGTGGCGCCGTCTTGTTCAAATCAAATGTCGCGGAGATCACGAGCTTCAATTTCAGGCATCAAATAGTCGGTTATGATGGCGCAATAACGGTCGCCATTGACGGTTACGTTCTCATCGGCAACATTTTGGGAGCGATGATTCCACGGGCCCACAAACCACATCAAACCGCTGTTTTTTCTGGATGAAAAGGCAGCTCTTGAATCTCTTCAGGTTGCTCTTCGTCCCAAATGCGGCAATTTTGCTTGTTTACATACCCATTGATCCAGAAATATGGGCCTCATCGCTAAACAAAATTTGGCTCGAAAATATCGGTTGTTCTTGGAACTTTTCAAGAGCCCATAGAGCGAAGCAATGTCGCTTGGGAAGGTCTCGAGCGACTTCAGTTCTTGCACAAGCTGTATTTTTTACGCTTTCGATTTAAGATCTCGACGTAGAATGCGCCAAGTCATTCCATACGTCACTGCGAGTTGCTGCGACTCTCCACCGCGATCTTCGTGTGCACTCTCAGCTACAGCCGCTATATTTTCTTTGTCCGCTGGCGTGCTGCACGTGGTCTATTCGGTCGATTATTATTATCCAATAATGAATACTGGGTCTCAAGATGGGTGATGCTGTTGCGAATAATATACTCAGTAGGCTGCCGATTATGTTGGTCACAAGTTGAGCGAAGCGCGCGAGAAACATATTTTTCGCAGAACGTGAATTTTCGTAATAAAGTTAAATGATTTGTAAACGTTGTTTAGGCGTTGAGGTCTTTCCATGATGAAACGCCAAATAATACTGAACAAAATTACATGAGAGCTTGACACGACTCACGCGTGACCTGTCAAAAAAAAAAGGCTATTGAAAAAAGTATCTCTACTTCGATCACCCTTTATTAAATTTTTTTTATTTTTTATTTTATTTTTTATTTTTTATTTATTTAATATAATTTAATTTAATTTAATTTTCTTTTATTTAATTTAACTTTTTTAATATTTTTTTTTTTAATTAAAAAATTTTTTTTTTAATTAATTAATTTTTATTTTCCTTAATTTTTGCATTTTCTGCTATTTATTCTCTACTTGCCAACTTCTTTCAGCTCTAACTACTTGATAGGCCATTATATCGTCCTTTGCTCCTTTTCATCCCTCTCTGAGCACTATGATGAATCTGTGTTTCGCTTCCGTAATTGTTCTACACTTAATGAATGGATTTTCGTTTTATTTGTTTTTTTTTTTACTTATTTTTTCAAGTTCAAGATTATTTGTTTTATTTCCGTTTTTCTTGCTTCCGTTCAATATCCTTTAGCTAAGGATTAAAGCGAAGATTTCCCTTTGTTGTTCTCATCAGTACTAGTTTGCCTTAGGACAGCTGATTTCAGACTTTTGATTTATTATATATATATATGTATGTATATATGAAAATATAATATATATAATACATATGTACTTAGTATTGTATATATTTCTGCTGGCTGGCGGAGGAGAGAGAAAACTTCTATCCAAAACTCGCTCTCAGAAAGAAAGGAGTCAATTACTACCTTTTTTTTGTACCAACGACGAAGAAAAATGTCAAAGTTAAGCTGGAATCCCAAAGATTTCGTTCTAAAATTGCCCATTACTCCAGCTGAGGTCATCTTGTCATGGCGGAGGAGCTTATGTAACAGCATTGGATGCACTCAACTAAGAGGAAAGCCATCCAATACCCATAAGGACGAATAGATCTTTCATCTCACGCTCATTTTCTGCTCTTGGTAGATGTGAGCCTAAACCAAATTGGCGAGGTACTCATGCTGATGGTCAGCGGCTGGTTATTGAATAGCTGATCGTGAATAGAACTCTTCGATACGCGGCCGAGGTGGGAAGTGTAAATGCCTTCTGTACACATACCGGCTCTGCGAACGAATAACCAACACTTACCAGCATAAAAAAGAAACAACAACGGATAAGAAATTGACAGCAATCGCAGCGAAAAACGGTGACAATGACAAACTATCGGACTCGGAGACTCATAACGGAATAAAATACAGAAGAAAAAGATCCAGAATACAGCCAAAGATCTTGAATTGTTGAGAAGTGCGAGCAGAAACTCTTTACAAGAAACCTAAACAAGATGGAACGGAGCCGATAGCGACAACAGGAAGGTACTTTAGCGACTTGGCTAGGTTTAAACTGCAAGTAACAGTAGCGGACAGCCACCAATCAAGCCACCAACCAGGAAAGATGAACGAAGATCGGCGTCAGGTTGCCGACCGTCAAAGGGTGGTTTTCATTCGTAGTTCAACTCTTCGGAACCCTCAGGGGATATAATGTCAGTAAATGTGCAGACCAAAGCATACTGGATTTTCTTAGCGATGCTTTTATCGGTCTCAAATAGAAGCGGTTATTCGGCCGCAAAAGATACATTTCAAAGGATACGCCAAGGAGACTTCGTGCCGGAAATACTTCGGCAGTCGAAATAAAGGATAGAAGAATGCATCAATGAATGCAACACAAATACCGAGAGTTGGCCCATCAGCCCTGAGTCAGACCGTCAGCCCTGAGTTAGACCGTCACCGCATATTAATACCTTCATTCCAGAGCTAGACTGACATCTCAGAGTTAGATCGTTAGCACAGCATAAGACCTTCAGCATAAACCGTCACCCGGAAGAGTCTCTACCAGAGACTCAACGACGACTCCGGATACCCAACGGCAACAGTCAGTTAAGCAGCTTTGGCGCAAAATATCAGCCTGTGGGCGCGAAAGCTCTAGACATTAAGAACCCACAGGATATATGTACACTTCCTGTAACCACCGGTAGCTCTCCTGGTACATCCTGAAGCTTGTACAGACAGAAGTGGTTTCTGTATTTGGTATAACATGTGGTTATGTCGAACCTCCCGAGATGAGGCCACTAAAATCCTGATTTCTTTAGGGCAATCAAAACCTCATATAGGAAGAGATCGGACTGCTATCCATCCAAAGTTCTGTTTCTCAGTTTAGCTCAAAACATCAGTTCCTCAGAGTGTGTCCTAGACTCAACCTCCAACTCCTGTTCCTAGCTGAGACTGTTTACAAAAAATTTGATTTTTCATAAATTTTTGAGCGCAAAATTGAATAACTCCCCTAAAACCAGGGGTTTACATGCTTACATATGGTCATATATGTAGATTCCCACAAATAAAATGTTGCAGCAACATGTTGCAAGCGTTAACAGAGCCAAGTCTGACACCGAATGTCTGCAAAAAGCAACAAATTCATTATGAAATTCGCTGAAGCCAACACTGAGTGCAGTTGTCACGCTCTCTCTCTCTCTCTCTCTCTCTCTACCTCTCTGCACAGCGCTCTTGCAACATTTTCTCTCTGCTGCTGTTGCTGCTGCAGAATACCATAAACAATGGTGGGATTTTTGTTGTTTTTGTACACAAAATCCATTTACTTGTGCTAAGCCCATATCTACAGCGTGTATCTGCAGCATGCCACACACCCACACACACAAATGCATATTAACATTGTATTTAGCCGTTGCTGTTGTTGTTGTTGCACAGCCATCGCACGTTGCCTGCCACAATGGTACATGCGATTTCAGCCACTGATAGCGCAGCAAAGCAAAAACAGCGCACAAACTGGCAGCCACTAACTTTAACGCCGTCAACACATTTTACACAAATGCAACACACACACACACATGCATATGTTACATATACTCATATAGATATGCTAAGTATCGAAGAAGTGAAGAGTCTACTCTTGCAACAATTGTTACTGCTGGTGTTGCGCCTATTATGTGCATGCAATATTTGTATGTACATGCCACTTGATGCATGTTTTCCACAGAATTTGCATTTCAAATAAGTTTGGAAATTGTAGAAGTAGAGATTTACTGCTGTATATCGTATGTGAGATGTGCAACATGGCTGAGGAGCTCTTCTTCTGCTTTACAATTTTGTGCCTTCGCCTTTTAGCGAAGGTGGGCGAAATGATATTTTTGGTGCTAGATCTGAGGCTCTTTTTATTCAAAAAAAATTGAATTTTCATTTAGGAAATATTACGAAAACTCAAATTCGAAACTGGTATAAACTGGTCTAAATTTTTTATGCTAGTCTTTATACAAATTTGAATTTGTTTTCAAGCTTTTCATTTTCTGTAAGTTTTTGAAAACTGGCATAAAAACTGGTCTAAAATTTCAAATGATATGTAATGACGTGCAAAATGTAATTGATGAGTTTCTGCTTTATATTGAGTTTTAGAAGTTTTTGAAAACTGGTATAAAAACTGGTCTAAAATTTCAAATGATATGTAATAACGTGCAAAATTTGATCGGTAAGTTTCTGCTTTTTATTGAGTTTAGAAGTTCTTAAAACTGGTCTAAAACTGGTCTAAAACTGGTCTAAATTTTTTATACCAGTTTGCGTATAAAATGGAATTTATTTTCAAGCCTTTCATTTTTTGTTAGACTTTTGAAAACTAGTATAAAAACTGGTCTAAAATTTAAAATGAAATGTAATAAGCGCAAAATTTAATGAATGAGTTGCTGCTTTTATTCAGTTTTAGAAGTTTTTAAAACTGGTCTAAAATTTCAAATGATATGTACATTCTAAAATAACTTGGAAAACTTCAATGAGAAAGTTATGCCAGCAAGCTTTCATTTGAGCTTTGAGTTTTCCAAAGCTGGTATAAAAACTGGTAAATATTAGACCTCTGCCTTTTCAATGTTTTATTATTCAAGTTATAAGATTTTTGCAAACTAGCCTAAAAACTGGTCAAATTTTTATTTATATCTTTTAAGTGGTCTAACTTTTTCTAATTTTCCAGGTTTTTCACATTTAATACAAATGATAACATTTTTGCAAACTGGCATAAAAACTGGTCTAATTTTTTTATTCAATATGTGTAGAAATTTTTTGAATGGAAGTTAAATTTAAAGGTTTCTAACAGTTATGTGTAAGCCAGGTGCGCTTCATAATTAATTAACGAAGCAATATATTCAAACTGGTATAAACTTGTAAAAGCTGCTTTAAAGCACCGATTTTGATTCAATTTAAAAAATTATAGGCATAATTTTGCTTTTATGCGTTATTTACGTTGAACTATCAATATGAAAGTGGTATAAAAACTAGTTGAAAGTCTCTTGTGTAGAAATACAAAAGGAAGAGAATGCAGTTTCACCATATATATCACAGCTAGGGCACTTCCAAGCTCCACATTTCCTACTGGGTTCCTTCACAGCTGGCTTAGAAAATATTAGAAAACCACGCTATCGCCATACATGCATACAAACATGCTAAGCGAATAACACTGGCTTCATCTACTACTGCAGCAGCTGCCGCGCTTAGCACTCTGGCTGGCTCTGGTGGTGGCTTTGGCGACGTTCGCTATGGATGACGTTTGGCGTTTGGCTGACAGCCAACAGACGGTGTCAAAGTGCTTGTCCGCGGAAGCGGCATTAACAACAGTAGCAACGGCGCGGCGTCTCGCTGAACTATGTTCTCAACTATTGAGTGCTTTTTTTCTTGGCTGCCTTGGAGATGAGGCTCGAGAAAAGTAGAATAACAACAACAATAACAACAACAACAACAACAACAATATGACAAGTTCTTGTGTTATGAAACGAAATTTTTGATTCGTTTGATTTTAGGCGCGTGCGAAGAAGCCGCGTGTCGTTTCTTCAACTAATTTGGCTGTCGGAGTCATTAAATAAGTGTAAAATTTGGAATTATGTCAGGAAAATCCCTCAAAACAACTCTCACCAAATAGCCGAGAACAGTTGGTTCACAAATTCCAATCAAACCCCATACAAATCTTTAAAGGACCTGCTAGCCCGAGACCTGAACGTGCAAGGAATGGTCTGTAATGTGCTTGTGGCCGTTTAAAGGATCGTATATTTCGATATTCCAGCACGATTCAATCTGACAGAGTGAATGAGTCTTCTAAAGACCACAGAGATTACAATATAAGAAACCAGTCGAGCTAGCAATCTTCCTCTAAGGTCAGACCCTTCACTAGTAAAAGGTCAGCGTTGTGAAATACTCGTAGTTATTTGTGAAAAACTTCAATACAAATGCACGTCCAGCAGTTGCAAATAAATCGATTTCAAAACTGGTCTAAACTGGTATAAACTGGTCTAAACTGGTATAAAGTCATTATTTTACAGCAGTTTTAATAAACTTAAATAATTTATGCCAGCAGGTCATTATTTTAGTCTTAATTGCTTGTAAACTGGTATAAAACTGGTTAAATTTGTTACAAAAAATAATAATGAAACTTTGATCGTCTAATTTTTGTTGTCAAACTTTAAGTTGAACTTCGAAGCTTACAAAAAACTGATATAAAAATCGGTATAGAAATTGGTATAAAATTTTAAATGAAAATAATACAAAAAGTTTGCGAATTCATGTTCGCAGCTCTTAAAAACTGGTATAAAAATTGGTATAAAAACTGGTATAAATTTTTTAATTAAAATTATACGAAATGTTCAATTTATGTTCCAAGACGTTTGAAAACATGCATAAAAACTGGTATAATTAGCTACTCTATCTGCTCATAGCAATTTTAGCTTCAAAAGCACCTCCGCCAAGGTAACTGGCATAAAATTCGTTACATTTCTTACATAAAATAATACCCAAACCCTTAGGGGTTTATTCTTTTTTGTCAGACTTTAATTTGAACTTCGGAGCTTTTTAAAACTGGTATAAAATCTGGTATGAAAACTGGTATAAAAACTGGTATAAATTCTTAATTTAAATTATACGAAAAGTTTTCGCATTCATATTCAATTTAGGTTCCAACACTTTTGAAACTGGCATAAAAACTGGTATAATCAGTCTGCTCTTAGCAATTTTAGCTTCAAAGACGCCCATTAAAATATTTTTTTTTTAAATTTTTTTTCAATTTCTGTTGTTTTTTGTTGTTATTTTTAAGATTTTTTTTTTTCAAAATATAAATCTTCATAATTTTCTCACTGCTGGGGAGCACTGGTTACGAGTTTACTACTATTGACCTCTACAGCGCAAACAACAACAACAAATACAGAAAGTACATAAAATGCGCAAAACTACTTTGTTGTTGTTGTTGTTGTTGTTGTTGTTATATACTTCTCTTAACCACTTTTTCCCGCCGATTAGCCAAAAACACAAGTCGGTCGGACAGCCGGCCGCAGCAGAGATTCACCTTATGAACCTAACAAAATACTAACAGATACAACAACAGCAATAACAAGAAAAACAACACGCGAAAGGGCGCTCGAAAAAATGCATGCCACAACAACACCAACATCAACACCGCGCGACTCGGCGTCAGCGCAACAGCGCCAATGACACTTTGGAGCTCGCGCTCACGCTCACGTTCACGTCTCAACGTGCGGTGCGCAAAAAAGCGCACGACAACGACAACGACAGCGGCGAAGGTGGCGACGTACATGGGAATGATTGAGCGCAAAAAAAAAAACAAAACAAAAACGAAAAAAGTTTAGCAGACGTCGCCACTGCGGCTTAGTCGTGCAACAAGCTGTCTGTCACACAGCCACAGACGGAGCGCTGCAGCGACGTGCGGCGACGGTAGCAGCAAAGCCCACGCCACACCACACAACACACAGCACACAGCAGCCCAGTCAATCAGCCAGCCAGCTAGTAGGTAACTGCAACCCACAGCACAACCTTCCAAGCTTCTACACAGCTCCACTTACACTTCAACTCCGCCGTCGCTGTCCGTTGGTTACACCGCAACCGTGTTCACGTCAACAGTCTGCCAACGCACCGTCGCAAACTCACTCACCTTTTGTCACACAGAGTCAAGCGGAGCTGCTGCAGCAACGTGTTTCTTTACGCCGTGCGCCACACTCGCTGGACTCATCGTCACTGTGCACCAAATCGCTACATTCATTCAACTCGACACAGCGTGCAGTGAGTTCAGCTTCGCGCAGTGCTCTCGTCGTTGACGCCGCAGCCAGCAACGCTCTCTGCATTAAACCGTCACATAGCGCTCCCTCGCCGCCGTCGCCGCCACCGCCGCCACAGCAGTCTAGCCTGTAGGCGAGTGTGTGTGCCTGCCTTTGACGTTTTTGCGCGTTTGCCATTTTTGTGTCTTCTTCTTCTAGTTGTTCTTCCTCTTCTTCTTCGTGCTCATCATCATCATCTTCTGTCACTGCTGCTTCGCTTCCTCGTCCGTCGGCCGTGTTGTGGTGCCCATCGCCTGGCAAATGCATGCGTTCATGGCATAAGAGCAGAAATTGTTGCAAGTTCTCGTCGTGGTCGTGTTCGCCGTGGTCGCCGTGGTCGTCGTTGTCGTTGTCGTTGTCGAGGCATCAACGTCAATGTGTGTTTTGAGTTTACGCGAGTTTTTGTTTTTCGACTTTGCTTCGCCGTCGTCTTTTGAAGACCTGAAAATTCCAAAATATTTTCGCTTTCGTTGCGACGCGTCGGCTGAACGTCGCGTACGGTGTGTGGTTTATTGTGGTGTTGTATCTATTGAATTTTAGCCGTCGCCAATTGGGAATAACGAAAAATTCAGGAGATTTTGAAAAATTGTGAAAATCGTGGAATTTCAAGTTTTGATTTTTTGCAAAAGCGAAAATGGAGATTTTTGTGTAAAATTTTTTTGAAAATTCGTATTGAGATTTTTGACAAGCAATTCTGAAGTGAATTACTAGTGAAAGCAGCGAAAAATGTTCGAAAAGACGAAAATCTGATTTTGATTAAATTTTATTTGTGAAAAGTGTGAGAAAACCTGTTGAATATTGAAAAAGTGACAAGTTGAAATTGATAAAAATCTAAAATTAATAAAAATTCAAATAAAATAAAATTTTAAAATTTTATAAAATTTTAGTTGAGAAAATAAATATATTTCACATTTCGATATTAGGAAAAAAAATGCAGGAAATCTCAGATTTTAAACAGCTCAAAATACAGTTGAGGGAAAAAATATTATTTAACGAAGCAAAAAAAGAAATACCTTAAAACTAACAATTTGGCGGCAACCGAGAATAAAGTGAAAATAAAACGATATTTGGTAGAAAAAAATTAGTTTTTTAAGTGATATATAATTTTTTAAATTCAGCACATAAAATACCTTATAAAAAGTATATTATATATATATAAAAAACTGATTTTTAAGATATATCAAAACAAAATTTCTTAAAACTTATAAATTTAAACAAATAACAACTAATATTAATTTAAAAAACTATTAAGGATATTTTCAAATATATATATAAATACTTTCAAGTAAGTTAACATACAAAACAAATATTTTTTTCATGATCAAAAAATATTGATAACTAAATTTTTTAAATTAAATATAATAAATAATTTAAAAACATATATTTTAAACAAAAAGGTGAAAGAAATAGAAATAACTTTTAAAAATTATTTTAAAATTTACAAGCATTTTTAAGTAAATAAAAAAAGTTAATTAGAAAATAGTCACTAGTAAGCTAATGTTTGAGAAATTATTTTAAATAAATTATTTTTTTAAAAAATACCAAAAATATTTTCAAATAAATTACTAACAAAAATTCCAAAACTAATGAAAAAAATGATTAAAAAATATTGTTAAGTAAATTTAAAAAAAATTACGAAAAGTACTTTTAAATAAATTACTAAAAAGAGACCAAAAATATTTTCAAACAAATTATTCAAACAAAAATATTTTCATTTCATTAAAAAAAAAAAAAATTACAAAAGAATTGGCAAATATATTTAAAAATAAATACAAAAATATTTTCTGATAAATCATTTAAAAAATTACCACAAATATTTTAAAAAAGACTGATATTATTTTTAATTTTTTTTAATGAATAAAAGTATTGCAAAATAGATAAAAAAAGAACAAATTAATTAAAAAAATGACCAAAAATACTTATTAATAAATTATTTAAAAAAAAATTGACTGAACACACTTTAAAAGAAATTACTAAAGGACGGTTAAAAATTTTGTAAAAAAAAATTATAGAAAAATGACGAAAAATATTTTTAAATAATTTATTAAAAAATTCGCCAAAAAGAATTTTCAATAAATTACTTTTAAAAATTTATTAAAAATATTGTTTAATAAATAATTAAAAACTTAAAAAAATATTTGGAAATTTTTTACTAAAAAATGATCAAAATTCTTTTTAAATATATATTTGAAATGCTAAAATATATTTTTACATAAATTAATAAAAAATGACATAAAATACTTTTAAATAAATTATTAAAATAATTACTAAAAGTACGTTTAAATAAATAAAAAATATTTTAAAGGTTCAAAAATATTTTTAAATATATTATTAAGAAAATGACTAAAAATATTGTAAAATAAATTATTTTTATAATTAAAAAAAAAAGACCAAAGATATTTTTAAATATTTTTTATAAAAAAATGTTTAAAAATATTGTAAAATAAATTATTAAAAAAACACAAATATAATTTTAAATAGATTATTAAAAAAATCCCAAAATATTTTAAATAAATTATTAAAAAATTAAAAAAAAATTCGTAAAATAAATTATTAAAAAACTGCCAAAAATATTTTTTAGTAAATCATTCAAAAAATGACCACAAACATTTTTAAATAATTTAAAGAGAAAGTTCAAAACAGTTTTAAATTTTTTTTATAAGTAAATGATTAAAACTATTGTAAAATAAATTTAGGACCAATGAAAAAAATATTTTTAAATAAATTACTAAAAATTAAATTTGAAATTTTTTTTGAATATTTAAAAAAATACTAAAACTAAATTAAAAAAATATAAATTGAATTTTTAAAAAGAATATATTTTTATAAATAATTTTCGAAAATATTGAAAGTTATAAATATATATATTTATTTTGTTTTAAAAAAAGGACACATATTTATAACGGGTGATCCATTTCGAGGTTCCCCATTTTTTTCTTAAAGGAGAAACAGAGAATATTCAAATTTATGTGGAATATTTATTATCATTCGAACGAAGAAATTCTTTGGCATTTATTTTTTGAAGATTATCCCTTTCAAATGTTGGCCGCGGCTACATCTCAGACAGTTCATCCGTTGAGTCCAATTTTCGATGACTCGTTCGAGCATTTCGACTGGTAACTGACGAATGACAAGCGTGATGTTTTGCTCCAAGGGCTGAAACGAGACGGGATTGTCGGCATAGACATTAGACTTTACATACCAACCACACAGGAAAAAGTCTAACGGTGTGATATCACAGGATCTTGGTGGCTAATCAACCGGCCCAACCATGAAATTATCTGCTCACCGAAGTGTTCTTCTCTCAATAAATCCTTTGATTGATAAGATGTGCCAGGGAAGTGGCGCCGTTTGACATCATTTTTGAAGAAATATGGACCGATGATACCACCGGCCTACAAACCATACCAAACCATTGTTTTCTCTGCATGTAATGGCAGCTCTTGGATCTCTTCAGATTGCCACTTCGTCCCGAATGCAGCAATTTTGCTCGTTTACCTAGTCATTGAGCCAGAAATTGGTCTCACCGCTGTACAAAATTTGGCTCGAAAACGTCGGATCTTCTTGGAACTTTTCAAGAGCCCATAGAGAAAAGCGATGTCGCTTGGCAAGGTCTCGAGCGGCTTCAGTTCTTGCACAAGCTGTATTTTGTATGCTTTCACGGAAAGATCTCGACGTAAAATCCGCCAAAGGCGTTCCAAACGGCAGTCCGAGTTGCTGCGAACGGCGCCGAATCGACCCTCCACCACGGTCTTCGTGTGCACTCTCAGCTACAGCCGCTATATTTTCTTCACTGCGTGCTGGACGTGTTGTATTCGGTCGAATATTATCCAATAATGAACGCTGGGTCTCAAGATGGGTGATGGTGTTGCGAATAGTATGCTCAGTAGGCCGATTATGTTGACCATAAGTTTGAGGCGAAGCGCCCACGAAACACATTCTTTACGGAACGTGACTTTTCGTAATAAAGTTGAATGATTTGTAAACGTTGCTCAGGCGTTGAGGTCTTTCCATGATGCAAAGCCAAATAAAACTGAACAAAAATTACATGAGAGCTTGACACGACTCACGCGTGATCTGTCAAAAAACAGGCTATTGAAAAAAATACTTCCACTTCGATCACCCATTATAACTTTTTAGAAAAAAGAGGAAGGAAATAAAATAAAATAAAATAAATAAAAAAGTAAATAAAAAATTAAATAAAAATTATTGTGTTTTCTTTGTAAAATGCCTAAAGATTTTCAAAATTGTTTTTGTAACTGCAAATCGTTCTTTTAATGATTAAAAAAAAATATATTTTAGTACTGCACGCAATTTAAAACAATTTTTGTTTTAATTTAATAAAATTATAATAAATTAAAAATCCAATTAATTATAATTCTAATTAAAATGAATGAGTTTAAAAAAAATATACCATTTTGAAATATTTATTATATTTTTCTAACTCACTACTCGCTGCTTGTAGTGCGCAATCATAGACTTACCAACTGAAAACCTTTGAAAACCCGCAAAAAAAGCGAAAGAAGTGTTAAGAAATCAATCATAAAAAATCATAAAAATTTGAAAAATATTTATATGTATGTGTCTAACATAAATGAGTGTTTCAAAATGCCGCAGGGATTTAAAATTCATTATTTGTGCAAATACAATTAAACATCTAACAGTAATAACAGGTAAAAAGGGAAGTTAAACTTGTATCAACTGCTGATGAGAACAATAAAGAATTCAAAACAGGTTTGTTGCTCTAATTGCTTTTGATTACAATTATTTTTTTTTTACTTCTATATATATTATTTACTTATATATATGTATATACAATGTGCACTAGAATGCATTTATATGTAATTCGTCATGTTCTTTGTTGTACTCTCACGGCTTTCAACGCGGCGAATTGAATTCTAAAGCAAAGAAAAAAAAAATTTTCGGGTTATGCTGAGAAATTTCAAAAGAGAAATATTTATTTTGAGATCTAAAAATCGATTCTACTTGTATGAAAAAAATTTTTTTTTAATATTATTTAGAAGCCTTTGAAGCATTCGTTAAGGATTAATATTGAGTACATAAATGAATTTTCGTTAAAAAAAAAACAATAATTAAAATTTTCAGATATGAATTTTGTAAGAGAATTTTGAAAATTTAATTCATTTAGAAAAGAGATACAAAGAAAATTCTTCAAAAAAAGCAAAATTACGTTCAAAATTTTCGTAAAAAAGCGCAGTGACGTTCAAAATTTCCGTAATTGGTGTTTTAAAGCTTATTAGAATTCCGCCAAAATTTTGAAAAATTTTTTTCATATACTCCATTCACTTTTCGGTGGTTTTATTAGTAGAAATAAATATTTAAAAACGGCACGCCATATTAAAAAAAAATTAAAAACTGAGTTTTCCAAAAAAAAAAAAAAAAATTAAAAAAAAAAATTTTATTGTTTTTTTTTCGCACTGTTTCAAATGTTATTTGTTGTTTTCATTATTACAGTAATCGAATAAGCTCCATATTTTGTTATTTCATGTGTGAAATCATAAAAAGAAAACGTTTTTCATACAAAACAAACAGTTTTTAAGATTTTTCAGTATGACTTAACGTTTTCAAAAATCTACGATACTCGAAAATCCATAGAAAATTGAATCAAGTATTCAAAAAAAATTTTCAAAATTTTTTAAAAACCCTAACATGCTTTTAAATTGAAATTACGAAAATTTTGAACGTATTCTTCAAAAAAATTTCTTTCAAAACTTTTTCGAAATTTCAACAAGCTTTAAAATTTAAACTACGAAAATTTTGAACATAACCTGGCTTTTTTTTTTTGAAGAATCTTTTGCACCGAGATAGCTCTTCATATTTATAATGGAAGCTATACCATGACCTATAACATATTCCGGATATAGATCAATCGCTTAACATGGTTCTGAAAAAAAAATTATTTCTTTTTGTTGAGAAAAATTTGATTTTTCGAAAGCATTTTCGAAATTTGAAACTTGCAGTATCGAGATATCCTATTAGTATGAAAGGATGCCTTGAAATTATGAGCCTACTACATTTCTGGGGCCATGCGGCCATCGCCGTCCCGGCTAATTATGAGATTTTCGAAAACAGTGCACAAAGTATCGATTGTAAGATTGGTTGTGTGGGCCGTTGCGCCGTTCTGCTGAAACCACATATCGTTCATGTCATTCTCTGTAATATTTGGTAACAGTAACGATTGGCATTGACAGTTAAGGCGGCGCCTTCCTTGTTTTCGAAGAGTTTTCGAAAAGTTTTCGAAGAGTTATCGAAGAATACGGACCATTGTTGCCGCCGGTCGGCATGCAGTGCAATCAAACAGTCACCTGTTGAGAATGCATTTGCCTTTTCATTTCATTTTACGGCTACATGTGTGGTTTTTCTGAATACCAGAGGTGCAAAGGTGGCTGTTTTGCTTGCCAATAATACTTTATTTCCATACCTCTTTAGTAACGTATAGTGTCTGAAATACAAAAATTTTTATTCTAAAAATTTTTAACAGGTGGCAACGCTATTCATAAATATTTTATGAGTTTTTTTTTTTTGGATCCTGAGATCTGATTTAATTAAGTTAAATTTAAGTACCTCTCTGAGCCGTTCGATACCAAACGAGGTTTCAGACAAGGATACTCTTTATCGTGTGATTTCTTCAATTTGATGCTGGAGAAAATAATACGAGCTGCAGAGCTAAACAGACCAGGCACAATATTCTACAAGAGTGATATTGATATAATTGGTCAGAACAACCACACCGTAAGTTTTGTGTTCTCCAGATTAGGCAAAGAAACGAAGCGAATGGGTCTGGTAGTGAACGAGGGCAAGACGAAGCATCTCCTGTTATCAAATAAACCGTCATCACATTCGCGACTTGGCTCCCACATCACTGTTGACAGTCACAACTTCGAAGTCGTAGATAATTGCGTCTATCT
This sequence comes from Neoceratitis asiatica, assembly GCA_030068015.2. Taxonomy (NCBI): domain Eukaryota; kingdom Metazoa; phylum Arthropoda; class Insecta; order Diptera; family Tephritidae; genus Neoceratitis; species Neoceratitis asiatica. The sequence goes on along the minus strand of CM061525.1, from coordinate 90,314,627 downwards.
GGGAACCAGCATTAACCACACCAACAGCAATGTCAGCCTTGAAATCCAACGCTGCCAACACTCTTGCCAATAGGTGCAGCTACTTGGGACTGAGTAGGCAAGTGAAAAGTAAAGTCCTCTCTCTCGATGAACCAAAACCAAACTCTACAAGTCGCTCAAACATTCTCGTCCTGACATATGGTGCAGAAGTCTGGACGATGTCGATAGCCGATGAGTCGGCTTTAGGAGCTTTCGAGAGGAATGTTTTGCGGAAGATTTATGGTCCTTTGCGCGTTGGCAACGGCGAATACCGCAGACGATGGAACGATGAGCTGCATGAGCTATACGATGACATTGACATAGTTCAGCGAATCAAGAAACAGCGGTTGTGGTGGCTAGACCATGTCATTTGAATGGATGAAAGCACTCCAGCTTTGAAATTATACCATGGAATACCCGCTGGCGGAAGCAGTGGAAGAGGAAGACCTTCACTCCGTTGGAAGGATCAGTTGGAGAGCGACCTGGTACCACTTGGTATTTTTAACTGGCGCCAAACGGCAAAGAAGAAGTAGAAGAAATTTAATTTTATATTTTAATTTCCGGATATTTTCAAATATTATCAAAAATAAATTGATTCAATCACGGAAAATATCCTTAAAAACCAAAACAAAAAAAATTTTTTTTTCAAGTTTTGGCATTTTTTTTTTTGAATTTCAACAAATACAACAGCAAATTCGAGCAAAAATTTTCTTTTATGAAATTCACATTCTGGTTTATCCTCTTCTTATAACAAAAAAAAAATCATATGAATTTTCCGTGAATTCCATAGGAAGAGATGTTATTTATGGCTGCTGCGTTTAACTTAACCTCAAATTTTTTACTAAAATTCTACGAAAAATTTAATTTTCACAAAAATATTTTTTTTTAAATCATTAAAAATATATATTTTTAAAATGATGAGCGTTGAAAATTTTTTAAATTATTTATATTGTAATATTTTGTTGTTGTAATATTTCTTGTTAAATAAAATTTAAATTAAAAAAATTATTTAATTAATTTTTTAAATTAAAAAACAAAAATTTGAATAAAAAAATTTTTTGGAGAAAAAAAATTATTTACTGACATTTTTTAATTAAAAAAAATATTAATAAATTTTTTTTATTTCTACTGACATTTTGTCAACGAAAAAACTTTCCAGCTGTAAATTATACCAGAATTCAATTGCTGTCTATTCAAGTGAAAATGTAATTTCATTGCAAATATTTCGCACAACAACAAAAAACTGAAAAAACAACAACAATAATAATAATAATAACAACAACAACAAATAATGTGTCAATAGTTAACAAACTGCTAATAATACATCAGCACTGACAATACTGCTGTAATAATGATTCGAAAGAAAAACACCTGGCGCATGCAACAACAACAACTGTGACAACCACAACAGCAGCAACAACAACAACAACAGTTAACAAACAGACAGACAGACAGCAAAAATAACAGCAAATCAACAACTTATCACTTGATTTATTCGATTTGACATGAAGATATGTGTGATATGCACAGATGAATGTATGTAAATATGTATGTATGTGTATGCGTGTGAGTGTGTGTGTGTGTGTGTGTATTTAACAAGCAAACCGACCGACATCATCATTAGACGTTAGTAGCCTCAATCGAACAACTACTCTAAGCAGCTAACAACAATGCGAGGTGTAATAATAAAAATTGTTGTTGTTGTTGTTGTTGTTGTTGTTACTGTTGTAGCAACAAATTAAATAGCATGCAATGTAATCAGTTTTATTGTTGTTGACTGATTGCGAAAAAAATGTGTTGTTGTTGTTACAATTTTTGTTGTTGTTGTTGTTGTTGTTGTTGTTGTTGTTGTTGTTGTTGTTGTTGTTGTTGTTGTTGTTGCAACGTGTTATTGCTGCTGCTGCTTGTCTCGCACTTGTAGTGTTAAAAGTGATGCCTACAAAGCAAACCGTACCGGAGCGTTGTTAGCAGCAGCTGGCAATTTGTTACTTGCAACTAGCAATCATTGTAATTTATTGTTGTTGCTATTGTTGTTGTTGTTATTGTTTGGTTATTTATTACATAACATGCCTGGCGAGCACATTGCACATTAGTTTTTGTGTCAATTTGCCGTAAATAATTTATCTAACATGTCAATTGGAAATTATTGATGCTGCCAACTAAGCAAATTTCTATTGTTGTTGTCCGTCTTTGTTGCTGTTATTTGACGTGCCGACAGCTGCACAGCTTTTGCGCCCGCACGCATGCACATATATATTTTTAGTATAGAATTGTTTGCATTTCCTGGACTGTTTTTTGTAAAAAGAGTTGTTGTTGTTGTTGTTGTTGCTTTTGTTGTTGCTGTTGTTGTCCTATTATGTTCACGCTCACATGCGTAGTGTAAACAGTTTGATTAACAAGCACTCTCATGGCATTTATTGTTTGTTGTATGGGCTAATGCGTGCATTGAATTTCATGCTATACAATTGTTGTTGTTGTTGTTATTATTATTGTTTTTGTAGTGATTTTTCACTTTTATTATAGTTATTTGCTACATTTTCATATATGTACATATATACTTTTTAAAGCATTTCACATTATGCCCAGCGTAGGCATTTTCTCTCGTGTAAGTGTTGCATATCCACAGGCGTTTTGTGCATTTTAGTTGCAATAATTACGCTAATATTGCGTGTTTAAGTGAAATTTTGCATGCTGGCGTAAGCTGCAAGTATGCTGTATTGACAAGTGTTATTTTGAGTTGCAAATTTGTTGTTGTTAAGTTTTAAAAAAATGTAGAAAAAAAGTTTGTAGGCACACTGCTGAGATTTTTTACAATTTTCATAGAAAAAAATTTCAAATGGCATTTTGAAAATTGTAAAAAATTGAAAAATTGAAAACTTGTCATATAATGGTTTGAAAAATAACAAAAATGCCACATATATGTAAATACAATATATTTTCATGTAAACCCCTATATCATATACTCGTATAAGCCTCCTTCCGGAACATTTTGTATAGACTCATGAGCAAACAATCTGTTGCACTCCTGAACTTTGAACATAACCTCATATCTGCAGTAATTCTAATTTAATTTTATTTTATTTTAGCTTAGATTACATTATATTGGCTGGATTTTAAGCCTTGCATTGAGTGGCGAGTCTGGTGTAGTGGCAGATGGAGACGGAATTTAATTCTAGCTGAAGTAGTCGTCGTGTAGGACATCAACGCGTTTTGGGATAATCAGAGCTCAGATAACCATTTTTTCCACTTCCACTACTCCTTTGAGTTGCGAGAGTCCTGAATGTCTAAAACGAGTTCGAGATAGGGAAACAGAAGTAGAGGAGATCGACGTTTCAACACGTCTCATACATGCCATCCTCCCGGCATTTCTTACATGTATCCGTATCTTCGCTACTAAAGTCTATTTCGCTCGCGTGTGTTGCCAGTGCAGTTGTGAGCTGTCATGAAGACATCAATAACCGTCTTACAGTCCTTGCTTGAAGTGGAGGGCATACGATACGCATTGCTGAGGATATTCGTGTTAGTGTAAGTGATTATAAGTCCGTCCAGTTCATAGTGTGTGACTCGCATTGAATTTATTTCTGATTAAATTTGAAAATCACTAGCTCCCTGTACAAGTCCCAGTTGGTATTCTTAAGATTTTTGAAAGTTTCATATTTTTGGAAGGCTGACTCACCTCTTTCGTTGGTAATTCCACCTCCCCATTCAGTGTGTTGTGGTGTATGATCAGTGGCCGCTTCACTTTCTCAACCGCATTTTCCAATCTTCGGAGTTCAACTGTTGGTGCTCCATTATTTGAAGGCATTTAACGGAATACAAGGACTATTAGCTCATCTGTACCACTGTCGGGTCATCTGAAAATAATTTAAGGTCAATATGTATACTTACTTACCTTATGAGTGTAACAACTCGGTATGTGTAGGTAGTAGGTAGTGACTTCCAGGTTTCTAGGCTAGGTATTTTACCTTAGGGCGTTTCACATGCATGAAACCAAGATTGTGTGCTACTACACATTCTGCCGTGTCTCTAGTTAGAATTACTCTCTCCATTGCTCTCTCTCTCTCTCTCTCTCTCTCACTCTCACACAGAGGTTACGTGCTGTACTATTTTCCTTGCATAAACTGCATTTTTTGTCCCCAACAAAACCTTGTTTAAAGGTATGTGACCCCAACAGGCATTGTTCTGTTAACAGTCCTACCAGCAGCCTGGAGTCTGACCTCGTTGTCGCTGGTAGAAATCAAGCCTAAGCCTTGCATTCTGTTTTTTGGGTATAATTTTCGCTATGTTATAACCTATTGTTCACTATCAAAGCCAAAGGTACTCTCTCTTTAGCCAGTTCGTCGTCTATCTCAAAGAAGACACCTAACCTTGTGGTGTGCCTCTATGTACATCTCGAGTTAACACCTTTAGTTACCATTGGGTATGAAATTTCTTGCAAATAAGGAAGGCGTTTATCCAGATTCGAAGGGTAGAATTGATCTCTTTCGATTCTAACACGTCTATTAACGGAATGCTTAAAGACATTGTACAATGCTCCGGATATATGACGAAGAATTTCTACGACATATTCCACGTTTTTGAATGTCAATTCTAACTAACTCACTAATCTACACAAATGTGCTGTACTTCCGAGGGTAGACTCCCATCCAGAATTGTTGTCAAATCGATTGGGCGGTAGTTCTTCAGAGAGCCATATGTATGGTCTGCCTTGGATAGGAATAAAACGATTGCTTTTCGTCATGGGGTAGGAATATAATTTTCATTTAAACCAGCATCAGATAGTTTCGCTTCTGGCGGCGCCCATTCTAGGGTGCAAGTTGACAAGTGAGCGTTAATACGCATTTTCAGCATTTTTTTTGCATTATTGGCCCATAGACAGTGCTCCGATTTAATGAGTACTTGAACTGTGGTTACCTTGGACATCCTTAGTCTTGCAGACTCCTGTCGAGTTTGCTATGTCACTGTAGATATTCTGCTTCTTTTGGCTTGACTTATAGCTGTACGTTACACCGCTATCCTTATTGTCTTGGAGCACTCTTTCACTTGGCTTCTAAAAAACCCCACCAGAATGGTGATTACAATAGCCAAGTGGTTAACAGTGCTATTACCAACAAAATTATAGAAAACTAAATTTTCTAGTTGCGGTCGTCCTTCGGCAGGGAACGACAAGCCCTCCGAGTGTATTTCTGTTGTGAAAAAGAGCTCATCACAAATATATAAAAATCCATGGAGCGTTCGGAGGTGGCTTAGAATAAATGTAGGTCCCTCCATTTGTTAGGAAAACATTAAGAGGCACAACACAAATGGCAGGAAGAGTTCGACCGATTTTTTATTTATTTTTTTTATTTTTTATTTTTATTTTTTTTTATTTTTTCATCTTATCTCATTTTTATTTAATTTCAATTTATTTTATTTTAACTTATTTAACTTTACTTTATTTATCTCAATTTAATTTAATTTAATTTTATTATATTTTATTTTATTTTATTTTATTTTTTATTTATTTCTAATTAATTTAATTGGTTTTAATTTTTTTATCTAATTTAATTTCATTTAATTTTTTATATAATTTTATTTTATTTTATTTTATCTTTTTTTATTATATTTTATTCATTTTTTAATTTCTTTCTATTTTATTTTATTTTTGAAATTATTTAATTTTTTTTAATTTTTTTTTAATTATATTTTATTTTATTTTAATTTAATTTCCTTTTATTTTATATGATTTTATTTTATTTTATTTTACTTTATTTTATTAATTTTATTTTAATTTATTCTCATTTTATTTTATTTTGTTTTATTTTTTATTTTTTTTATTTCTATTTTATTTTATTTTATTTTAATTTAATTTTATTGTATTTTTATTTAATTTAATTTAATTTAATTTAGTTTTATTTTATTTTATTTTATTTTTAATTATATTTTATTTATTTTTTTTAAATTTCTTTCTATTTTATTTTATTTTATTTTGTTTTAATTTTTTATATATTTTTTATATTTTATTTTTTTAAATTTATTTTCCTTTTATTTTACTTTACCTTATTTTATTTTTATTTTGTTTTTATTTATTTTAATTTATTTACATTTTATTTTATTTTATTTTTATTTTTATTTAATTGTATTTTTTAATATAATTAACTTTAATTTTATTTTATTTTATTTTAAATTTTTATTTTATTTTATTCTATTTTATTATTATTTTTTTATTTTTATTTTTTTTTTAAATTTATTTGGTTTTTTTTTAATATTTTTTCTTACATTATTTTTATTTATTTTTAATTTTTTATTTTTTATTTTTCACTTTATTTAATTCTATTGATTTTAATTGCATTTTAAATTTAATAATGACCATAAATACGTAGTTAAAAGCCTCTTCTATATGCGCGTATGTATATTGGTGTGTATGTGTGTGTATTATATTTTCCTCTTATTAAATAAAATTCCGCTGCCTGTAATTGATTCCATTGATTTTCGTACAACGAAATGGGATTAAAACACCTAACAAAAGCGTAAAAATCGTAAAGCCAAAGCCATGAGACCATGAAACAGCCGAAGCACCACCACCACCCGCGCTGTAAGAACAACACAAACAACACAAACAACAACAACAACAATGTGCGCTACATTACCATCAACAATCATAGATAGCGGCTGGCGGACCAATTTAACCAAAAATTAAAAAGGAAGCAGAAAAACAGCGAAAGTTGAAAAGAAGAAGAAAATGCAGAAGAAGAAGAAGCAGAAAAGAAATTAAATGAAATTATATGTGCGTGTCAGCAACACCGAAAAAAAGGAAGCGACTTATGAAAATCGCATCAACCACTTTTGCGTTTGCTACCAGCGCAAAAAGAGTCCTGCCATCCCTTCGACGGCTCGTCGCAACGCACACACAACAGCGTGTTCGTGTGTGGGGTGGAGATTGGCAACAACCCCTCCTGCTGCTGTTCTTACAACACTCTGTTCCTTCTGGCTGGTTGATTTTCTTCATACGCATTTCTTAGTGTTTTTTTTTTTTTGGCTCTTCCCTGCTCTTCGCTGTGCTTCCCTGTGCTTCCCTGTGCTTCCCTGTGCTTCCCTGTGCTTCCCTGTGCTTCCCTACTTCCCTGCTGCTCTCATCCTTTTCTACACGGTCCTTACTTTCTCTTCCTTTCGAGTTTCTGCAACAAACTTGCGCTCATTGATTGCTGGCAATAAAGGCAACAATGCTTTTTACGCGGAAATCTTAAAGTACAAATAACAATTACAACAACAACAACAACAACCATTGAAAATACTAAAGTATCGCGTGCGTTACGCGGAAAAAAGCGTCTTCTTCACGCAAATGGCGAAAAAAAAACTCGTAAGAAATTCAAACTCACGGCCGCTGCGGTGGAGTTTTTCTTCTCTTTCATACTCACTTCTTCCACTTTCCTTCTTTTTTCTTTGAGTTTTCTTTCATTTTCTTCAATTTGATTTCCTTTTTTCTCTCCCTTTTTATTTCCTTTTCGACTTCCAAACAACTTTTGAGTGTCGAAAAGTTTTCGATTTTTCCTTTGTAGCCGCGCAAAGTTTGCTTTGTAATGTCAGCTGAAGTACCTGTCAGTGGCAAACTAGCGCGTAGTCTCTTTGAAGAACGCCAGAACGCTTGCTGAGTTGAGACAGATGGAAGTAGGAATGGTTTGCCGAAGTAGAGCCAAAGAAATGGAAAGTCAAATGAGCAAAAAAAGCTAAGAAATAAGCGAAAATTGTTAACCTTCCAATACACCCCGAGCTCCAGAGATCCTCGCTGGTCTAATATCGTTTATATAGATATCAAAAAGTCCATAGAACTTAGCGAAAATGGGGGGTTATCTAAATCAGAGTGAGCGGAAGTCGAAGGAACTGAAGGAATTGATCAACCAATGAGCTTTTATCTGCCTTCCGAGAAAGTTGCCGGGCATATCTAAGTCCCACAGGTTATACGTTGGATTTTTGGCAGAAAAATTATATACCCATCCCGCCATCATGGTAGTCATGCTCAGTTTGTGAGCTTTTTGTTTGTGAAAGTTAATCATCGTGCTCGAAAGCTCTTTTCGGTATGGTTTCCAGATACTCTTCCACTTACTGTTACTCCACTTTCATATATTATGGATTCTTTCTATGTCCCTACTCGCGATAAGCTATAAGAGCTCAAGTTTCGGCGCAGATCTACCAACTATTGGTATCACGCACTCTTCAAGCTCTTAAAACTGTTTCAGATGGAAGAGACTTCGTTCATTTTAGAGCCTCTGGAATCATATTTGATCTTTAGGAGGAACCAGTGCTTCAAGTTCATTTAGAGTCGTTCCCAAGATTTCATATCGCCAAACATAGTCCTGGCAGGTATACCCTCGTGGTCTTCAGGTTATAATCACTATCCGTACACCGCACTTCGGGTCTCTTTTAAAGGTAACGAAGTACGAACTAGAGTACTCAGAGTATATGTTGGCGCCTTTGCACGAGGTGTAGTAAGAAATTTGCATCACTTTGATACTCTAAATCTGGCACCTGAGGAAAACTAGTACTCCAGGTTACCCTGTACCTGATCAATGAGTTCTTTTTCTCCAGAAACCATTCTGACGAGGAGTATCTTACTTAGTTTCTGAGGTACACTCATGGTTACTCACCCGTCTTCGGTTCTACGTAACATCGACTCATGGTGAGAACCAGCAATCTTTCCCTAGCAGAAAGTAAACACTATGCACCACCGATCCTACGTTTCTAGCTACACAACCGCAGTCAACTTTTCTTTCAGCATCTATCTATCTAGAAGCCGGGTAGGAAGACATACTTTCTGACTACGTACTGCTGACAGGTCTTGAGTGTTTGTCAAGTCAAGTCCTCTGCACTTTCTTCCAATGAAAGCTGCTGTCGGATTCCGGTCATCACCACTTTTGCAGGCGAAGAAAACGAGCTATCACGTGAAACTCGAGTAATCCGGATACAACTGTGGTCCGCATATTGCAGTAAACTTAATTCCTACTTAAGCAGACTCGACCTCGATATACCCAACGTACGTCTTTCATGTAATAAGTCCACGCACAACACTAACCACTCTGTTAATATGCCTGCTGCAAACACCTCATCTAGCGCACTTTTACCTTTGAGCCAAAACCGTCGAAATAGCTCGTTTCTTGAGACTGCCGTTAGGTAACTTCGACTGACTTTGACTGCCGTTATGAAAAGTCCAGCGCTTTCGACTTCTCTAAAACATCCACCTGTCGATCGGAGAAGCCTACTCCCATAGAAGTTCTATTATATTACCTCTAAGCTCTTATTTAGCTGTGCTCGCCTCGTTTAAAGGAGTTGGTCATAGAAAGACGGGTCGTTCGACGAGATTTTCACATATTTTTCAGTGGAGGTTGGACTTATATGTTAGAACTCTCAAGTTCACACTGCGAGTACTCGGTCTTCAAGCTAAAAAAGAGGCCTGTTACACAAAGTTCGACTGCTAGTAAGACTACAAGCTCTATTCGAGCCGAGTAAAGGTATTTATTTCATTTCCAAAATAATTGAAATGAATTTAAATTACACTTCAATTCGGCTGACGGCTCCCTCCATCTCAACTCATCTCATCTCATCTTCCAATCCACTTCATTTCGCTTGTTTTGTTTTGCTTATATCCACTTTTCTTACTGAAAATTATATATTCAATGTTCTTTAAGTGCTTGTAGAAGAATGATGGAGATGCTACGCATTCAAGTGGGTGTTCAAGATGAGTGAAGGTGGGCAACATGGATGAGCAAAAGAAATGAAATGAAAAGCAAAAGAAATTGAGCTTGAGATGGGCGAAATGCTGATGTGAGATTGAAAGCGCCGAAAGTGGAGTGGAAGCGACGCGAAGATGAAGCTGAATAAATGTTTACGATAGCGCTTGCACGGAGTGTGAGTACAGATGTTGCTGGAGATGGAGTGAGCTTTGACGGGAGGTTTATAAAATCGACGCTGGGTTAGCAAAAAACTGGGTTGTGGAGAGGAGAGAGGAAACGTTTGGCGCTTGCGAAACGAAGGTTTTTCTACGCACCAAAAGCAAGCTCGCTGCGTATTCTCAGGGCTTCGAATATTTTCCGCCACCCATGCAGTCAAACTCCATTTTACTTAAAGCTCGTGCCATAAATGTATGAATTTTAACAACCTCGCTACAAGAAAATGTCTTTCCCTGCCTACCCAATGCCACAAAACTCAACTGAGTTAAGCCAAATCCGCAATTTCTTAAATACATGCAGCAGCTAAAGAATACTTTGAATGAGAAATAAAAGCAAACATTTTATTACAAGATGCAGCATTGGCGGTAACCTGTGCGGGTCGACCAAGCGTACACATACCAGAAAGAAACCGACCTCGCTGTGCATGGAAAGGCGGCGCTCGGTGCAGGGAGTTGCAGAAAATCGAAAGAAATTAAATTCAATTCAATATTGGAAGTGCGTTGAGGTCGAAAAGAATGAGATACACGCACGCAAATGCTACACACAGCAGTGGATGACTCAGTCAGGCGCGGTGGTGCGGAGCCCATCATGCACGGGAGCAGGGCGGTGGGTTGATTTAGGCTTGATTGCTGTTGGCGCAGGGGGAGACTATCATTTGACGATAAGTGGAAAAGCTGTAAAGTTGTCTATTATTATTATTATAACGCGTCAAATGTTAACCACCCCCAAGGGGTGACGGCGCTCGCACTCGCGAGAGTAGCAAACAATATGGAAGCGAAAAACCAGCGTCTACACAGTGCGTGGAAGTGGGAATCAGAATCAGTTAACAGCCTTTACCGCGTACAATAGTTAATACCGTTAACAACAACGGGTATGCGGTAAGACCCGTTTAAGCATACGCACGTCGTCGGTACGACGTTAGAAACAAGCGCTCGCTTTAAAAATCAAGGAACGGCTATTGAAGTATGCTTTCAAAATACAACAACAACTCAAATTACAACAAAAACAAGTTAAAATTTTTGGAAAATGTTGAGAAGCAGCCCACAGAGTACCACATACAGCGCACATAAATGTTGGCAATGAAAGAAAAGAATATATAAAATTCAAAAACCAACAACAGCAACAACAGCAACAACACAGCTAAGCGAACGTACGCCAAGCTCAACGATGACGTCTTCATTTCCCAAATGAAATCAATTTCAACAATGTCAATTGCCATGCTTTCCTTGTGCCCATTTCTTTTTCGCTAAAATCACATAAACTCACAGCCATACACTTGCAGACTCACGGCTGCCGTTCAACGACCGACCGAGCTCGCATGCCGAGCTTTCGCCAGCATTATGCTTCATTGATTTGCCGACGCCATCAGCTCGTTGGCTCGCTGCCGCACTGCCTGTTCGGTCCATCTATTTCACAAATGAAAAAATCGATTACCAATTCGGGGGTTGGCGCTGCGCCCTGTTTGCACGAGTCGCGTTGTTTGTTGAAGAAATTCAGCCGAATTGATGGCATTGGCATGCCGAAATTACACTTACGAGATTACTTTTCTTCTAAATATGGGCTCAGTTGGTTGGCACACAAAAAAAAAAAAAAAATACGACAAAGAATGTCCAACGCTCCTTTCCATACTGACCATTCGGGCTCATTGCAGCTCTTTTGGAGCTCTTAATGTTAATTATCAACTAATTACTTACTTTCTTTAACTGTACTATTGACTGCCGTCCGCCGTCTACCGCACTTGCCTTCGAAGACATGTGTAGTTTTTCAGCCGAGCGTCACTTTCTTCTCATGCTCTGCGCGAAAAGTGCTTCTTGGAATGGCGGACGTACGAAATTCTTGGAATTTTTGTATATATTAAAGCTCGGGGTTACGGTTTGAGCATGTTTTTTTACTACTCTTTAGCGGCTTACCAATGTAGTAATCTACCAGCAAGCTCGACGTGTGAATTTGAGCACATTTTGCGGGCGCTCTGGCTTAGGTAGAATTACATTTGGAGGTCCGACGGAACGATAAGCTCTGATAAGTCCGAATTTGGTTAGCAACGGAAGGTTCTTCTGTTCGAAAATAAGAATCTCGTCAAAAGAGAACTTCAATTCGGATGATTCCGTTCAACTAAGATTAGATTGAAAGTAATAGGAGAGCTTTCGTGACTGAGCAAACGTCCAAGTATGGGCGATTTCGATAACGAAGTGTTTGACAGGGAAAGATTTCCACTAAAAGCTCTCAAATCAGTCTAACCAGAAGTTCTAAGTTCTAAGTAAGAGAGTTTCCGGGGTTGAGTAAATCTCCAACTATGTATTCTGCAAACTCTGAAGTTGCTTCAGAGCTTTCCATAGCTTAGCAAACCTCCTAATGCGGAAGCTTAGGGGAAAGGAAATCTTTTAAACTCCCTTTATTAGCTCAATCCATCCCTATCTTAATTGAGCCCTACTTCACTCCCGACTGCCTCGCTTTGGAGAATTCCTAAAATAATGGAGCAGAATGAAACTCGCTTCTTTCTTAGCTTTAGAGACCCATATAGCTCAGATCCTACCTAGAACACATTCAGTGGACGAGCTCAAGTCATTCTATTTATTATCCCTATCCCACTCCCTTCCTACTTCAGTTGAGCTCCACTTTCATCCCGAACTTTTAAATAAAGAGAGAAGCCTACTTTATAGGGTTGGACCGAGTAGATGAGTCTGGATGAACTTCATCTTTACCTATAACGTAAGAAAGGACTATTCATATGAATTTTGGAAGATCCTATTCACACCGAACTCTCAATAGAGGCAATTATCATACTCTGCTTCCCTCTCTAGCGCCGGTAGCAACCAGTGAGTGACCTCGCTGAGCCCAACGCTCTACCCAAAGTTCTAATGAAGTGAAGAACCAATCTTAGTCGAGAAATGCAATCTTTGACCAAACCAATGATGCATGGCTCTCTCCTCCACGCGAAAATCTGAACCCTTGAGCGACTCTCCACACCAAACCTTCTAAGCTTTTGTCGAAACGCCTTCAAAACATGAAGAATTCACAGTCCATTGTCTACCAAACCCCCTTAAATGCCTATGCAATCTCGCGCTCATTGTCGCTCAATACCCACTTGACAATGAATGAATGAATGAATGAAGGACGTAAGGAAGACAAGGAAAACCGACAGAGTTATTTACTAAGTAATGGCGCGTCAACAGAAGGAAAGAAAAGCTCAAGAAGCAATAAAAACAGAAGAAGAAAAAAGAAGAAGAAGAAGAAGAAAAGCGTCGAGTACGCAAAAGTGAGATGAATAAAAGGCGAACTTCAGCAGAATAATGACCCAAAGGCAACGATGCATCTAAATGACACCGACAATAACAGCTAAATAACAACAACAACACCAACAATGAGTTTAACAAAAAGCAACAAAGCAAACAAAGTCAAATCGACCATTTGGTGTGTGGACCAAGCGCTAAGTAGACTGAGGTGTAGCGCAGTTGGACTGGGCTGAGTTGAGCTGAATTCTGTTGTGAAATCTACAGAACTCTAGGTCAGTTGGGTGGCTGGTCGGTCGCCTGGTTGCTCTCGTTGCCCTAAGTTGAATGGACACCACCTTGGTGGGTTGGAGGAGGATCGTCGTCTCGGTGGCTTCACTAGCTGTTGGTTGTTCGCTCATCATTTGCTTGGACGACGCGGCAGTTATGCAAGTGCCGGATGCGGATATGATGCGGTGGCCATCATTCATCATCGCCGCCAAGTAAACAATAGCAACAAACAACCTAGAGCACATAGAGCCATAAGACAAATCGAGTGTGCTGTAATGTCAGTTGGTAGGTAGGTGAGGTCCGTAGCAGACGCTAGATGGTAGGTGGTTGGTGGTGGTGGTGGTGGTGATGCTGGTGTCCGCTCATTCACTCGTCGCAGACTCGTTTCGAGACGTGATTTCTTTGTATGCGTGTGTGTGTGCTTGTATGCTTGTATTTGTGTTTGGCACCAACGGCGAGGTGGCTGAATTGGCGCGACTGGTGAAAAACACTTTCCGTTGCCAATGAAAGGAACGCGTTCGCTCCTCGCGCGGCTCTTCACAAGCAATTAAGCACACAAAAGTCCTGCCATGTCGGACGATGGCTCTGGCGTTGCGTCGGCTGTCGGCTGCTGCAGTGCTGTGGGCTAAAGCGTCGGACGCGAGCAGCAATAATGGCAACAAGGAATGATAAGTAACAACTACAACAATGACTTTGGGTGTAGAACAAAAGACCATCCATAAAGCGTAATACAAACGGACATGTGGACAAACGAACAAACGGACGGTCGGTCGCTGTGAGAGACCGGGAGGCCAACCGTCGCACAAATTGACGTCAAGTCTACGTTCAGCCGAGAGAGAGAGAGAGTCTGCTAGCGGGTTGTGTGTGAGAGTTTGATTGCTAGTGTGGATGACTGATGAAAAACAAAAGACCAAAGAAAATTCAGCTTACAACCTCCAGCGGCTGTGTGCAGTGCAGAATGTTGCCCAGTACATTGGTCAAAATCCAAGCAAATATGAGCTGATGAAGTGGACGTACATAAGTACTTGTGTGTACTTGTGAGGGTTGTAACGGTTTAGCGATTTCGGCACCGAGAAGTCGGTGCACATCTTCGAATCCGGTTTAGTCTATGGTGAAATGAATCTGAGAGACTTGACGCCAACACCCTGGCAGACCTCGGTGCCAGTAAATTCACAATCTCCAGCGACTTGACAGTTAGGTGGTCTTTAGAAGGTGCGAAGATCTGATAGATTTTAAGCACTGGAGTCTGACTTTGTTGGATGGTTTCGCCAAGGACTTTGCTTTAACTGCTCTATACCATGCCTGCTGACCGTGACGTGGTTGACATTGTCCTCGGAGCCATTAAATTAGATTCTGTGACTCAGCCAGTGACCCAACAAGAGAAATGGAGAGCCACACATATGGCAGGGGAGCAGAAAATTAGTATGATGCACATTAAGTCGGTCCCGAAAAGTATCTTTCCTCCGAACTCCGAGTCCAACGCTGTTGAAGAAAGCTTTAAACTTGGCTCTGTCTCAAGGCTCGGTGCTGAGTTTCTCAACTCTGTGATATCTAACAAGCAAATGACTGGGGCTGGTTTCCACCACACAATGCGAGAAAAATGATTTCTGGTTTCGCAGGCTGTAAGTAATACCTATAGGTTTGAGGGCAGGGCTCGGGCTGCTTGCTTCAGACCCTGAACATAGTTCAAGCCTCGTTAGATTGAAAGTTCCATTATAATCAGCACTCTCGACGTCACCAATGCCTCTGCCTGATTTGAAATCTCTCAGACATTACTCAGACGGCTTGGAACAGCTTCCTACTGCTTGGTATAGGGATTTTAATATGGTTCGGTTCGAGTGGGTCGGTTCTTTCAATCAGTTTAATCCAGTTAATTTTACTCCTCGGACTCCGTAGTTGGCCCCGAATAGTCGACAGTTTGCCCTGCTCAGCTTCTCGGCAGACTGCAACAGAATTCTTTAGCCTTAGCACAAGGTTCCATCCAGATGGGTCTGAACTTTAAAGCGGTTTCATTCAATTATTCTTACTCTTTGGTCTCCGCAACCAACTATGGCTCCGAACAATAGAAAGCTACCGAATTATCGGATATCGGCTCCAGACCTAGGACTAAAAGCTGGATTTTACTTCGCCTCAGCTCAGGATACGGTTCGAGTAGATCGGATCCTTCAACGGGATTAATCCAAACTATTTCGCTCCTCACATAGCGCAACCGACTCTGGCTCCGAACAATAGTAAGCTGCCGAATTATCGGAAGTCGGTTCCAGAACTAGTTTCATTGATCCTTACTGCGTAGCATCTCGGAGGGTTAAAGCTCCTTCGCCGTTGGATCGTAGCTTTCAACTAGTTTCATCCAACTCATCTTAATCTTCGGACTCCACAACCAACTATTGTTACGAGCAATCTACTGGGACTCCACAACCAACTCTGGCTCCGAGCAATCGAGCAATGATTTCCAATTAAAAAAGCTCCGGCTCCATTACAAATTCCATTGATTTCTTCAACGTAGTGGCTTGGAAGCTGGACCTAGTTTTCTCTTGCTTCGACACACGACTCGCCGCCGGTGGATCAGAACTTCCGTTTTCGTTCACACCTCGGACGCTGGAGGGTCCGCTCCGTAGCATCTCTGGCGCAATTAATACATGGAGTTTAAGGTGAGAGGTGTGGGTTTTGTGGCTGGTAATTTTGCTATTTCTCCAACTTTTGTTGTTGTTGTTGTTGTTGTTATTGTTGTTACAGATATATACACATATACAGTCGGTTAAATGATTTGTGAAAATCGTTGAAGAAACAAAGAAGGCATATTTGTTGTCCCCACCAAACACACTCACACACATACACACATACACCTATCGCTGGCATTTATGTAGATGATGTCTGCTAGTGAACTCTGGCTGCTCTTGGACGAGGCACTTGTTTGCCTAGAAAAAATAGAAAAAGAAGAAGAAGAAGAGGAAGAGGTGCAACCACTCTTATGGTCTGTCTTCATTCCTGGAAAAACTTCACAACAAGCCAAGCTGGTATGGTATTCATGAATAAATTATTTTGGGGTTGGGCTTGACTTGGTAGAAGATGCCAGCATGTGCAGAGATTCTACTCATTTTTTTTAGCAAAAAAAGCGTACAATATGGCCGCTGCTGAGGTACATGGCTTGCTAGAGAGTTGTGTTGCGTACGCTTGTTGGCCAAGGTTATGTTGCCATTTTGGAAAATTTTAACAAGAAAAATGTAGTTTACACCAAAATAGCAGAAAATTAGAGCAGAAGAAGCTGAAAATGGATGGCTGAAAAGGCTAACAGTGGAGCCAGGTGACTGCAGTCGATTGCATTCCTTTTATTCTTCATATCCATAACCGTAAACATCGCAAGAATTTTGGAATCTCATAAAGGTTAGGTTTAACATTTGTTTTCGGAGCACTTTTTTTTTAAATATTTCAGCCCTTAAATTCGAAGAATTTTTTTTTGGATTTCAATTTAGTTTAACGGCAAAGTTCATAGATAATTATTCGCGAAAATGTTCGAATTTCGAATTTTCGAGTTTTCGAGTTTTCGAACTTTTGAATTTTCACATTTTCGTATTTTCGAGTATTCGAATTTTCGAACTTTGAGTTTTCGAACTTTCGAATTCTCGAAATTTCGAATTTTTGAACTTTCCAGTATTTCTAAATTCGAGTTGAACTAAAATTATTGTTAGTTAGTTTTTTCGTACAAAAAGCTCAAATTTTCATAATAATCAGTTTGACAAGCTTAAGATATTTGTAGGAATTTTTCAAAACTTTTAACTGACAATATAAGTATTATCATTGAAGAAAACTATTTAAAATAAATTGCTGAAAAACTAAAGAAAAATAAAATTTTCGAAATTTTCGGAGTAGCAATTTTTAGCAATCACACAATAATTTCGATACAGAAAACTTTTATTTAGCTTAAAAATTAGTATTTACTGCTGAAAAATTGAAAAAAAGGTGTTATAAAATTTCGAAGTAACATATTTTGCCAACAAAATATAAATATTTATGCATTAAATAAATTTAACTTAAAATAACAGCTTTTATTGATTGGAAAACCGAAAAAAAATTGATGTTCGAAAATTTCGGATTAACATTTTTGGCAACCGATTATGGATTTTGATGCTCAAAACTCCGCCTGACTTAAAATACTTCCGCTAAAGGATGGAAAACTAAAATTGGGGATGTACGAAATTTTCGGAATTGCATTTTATTTAGCTTCAAATGCTAACTTAAATTGCTACAAAAAAAAAACTGGTAAAAAAGTGATTTTCGAAATTTTCGGAGTAGCATATCTATGCCAGGCGAATAAGAATTTTGACACTGAAAATTCAACTTGACTTGCTGCTTGCTTTAAACTATGGAAAACCAAAATTAGTGATGTTCGAAATTTTCGGAGTTGCATTTTTGGCAATAAAAATATTATTTTCATGCGACAAAGTACATTTAGCTACAAATGTTGACTTATAGTGATAGAAAATTTGATGTTCGAAAATTTCGAAGTAAATTTTTTTCTAAAAAAGATTTAATTTAAGCAACAACAAGCTTATTTGAATATAATTTTTTAAAAAAAGTGTGAAAATATTATTTTCGAATTTTTCGAAGTTGTGCAATTTTGATTTTCTGCCAAAAATTAGCGCTGGAATCGCGTCAGCATTAAAATGCCGTACAGAATTATATATTTTCACATACCCTTCAACACTGTTTGAGGCATTTCAGAACACCTTTTATTAGCGTACATTCACACCTGAGTAGCTGGTGCAGAAAGCCTGCTCTTAGCTAGTGCCTTATGTCCTTTGGAATGTATCTCCACTGGTGTCTTCTTCTTCTTCCTCTCACATTGGAATGATGCTTGGTGACGCGCGCTGGCTGCTGAACTGAAACTATTTAGAAATCGTACGTCTCGAACACATTCTAACGAAGTGAAAAATAGCATTAAAATGGTAGCGGCAACTTGGGATTAATTAAAAAAAAATTCTACATTACAAGTGCCTATACATATACATATATATACAAATAAAAGATTTAAAAAAGAAAATGTCTACTGCGCTCTGTATAATGCGAACGCCAAATTTGGTTATAATGCAACAACAATGTCTTGGAAAAGAGTAGTATTTGCAAAATGTATGCGACAAATGCTTGACATTTTCTATTTGAAAAAAAATAAAAATAAAAAAAAAACGCAAGAGACATTACTATGTGCTTATAAGTGCATATACAAGTACATATATGTATAGAAAATGTGCTGGTATGCCTAAGTAGCAGCTATAGGGCCGTCGCGGAATTTTAAGGTGTGTAGAAATGTACGAAAGGTGAGTTTGTGTAGGTGTGAGTATGATTACGTGTGTGTGCATGTCAGTGTGTGTCTCCACTGCATATGGCTGTCGGAGGTGCCAAACACTACAGTCCAAATGCCTCCTCCTCACATGGCTCTTGCTATACATGTAGGTATTTTTTATTTATTTTCATACACATATATATGTACATATATATATATATATATATATGTATATATATATATAAACTCCTACATACATATATACACCAACCGATTGGCTGAGGAGCACCAATCTGCGTTGCGCCAAAGACCAAAAAACCCACACACCGAGTTGAATTTATAAGGAAAATATGTACTTATAAATATGTACATATGTTTATACAGCACATATCTATATATATATATATATATGTATGCGCATACATATGCATATGTATGTATGCGAAATTCATATAACATTTCTATGCTGCTTTCCGCATGTGCTCGACCAAGTCCAATGTCTTTCCACTCATATGTATGTATATGTATGTGTGTGTGTGTGTGCACTCTTCTTGTTGCAACATTTATTTCTACATACATACATACATACATATGTTTGTTTATGCTTCTGCTTTTGCCGAAGAGACAAATATAGCGAAAAGGAGTGGCTTAAAGTCAACAAAATTCACACCACTTGCAACACTTCAGCTTTTTTTGTATGTATGTATGTATGTATGCATGTGGCGAAAACAGCAACAAATAACATGCAATGACAAAGCTCTATGCAAGTGTTACAATAATAACAACAATAAGAATAGAGTACTTTTGCACACCGACACACCGCCACACCGTCGAGGTGTTTTAGGGGAGCTGAGTGCAGCTGAGTGACTCTTTATGGCGCGTTCGTTCGTTGTTGAGTTTGGTGGCAGCAATGGCTGGCTGATTCGTTGCTGGTTTGTTGGTGTGGCAGCACTTGTAGGGAACAGGGAGTCCAGGATGGCTGCGAGAAAAAGCGAGAACTGGTTTCCCGCATGCAACGGAAGGCAGAAGATTTGCTGGCTGGAAGGAACGCAAAAAAAAACGCAAGAGACATTACTATGTGCTTGGGGGGTGAGCTTGGAGTATATTTGATCGGCTGGGCAGTGTTGTTGTCTACTTATGTGGTGGGGTTTGTCTTGGGTGTGGGATGAATGAGGAAGTTTCTCAGCTAAATATTTTAGACACTATCTACACCAACTAGGCAATGAAAAAAAAATAAAAAATTTAAAAAAAAAATTAATAAAAAATAAATAAATAAAAATTAATAATTCAAAAAAAAAATAAATTAAATAAAAATAATATAAAATAAATTTAAAAAAATACATGACAAAATAAAATAAAATAAAATTAAAATATAAAACAAATAAAAATAAAATGAAAAAAAAATAAAAAAAAAAAAAGTAAATTAATAAAATACAAAAAATAATAAAAATAAAAAAACAAAATAAACAAATAAATATAAAAATTAAATACAACCAAATTAAATTAAAAAATAGAAAATTAATAAAAAATAAAAATTAATAAAATTAAATTAAATTTAATTAAATAACAAAATAAAATAAAATAAAAAATTTCAAATAAATTAAAAAATTAAAATAAAATAAAATAAAATAAAATTATATAAACTAAATTTAAAAAAAGGAATTAAATAACAAAATAAAAAATAATGAAAATTTAAAAAAATTAAGGATGTAAAAAAAATTAACAAAATTAACTAAAATAAAAAAATAAAAATAAAAAAATTAAATGAAATAAAATAAATTAAATTAAAGTGAAATAAAATAAAATAAAATAAAATAAAATAAAAAACAAAGAAATGAAATAAAAATTAAAATAAAATAAAATAAAATAATATAAAATAAAATAAAATATAATACAGTAAAAAAAAAATTAAAAAAATAATATTTTAATAATAATAAAAAAAAAATAAAAAATAAAATAAAATATAATAAAATAATAAAAAATAAAAAATTAAGAAATACATAATACAACTAAAATAAAAACTAAAATAAAATAAAATAAAATTAAATTAAATTAATTAATTAATCAACTCCGAAAATTTTCGGAGTAAATAAAATACAGCATAATTTATTATTCCTCAAAAATAAATGAAAAAATTTACGAAATTTACTTAACGGAGGCAAAAAATGTGGTAAAAATCAACTTCGAAATTTTTCGGAGTAATTAAAATCTGGTATAATTTATTATTCAACATGAATAATATGAAAAATCCAAGAAATTCACTTAACAGAGGTAAAAATTCTGTAAAGCCAACTCCGAAAAATTTCGGAGTAAATTAAATGTGTTACACTTTAACACTCACCAGAAATAAATTCAAAAATATCATGAAATTTAGTTAACTGAGGCGAATCGAATTTTTCTGAGTTTACAAAAGTGTTCTACATTTAATTTATACTGAATTTAATTGGAAAAGAGCATATTTAGAGATTTTTCTCGGAGTTCAAAAAATGGCGCTCAACAAGAGAAGAAATCAGTGCTTATCACATTATTCTAACGCAGGAAAAACTTTCCAAACAAAATTTAATATTTCAATACAACGTTTGATGAACTCTGAATATTTCCGAATTTTTCGGAGCTCGCAAAAGTGTTTCAAATATTTAAATAACTTAATTTCAAGCAGCCAGGTGCACATTTTGAGATTTTTTTCTTCTGGTATTTACAAATTGTGCAACGTTATTAAGTATAAATTTTTCGGAGTATATAAAAATGTGCTAAAACAAAAATCAAATAAAATAAAATGAAATAAAATAAAATAAACAACAACAAAAACATGGTATGCTTAAAAAGTGCAAGAAAAAAACCGCAAGTGGGAGTTGTGTCTCAAAGTAAAGGAAAATGAAAAAACCCAATGCATGCTGAGTGAGACCAGCAGGAAATAGTGGAAAAACTGAAACTGTCAAACTGTCAGCAAAGGCAAGGAAATGATATACAAGAGTTGGAAAAAATCACATAAAGAATAGTTGTAGATGGCATGCATACATTTACATAGATACTGCCATGCATACATATGTACATGAGTGAGAAATTGAAAAGGTTTGGAAAGACATAAGCATAATGAGGCGATGGAAACCTTAAACCATTTTTTTTTCTTTCAAAATGAAAATATTTAAATGTACTTTAGCCGGGAAATTTTATGATTGTTTGTTTTTTAATCTATTTCTGGTGAGTGTCAAATTGTCACACATTTCATTTACTCCGAAATTTTTCGGAGTTCGCTTGACTGCAATTTTCGCCTCTGTTAAGTGCATTTCGAAAATTAATTTAATTTAATTTTGCTGAATAGTAAATTATAACAGAAATTTCGTGAAGTTTTCAATTAATTTTTGTTGAGTGTTAAATTATAACACATTGTATTTACTCCGAAAATTTTTGGAGTTGGCTTTTACCACAATTTTTGCCACCGTTAAGTCAATTTCTTGGATTTTTTATATTAGTTATGCTGAATAATTAATTATACCGGATTTTAATTACTCCGAAAATTTTCGGAGTTGCCTTTACCACAATTTTTTGCCTCCGTTAAGTCAATTTCTTGGATTTTTTCATATCAGTTATGCTCAATAATATTTTATACCAGATTTTAATCACTCCGAAAATTTTCGGAGTTGGCTTTTACCTCAATTTTTGCCTCCGTTAAGTAAATTTCGTAAATTTTTTATACTAGCTTTTGCTGAATAGTATATTATAGCAGATTTTAATTACTCCGAAAATTTTCGGAGTTGGCTTTTAGCACAATTTTCGCATCTTCTAACTAACTGAATTTATAATTTTTTTGCGTGAAAAAGTATTTTTTTCTTGTGTTCTACACAAATATTTTTTTATGAATTTTTTTTTTTTGTATTTATTTCAAATAAAGTTTTGTCTTATTCGCCTTCAAAATTAGCTTTTAAATTTTCTCTCGTTTTATTTCCAGTTAAAATATTTATTATGGCAAATGCTGTATATTTGCTTGAAGAATTTTCGAATTTGTGTCACTTGTAAAATATTAAATTATTTATAAATAACTACATATGTACATATGCGTAACTACATACAAATGTACATCGAAATGTGTTTTAAAGTGAATTTCTCAATAAAATATGTATGTACAAGTATATGAATGGGCGTGTGTGTAGATGTGACATCGAAAATCAAATATCAAAATCAGTAGCGTAAAATAAATAAATGGCTACAAATTAAAGTATATATGTACATACATGCATATGCATACATACATATATTCGTAATCAAATGAAATGAAAGGCATTGAAGTGGAAATGTCAAAGCAAAAGCAAAGTTTTCGGAAGCGTTAGTTGTGAATAGTTACAAATATAGATAGTTAGAGATACAAATCATACATTTATACACACACACACACACCCAAATATACACTGCACACAAATTGTTGGACATATGTACAACAACAACAACAACAGCAATGCATAAATCAATGTAGTATAAAAAGCTCTTATTGCTGCCATTTCGAAAGTGTCTGCTATTGCTAGTTGGCGTCAAGTGGGGTAGTCAATAACATTTTTGGTAAAATGCCAATTCTTTTACTTTTAGTGATGCTTGCGCAGATGTGTTTAAGAGTGAGTTTTTGTTCTTTCCTACATATATAATAGGATTTCATAGCTGAGGTGTCTGTAAAAAAATGTCTGCAGTATAAATTGTTTATGTGAATACAGACTCGAACGCAACTGCTGCATATTAATATTGAATTGCAACATAATTAGAAAAATATAAAAGTCAAAAATTTCTATATTTCGAGCAAAAATTGCAACTCCGAAAATTTCGGAGTTATTTAAGCTTACGTATAAATTAGTATTTATTAAAATAATAAATGAAAATGGCGAAAATTATTTAGCAGATGCGAAAATTGTGATGAAAACCAGTTCCGAAATTTTTCGGAGTAATTAAAATCTGTTATAATACACTATTCAGCAAAATACAGTATAAAAAATCACGAAATTTACTTTACGGAGTTGAAAGTTGTGGTAAAAGTCAACTCCGAAAATTTACGGAGTAAATTAAATCAACTCCGAAAATTTTCGGAGTAATTAAAATCTGGTAGAATTTATTTTCCAGCAAAAATAAATTAAAAAATTTACAGAATTAATTGACAGAAGCAAAATTTTTGGTAAAACCCAACTCCGAAAATTTTCGGAGTAATTAAAATCTGGGCTAATTTATTATTCAGCAAAAATAATATAAAAATTTCAAGAAATTGGCTTAACAGAGGCGAAAATTCTGTGAAAAGCCATTTCCGGAAATTTTCGGAGTAAATGAAATATGTTACAGTTTAACACTCACCAGAAATTAATCCGAAAATGTCAGGAAAATTGGTTAATAGCGGCTAAAAATGTGATGAAAGCCAAGTTCAATTTTTTCAGAGTTTAAAAATGTTCTAAATTTAATTTATACCGAATTTAACTGGAAAAGAGCACATTGGAAATATCAAAAATTTGCGTCACAATCAATAGTAAAGTTTTCGGAGTCAAAAAAAAGGCGCTCATTAGGAGTAGAAAACAGTACTTATCACATTATTTAATCGCAAAAAAAAAATTCCAAGCAAAATTTAGTGTTTCTGTACAACGTTTGACACGTTCCGATTTTTTTCGGAATTTTTCGGAGTTCGTAAAAGTGTTTCAGATATTTTAAAAGTTTAAATTCAAGTAACCAGGTGCATATTTGGAGATTTTTCCCCCTGGTATTTACAAAATATGCATCGTTATTACCTACAAAAATTTCGGAGTACAAAAATGTGTTTATTATTTTTTAGAAAATTTAAGCCTTCATTTAAAGTTTTTGACGAGCTCCGAATTTTTCGGAAATTTTCGGACTTCATCAAAGTATTGCAAATGCTTTTTATTTTTTGATTTCTACTAGTAAAGAACACATTTTCAGATTTTCTGCTTCTGGCAGTTACAAAATATGCATTTGTATTGACTATGAATTTTTCGGAGTACAAGAAAATGTGCTTTCTCGGTGAGAAACAATTTATATATCACATTTTTTAAAGTAGACAATTTTTGTTAGCAAATTTTAGGCTTACTATAAAATTTTTGATCAACTTCGAATTTTCGGAATTTTTCGGAGTTAGCAAAATTGTTTCAAATACTTACAATTTTTAGTTTTAACTAATAAAGAGCACTTTTTGAGACTTCTGCTTCTGGTATTTACAAAATATGCATAGTTATTAGCTATAATTTTTTTCGGAGTTCCAAAAAATGTGTTTTATAGGCGAGAAAAAAATTACTTATCATATTGTTTTACAGCATAAACATTTTTAAGCAAAATTTGAGCTTTCTACAAAATTTTTGGCGTACTCCGAATTTTTCGGAATTTTTTCGGAGTTGGCAAAACTGTTTCAAATACTTAAAATTTTTCATTTCAACTAATTAAAAGCACTTCTTGAGATTTGCTGCTTCTGGTATTTACAAAATATGCATAGTTATTAGCTATACTTTTTTTCGGAGTTCAAAAAAATGTGCTTTCTAGGCGAGAAAAAAGTTCTTACCAAATTATTTTATAGCATAAATTTTTTTTAAACAAAATATAGGGTTTCTATAACGTTTTTGGAGTACTCCGAATTTTTCGGAGTTTTTCGGAGTTCTAAAAATTGGTGCCATTTTTTCAATTTTGTCTTTTTTGTCACTAATTGCATTGAGTAATTGAGTTTTTAACGTATTTTTAGTTATATCGTGCAATATGCATTGTTTTTAAACGCTTAATTTACTGTGTCGGCTGAAACGAGTATAAAGCGTTTCTCTGTTTGTATGCATGGCTTATGTATATTTTGTAATAATAAATAAATCTTTACACTAACCGCAGTGAGAGTCAATTACCATTTTATAACCTTTCACTAAGCTTTTGATGGTATTTTAAGGATTTCTGCGTTTTTTTTTGTGTTTGTGAAATTTACATTCTTCGCCGCTTTTCACGCACGCATACACCCATACACACAAGCACACTCACTTTTAATTGCAGTTGTGTATGTGTGTGGAGAGACTTGAAGGCATAGTCTAGTCGCCTAGTATAAAGCGGCATTCAAGGCATTCAGTGAACTTTTGTTTACATATTTCTATGTATGTATGTGTGGATATGTGAATGTATGTGTGTGTGTAGATGGGTATGTAAAATCTGTAACTTCATATGAAAACATTCAATGATGTGTTGCCACCTGACGCCGCCTAAGTAATACTTGAAAATTTGCAAAATCCTTTCAGCACAAGGAGCGCAGCAGCGCCAGCGTTAGAGCTCGACAGCCAGCCATTTACACTTATTATTTGCCTTTTATTTGCAGATGCATGCGCACAAACATACATACATACATACATACGTATGTACATAGATGGAAAAATGCATATATAAATGTTTATATAAGCATAAGCGAGTCATATTTACATCATATAAATATGTATAGATGCGTATGTATATGTGTGTGTGTGTGCATGAGCTCCTTTATGAGCACCCTCTTGTGCGCGTATGTGTGTGTGCGTGTGTTTATTTAACCCTCTAGGTGCTCATATTTACAAGTGAGTCGCACCATCGCGCCATTAGGAAAGTGCAAAGCACTCGTCATCATCAACAGCAACAACAGCACTCTATTGTATAACGGTATATACTATATACTGCTGTTTTTCAGCATGAAAGTCAGCCTATTAGCGCCGTCGCACGCCGTCTACGTCGAGACTTTATTTACACTTTGCCACACATAATGCAGGCAGGCGTCGTGCGGGCAGTTTGTGTTTTTGTTGTTTGTGTTGTTTTTTTGTAGGTTTTTTTGCATTTATTTCACTCTTTTTTCGGTATTTTTTTTTCGTCCAACTTTTTTTTTTTTTTTTGAATTTCCTCTAACCCAAATGAATGCGAACGACCCTAGACGAGACGTTGTAGAACTTGCCGGCGTTGTTGTTGTTGTTGTTGTGTTGCAAGCGTGGTGCATTTTTGTTGCACAAGAAGCAGTGCAGCAGTAAAAGCAATAAATTCAAATAAATGTCTGCAGCAGCAAAAAAACTCGAACAACAACAGCAACAACAACAACAAGTGTGGTACGAAAATTGCTTGGTTTTAGAGTGAAAATTGGCTGTTGGCTGCACTGCTGTTGTTGTTGTTGTTGTTCTTTTTGGATGGTCGTCGCCTAACACCTAAACTGCTCTGCTCGCCTAACCTGCAGACGCTCCTCCATCATCATTTTTTTTTTGGTTTTTCGCCTACATTCGCAGTTGGGCTTTTTTGCTGCGTGCATTTGTTGCATGCAACGCCATTTTATTGCTGCTGCTGCTGCTGCTGCACATTTTCTGTTATTTTTGTTCTTGTTGTTGTTGTTGTTTTTTTTTCTTCTCCACTACTCGCCGCTGTTTATTTGTACGAAATTATTCGTTGCTCTCGTGTTAGTGTTTACAATCGCACCTCGAGTGTTGACCCGACACGCTGGCAGGCGTTATATATACCATTTAGATTGTATATACATACACCTACACACATATATATATATATGCATATGCATATAAGAGCACCGAAATTTGCTGATGTTTATTTTGATGCCAGTTGATGATTATTATGATAATGTTGCCAGTGTGTGTGTATGTGTGCGTTGATTTAGTAGACAAATTGCGCGTTGGTGCGAAGTGCAAAAATACGCTGAATTTGCTGAATTTGCTGATTTTGCAACGGTAAACATTTAAAAGAAATTTATGTTCGCAATTTTCGGTGTGAATAGAGTTGAACTTCGAAAAATTTGGCGTAAATTTTTTATAATTTTTTGCATTACACCTTTTTTTGGGGATTTTCGAATTTTTCGAAGTAAGCTGCAAGAACTTCGAAAAAATTCGTAGTAAAAAATTTTGTCTTCGGGAAATTCGGAGTAACTTTTGGTACGTTCAGTTTTTAATTTTGCAGATTATTTCAAATTTTTTGGAATTTCGAAATTTTCGAAGTAAACTGCAAAACTAATTTTGAATTTCGTAGTAAACTGCAAAAAAAACTTCAGAAAATGCGAGTACAATATCTTAAGTGCAATTTTGAATTTTGAAGGAAGCTGTACGCAGTTCAAAAAACCTTCGGAGTAAAAAACTTTCAACTTCGAAAAATTCGGAGTAATTTTTAAAGCATTTAATTAAAAAAAATTTCATCATGGCAAGTCGAAGTATCTATTTTTTCATTTTTGAAATTTTTGGATTAAGCTGTAAGAACTTCGATAAATTCGAAGTATGTTTTTTATCTCAATTCTTCCAGTGATTTGCTTTTCTATAATTTTTTTTTTCGATTTACCAATTTTCCGAAGTATGCTGTAAGAATTTCGAAAAATTCGAAGTTAGTTTTTTGCGCTAATTTTTTCAGTTAATTGCCATTTTCTACATAAATTCGTTAATTACGAATTTTTCGGAATAAGTTGCACGAACTTCGAAACATTCGGAGTAAATTTTCTTATATGTAATTCTGTTCGAAAAAAATTAAAGTCTTAATATGGGCTTCATATTGTTTTTGTACGAATTTTTTTTTCGGAATAAATTATAAGAAATTTGAATAATTCGGAGTTAAATTTTTTTGCTTCACATTTTACAGTTAGTCAATAAAAAAATATTTTATTCCAAAAATTTTAATTACGCTAAAAAACCGGCAAAAAGGAAATTTCGGAGTCATGCGTTTTGTAAAAAAAAAAAACGTCAAAATTTTGATAAACCTTTTTAATATATTTAATCATTCTTATTTCTACAACCATTGGGGTCAGTTTTTGTATAAAAAATAAGCACACAAGTATTTCTTTTTTAGAAATTTTCGAACTGAAAAATGTTAATTTCGAAATATTTGAAATTTTCGTAGTAAAATATTTCAGTTACGAAGTATTTGGAGTAAAGTTTTCTTTGTCTTTGTATCAAGTATTCATTTGTTGGTAAAACTTAGTTTTCCGCTTACTCCATTTTGTTAGTTGTAATTAATAATTTCACAAAATTTTCACAACTTCGAAAATTTTCTAAAATTACTTTAAAATTTATATCAATTTTTTATTACTTACTTAAATTATATTGAAAACGCGCCAGGAAATATGATTTGCTTAGTTCATATACCAAAAAAAGGAACTCCGAAAATTTTCGGAGTTGCAAATTTTTGTTCAATAATAATGAAGCACACTTAGGTAATTGTAAAATTCTACACCCTTACTAAATAAGATGATTGTTACTACGCCGAAAATTTTCGGAGTCGTTATTTTTTTGTCAAACAATAAATACACTCTAAGATAGTTTTAACATCCTGCCACCTTGCTAAATATACTGAAATTTGTTACTGCGAATATTTTTGGAGTTTTCAATTTTTGTCAAATAATAAAAAAAAAACATTTAGGTAATTGTAGAAACCTACCCTTTCGCTAAATATGCGGAAATTTGCCACTCCGAAAATTTTCGGAGTTACTATTTCTAAACTCAATGAGTGTCCTTGCGAATAATTAATTGTAAGCCTCATTTGAAAGGTTTATCTAAGTCACATTTTTCACTTTTTATAAAAAGAGGAATTTTTCGAAATAAATATCTATTTTTTCACTTAAAATATTTAAGTTTTTGATAAAATATTAAATAAAAATAATTTCAATTTAATTTTTTCATTTTCGTGCAGTTCAAATGTTCTCTTTTTCGTAGAACACACGCATCGTAGTAAATACTTACATATGTATGTGTGTATATATTTACCGCTTGCACAAAGTTTGAAGGTCACATAAGGTTATTGAAAGCTTACGCATTTTTTTTCTCTACTCAATGAACTCAATGAATGCAATGCGTAAGCTGCCACTACATACAAGTGAATTTATGCGTCTGGTCGACCTGTCTGGCATGCTGTCTACAAAATTGTTGTTGTTAGTATTATATAATGCAACTACATATATGAATCAATGAAATACCCACATATTGAAAGTTATGCAACAATTTAAGCGTAAATACTGCATGCAACAACAGCAACAACAGCAATAACAACAAAAACAAATTATTTAATTTATTTGTGGTGGCAAAAGTAGCGTCAGTCAGCATCCGAGCTATAGCGGCAGGAAGCTGCAATAAAAAGTTTTCGAAAAGTTTTTTTGTGTTAGTTTAACTGAATTTTTTTTTGTGTTGTGAAGGCGTGAAATTTATGAAGTTTTTCTTTGTTGTTATTTGACAAAAAAAAATAAAAAAATAAAAATAAAAAAATTAAAATTAATTAATTAAGAGGAAATGCATATATGTATATAAAGTAGTTAGTAAAGGTTGTGAGTTGGAAAAAAACTGTAAATTTTTTTTAAATATTTTTTTTTTTAAATATTTTCAAACATATTTTATACATTTGTATGTTTGTACATATGCCTTCCACACTCTCTCATACTCACGCAGGTGCTTAGAAGCTCGCTGCGCTACCAAAATGTTCAGCTGTGGCAACCCTCACTACCACTAGCCACTTCTGTTCACTTTATTAAGTATCATATAAGAGTTTTGAATTAATCATTTTAGTTATACATATGTATATCGCATGAGATTTGTAAAGTAACGAAAACAAATCGTTTTTTGGCATACTAGTTACGTACTGGTTTAAAAGTATTGAGTTGAATTTGAAATAAAAAGCAACATTTTGTTTTTGTTTTTATATTTAAAATTTCAATTTTCAATGGTACTAGTTGCAAACTAGTCCCTTTTGTATAGTTGACATATTTTTTCTTTTGAGTGTTTAAACTTTTGGTAAATTAAAATTTTAATTTTGACTAATTTTTTTGTAGCAATAATTTGTGCGTGGTTATGAACTAGTTCAATTCGGTTGCGTATAAATTTTTTTATTATTAATTTATAGGTTTTCAATTTGGTTTGTTTTTATATTTAAAATTTTTATAAGCCATTATATTGTATTATGCCGTGGTTGCTAGTGGCAAACTAGTTCCTTTTGGATGAGTTGACAAATTTTTCCTTTTAAGTTTTAATATTTTTACTAAATTGAGTTTTTAATTAGAATAATTTTTTTTTCGTCGCAAAAATTGACAACTGGTTATGAACTAGTCCATTTCGGTCGAGTTCAGCATTTATGCAAATTGTTTTCTTTTAAGTTTTATAAATCTGAATTAAAATTTAAAATTATTTTTAACTTTTTTAATCAAAAAAATTTTTTCCCCAGTAACACTTATGCAGTTATTTGCCTAGTCATGAACTAGTCCTTTTCGAGAGAGTTTAACAATTTTTATACTTTTTTTATATTTTTTCAAATTTTTATTAAATCGGGTTACTTTAGTGCCACATTTTCTTTGTCGCATTAATTTTTGGACTGGTTATGCACTAGTTTCATTTGGTTGGTATGAACATTTTTGCAAATTTTTTCTTTTGAATTTTATAAATTTGTATTAAACTTAGGTGATTTTTTATGTTTTTTTAGTCATATTTTTTCACAATAATATTTATATGACTGGTTATGAACTAGTTCCATTCGATAGGGTCCAAAAAAATTATAATATTTTCCTTTGACTTTTCTAAAAGTTTGAATTAAATTGAATGAAATTTTAGTCGCATATTTTTTTCTCGCAATGAAATACGTACTAGCCACCAACTAGTAATCTTCGGTTATGTTGAAACTTTTTGCAAACTTTTCTCTTTAAAAGTTTATAACTTTTTAAATAAATTTCTATAAAAAAACAGTTTATTTACATTTTATATATAAAACAAAATTTTCTTGCAACAACAATAAGTGTGGTAGTGACAAACTAGTACCATTCGGTTGAGTTGAATATTTTTTAGTTTTTTTTCTTAAACATTATTCAAAAACTCTATGATGATAGTCACATAAACTAGTTGGGAACCGGTTCAAAAGTTTTTGGTATGAAAGAAAGAAATTTTTTCAGCTTTAAGTACCTTTGATTTGAACAAAAGAAGAGAACTGCAGTAAAATTATGGAAGAATAAGCATAATTAATAAGCGAGTACTAGTTACAAACTAGTTCGAAGGTAGTTAGTGTCATTCGGCTGGCTGAAAAATTTAGGAAATTTTTTCTAGTGCAATTTGGTTGACTGAAAAATCTTGGATTTTTTTCTTTTTAAATTAAAAATACTCAAAATTGAATTCTTGACTTTTTTCCTCACTAGTGTAATACTAGTTACATTCTGGTCTATTGAGAAGTATCACAAATTCTCGTTTATAGCATTTCACACATTTTACTGAACAACTTTTGCTGTCTTATGGGGATTAAGGTGAGACTAGTTCGGATATATGCCAACTAGTTTCAAACCAGTAACAAATGAACCAGTTCAATATAAAAATTTTACAAAAATTACTGAATTTTTACTAGAATGCGATAAAAAATATTTTATTGCTTAGAAAAAAATATAGTGAGACTGCTCCGAAATAGCTTACATATGCACTAGTACATTTTTTGCTTCAATTTATAGCTTGATTTTCGCTTTAAGATATAATTAAGCAAAAATACACTTTATATATTGCACTGTACACATACATACGAATATGATTATATATGCGCTTGCACATACATACCTCTAGCCCCTTCATACATACACACAAGCATACATCTCAACACCTACCGCCTGCACTAGTGCTGCAAAGTGCTGATGAAGTGTGCGCGTGTTAACTCAAATTTAAATACATTTCTTGCTTTTTATTTTGTTGTTGTTGTTGCTGTTATTATAATTCATGTAGCTTTTTGTGTGTGTGTGTGTGTGTGTAATTTTTGTTGATGTGCAAATATTTCCGCAGTCAATGCAACAGCAATGCGGCGTAGTATACCAACAGGTCGGTCGGACCTACATTCAGGCGACTTATGCATGCGTTGTGTGTATGTATGTACATACTATATTACGCAATAGTGCAAGTGTAGTAAATAAAATATATGTAGTTTGTTACATAAAACCTTTTCATATACTTTTGTATGCCTGCCAGCCTCTATGAAGCCTTCTACAGCCTCCTTCTGCTGCATTCTCTGCACTTCACCTTAGCCTCTCGCCTCATGCTGCGCACGGTGTTAATGTTTGTTTATTTATCTGTCGCACTGTTTATTATTTACCAACCAACTACTATTCTGCTGCTCCACCGCCGCACCATCACCACAACGAACTTTTCTCCTTCCGTCCTTACGTCCTCCTGTCGCTGCATTCTGCATTTTATAACATTTGATGAGTTGATGCCTGCTTTCGTCGTCGGTCGGTCGGTTGCTTGACTGATTGACTGACCGAGCTGTTTGGCGCGATGAGGTTGGTGACATTAGTTACTGCTGCTGTGGAAGTGGAAGGTGGTATAGAAAAAAACAGTCGTAAAATCTTTTGCAGTCAAAAAGTGTAAATAAGGGAGAAACTATTATTTATATAATTATTTATTTGTTCATTTATTTAAAATAGTTTAACTTAATTTAGGCTAATTTTCTTCAATTTATTTTATTTTATTTTAATTTTTTTTGAATTTTATTTTATTTTTATTTTTATTTTTATTTTTTATTTTATTTTTTTATTTTTTTATTTTTTCATTTTATTTTATTTTTTTTTAATATATTTTAGTTTATTTAAATTTAGTTAATTTCTTTTTTAATATTTTTATATCTTATTTCTATATAATTAAATTTATTTTATTTAAAAAAAAAATTTTATTTTTTTTAATTTAATTTTATTTTATTTTTTTAATTTTATTTTATTCTATTTCATTTTATTATATTTATTTTTATTATTTATTTTTTAAATTTAATTTAATTTTATTTTAATTTATTTATTTTTTAATGTATATTATTTTATTTTATTTTATATTATTTTGTTTTATTTTATTTATTTTATTTTATTTTATTTTCATTTTTTATTTTATTTTTTTTTACTTTATTTTTTTAAATTTAATTTTATTTTATTTTATCTTATTTTTATTTTATTTTATTTTATTTTAATTTAATTTAATTTAATTTTTTTATTTTATTTTATTTTACTTTTTTATTTTATATTATTTTATTTTATTTTTTATATTTTTTTTATTTTATATTAATTTATTTTATTTTATTTTATTTTATTTTAT
This sequence comes from Neoceratitis asiatica, assembly GCA_030068015.2. Taxonomy (NCBI): domain Eukaryota; kingdom Metazoa; phylum Arthropoda; class Insecta; order Diptera; family Tephritidae; genus Neoceratitis; species Neoceratitis asiatica. The sequence goes on along the minus strand of CM061525.1, from coordinate 90,280,879 downwards.
TTTATTTTATTTTATTTTATTTTACTTTATTTTATTTTATTTTATTTTATTTTATTTTATATTATTTTATTTTATTTTATATTATTTTATTTTATTTTATTTTTTTTATTTTATTTTTATTTTATATTAATTTATTTTATTTTATTTTATTTTATTTTATTTTATTTTATTTTATTTTATTCTATTTTGTGCTCCTCTTTTTTCACGTTGTTGTTATTGCTAAGCATTCCATTTGATTCGAATCAATTTCATTTCATTCCATTCCAACTCACTTCATTACATTTAATTTCTTTCGCATTCCTTAAAGTTAAAACTCTTATTGCCCGACGCGCTGACATACGCAGTCACTACTACACATTTACATACATATAAAAGTATGTACACAGTTTCTTGCAAACATATATTTGTGTGTATTTAAGCCAAGTTTTTCGCAGCACTTGAGTTTGTCACGCTGCCAGCAAACGCACACATGCATAGAAATTGTTGGTGTCCCCCACCCTCCCCCACTTTTTACCACCTTAACTACAACTTACTCCGCTCTCAGCATACAAGAACACCTACACCTATCCCTGAATGTGTGTGTGTGTGTGTATAGCACCGCCCTACATCGTTTCCAAAGTCATCCGCTTAGCACGTCTGACCATCCGCAAAGCCAACACAACACTTCGCACTTACTTTGAGCACTGCGTTGTTGTTGTTGTTATTGTTTGGGGTTTTTATTGTCGCTGTAGCTGTCGCTGTCGTCGCGCTCATCGTCACCAAGCATGCAGTCAACCAACCAGCCAACCATCTAACCAAACAGACCGAAGAGCAACAACACCAAACGCAAACAATGCCAACCATTTTTCACGCCGCGCGCTCTCTCTCACTCCCTCTGTAGCATAAAGACGTGCTCGCCCACACGAACGTTAACACGCCACTCACAATGTACAGCTACAACACAAGCGCGCTCTTTCTCTCACATTTACCTGTGGGGCGCGTCGTATCTCGTCGTTTGTCACTTTTACACCAATGCGGCGACTGACGACTCATAGAGTGTGAGAGCGAATGTGCTGTGGTGGCTCGTTGGTATGAGCGTGTGCTTTTATGTTTGTTGGGTGTGTATGCGAAGCGCGTTAATGCGTCCGCCCATAAGCAAAGAAAATGCGCCATCACAGAGGCGCTCGATAATCTGTTACGTCGTAGTATGAGCGCCGCGATGTTGAGATATGTCGTTTGTTTGTATTTGTGGTTAAAATTGTCACTGAGCGCACGTTCACTCGTTGGTTTTTGGTGGTAGCGCGCTGTTTACGTTCACTGTAGTGGCAGCGCGCTGCTTCCGTCAACTGCGGCGCTGCGCTGTTTAGCATTAGAGTTGCTTACTCGTTAGTTGGAGCAGCAGTTCGTTGCTTTATTTACTGTTTGCGCTCTGCAGTTAGCTGAGTGTGTGTTGTTTTGAGAGCGCGCCAGCAATGGAACAACAACAGCTGACTAGACGCAGCGCTTCGTTTGCTGCGCGCATTGAGTTGGTTTGTTAACCAGCGGCGACGCGGCTTAGAATACTCACTTTTGTGATTATTTTCGATTCTAACAGCTTTTGACTTTCAAAAATTCAGCGCGCTCGTAGATTTTATTTAATTTAGCGAAGTTTTTATTCCTTTACTGCTGCGCCGACACGTCTCTGTCTCAATTTTGACGACGTCTTTGGTTCTCGTATTTGTTTTTTCAGTTTTGCCTTATCTTCTCTGTGCGCGCCACCTTTAGAGGGTCGCGCGCTCACACTCCCGTGCAGCGACATACAAGCTGTCAACAATAATGACAATAACAACAACAACAGTAGCCTAACAAACTAGCAAAAGTGTCACCTTAGCGCATCTTCTTCCACTTATTCTTTGCCACTTGACGCTGGCGACGGCTGGCTATGAGTCGTGTGTGTGTGTGTGTGCGTGCGAGTTTAGTGTGTCGCCTATTGGCTCACTCACACATCAGCGCTCGACGGAAAGACAGTTATTTAACAGCGCGCGCGCTATCTCTCTCTATCTTCCGTAATTGACCGCGCGTCAAGACTCTGGTGTTTCTTGGCGCTGAAAGGAAAACACAAAGCGAGCGCTTGTTGTTGTACTTTGAGAGTAGCGCTTCATTGTTGTTGTTGTTGTTGCTGTTGTTGTTGCTTCATATGATTTGGTGACAAATTATCGAGAGCGCGCCCCCCATTATTTTTGTTATTATCTTCGGTCCCCTCCACCCCGCGCTTCCAAGTCTCCACCAAAATTGTGCTCACAAAACGGCGCCGCCTACGTAGCATTCATTCGTATGCATATACATATGTATGTGTGTTAGATACTCTCCGTGCGCGCAGACGCGCGTCTCAGGCGACCAAAAAACTTTGTGGCTTACAATGTGCAATGCATGTTTGGGTGTGTGTTTGTGCGCGCACCTTTGCTTGGGTGTTAATGTCACCAGCGCCTGGCTGGAGTGACAATATCTAAATGAAAACAATGTGTGCGACAGCAACAACAACACCAATAACAACAAAATTACAATAAAACGCTAGGACAACAACGACGCTGAGTGTTGCCGTTACAGAGTGCGCTCTCTATGCAACTCAGTGTGTGTGTGGTGCGGCAACGTCTGTTGTTGTTGTTGCCTGTTAGACAAAGTGGGTGTGCTTACTTACTGCTTGTAGTTGTAGTTGTTTTGTTGTTGTTGTTGTTGTTGTTCTAATGGATAATCTGTTTGCTTGTCACTTGATTTGTCACCAGCGCCAACAACAACAACAGCTACAACAACAACAGCCACAAAAACAACAATAGTGCTCGGCACTGCGCATCTTCGTCGCTCAAATTGCTATCGAGCGCCGCTGCAAAGTTTTTGGGGTTGCCGTTGTTGTTGTTGTTGCTGTTGTTGTCACAGTTGTTGTTATTGTTGTTTTTGCTTTGGGTTTATTAGAAAATTTGTCACCAACATTTGTTTGCTTAAGTCCTTCCCTCACTCGACACATATGCCTTTGCCACATCTTCCGCCTCTTCTAATGCGCTATTGCCATCTCTGTCTTATGCGTCCATTTTCACGCCTTAAATGCCAGCAGCACCTTGGTTTCGCATAGCATAATAAGCAGAAGAAGAAGAAGAAGAAGAAGAAGAAGAAGAAATAAAAAATATTGTCATCATCTGCTCTTCTTCTTCACGCCTATACTATTTGCTTTTGTTCTTATTTTTTCTCACTTACACGTTGGGCATTTGTCGCCATTGTGTCCAACGCTGGGTGATGACGACGACGGTGACGACGACGACGATAGCAGCACTTCCTTGCCATCCCGCTAAGCCTTAATGCGTTCTCTCTCTCCTATCTCTCTGACTTACGCTCTCTACACACTACCAGCGTAACTGCACTGCCAACGTCACTTTGAGCTTCTCTGCCAGCACTCAGTCGGCGCTCTATCGCTGCTCAGCTGTCGTTTGTGTCAACTTCAACGTGTGAGAATTTGTCACCCGATTTTGGCGTTGGTCGCCTTGTACATAACTTGTTTATTTGTTCTACTGTTTCTTCTTCTTCTTCTTCTTCTTCTTCTTCTTCTTCCTCCTTGTGTTCTTCTTCTCCTCCTCCTTTCACAACTACTACTGTGTGCTGTATTGTAGTGTGTAGTTATGCCGCTTTGGCTACTCCATTGTGAAAACTTGCTGGTCGCTTGCTCATCTCCACCCACTTTTTGCTGCTGGTGTTACCGTTAAACCGCTTAGGCACCTTGGCTGTGTAGATTTGGAGCACACAAAATGTGCTTGAGCGACGGAAATTTAAAAAATTTTATTTTTGCTGATTTAAAAATGAAAAAAGCAGAAAAAATGCGAAAAATGTTGCCTATCCCACAGGCGTTGCTAGCATACAAATGGCTATAACTATGTGAGTTTAAACGCGATTTGTGCGAAATTTTTTGCGTTTGTTAGTTTAAAGCTTGGCGCATAATTAGAGCGTAAGATTTGTATAAGCTATGGTAAAAGAAATTGATAAAAATGCGGTTTGAAAAATTTCTTCGCGACACTATTTATTTAAGGCAGGCAAATACTGCAATATTTTTGTTAAACTCAAAAATTTCGCAATAAAATACACACAACACGTGCTGCTAGCACTATTTGTGTGCCAAAAGTTATAAATATAGCAAAAAATTTATATAAAAATGTACCTAGTATAAAAGGCTATAGGCGCACAGTGGGTTTTTGGCGACAGCGAAGAGTTAGATATAGCTTTCAAACACTTTCAAACACGCAAGCGACACAAATATAGTTTTAGAAAATTACCTAAATAAAAAAAAAAATGTTTTTAAATTTTTTTCAATACATACAATTCAAAATTCAGGAATTCAGTAGCCTTTAGGTGCCTATTTAGACTCGCTAATGACAAAGATACGTACATACGTAAAACGTTGAAAAAATTCTGGCTTATTATAGAGATATGTGCTTGCCGTAGTTCAGTTTGCGAGACAAAGCTTAGAAACGCATATAATAATTACCAAAATGGAGCTCTCTCTCTCTCTCTCTCTCTCAAATAGGGCGGACATTACGTTTTCCGTCATTTAGGGCTTGCTTGACATGATTGAAGTTCATTTTCTGGACCTCAACTTAGGAAGACCATCAATTGTAGGGATATAAAATACATCATTATCATCTCGGCTCAACGCGGCTAAGCAAACCATTGAGTTCAGTGGAAGAAAATGAAAAGGGCGCACATTAGTTTTCATTATTCCACACAGGACCCCAAGAAGTTGCAGCACTGAGAAATGAAATCAGTTTTTTTTTCTAGAGTTTCAGGTTACCCGCTGTAGAAACATTTGGAGCGTGAACTTAACCTCAAAAACCAAAACCAAAAAAATTATGAGTATCTTGTATGGGAGAGGGGGGGCAAATAAAGCTGTAGGCATGTCTCATGTTTGCTTTCTCTCCCTAAGAGCTCGAGCAAAAATGAGAATTTTGAAGAAGAACTCAAAAATTTATGAAGAATTGAAGTCCAAAAATGTATTTGAAAAGGTCTTACTGTATGCTTTAGATTAGCAACTCTTCGATATAATTTTCAGGTGAATTGGGGATTTAATTTTGCAACTATCAGATTTTTCACCCCTAAAAATCATTTCTGTATCTGTTCCCACGCAAGGAGACCCTTAACTCTGCATATTTTCGCTCTTTTTATCATAAAAATATTGCGAGACTTCATCATATTTCATCCTCATCCCATTTTCTATATTTTTCTGTATGGTTTCGCCTTAAACAAGCGGGTTTTCAAGCATCCGAGTCCCATAACTCTCATATATATAGAGCTTGGAGGTGGCTAGCCTGGTTGGAAAGTACTTCCTACCAAGCTCTGCCGCCAGCTGATTACCCGGAATGAATTAATAGCTCCACACTCATACCAAGTACAGAGTTCGGTGCTCTGTTAGAAGGTTAGGTGTTCTCCGGCAAGCTATTAGGACTTCTGATGCTCTCCCAAAGGCTTTCAATTAGCTTGTCTAGCCGACTAAAGGATTCATATTTCTAGAATTAGTTATTTCAAAGTATTCTTGCGTGTAGACAGGCCTATTTATCAGCGCTGAGCTTTTATTTAACCAATTCCGCGTATGAATAAACGTCCTGTGGGTAAATTGTTTACTTCTGTTAGATCTTTTCGGTCTTTGGGTCTCATAAATATTTGCATTATTCCTCTTTTTAGTAGAGTTTTAATAAGAATTCTAATAATTAGCTCATTTACAGGTATTGAGCAAGTCCTAAGGACCCTCGTAATGAGATTTCGGCAACATTCTGAAGCGCCGAAAATTTAGTTGATTTCCGTTAGGGGTTTTCCTCATTTATTCATACACCTTTGAAGGCATACGGCCATTTTAAATTGGAAAAATATCAAAATTTTTGCATTAAAAGCATTTAAAAATTGCTGAAAAGCTTCTTAGTAAGTTAATTGAAGGGTTCGGTTGGAGATCTCACAGCGAGGGGCTGTGGTTAGTTAAGCACACAGAGTCGGCTAATTTTGCTCCGAACCTTGACTTTGAGAAAAATTCGCTCGATTTTTCTTTTATTTTCTTCCACTTATGGCTACACCTCTCCGTAAGTCGGTAGCTGGAGGCATCTTAATCGATTGAAATCCCGATCGAGTAAGCCGGTAGCTGGACGCATCTTACTCGACTGAAACCCCGTCTGAGAGCTGAAGAGCTTTGCTTTCATGTCAGAAATGCACTCGAAGGATTGCACCATTTCTTGTAGAAGGGCAACCCTAATTCGATTAGGCAACCCGGTGTCTGCTCTAAAAGTTCCTATCTCTCAAGTAAGCTCATTGGGCCTTGGAAAGTGCTAAAGCGATTTCCCGCCGTGCGCCTCCTTCAGTTGTGTGGTGTGCGTCCTGATGTTTTTCCAATAAATAGAGAGATCTACGGTTTGTTCCAAACCGCCTCCGAATGGCAGTTGTATTTTCATGAAGCGCTTTTTTATATCATGTCTAAAATACACTGGGAGCATTGAACTTGCCAAAACGAAAGGTGGTGATCCGTAAATATCTTTTGTTCTTTAATTTCTAACATTGGTCTGGTCAGGATATATGAAACCATTACCCCACCACGTGAGAGCGTGCCTTGCTAACCACACGTTACGCGGTTACTGCGGCCGCTGATACTCCCAGGCTGTCTGCTGTAGTAAAAATGATGGTGTAGTTGCATAGTCTGAGGTCTGATCCAAGTTTGCTTCGCTCAAATAACATTGGATTTCGCAAGTACGACTTTTTAAAATAATATTTTATGTGTTTAAGACGTCCCAGCTTGTGAGACGGGGTCTCAAACTGGCGGAATTGAAATAAAATTAGGTTTCCCTCAGACTTTTTACGCCGCAGAGTCGGTTTAGTGAAAAATTTCGATTTTATTTAACTTTTTTCCAAGCATTTTCATGCAAAATTTTTGTTATTTTTTTCCAAAAACTGGTTTCTCTTTGTTGTTGTTGTTGGTTTCGCACTTTCCTACAAACCAAATCGGCAAGCTCCCCCTAAACTCACAGTACAAAGTACCCATGACAGGTATCTACACTTCAAAAATCTCCATCATTAGCGCGAGTTGTTCACACATGCCATATTCACACACATTACAGACCCACACACGCACACACACACACACACGGGTGCTACTACTAATTCCTTAGCAGCGCTCGGCTGTGACTTCATTATCATCACCTTATTATTGTATTTAATTTATTTTATCTACGCCACATATCGCGGCGGACACTCATGCATTTAAGCGTCCCATGATGTACGGCGGACGATGTATGGCGGAGGACGGCGGAGGACGACGGAGAACGTTGCCAACGTCCATCTTGTTAGAGAACAGCGTGTCTCTATTGTATTTGCATGTATGCATGTATGTATGTATGTATGTATGTATGTATGTATGCATGTATAACTAACTCTAATGTAGGTGCCTGTGAAGGTAAACACACCTCCTTTGCTTTGCCACTACCAACGCACCCTCCTTGCAACACTCACATACATACATACACACGTGCATGCATGCCTGCATATCACTTGACCAACCGTCCAACCGACGGAGAGTGGCCCTTCGCACGGTCTTCCTTGTTCCAACATTGCTTGCTTGCTTGCTTGCCTGTTTGTGTTGTTGCTCGCCTAACATACTCTCGTACCCATGCACGCCTCGCCGCCTGCTTGCTCTTTTTCAACGCCATCAACAAATACAAAGTAATTTTTGCAACAACAAGAACAACAAGAACAACAGCAACAACAGCAACAACAGCAGTACTAAGCATGTAAGGCAAGGCAAGGCAAGGTAAGGCAAGGAAGTGCACAAGCACACACACACACACACACACCTTGAATGCGTCTTCTATTGCTGCCTTTTCTCTTCCACATATTCTTCAATTTCCTCTTTTTTTTTGCCCCTCTTTTGGCCAGCCGCAGTGAGCAAGTCAGGTTTCCGTTGTTGTTGTTGTTGTTTTTGTTTTTTATTCTTGTTTGTTTTGCCTCTGCTCTTGGCTTGCTTATTTGCCTTTGCTTGTTTGCCTATGTTGTTGTTTGTGTTGTTGTTGTTGTTGTTGTTGTTGTTGTTGTTGTATTTTATTTTTGTCACCTGCACTTAACACCATAGCGTTGTCTCTTTTTTTCACACTCCATCACGCGCCATCTTTACGCGACGGCGCCGAAATTGAACTCTTAACACGGCCCCAAATGTCGTAGCCATCAGCTAGGCAGCGTCGCTGTGTGTGTGTTGTGTTGTGCTCAACACCAACAGTGTCGTCGGTGTCGTTGTCGTTACTGCGTTCTAGTTGTTGGTTGTGTAGTAGTCTTCATTCTCAGCCGCAGTCAACACTTTCACACACACACACACACGCACACTCATCTACGCTGCTTGAGAGATAACTCGCCTTGGTCGCCAACTACTACTACTACTTGAGTGTGTGGTGCGGGACTGTGTGAATACTCGTATGTGGAAATGTGTTTGTTTCGTTTGCTTTTGCTATCTTTCATACTAAGTTGTTGCGCACGGTGGGGCGTGTTAGGTGGTACGTTCGATTAATTTATTTTAAATCAAATTCTAAAGCTTAACTGAGTTTAACTGGGATGAGATCCGATAGGCATAACACTCGGTGGTTTCTATACAACACCCTTAGATAGCGGGTTCTAGGCGTGTGCTTGTCCAAACATACTTTTCGAGTGAGCTTTAGTCTAAGGTTCCCCTTAATATATTTATATTTGGACGAAAGAACTCAAACCGCGAGATTTTCATATTTCAAAAAGATTCCACGAGCTGCTCTAAATTGCCTCAACCAAGCTCAAACAGCATTAAAAATTGAAGGCAATCCAAAGGAGCAGCGAGTCTCTAGCCTAATATTCCGAAGAGACATGCAGAGTGAGAAGTTTCATCAAATTTTGGCGCCGTCAGGTGCGGCTTCAGCTGGGGTTAGTGAAGACAGAAAGGAACAATAATATTAATTTATTTATTAAACTATTGAAAAAAATACCAGAATACGAGTCCTGGCTCGACCAACATCACCAAATTATAAAAAATTAAAATAAATAAAAAAACAAAATTAATTTTTCTAATCGCATTCGCACTTGGCAGGCAATCCCAAGCGAGCCAAGTGTATTTCTGACATGCAAGAGAAAGCACACCACGAAAAACCATCAGCAAATTCTAGCTGGAAGTTAGAAAACTGCTGTAGAAGCTTCCATTTGTTGGATAAATAACAAGATGCACACCACAAATTGGAGTAGGAGCTCGGCGGAAAAATTCTTCAGCGTGTAGAAAGTGCCAATATTTATATACCAAACATAAGCTTAATGTTTAGTAGACTTTTGAATGGAGTAGGGGCAAGCAATGACTTCAGTTGAGTTTAGGTGGAAGTAAAGGTCCAGTTTAGAAGCCTCGACAAAGTTAATTCTAAACAAAGATAATTCTAAAGTAGTCCCACCGTGACATCACTCTTACTTTTCTGACATTATGACTCTTTTTCCATCCATTTCAACTCCATACTAAACTTTCAAGTGGCACTTATCTTAGTTTCTGTTAGCCATAAAGAAGAATCTAATATTCTAAAGTCTACTACAGCTTGGACTAGGGCAATAGCGTAACAGGTGGATCATTGTTTCATATTTATCGGCATTATTGTAGTTCCTGCAGTATCTACTGTCCTAAAAAACACTGTATCGTCAGTATTACCTTTGAAATATCTTTCATTTTCTTAGAGCAGAAGCCCAACGACCACTTTCGTTCCCATTTCGATCAAGATTGTGTCAAATTACTACGAGTTTTTTACGACCTTTTCCTGGTCTTCCTGTAAATGAATTCCTAGAAGCAGCAGCTGCCATCTGGTGAGGAGCATAATAATAAGTTCTTTATTTTTTCAAAAAAATCCTCTATATCTTCTCTATATCCTTTTTATGCCTATGCACATATCCTGATAAGATTTGTGAAGGTTCAGCTGAATTTTTGAGTTTATCGCGATTGCTTGGCTGTAACTGAAGATGAAGTTATCCTCAGTTCCCATTTGATCACATTTTATCACATTTGTTCAATGGTTTAAAATTACGGATGCGTGTGGTTTTCATATTCACCGCCCGAAAGTTTATAAAAGTTATGAAAATGCTTTTTCGGCTGAAAAACTGAAAATATACGTCAGAATTTTTTATATAAGGCCACTATTGTTCTCAGTTACACAACTGGTTTCAAAAAGACGATTATTTCATAGATGAGTTTGGTATTCTTAAACGAGAGTAAAGAATACGAATTTTTTTTGAATTTTTGTTATGAAAAATGACCGAAAAATAAAATTTCAACTCTGGAATTACTTCGAACTCCTCATATATATATTCAAAGACCTGACGAGGGCTATGATAACCGCTTTAGCAATTCTTTGCAGAACTTTTCATCATTTTCTGAAGTTCTTCTCTATGTTTTTGCGACAAATTAAGGTACAAACAGTTTTAAGCACCTCCGAACGAATTATTGATGGATTCGCTACTGAGTGGTGATCACATTAGGAAATAGTCTTCTTTTTATATGTTGGTATGGCAAACATTGGAAAGACACTCCGATGCGTATAACACAGTTAAATTCTATCTATCTCATCTTCTCGTCCCCTAAGTACCATATCGAAAACTTTAAAGTCTGGAATGCGCAAAGGGCTAAGAATTTTCAGCAAAATTTTTCTCTTGAAAACTTCTGGCTGTCAAAGTCCACGTTATCACATTGTAAGACTGGGAACGATGTGTAAACTGTAGTGTTTGGCCTTTACTATTCCAGTGAGGACTCTAACTTCTAATCGCCTCAATCCGCAGAGTGCTCTGAAGTCAAGAGTAGCTCTGCACTGTATTGCGGACTTAATTGTATTATTGTCTTGAATTGTAGTGTATTATTTTTGGATCTGATGATTTTTTGGTATATAGACGACATTGTCTACGTCTTTAAAGTAATAAAGGCTCTGAACAGCGATGCGGAGTCCAAAACGGGATTTCGGACAGTAGATATTCCGTTTTCACCTCAACCTCAACCTCTTTAGCAGACCCATGCGCTTCCTTTACTTGACCAGTTCATTGGTTCTTCGTCTTTGAGACTGCACGGGCAGGTGAAGCTCGCTTAAATTAAAATTTATAAATTTTGTACTCTCCGAAAAAACACATTTTCCTTTCTAAACTGCAATTTTTAACTTCTATCCATGAGCATGAGCATTATGTCCCACTGTTAGCGCCCACTTAACACACATCCAATATCAATACGAGTAGCTACAACAAACACGCTCTCATGCATGCGAATGGCCAACACGAAGCCAACCAGTCAGCTAGCCAGCCAGCAAAGCGCTTGCGAATGCGACAAAACCAGCACCTCCACATACACCAGCACCGAGAAGAAACACAAAAACAAAAAAAGAACCCAAAAAAAATAAAGCATAACTCAGCACCACCTACCTGCCTACCAACATATCGGTCCGTCGGCTGGTCGACCGGTCGGCTCTGCATACGCCACCCAACGGCGAGTCAACGATTTGGTATGTGTAGTAAAGCTAACACAGCCGTAACTGTGAACAGCTATCGATGTATGAAGAGATACACAAACAAAGAAGTACACACACACATACATACACAACCACTACTTCAAAGTGTGATTGGAAAAAGCTATGCGCCGTTGTCGCCAGAAAGTGCGAAATTTATTCTTTGCTGCCGCTGACGCTGTTGCCACAACTTTTTTTCTACGCTACTTGTCATATGTCAGTTGGTTCTTCTTCTTCTGCTGCTATCTGTGGTGTCACCACTCTTGTTAGCTCTAACGCTTTTTTTACCTAACCACCGCCGTCTGCCTTCTGCCTTCTGCCGGCCTGCTGAGACGACGTACGTTGACGCTCTCCTGTGCTGTGTTTCTTATTGGAATTTGGCGAGTAAGACCAATACACAGTTACACCCATACATGCAACCGGTTTCTTCTGATACCAAAAATTCTACTGTGTGCTATGGCCGCGCTCTCTAGCAACTGCGCGCTGCACATGCTGCGACTGCGAGTCGTTGGCAGTCCGTGTGCTGCTCGTATATACGAGTACGAGCAACTCGCTACTTGCATAGCTCAACTTCGGTTATGATTGCAGTTATTCAGTCACTCGCTCGTTGCCTGTAGTTGTGGGTATGCTGAGCTCAGCTGACGCAAATGTACATCGTCGGTGGTGTGTGTATACGCTGCGCGCTGCGCTATCCAATTCGATTGCTTGCTTGCTACAAGCATACGCTCACGCTAACTGCTAGCTACGCTCTACTCTCCCTGCCCGTCACCGCCTTGTCACTTCACTCTCCGTTAGCGTACGCTGTACAAGACTGGTTTTTGGGGGGTTGCGCCGCTTCGGCGAGTATGTGTATTTTCCAGTTTGCAAGCGACCGGCGTGTAGTGCGTATCTTGGCTGCCACTGTGTATATCGAATGTATTAGAGACGAATTTTTCATTGTTTGTTTGTTCGTTTGTTTGTTTGTTTGTGTGTGTTTTCAATGTGCGCTGTTGGCACTCGCCTTTTTGAAAAGGAAAGAAATTCTTACTCGATTTTTCGTGTTTTTGTCGCAAAGCAAAAGCAAAAAGCTCGTCGTTGTCGTTATCAAAGTGATTTTAAGAAATTTGCACATTGCTTAGCCGGCGCTAAAACATTTTTTGAAAGGTTTACGAAAACTCAAAAATTAAAAAAAAAATTTTGAATAATTTTTTTTTTGCCAAAAATAGCTGAAATACTTATAAAAATCCAGCGTTTTGGAGGAAAGTGAAAAAATCTCTATTTACGCTTACATTTCGTGAGCCACAAGCGTTGGCGCAAAGCCGCCGGAAGTGCGGGCGCACGACAATGGCGCGCTCGCTCAGCCGTTGAAAGCCATGAAAAGAGTACAAAAAGCCAATAAAACATAAAGAGAGTGCAGAGATTTTTATGAAAATAATTTTTATAAAATTCTAAAATATTTTGCTAACTTTTAACTCTCACTTTTCAGTCAAAAACGAGCAATGTCAAAGGCGAGACAGTGAATAAATGGCAAAAAACAAAAGCGACAGCGACAGAAAAAATGTTGAAAACAAAATTTAAATAAACAATACAAAGAAAAAAAGAAACAAAAATTAAAAACAATTATCAAAAAACAAGTGCAAACTATTAAAAACAAAGTGAGCGTATTGAAATTGCTTAACAAATAATAAAAAATTAAAAAAAAAAAAAATTATGAAAAAAATTGGTATAAATAAAAAATTCCAAAAATTTAAATAAAGTGATAAAGTGCAATTTTAACAGTAAATGTGACGTGTAAATAATAAAATTTTGAAACAAAATCAACTCAACAGGCGTGTAAAAATAATTTCAAAAATACAAAAAAATTAACCAATAAAACAAAAAAATTCAAAAAAATACAAATTAATGCAAATAAAAAAATTTAACAAACAAAAATATATTTCAAAAATACCAAATAATTATTAAAAAATGTTTTTTGTATCACAAGAGTCGTAGTGTTTCAAAAACGATAAAAGCGTTAGAAAACAAACAAAAGAAGCAAAATAAATTAACAAAGCAACCAAAAACTAAATGAAAACACAGTTAGCCGTGTGTATTATGTTTCAAATATTGAAATCAAAAATTTTAAAATACAAAAAACAGCAGTTTTTGAAGTGTTTTAACTCAAAAAAAGCAAAAATAATTGTGTAATACCCGTCTAAGCGCTGAAAAACAAAGCGATTTAAGCTGAAAATCACGCCGATGTTGAAAACCATACACTAAAGGTCTAAATAAACGGCGAGCAGAAGCAGGCTCTGCAGTTAAAGACCGAACTACAAGCACGCCAATAAAGCTGGCATACAAAACAGAGGCGGTTTGAGGCACAAAGAGGAGCATACGGTGAGCTGAAGGCAAACAAAGAACAAATCAAAGCCAGATTAAAGCACCTCCAAGTCGTATTAAAGCTCCTGCAAGTCGCTTCCAGTGAGGTTAAAGCGCATACAGAGGTTCGTACGCAGTCAAACCTTAATATTTGTAGCTGTCGAGTTGAGGAAACTAGTGAAAAAGTATTAACTCGACAACAAAGCAAAGTAACTCGGATTTGGGTGTAAAACAAGCGCTACCTAAGCCCTAAGCAAGCAGGAAGTGCTTGTGCCTAGGAGACTCGCATAGAGTGCGCTTCCATAGGCTTGTTTTGGCTACTGAGTGCAGTGCAATGCGAAAAGTAAACGTGTAGAAATTACAAAAGCACGCAGAAACGAGCACGAAAAAATTACTATCTCAGTGAATCCCAAACAAAGTTCAAAAAGCGTATAAATTTTTGGAAAAAGTGTTAAAAATTACATGTGACACAGTCCAAACTTGCAATCTTGCCTACAAGCAACATCAATCCGGCGGCACATACCACATTGCAGTACGCACAACACTCTTATCAGCTCGCAACAACAGACGGAGTTCTCGTGGTGTGGTCTCTGTGTTCTGTTCTGTTCTGTAATTGCATAATTTAACGTCGCGCATTTTGCATCCCGCCGTTGCTGGAAAGTGTAATGTAATGAGATACGACGTTCAAGAGTTGCTTCATCAGTCTGCTGAGGATCCATTCGCCAGATTTGCAAATGGGATGGCATATCATCCATTTCTGCAACTCTCCCGACCCACTGACTTCAGTGTGTCGTCGCTGTTGACAGCGGGCACAGCACAAGCACAGGTAAATAGCGCGGCCGCCGCTGCCGCCGCCGCAGCAGCAGCAGCAGCAACAGCGAATTCCGCGACAGCTGGTGATTTAAGTGCAACGGGCGGCGGTAATACCGTTTTGAGTGCGGCCACATCACCCGCGCAACCACATCAGCACCAACAGACACCTACACCACCCATCAGCGTTGCCGCAGCGCTATTGCAGCAACAGCAGCAACAGCAACAACAGCAATTACATTTGCAGCAACAGCATCATCTGCTGCAACAAGAATTGCTTTGCGGTGGCGGTCAAGCCTCACCTGTGGGTGGTCAACAACCGCCATTGTTATCGCCTGGCAGCACTAGCAGCAGCAATAATAATAATACAACAAGCAGTAGTAGTAATAGTATTGGCAGCAAGTCGGCTGTGAGTAGCCACAACAACAACAACAACCGCAATACACCCACCACAACCAATAATAATAACAACAACGATCCTCAAAGTAGTAACAATAATTTGTCAACACAACAACAACAACAACAGCAGCAGCAGCAACAGCAACAACAACAGCCACCACTAGCTCATCCAACGCCACACTTGTCCTCACCACACTTATCGCCGCATCGTCAACCGCCACCACCACCGCCACCAACGCATACGCATTCGCACGCGCACGCCGCACAACAACCGCCACCACCAGCAGCACAACCCCAACACCCACATCACTCACCGGTGCCGGGTCATCACGCGCTGGGACCACATCTGCCGCAACAGGCATACTTTCCAGCAGCCGCACTAGCAGCGCTAGCCGGCAGTCCGGCTGGTCCACATCCGGGCCTCTACCCGGCCGGTCTACGTTTCCCGCCACATCATCCGCACGCCCATCACCACTTGGGCACACCCTATACGACCGCCGAGGACGTGGTGCTCGCTTCAGCGGTGGCGCATCAGTTACATCCGGCAATGAGACCGTTGCGTGCGCTACAACCAGAGGATGACGGCGTGGTCGACGATCCGAAGGTGACGTTGGAGGGCAAGGATTTGTGGGAGAAATTTCACAAGCTCGGCACGGAGATGGTGATCACCAAGAGTGGACGGTAAGTGAGAAAGAAAGCATTTTAAATAATATTGAACAAGAAAAACGATATGGAAACGGTAATTAGTGAGGTTAAGTGAGAGAAAGTTGAAAAAGTGTGAAAAACTAGTAACCAAAGTGCAACGCTGTTGGCGTGAAAGCTCATTGCAAGCTCATTAGCTCACTTCAAGTGCGCTTAAAATCTTTTGTGCTCCGAACTCTTTACTGTTTTTCAAAAGTTTACACCATTTGCCGTCGGTAAATGGCGTCTTACGCGAATTCGAACAACGAGATGGCGTGAATTAAATTGTAATTATATATATCTGTGTGTGTGTGTGTAACTGAACAAAAAAGGAATTGTTTTGCGTGTTCTTCTGTGTTTCATAAACCCTCTGAAAGCCTACCTACCGACCGATCTACCTACCATCCACACTCAAACAACCCCGTCGTCTGTTCGTCAGTGCAAATGACACAGCCGGTCGGTTTGGTTGTGGCAAGCAAATATGGTGGAGGGATTGTTGTTGTTGATGGTGATAAATAATGCATGTTTCATAGGCACTTTTTTTTTGGGCACAGTGCAAATGATTAATCAAAGTGGATTTGAGTGTGATACCTTTCTCACATGCATAAATGCACGCGGACATACATATTTACTGAAACAAATACTCAGATTATATTCTTAAGAGTTCTGAGTGAAATAATTGTTTGAAATTGTTTTGCAAAACTACACGAACCGGTTGGAAAGTGCGACGTAGGGCTTTGATAGTAGTAGACAATTGTGTTTTTGTACAATTTTTTTTAGAATTTTGAGGTTATGTGGCACAAAGCCACTTGAAACAGCGTTCCAAACAGTTGTAGTCTCTTATTTGTTGGAATTTCGAGGTTATGTGATAAAAAGTTCCTCGAAACAGTCTCTTAAACGATGCAAGTACGTTATTGTGGATTCAATTTTGAGGTTATGTGGAACAAAGCGCCTTGAAGTGGCGTCCTGAACAGTTGTAGTCTCTTACTTGTTGGAATTTCGAGGTTATGTGATAAAAAGTACCTCCAGACAGTGTCTTAAATGATGCAAGTACGTTATTGTGGATTTAATTTTGAGGTTATGTGGCACAAAGCCACTTGAAACAGCGTTCCAAACAGTTGTAGTCTCTTATTTGTTGGAATTTCGAGGTTATGTGGTAGAAAGCTCCACGAAACAGTGTCTTAAACGATGCAAGTACGTTATTGTGGATTCAATTTTGAGGTTATGTGAAACAAAGCCAACCAAAAGATCGTACTAAAAAGCTGTAGTGTTTTATAGTGATTCATTTAATCCCGGTTAACTCATTAGCGAGATTTTTGACACTTTTTCAAGGAAATTAATATTTTTGTGAATTCTTTTCTGTGTTTTCCAACAAGAGCTTTGCTCTAATCCATGAAATTTTCGTAATTTTGCAGCAGATTTTGTCGAATCAACATCTAGCAAACGTCTAGCAAAGGCTGGACGACCTCAGCGTGTTAGAAAACCTTCCACGAGCACTTTTCCATACTCCGCAGATGCAGCTAACAAGCTGAAGACAGTTTTCTAACAAGAAAAAACTGTACATACTGAGTCCAGCGCTATGTGAATGAGGTTATGAGGTGCAAAGCTTCTCGAAACAGCGTTATAAACACCTCAAAGATGTTCGATTGTTCGAAAAAGTTATTTTTCTCTTTGTAAAAGTGTTCTTTCCAAGAAAATTTTGCTCTATTTGCTTAATTTTCTAAAAATTCGGTTAAAACTTTGTCTAAAATGCCTCCATAAATATGCGACACTCCATAAATATAACTATAAAGCAGAAAGCAGCCTCCTACCAAGTGGAATCCTCACATATCAGACGCAGTTTTATATAAGACCACAATTTTGAGGTTAAAAAAAGTGTTTCTTCACAAAATTTTAGTTGAGTCTACTATGTTTCCTTCATCTTAAATTTGGTGTCAACAGCCAATCTATGATCTTGTGAGTGGTAGATAATAATATGATTCGTGTAAGAATTCTTTTAAATCCGTTTTGTACATATATTTCAAGTCTTGAGTCTTCGTCTTTTTTTTATTAGCTATCATTTCTGAATATATTCTTCAAATTCTTGCCGCTATAGATACGAGAAGTTTAATTGTAACTACTTAAAGAGAGGTTACAAGAACGTAAACTCATTAAAAAGAGCGGCTGAAGGTGAGAAATAGACTGTTTATGTATTTCCTAACCTCAAAAACTAGCTTTTTGTTGAACTGGCCGTGTTTAAGGCATTTATTGTTCCACTTAAGCCCTGCTTTTCTTCTATTTATTACAGAAGCATTAAATTGTTTTGAAGACAATTGTATTAGCCATAGTTAATGGAACTATTTAATGTTTTCAGAACTTTTTGAAAACCGCATACTGTTTTCATGTATCGAAGGAGTATTATTATAGCTATCTTCCCTAGCCGAGTCTTCTTTTTCTCCTTTTTGGTATTTTTTTACTTCCCAACTATGATAAACTCTAAATAAATTAAATAATTATAATATATTCCCCTCTCTAGATTCCTCTTGCAGTTTTAAGATGCTGGGCGAATTGTTTTATTGAAATTCTGAGCATTCTTTGTCGCTTCTGAAAAATTTATTTACTATTTTAAGAATGCGTAACTGTTTTCAGCACTTTTTGGGAACCTCAGGATGTTTCCAAACGTCTGAGCAGATTTTTTTTGAAGAACTTTGCAATATCCTTCCCCTCTGTTAGTTAGACTTCCTAGTTTAGAATTCTTCAACTGCTTTAAGGTCACTTTAGTACTCAGACACACACTTTCTAGTCATTTGTGGAGTGATTTATTGACATTCTGTGCATACTTTTGCTATTTGTGAAACCTATTACTCGTTTTGGAAATCACTTAACTGCGCTCAGAACTTTTTAGAGACTTCGTAGCGTTCTTAGATATCTCGAAGAGTTTTATTTAATGAAATTCTTTCAATTTACTACTATTTTGTATTATAGATTTAACAATTTATAATTTTTTTTACCAGTTCTCAGGACTTTCTTGAAGCCCCATGCCTTTGCCAAATATCTGAAAGGGCTTTTGTGGAAATTCTGTGCTTTCTCATACTTTTTATTAAATGGATTTCAGAATTTAGGCATCTTATAAGACATCAGTGTGTTTTAGAGGCACACCAATAATGTTTCCAGACGTCTGAGCAATGATTTATTGAAGATCTTAACATTCCTCTACTATTTTGCGAAATGTTCTACATATTTCAGGCATCTGTAACTACTCTCAGAACTTTCTTTTGCTCTGAGGATTTTTTTTTATCTTAAGGCTCTTCGTTATCTGTATACAAATCCACAATGCTTTCGCGCTTTCTACAGGTTTTTCTTCACTAATTTTTGCTACAGCACATTTTTATGTTACTTCGCTAGACTGGACAGTTTTTTAACTTTTATTTTTAGAAACTCTTGACTGTTCTGAAAAATATCGCGAAAACAGTTTATGTTTGTAGGCAACTTCTTCGCTTTCGTCTACTTTATAAACCTTTTGATTTGATTACTGTTGCCATTACTTAGTTTCCGAGTTACTACTTACTCACTAGAGAGATTTCATTGATTTTTTTGTAATAAGTAGATTGTTCTTGAAGAGCATTTATGTTATGTATTGTTCTGTGGAGTGTTTCTTTTTCGTTTTTTGTCTTCATTTTTGAACCTCTTGATCTTTTAACTGCCTAGAAAGTGCATTCCATCAAAAATGGCGTATTAAATCGTCTACTAAAGATTCTCTTATATTTAATTTGAGAATATTTCAATCGTTTTGGAATAGCTGGGTAGTTTTCCAGACTATGTCGTAGTTGGTTTGGATGATTTGTTGAAGTTTTAGGGTTTTTTAGACGACTTTTTCTGATTTTCTGGCTTTCTGGATAATCGAAAACGTTTTTCAATGAGATTTTTTATGCTCTGTAAAAATAGTGAGTGTTTTCAAGGCACTTTTTTGGAAATTTCATTTTTTTCTATTTTTTGTATGATTATTTCCTCATGTTTCAGTGTTTTGTGGCGTTTTTTCAAAGAGTTTCTTAATTTTGTCCACCAGAAGCACTTAATGAAGAGTCGTGTAGTGTTTTCTCTCTTAGAAAGGTTTTATTTTAGAAAAGTCCTTGCTGTTATAGGTTACATTCAAAGATTTTTATGTATGTGTGAAAAATATTCCTTCTTTTGTAGCCTTTTATTCGAAATAATGTTCTCTCGCTACCTTTTTTTGTTAGGAAATGGAATTAGTTGTTATGAAGCCTTCATCTCTGCCTTGTATTATTTTGTGTTATTAAAGCCTTTAAGTCTGTTTCAAATTTTTTACATAACGTTTTGAAAGTTTCTGCTTTTGGCACTTAAATATTTGAGGAAATAAACTCATGCTATTTAGAAGATTTTATAAAATTAGACTTATTTTTCGGAAAACTTCTAATTTTTTAGGTTATTCTCTTGATTTTTTTCAACCAAAAAATGGTTTCCTCAATTTACTTTTTTATTTTTAAAATATTTTTTATTTAGAGCTCTAGATATCCGGATATTGAGCACGTCGAGTAGCTCGATGATTGCTCGATGCTCGCTCGATACTCGATACTCGCTATTGCTCAACCGCTCAGCAGAACAAAGAAATTCTAATTTTGTTTGTCAAAGTTTCTTTGGCATTTCAATGATTTTCACACTTTGCATAATGAAATTTAACATTTATAAAAAAAAATTTTGAGAAAGAAGTCAAAGTGTTTGTCAAAATGCTCGAAATGCTCATGCTCTGCTCGAGAATTTTACGAGTAATGAGCAATGAGCAGGTTTGCGTGTGCTCGTTGCTCAAATGATCGCACTGCTTGAAAATGCATGAACAAAATCTGAAGCTCTAATTTAATTTATTTCATGTTTTTGTTGTTGTCTTTTTTGTGAACTTTTTTCAAAGATTTTTTCGGTTAGTGATGCTTCTAACTTTTCTTCCTCATTTTTTTATTTAATTTAACATTTTTAACATTTTTTTTGATGTTTTTCCAACTATAGAGTTTTCCAATAAGAGTGATATGATTTCTTTAAAAAAAACACACTAATTGTTAAGGAAATCCAAATGTTTCTGTATTTAATGTGAAGTACAATCGGCACAATTAAGTTCTGAATATAACTGGATATCATTCAAATAGTCTCCAAGACTAATTTTGCAGGAACGTGTTCGATGATCCCAATTTTTGAGCACTTTTTTCACTAAATCACGTTCAATAATGACTTTTAAAGCTTTAAGAGAGAGTCCGTTTTATTGCTAAAGACCAATGATGTTAAATCACAACTTCTTAAAGGCCCTTCAATTCACAATTTCTTGAAATAATCGAATCTCCAAAACTTTCTCGCAATAATTCGCTTGTTGCACGTGCTGTGTGACACTTAGCGACGTACTGTTGAAACCAGATGTTGTTTAGATCAACTTCTTCCAATTATTGCCACAAAAAAGTTGGTTATCATTGATCTATACCGCTCTCCATTGACAGTAAAGTTACTACCAGCTATATTTCGAAAGAATACTGGACCGATGATTGCCTCCAGACCAAAACCTCATACCAAAATGTCAATTTAGGTGAGTGTAATGGTTGCACATGAATAATTTGTGGATTTTCTTCGCACCAGAATCGACAGTTTTCTTTATTCACCGCACCACTCAGATGAAAGTGAGACTCATCGGAGAAAATGATTTTCTCAAAAAAATTCGCTTTCGTTTTCAAGTTGTTCCAAGGCGAAATTAGCAAATTCACGACGTTTATGGGGGTGATCCAATGGTGAAATTGTAAACATTACTGAATACAAGGAAAAAGCGACATTTAGAAATCATATAATCTCTATCATTCTTCCGATTTTTCGCACCACAAAAATTTATAAAGTTTTCAAATATTTTTTTTACAAACTCTTTTTTTCCTCGATTTTTTTAAATTTTTTTTTAACTAAAAATTATAATTCTTTTGACTTTTTCATTCATAATTCTTTCTCAATTGTTTTTTTTTACAAACTGCAGTTTTCTCTAATATTTTTGCCCTTTCTCTAATTAAAATTCATAATTTTTTTCTTGTCTTTTAAAATTTTATTTATTTATTTTATTTTAATTTAATTTATTTTTTTAATTTTTATTTTTTATTTTTATTTTTTTGTTCTCTTGAAAACAAAGAAAAAACAAATTTTAATTTTTTTTCTTCCGAAATCTTAATTTGCTTTTAGAATTTTTGCTTTTTTCTAAACAAAAATTTATCAATTTAACTTTCTAATCTAATCTTAAATCAAACAAAAATCAGCTACAGAGCTCCTTAGCAACAGTTTTGCAATTTTTTTTTAATTTGCAAAAAAATTAGCAAAAAATTCAGCACATACGTTCCACAGTTCATGGCCAACTGTCCGCTCTAGTCCGAGAAGTGCCCGAAAAAGCAATGCAATTAAGCCATTTAATTTAAGACGTATTGAAGGCAAAAAATATGGAGTAAGAAAAAAACGCTTTTGATCTATGAAAAATTAGCTTAACCTCTGCTGCTTGTACAAAAAAAAAAAAAAAAGTAAAAATTAGGAAAAATTCTCTTCAAGTACATAATTAATTTCGCTGATAGCAGCATCATTTTATCTATGTGGCAAATGGTGGCAAGTTGGCTGGCTCTTGTAAGAATATTTAACTGTCAACTTTTCGGTTGCTGCCTCTTCTCTGCTTCTTCTTCTTCTTCTTCTCCTTCTTCTTCTGCTTTTTTGTTATCTCAAAGCGCAACTCTACTTAACCCGCTTTGGCGATGACTTCACTTTCGCTTTTTAGCAGGCAACTGTTGAGTAAAATATTTAAATATTTACCGTTATATATTAATTTTCAAGCTACATAAATGCAGTGTTTATTTTACATTTTCCATTTTTTTTTCTTTTTTTTAGTTTAATTTCTGCGTTTAAATTTTGTTTTTGGGCTTTCTTAAGCATGTCACTTTCGCAAGCGTTGATTGCTCACTTGAATTACAATATTTGTTGGCAGCAAACAGCAAACCAGATTTTTATCTTAATTTGTGTGCAAAATTTAATTTAAAAATTTTCTTTGCAAATTTTTCTTTATTTACTTTTTATTTATTTTATTTTTTTCGAATTTTTTTTATATTTTTTATTTTATTATTAATATAAATTTTTTTATTATTATTTGTTCAACTGTGTTGTGTGTAAAGACAGATTGTCGCTGGCTGCAGAAATGAAAAGAATATCAACAGTAGATAAGGTGTGTTTGTGCAAAAAAAAAATTAAGTAAAATAAAAATAAATATATATGTATGTATGTACATACTATAAAAAAAAAAAATTTCGTAGAAATATATGCATGATAAATTTTCAGCAAGCATTTAGTAAGAAGTGAAAAGAAATAAGAAACATCTAGGAACAAACAAAAAAAATTATTGAAAAAAGAAATCTAGAAATCTAAAAATGGAATGGTAAAATTTGGAAAATTATTAAAAAAAAAAATAAAAACAGAAAAAAAATTTTAAAATTAGAAAAAACTTCAGAAATAAATAAATTTAAAAAAATTAAAAAACAAAAAAATTTTGAAAATATAGAAAATTTCAGAAATAAAATATATAAAAAATAAAAATAAAATTTTGAAATATGAACTTTTTCAGGAAAAAAAAATAAAAATAAAAAGATAAAAATATTGAAATAAGAAATTTTTCAGAAATAAATAAATGAAATGAAAATAAAAAATATTGAAATTAATGAAAATTACAGAAATAAAAAAGCTAAAAAAAAGCTATAAAAAAATCTTAAAAATAGAAAATTTTTAGAAATAAACGAATTAAATAAAATTATAAAATAAAAATATGGAAAATAAAAAATTTTTCAGAAAAAAATAAAAGTATTGAAAATTAAATTTTTTTAGAAAAAAACAAATAAAAAATAAAATAAATAAAAAAATATTGAAAATAAGAAATTTTTCAAAAAAAAAAAATTAAATAATAAAAATATTGAAAATACAAAAATTTCAGAAAATACTTAAATTAAAAAAAAAACAAATATTGAAAATAAAATAATTTTAAGAAATAAACAATTATAAAAAAAAATTTTTTTTTTTTAAATTAATAAATAAATAAAATAGAAATAAATAAAAAGAAGATAAAAAGATTTTGAAAATAATAAATTTTTCAGAAATAAACAAATTAAATAGAAATGAAAATAAAAAAATATTGACAAAATAAATTTTTAGGCAATAAATAAATTAAAATGTATAGGAAAAATTAAAAATTAAAGATTTTGAAAAAAAGAAATTTTTCAGAAATATATGAATTAAAATTTTTATTCAATTTTTTTTTAAAATGCAAAATAAAAATGTAAAAATTTTAAATTAGTAATTTTTCAGAAATAAAAAATTAATTTTTTTTTATATTTACTTACATACATATAAAGTACATTGTACTTGGTATAGAAAATGTGGTATTTAGCTAGATACGAGGTAGGTGGATATCGAAGAACAATGATTTTTGAATTGAATTATCGACCGAAAATCGCCTCCGCCGTTACAATGCGCCAAATATACAGATATAAGTTGCTGAAAATTTAATATTTAGACCAATCAAAGATAGATTTTAAAAATTCGAAATCTTACTGAGTATAATTTTTTAAATTTTAAATGATTTTTTTTAATTTAAAATTAAAACGTGCAGTAACGCGAGAATTCTTTAATTCCAATTTGAAACCAACTTTTTTAAGAGAATAGTGTTAAAATAACTTTTTTCCCCCATAAAAATTGTGGAAAAGGTAAAAATCAGCAAAAAAATTAGTAAAATATTTTCTTGAATTTAAAATAATTTTAATTATTCTAAGAAAAATGAGCTTCAAATTTTTTGCTCACAAAACAGTGCTAAAAAATATGCTGAAAACTACAAAAAAATTGCAAAAATTTATGTTTTTTTTATGTTTTTTACCAAATACATTCTTCCCCTAAAATTGTGTTTCGAAATTAAGTTTTTTTCCCCAAAAATAGCAAAAAATATGTAAAAATGCGCAAGGCTTAAATTTTATTATTTTAATTTGAATATAATAACTCTTCTCTTAGAGAATTGTACCTTATATTAATTTTGTTTCGTTCATAAAAAATGCCAAAAAAAAAAATAATACGAAGACTTGCAAAAAATAATTTTTTTATTATAACATTTGTTTTTTTTTTCCAAGAAATTTGTGTTTCAAAATAGAATTTCTTCGATAAAAAAAAAAAAATAAAATACAAAAATAAGAAAAGAACCCAAAAAACAGTTATTTAACTAGTTCAAGTGCCTTTTTGAGACCAAACTAACCTAGTTTCTATAAATAAAGAGTATTTTAGTTCATTATTTTCAAACGAAAGCTGAAAAAAATTAGTAAAAACAATTTTTGCAACTTTGTTATTTTTTTTCTTTGTTTTAATATTAAAATTTATTTTACTCTTAAATACTTCGCAAATAAATCAAATAACAGCATAAAGAATAAAAAAAATGAATTTTTTTTATTTTTAACATCGAAAAAATCTTTGAAAAATTTTTTGCCACAAAAAGCTTGTCTAAAAAATTATATTTTACATATTAAAATGCAAAATTTGTTTGGGAAATTTTAATTTTCTCCCAAAAACTGCGCAGAAATATAAAATTTTACAAAATATAATATTTATTTTTGTTCAATATTACAAAGAGAATAGTTTTGTTCCCCTAAAATCGGCATAAACTATAGAAATTAATATTTTTCTTTCATATTTTTCGTGATATTTTATATTTTATATATTTTATTATATTTTGTTACATTTTTTTAAATTTTTTATATTAGTATTTAATATTTTTTTCCATAAAAAAATAAGAAAAAATCAAAATTTTTTTATTTTACTTTTTAATTAAATTTTTTCTAAAAAAATTTTAATAAAAAAAAAAAATTTTAATAAAAAAAATTTTTTTACAATTTTTTATATATTTTTTATATTTTATTATAATATTTTATATTTTTTTTTTAATTTTTTATATTATTATTTGATCTTTTTTTCTTAATTATGGAAAAATTGTAATTTAATAATTTTAAATATAATAAAATTAAGGTTAATAACTTATATATATTTTTTTTTTCTTAATTTTTTGTGTAATAATGTATATTTTTACTTCATTAAAATTTTTTCGTTTAAACTATTTTTTTTTTGATATTCATTTTCTTTAAAATATTTTTTTTTGAATTTTTTTTTCTTTTTTTCTTTTAAAATATTAAAAAAAAAATTTTTTTTTTTTTCTTAAAAAGTTTTTTATTTTCCTCCCAAAAATCATAATTTGTTTGCCACTGGCCTCCACAACCTCTACGTCATCGCCTTGTCAGCGCTGCTGAAGCCTCGCATCTCCTGAGTGTGTGTGTGCCAACTTGTCTATGCTACTATTTATACTTGAATTTGCCAAGCTGTCCGTTAACTGTCCGACGGACATGCATGCATACATATATACACACATACATATGAACAAACATATCTACCTATGCATGGCTTGCCAATAAATGTTAGAAATGCCGCCGCTGCTGTCGCCAGTTAGCAAACAAATGTCGAAAAAGTCTACGTCCATCGCACGTCAATAGCGCGGGCGGTCGCTGCTGTTCGAACCAACAGTTTTTTGCCGTCCGTCCGTCCGTCCGTCCGTCCGTCCTTCCGTCCTTCCGTCCGCCCGTCCGTCCGTGCGCTGCTGTGACTAAATATTTGTAGAAATGTCCATTCTTTAGACATACACATATGTATGAATCAGCTATTATGTACATATTTACATAACTGCATGTGAGTTTTTTTGTAGTACATAGTGCGTGTGTGTGTGTGTGCGTGTGTTCAGTTTGCCACAATTAGCGCACTAAAAAGCAAACAAAAATCAAAATCAAAAGTGTGTTGTTGGCCATTGTTGATAGTTCTAGGCGTTTCTACGGCTTAGGCAGTTAGTCGTAAGCGTTTCAGAAAAGAACAACAACAAAAACAGCATATATTTACAAAAACAACAAGAAATTTGCAGTTTTTTTCGCATTTTCCATGAGTGTTGGCAGCTGATTTTATTAATAATTAAAGTGTAATTATTCATTGTGTGTTGTTGGCAATTTCAGGTGCATGGTGGCAGTAAGAACAACAGCAGCAACTACAACAACAACAATTATAACAATAATTTTATGTTTTAATACAAAAACTATGGATTAACTGCATTTTCGCTGCTCTTACACTGGTTACTTTGCAAGTTAATGTTGTTGTTTTTTGGGTTGTTGTTGTTTTTTGTTGTTTTTGTTATTTTTGTTGTTTTCCTTATTGTTGTTGCACCTATTAATATGTGTTTTGGCATGCGGATTTGCGTGTGCGGCGCATTTTTGTTGCAAGCTAAGCAGTGAAATGAGTCTGTTGGACTCAAAAACTAGCTAACACAATAACAAAACCGAAAAAAAAATTAAAAAGTAAAAATTAAAACATTAAAAAAAAGTTTTCGCCGCAACAAAGTCATTTCGCCGCCGCCAAGCAGCAACACGTGTATGTGAGTATGTATTTTTCTAATGAATTTCAAATGTAAAATTCCACATTTCAGTTTTGTTGCAACAAAGTTTGCGCAACCATAACAACAACAACAACAACAATGAGCGTGAAAAATATAATTTTTTTATATTTTTTTTTCCATTTTTCAACTACAAATTTATGTCTTTTTGTTATTTTAATTATTTCATTGCGCTATTGTTGCTTGTGGCACACACACACACACACACACATATGTACATATGTATGTATGCATGTATGCATGTCTGTGGATGTGCAAATTAAAATTCGCGCATGTATGCCTTGCAGCTGTCGATTTTTATGCGCTTTTATTTGAAAATTTTCACCTCGCACAACACGCTTGCGCTGGGGGATTTGTTGTGAGTTTGTGGCAAAATTATTCATGCAACATTGTTGAATTGAATTAATTTTCGGTTTTTTTTTATATGTAGCAACAATTACATATCCCTGTACATGCTTGCATGCATACATATGTGTTAAAATTCAGTTGTCAAGAGTGTTTAAAGCGCGCATTTTAATGATTTTTATTTAATTGAAGGGAAAATAAATAAAAAATTAATAAAAAAAATTACAAATAAAATAAAAAAGAGGAAAATTAAAAAAATTAAAAAATAAAAATTATAAATTATATGTATGTATATTAAGTATTTATAAAAAAAAAAGAAAAAAATTCAAAAAAAATTAAAAAATATATATATAAAAATGACAAAAAATTTAAGAAAATTATATAAAAATGACAAAAATAAAAAAAATTAAAAATATAAATAATATATATATAAATTAAATATGTATTTAAAAAAACATAAAAAAATAAAAATAAAAAAAAATTAAGAAAAGGTATAAAAATGACAAAAAATTAAAAAAAAATATTAAAAATATAAATTAAATATGTATATAAAAAAATGTAACAAAATTAAACTAAAAATTAAAGAAAAATGATATAAAAATGACAAAAAATTAAAAATAAAAATTATATAAAAATGACGAAAAATTAAAAAAAAAATTATATAAAAATGACAAAAATAAAAAAAAATTTAAAATATAAATAATATATATATAAATTAAATATGTATTTAAAAAAAAATAAAAATAAAAATAAAAAAATTAAGAAAAGGTATAAAAATGACAAAAAATAAAAAAAAAATATTAAAAATATAAATTAATTATGTATAAAAAAATATAACAAAATTAAACGAAAAATTAAAGAAAAATTTAATAATAATTACAAAAAAATAAAAAAATATTATATAAAAATGACAAAAATAAAAAAAATATTAAAAATATAAATTATATGTATATAAATAATATATAATACATAATTAGTATAAAAAACATATAAAAAATAAAACAAAAAATTTGGAAGAAAATTATAAAAAAATGACGAAAAATTAAAAAAAAAAAATTATATAAAAATGACAAAAATAAAAAAAAATATTAAAAATATAAATTATATGTATATAAATTAAATATGTATATAAAAAAATAAACATTTTTTTTTAAATTTAATATAAATTAGATGTATATAAAAATGATGAAAAAAAAATTTAGTAAATTTTTAAATTTTTTTTAAATTTTTTGCTCATTATTTTTTTAAATTTTTTTTTAATTTCCTCTATTTTTCTCTCCATTATAGGTATTAATGATTTTATTTTATTGCACATTTTTGAAATTTTTTTTTTAAATTTTTGATTTATTTCACAGTTTTCCATTATATTTTGTGACATTTTCTTTGCATTTTTACCTTGTTGTTGCTGTTGTTGTTGCTTTATGCACAAAACATTTGTTTTATTGCTTTCGACATTAATTAGTATTAATGTGCGGTCAACGCAAAGGTGTCGGCGTAATTCCGCCCCAAAAGTGTATTTCTTCTTTGTTGTTGTTGTTGTTGTTGTTGTTGTTGTTGTTGTTGTTGTTGTTTTTATTTTTTGTTTTTATTTTTGCTCGCTTGTTTTGCATTAAAAATACATACAGCTCTAGCGCTTTCAACACGCTCAACTCGTTTTAACATTTATCGATTGGCATGTTATTAGTGTTTGTTGTTGTTGTTGTAGAATTTTTTTTTTTTGCAAATTCACAACAATGAAAAACAAGTCGCCAACAATAAGAGTAGCTGAATGAGTACACAACATGCACAATACTCGCTCGCTGCTTTGGCTATGTTTTATTGTGTGTGTGTGTCGTTGCTGTTGTTGTTGTTGTTGTTTGGTTAATAATGTAATGTTCAGCTGCATGAATTTCTATGCTTTTAATTTTCATATATATATGGTGTCAACGGTGGCAAGGCTATTAATTTGAGTGTTTTCAGATATTAATTATTTGTTTGCGAAATGTAATTGAATTGAGTGGAGGAAAAAAATTAAAAAAAAAATTTTAATTATCACAGAAATGAGAAAAAAATTTTATGAAATGAAAAAATAAATACGAAAAAAAAATGTTGATATAAAAATGTAAAAAAATTAATAAATTAAATATTAGAAAAAATAAATAATAAAAATGGAAAAAATTATATTAGAAAAAAAAAATTAGAAAAAAGTTGTATTAGAAATAGAAGAATAGAATAGAAATTTTGTTCCAAAAAAGGGTACATTGATCGTCTATTAGAGCTAGACGATAATAAAAGCCTTAGCTGATAATAATTGTTCTTAAATGTGTGTTGAAGGGCCTCATACTCATACTGGAAATGACTGAACGGTACGGACTTATTTTCTCTCTCTCTCTCTCTCGCTACCCCTCTCTGCCGCTCTCTCTGTACCTCTTCCTCTCTCTCCCTCTGTAATTTAGACTTTTGGTCACAGAGTCAAAGTGCTTGAAGGTCAAGGCAGATGATCTTGTTAGACCAGACACATTGAAGCAGATCTTAGATCCCATGCAAACTGCGATTATACTGAAAGTGCTCGCATAGCGTAAGAGAACAACTCAGAAACAATAGAAACCTTTACTGGTCACTGCCTGAGAGAACAACAAGCTTTAAGATTAGAAGGCTGCATTAAAAGATCTTGGTGGCCCATCGACCTTGGCCCAGAAAGTGAAACGTGAAATTATCTGCTCACCGAAGTGTTCTCTCAATATATCCATTGGCTGATGCGATGAGTGAGCAACATAGTGGCGTCGTCTTGTTGAAACCAAATGTCGCGGAGCTGACGAGCTTCAATTTCAGGTATCAAATAGTCGCTTATAATGATGGCGCGGTAACAGTCGCCACTAACGGTTACATTCTCATCGGCATCATTTTTTGAAGAAATATGAACCGATGATTACACCGGTGCACACACACCACACCAAACCGTTGTTTTTTATGAATGAAATGGCAGCTCCTGAATCTCTTCAGGTTGCTCTTCGCCCCAAATGCGGCAATTTCGTTTGTTTACTTATCCATTGAGCCAGAAATGGGCCTCATCGTTGAACAAAATTTGGCACGAAAATGTCGGTGGATCTTCTTGGAACTTTTCAAGAGCGAATAGAGCGAAGCAATAACGGCGCCGCATCGATTCTCCACGATCTTCGTGTACCCTCTCAGCTGCGACCGCTATATTTTATTCGTCTGCTTGCGTGCTGGCCGTGGTCTATTCGGTCGAATATTATCCAATAATGAATGCTGCTGGGTCTCAAAATGGGTGATGGTGTTGTGAATAGTACGCTCGGTAGGCCGATTTGGGTTGACCATAAGTTTGAGGCGAAGCGCGCGCGAACCACATTCTTTACAGAACGTGAATTTCCGTAATAAAGTTGAATGATTTGGCAACGTTGTTCAGGCGTTTAGGTCTTTCCATGAGGAAAAGCCAAATAAAACTGAACAAAAACTGAACATGACAGCTTGACAACGACTCATGCGTGATCTGTCAAAAAAAAAAAGGCTATTGAAAAAAGAGTACCTCTGCTTGGATCATCCTTTAAAATAAAATGAATTAAAGTAAAACAAAAAAATTAAAAAAGTTTAAAAAAAAATTTAATAAAAAAAAGTAAAAAGAATTAATAATAATAATGATAATAAATTGAAATTAGAAAAAATAATATATGTAAAATCAAATTAAAATTAAAAATTAAAAAACAATAAAAAATATATATAAAAAAATTAAATAAACATAAATTTAAAAAAAAAATAAAAACATACTAAGAAAAAAAATTAAATAAAGAAATAAAAAAATTATAAAAAAATGAAATTAAATTAAATAAAAGGAAAAAAAAATTTAAAAAATAAAATTAAATTAAAAAAAATAAAACAAAAAATAATTAAATAAAAATAAGATAAATTAAAATATTATAAAAAATAAAAAATAAAATAAAAAAAGACATTAAGAAAAAAATAATAATAAAAAAATTAAAATTAAAAAAATATAAATAAAAAATTTAAGAAATGATTAAAGAAACCAAAACAAATTTAATAAAAAAATAAAAAAAATATTAATAATTAAAATAATGATAAATTTATATTAGAAAAAATAATAATAATATAAAATCAAATTAAAATTAAAAATTAAAAAACAATAAAAAATATAGTTAAAAAAAATTAAATAAATATATATTTAAAAAAATAAAAAATACTGAGAAAAAAAAAAAATATAAAAAAATTAAATGAAATTTAATTAAAAAAAAAATGAAAAAAAAATAAAGTAAAAAAATAAATAAAAAATAAAATAAAATTAAAAAAAAAAAGAAAACAAAAAATAAATAAATAAAATAAGATAAATTAAAATATTATTAAAAAATAAAAAAATAAAAAATAAAAAAAAGACATTAAGAAAAAAAATAACAATAAATAAAAATTTAATAAAAAAAGTAAGAAATAAAATAAAATTAATTAAAATTAAAAAAATATAAATAAAAAGTTTAAAAAATCATTAAAGAAACCAAAAAAAAAAAAATTGTGGAAAAAAAAAATAAAAAAAAAAATGAAAAAAAAAAATAAAAAAAAAAATAAAAAAAATAAAAAAAAAACAAATAATCTAAAATAAATATAAATATATTAAAAAAAATTTAATTTCATCTAAGAAATACTTTCTTAAACAACAAACTTCATATTGGGTCTATTTGCAAACTTTCCGCAATTAAAAAAGATTCATTTCTAAGAAAAATCTCTAACACACACATACACACAACCCCATTCTATAATCGATGCGCATAACTTTTCCATTTATTACAATACGAATTTACTACTTACAACATATATTTACTTTACAATAATAATTTATTTAAAAAAAAAAATACGGTAGAATTCCAGCCAGTATTGTTTTCGTTGTTGTTGTTGTTGTTCATCTACTTCAATTTATAGCTACTAGTGAACTGAACTGTCTCACCTTTTTTTACTGATTAAATTTGTAATATCGAGTTTTATGTGGCAAGCGCGTGAAAGTTGTTAAATATTTTATTATTTTTTAATAATCGATTATACGAGTTTCATACGAGTCATAACTGTATTTACATAGTTACATACGCGCCTGCATAGCTTTTGGCAATTGCCACATACAAATGAAAGGCGTAAAGGCGTTGTGTGCACGGTGAGCTTTGATTTTTAATAAAAATAACCGTTAAATCGTTAGTGATTTGTATATTAATTACTATTTAAGTGCTACAAAACTAATGTTTATATATATGTACATACACGTACGCACATAACTATTTATTTAGCTAACTATAATTTATTTGCAATAAAAAGTTTCTTGAACTCGACTTGGGTAAATTGCATTGAACTCTATACTACGCATATACATATACATATTAAATAAATATATATTTACCACTTAGTAAAAAAGTTTATTGAAATTCTTTATTTTTTGCGTTGAATTTAATTAATGGCTAGTTTTTTGTTTTCTCATTTTAATTATTATTAATTAATAAAAAAAAAGTATTAATTAGAGATATACGAGCGCTCCTCGAGCTGCCGTAAAGTGTTAGTCTATGCTGAGAGCAACAAAAAGTATAGAAAATAGCGTGAGAATTAGAGCATTTATTATGCTAAATTATAAAAAATCTTCCATAATTCTCAAATGGTTCATTTAATTCACCTCACTCATATGTCAGACGATTTTTTCTCTCTGTCTTATGACTGGCGAATGCTAGTTTCAACAGCACTGTTGGTCTCTTTCTGCCACAAATATCAACCTCACATTCAAAAAGCCTTGAAAAGTATTTTAGGCCACTCAAAGTGTCTTAGCCTTCCCATTGAGATCGTCTTTTTTCTTGAAAATCCTTGTATACAATAATAAAGCCTGCCGATTGTGGAAAAATGAAGCCTCAATTTCTCCAGAATAGGTTATTTGGGTAACCAAGCCACTTTCTGACCCATTGTTTCGCTATTTCTCCCTCAAGTTACTCCATTAAATCTCAGTAGTACGATTACCTTAACGCTTGCCCCAAAATAGCATTGAGAAACCTCATTTCGAGCTTGCGTAGTCTACTTCTACCGCATACCAAACAGTCACACAGCAGCGGAGAAATTGTATTTCACACCGTATTGTTCCTATAGCTCCTAAAACCTTCTAAAGGGTGTTCCTAACGCTTCGCTTTGCATATAGTCCACTTCTGCCCAGTAAAGAAGAGTGGCATAGTAGTAAACAATTTTTCATCTCCTCCTCGTCATAGTTCTAGAAAATCTATCAACTTCTCCTCGTCATAGTAGTAGACAGTCTCTCATAGCCTACTTCCCGTCATAGTCGTGGAAAATCTTTCATCTCTTTCTTCTCATTGTAGTTCCTATCTTACTTCCGCTGCTACCTTCTAATCTTGCAGTTTCTTATTATATTAGGCAGTGACCAGAGTAAAGGTTTCTATTGTTTTTGAGTTGTTCTCATTTTTAAAATGGAGAATTTGCGCTATGTGAGCACTTCCAGTCTAAGCGCAGGTTGCATGTGATCTGTGATCTACTTCAACGTAGCTTGCCTATCAAATTCATCTGCTTTGCCCTTCAACCTCTTTGACTCTGTGACCAAAAATTTCAACTAGAGAGAGAGAGAGAGAGCGCAGGAGGGAGCGAGAGAGAGAGAGAGAAAGTACGTCTGTTCCGTTCAGCCATCTCCAATAGGTACATGAAGCATTTAAACAGAATTTAAGAACTTCATTGTGCTATAATCTAAGGCTTTTATTGCCGTCTAGCTCTAACTGAAAAAAAAAAGAATGAAAAACCTATTTGCTAGTATTATGGAGAGTGTTTCGATGCATTTGAACTCGCTCTTTGTACTTTATAATGTTTTTTGTACTGAAAAAATTATGTTAGATACAAAACTTACTTAAATGAGATTCCAATTGAATATGCAGGTTTCGCTCAAGGTTCTGACCAAATATAGCCAATTTCTCACGAACCAAAATTCTGCAAACTCAATTTTTTATTACAACTAAAATCTCTAAAAGTAAATTCTATCGCAAATCCATGCAAATAACTGCAGATTTATTGCTGACATTTAAAAAAATTAAGTTTTTTTCCCACTCGAGACCCCTCAAGAACCCCAACCGCATTTCGAGAAGCGCAAAGGGAACACAATAAAAATGACAAAAATAAAATTCACAACATCAATTGAATCAAAACTGACAACAAAAGAGATTGTGGAACATCTGACAACAACAATAAACTCAACAACAACACAACGAGTGTGCGAGTAGTGAGCAATTAGCATCTCATTTATGAAAATCGAATCAAATGCAATTTAAGTGCAATGAGTAATGATAAATAATAACAACAAAAACAACAACAATAAAAAAATAATCACAACAAATTATAACAACAACAACAACAACAACAACAACAACAACAACAACAACAACAACAACAACAACAACAACAACAACAACATCAACAATGTGAACACCAACAAAAGCGCCAATCTGCGGCAATTGAGAATGTCAGGCAAAAACCTTTCAAAAAAAAAAACAACGACAGCAACAAAATGGAATTGCGCAAAAAAAAAGGAATGAAAAAAATCAGAGAAAAAAAAAACAATCAAAGCCTGCACCACTTGCTGGTGGGAAAATGATTTAACGAGGCACGTCCGGATTTTCCATGCCAAATTTGCGTTCTTTTTTTTTTGCATTTCAGCAATATCTCTGCCTTTGTTGTTGTTATTATTATTGTCATTATGCCTCACGAGTTTCTATGTGTGTGTGTGTGTGTGTGTGTGTATGTAACTGTCCATTGCATTGCCAATGCGCTGTGTACGTGCAGGCGCGAGCTGTTCGTACATCTAGTGTGAGCGCATGGGGGCGCGAAATTTGCCGCTTGCAACACAGCATGGCGGCGGTACGTTAAGCTACATAGCAGCGGCGGTACGTACGGCCATAGCAGCAGTAACGTGTCAAAATGTGTCGTCAATGCGCCATAGCGTAAAATTGAAATCATATTTGTTTGTTGCTGCAGCCGCAACAACAACAACAGCCACATAATACTAATAAATAAATAAAGAGCAAATGATTGTTGCAAGTTGGCGCAAAAGGGGTTAGTTTAGTTGCAGACACAAAATTGGTGAGCAAAAAAAAAAATGAAAAACAATTAATAAATTGTATGCCAGTTGTTGTTGTTGCCTGCCGCATTTGGCAAATTGTCATTGTCAGCCGTCGTTAATTGCATGTGACTGTTGCAACAAGCGCGACTGGTATGTGCAAAAATGCAAAGATTATTTTATTTGCATCTTTTTTCTTGCGAAAATTTCTTTAGTGTTGCAAACTTTAATTGATTGTGCTTGTGTTGGTGACTGTCACTTGAAATTTTTGCATTTTTCTTGTTGTTTTTTTTTTTTTTTGATTACATTGATTTATTTGCCCTCGAATAGATCAAAGCTTGTCGCATTTGCAAGATGTCAAAACATAAATTGGTGCGAAGCATGGGCAAAAGTGTTCGTTTGCTTCCTAAAAGACACATATATGTGTATGTAAATGTAGTTATGTTAAAAAAAAATTTGAAAAAATTAAAAAAAAAAAAATATTTTCTACTTATTAAAAACCAATCTTTGGGCATGTTGCAAGCTGTCGGAAGTGCAAAATTGCCTTAAACACGTATTCTACATCAATACAAAGCGAAATAAAGCAAAACTTTGAAATGTTGCAAGTACTGAGAACTTGCAACATATCGAGTTTGCACAAAAAATCACTAGAGAATGTTTTTACCATGCCAAATATGCCATTTTTTGTTTGTAAAGCGCTTAAAATTTCATGTTGCAAGTTTATATTTAGCGTTTGTAAGCCTATTAGTGCGTAAAAAGCTCACAAACCATTTTCATACAAATTTTTTACTTAACAACTCGCTCCAACACTTGAGCCACACACATCTTTAGCACTTTAGCAGACATATTAACAGTTTAAAACCGATATTTCTGCGTGTTGCAACTACCAAACAAATGTTGCAAGTTGCTTTTCAGCCGATAAATAACGCATAACGCGCTCAAACATGCAGCAATCGTTTAAAACGCTTGCCACATAACTTGCAACATGCATGTGGCACCACTGACATATTGCAACATCGCAGAAAATTAAGTATTTTCTACGCTAATTGCTTATTTTATTTAAAAACGGCAAAAATACACATTGAAATGCAACATACCGCTATGTTGCAACATAGTCAAAAGGCAAACTTGAATGCCAACAAGAGACTCGGCACTTTGCAGACATCATTGCAATTGCTATTTGCATTGCTATTGCACTGCAAGTCAACTTGCCACAATAAATTTCACCAATGTAGTGCTTTAAATTGCGCACTATTGTTGCAACATTAGTGACTTAATTAAGTTTAATTTCTGCGTATGCAGTATGTATGTATGTATGCATGGCACACATTTAAATGCGCTCGGCAATGCGCGTGTTATGTTAATGTGGCAACAAACGTATACGAATATTGAGAAAATTGCATGTGGCAAGTTAAAGTGGCACGCACGCTAGATTGTATTGTGTGGCATTGCAAACTTGTTTGTATGTATGCATGTATTAACAATAAGTTGATTACGGTTAAAAGAAAAAAAATATTTAAATGAAATTTTCCGCGCGGCAATGCGGCTTTACAACAATACATACCATGTTTGTATGCCACAAATTTGTTGTTGTTTGTGTAAAAGTAAATTAAAAATTTTGCGCATTTAATTTTTTCGCGCAATATTTTTGCACTCAGCACTTAATAATTTTTTTCTGTGTTTATTTTACTGCCACTACGCGGCAAGTTACGCAGCGCGTACTTACCACAAGTTGTTGCAAGTTGTGCAAATTGTAAATTTGTTTTAACGCCACAGCACGCAAGCATAGTTGCAAGCACACACACACACACACATGTAGAGAGAGAGAGATATATATGCTTGCGAAGCAAACTGGGTGGCAATGTTGCATGCCACAAACACACACCACACCTCAACGCTACATTAAGGGCGCGCTGCGCTTAATTTTTGCGTTTTGTGTGTGTATTTTTTCACTACTTTTTCGTGAATCTACTAAAATAAATAGTTTTACATGCGTTGCTGTTGTTGTTGTTGTTGCTGTTTTTGCAACACACGCGGCGGTAATTGTTTTCGCCGTTACTTTTTCGCCTCCTCATCTTTGTTGTTATTATTTTTTAATTTTTCGTCAGCGGCGATTTTCATTACATTTTGTGGCATGTTGCATGTGGCAAGTATGTGAACGTATGTGTGTATTACACAATTTAATATACTCCGGTGTTGTTGCTGTTGTTGTTGTTGTTTGCCAGGCATTTTCATTGCTGTTTTCGCGCGTTTGGGGAATTTTCAGCCAGCCGGCAGTCAAGTTGCTGCAACAAGCTGACTCTGACTCGTCTGTTGCACTTCAAAACTTTTCTCGCACAACTCGACTTCAATTTTCCGAATTTTTATTTTTTGCTTTTCCCTTTTTTGCATTTGTTTTTGTTTGCTTACAACATTGCTGTTTAACTTTATAATTTTCGCATAGTTGTGCTGTTGCAAGCAAAATGTTGTCGCAAGCAAATTGTTGTTGTTGCAGCAGTTTGTTGGCGGAAAGCGAATTCTACGCCAACACGCGAGACGCCTGCGAGACGTTGGAAACCTTAAAAGGGGTATATAACAGTTAACGCTCGGCGCGAAGAACTTTTTCGAACAACAAAAAAAAAAAATAAAAAAAAAAAAAAAAAAAAAATAGCGCGGGAAGAGAGTGAGAGAGTAATAATTTTAGTTACTTTAGCGGCATAGGTAAGCTATTTTGGCTATGAATGGAACATTTCCCCTCCTTCACTTGGCTGACATAGAAAGTTCCATCTTTGCCGACGGCAAAACTATTTCGCAAATATTTGCGTAAAAAAAAAGTGGGTGAAAAAAATTATGGCAATAAAAGAACTTCAAGTGAAAATGGCGGCCGACTGGCTAGCCCTACACAAAATGCATACAAACAAATATTTAAGTAAAGAAAAAATACTCGCAAAGTAAATAGAAGGTGAAAGCGAAAGCGGTTAGAAAGTCAAGGAAGTGCGCAGCAGCGCGGAAGAGGCATAATTTGTAGTAAATAATGTTTTAAATAGTTGAAAAATTAAAGCGAAAAATACAAGAGTAAAAAGTGTTTAGCTATAAAGACTTTCGAATATTTAAAAAAATATTTTTTTATTTGAAAAATATTTTTTTATTTAAAAAATATTAGAAAAAAAATTATAATTAAACTTGCTCATAAACGCCCCACAAATACGCCATTCTCTACGCAATGTTTATCAAAACAATTTCCCTGCATGCGCGGTGTGTGTCTTCGCTAACTGTTTCACAAGTTCACCAACAATGCGTTGAGTGCACCCGTTGAATGCATGAGTGCGCTTGGGGAGCATACTTAAGTGCTAAGTTAAGATGAGATGCGTAGAGATTACTACAATTGTAAGTGCGTAGAGAGCGATAACGGTGTCTTGACTACAGTGTATGTAGGTGTGTGAAGTTAAAGTTAAGAAATTTTCACACACCTTACAAGAGTACAGTTGAAAGAACAGTTAGATGAATGTGAAGGGAGAGGTTTTTTTTAGAAAAAGTACCTGAGAAATGACCTTAAAGAGGAAGGAAACCAGGAAAATAAAAGGAAAAGCGGCAAATAAGACCAACTGGAGCTCCCAGCTCACAAAATATGACACAATTTATTTATATTTTTACTATTTATGTTTATGTTGCTTCAAAATGAAGCTTTAAAATTTAGTGTGGATCGCAAAAATGCTTTAAAAATATCGAATTTTCAATATTTCCTTCGAATGAGGTCACTTTCTTGCCACATTGACACCGTTTGAGTGTAATTTTACTGATATTTTA
Organism: Neoceratitis asiatica; assembly: GCA_030068015.2. Taxonomy (NCBI): domain Eukaryota; kingdom Metazoa; phylum Arthropoda; class Insecta; order Diptera; family Tephritidae; genus Neoceratitis; species Neoceratitis asiatica. The sequence goes on along the minus strand of CM061525.1, from coordinate 90,241,443 downwards.
TGCTTTCCATTGAGGCAGAAAATGAAAAAAAAAAAATTATGAGAGCAAAAAAAAAAAGTGAAAAAAGTGAAGAAAAAAGCAAAAAAAGTGCAAAAATGTGGAGGAAAAAAATCAAAAAAAATCCACAACCTGTAAATTTCATTTAATTCCCTATTTATTTGCCCACGCAGGCATTGCCAATGTTGCAACTTTAGAATTTTTCCCTTAAATTCTCACATAAATGCATTCAAATTGCAAGCACATACGTGCAACGCACACGTGCTCAAGTGCAAGTTTCAAGGCGAGTACACATACATGCGAAAGGACAAGAAGGACATGATCATAATGAAGCAAATACTGTTGCTACAACAACAGCAGCTGCTGCTGCCGTACTGTCTGTCGTCCATGAGGACGATGATGATGATGATGAGCGTGTTGCAGGAGCAATGCACTATGCACATATGTTGCATGCATTTAAACAATGCAACGCGCGCTAAAGAATTAGCAAATATATGTGTGTAGAATGTGTTGCGTGTGAGCACAATTTGTCAACATGACCGATTTCATGCCACAGCGTGTTATGCAACTGTGACTTAAGGTCGCTAAGGTCATTGTTAGAGATTTTGGTAGGGAATTTAAATGTTTTTGGCATGTCTAACTACTTTTTTTTTGTGTTTTAGTGGTTTCAAGCGAGTTTAAAGGTGTTTTTTTTATTTCTTTTTTAGATTATTCCACTTCTGAATTTAATGTTTCGTTTTTTTAAATTAATTTGAATATTTTTTCTAAGCCATGTATCTTAGGCACTTGACTTGCAGCTTCACTTTCGATTTTATTAAATAAAAATATAAAGGAGCAATTACCGATGAGCCCACATTCCGTCTCCTCTATTGCACTGCTGAATTTTCCATGAGAAAATATCAATTTAAATTACCTATCTCAAGCCCCTACACTTTCCTCTCTTTCCACTTACACAGTTTTTCCAGAGTTTCTCGCGTTTCTTTTCTTTTGGCCTACTCCAAACGCGTATTTTCTTGCTCACACTGTGCTGAAGCTAATCCAAGTAGCAACTTCATTTCTAATTATTCCACTGCCAAATAAAATAGCAGATAAAATTAGAAAAATTTCACTTACCTGTCAACTGAACCGCTAAAATTAATATAAATACTAGCAGACCCGGCCACACGTTGCTAAGGCTTTCTGCATGATCTAAAGCGTGCGTTTCGCTAATTCACTGCTCAAATCTTTCACGAAAAAGTCAATATGAATGCTTCCAAGTAAGCCGAACGCAGTCTTCGACCACAGAAAAAAAAAAATTTCATAACGCAGCGAAGAAACTACGCACGTACCTATGCTTCCATCCAAATTTTCGCATTTTTTGTCAGTCTGGCGGTGATCCCTTTCCCAAAAAGAAATATTTCGAGCGAATTTAACTTATTTCCTGATCCACGGTCCATTTCCGGGAAACAAAAGTATCCCATTTAGTCTCATCATCTAAAATTTTAACCAAATCGAAGCATAAATCTACTTTTTCTTCAATTCAATTGGTCCTCATTAATCATTAGGGAGAGAAAAGTAGTGTTCTTACTAATCTAAGCACCTGTGATGTACTAAATTTCAAGCAAATCGAATCATAAATACGATTTTTCCCCATAGGTTAGTCCGTGGCCCACTTGCCGGTATGAAAAATGGATAAAAACCTATTGCTCTAGCAACATATTTCAGGAAAGCTATTTTTTTTTAGCTCTCCTGACCTTTAAACCTCGTTGCCGGCGAGTAATTTTTTTTAATTGTTATTTGTGTTAGCCTTGCATATAAAAAAAAAACGATAAAGAAAGGTAATTTTCGATCACTTTTTGGCGCATATGGCGCGGTATCTCAGCCATAACTTCAAGAATGTTAAATTTCAAGTGCTCAAGAGTAAAAGGTTTATCCGAATCAACACGGTTTTCCGAATAGCACCACAAAAAAGTCCAACGGTGTCAGCTAGTTTCAATTATTGTATGAACAGAACTTTACATGGATGTAGGTGTAAGACCAAGTGCAAAATATGTCACATTTTGGTCTACACTTTCACTTAAAGCGGCGCTATTTGAGATCCTTGAGTAGTTGGACGATTGTATGCATCACAAACTCCTCTTAAAGCACGAAACATTCGAAAATCACTATTTTCGAAGCTGGTTTCAACAATTTTCAGGTGTTGTAGGGTTGTTAGGTCAACCATTTTCATAAATGTCTAACTTTTACCAGAAAAAAAAACATGTTTGGTTTGACAGTTAAGTTTGACAGTTGTCAAAATACAGCTCTGCACTTTCGAAACTACTATATGGATAATCCTTTATTACCTTGGTGTTGATGTTAGTAGTATATTAAAGGTAAATGTTGACCTTTTAAAAGATTTATATATTTTTGATACACTACTAGTCAAGTTTAGGTTTGTACCGCCTCAAAAAGCTTTGTTAAAGGTTTCAATGAAATAATATGCTAAGAACTGACATAAATTTGGGATAGTAGAGCTCCTAAATTGTATGCCACTGCTGATATTTGACTTTTCCGAGCTCAACCATAAAGAATTTTGTCTCCTCAGAACTTGCTAATGTCTCAAGCAACCCGAAAGTATCATTTTTCACTATTATATTTATATAATCTACTTCCACCCAATAGTCGGTTTCTGATTTCTAATATAAATTAGTAAAATTCTATTTTACTGCTTATATTTTTATAATTTTTTGGTGGGTAGGAGATTTTTTGACTCTCCCGAGCTCAAAACTCTACAAATTTTTAAGTAAGTACTGATTTTTGATGTGATTTTTGGGTGGTTAAGAGATTTTTAACTGTTACGGGTTCAAAACTCAATAGATTTCGAAGTAAATATTGATTTTTGTTATGATTTTTGAGTGGTTAAGAGATTTTTAACTGTTACGAGTTCAAAACTCAATAGATTCTTAACTAAATACTGGTTTTTGATATGACTTTTGGGTGGTTAAGAGATTTTTGACTGTTACTAGTTCAAAACTGCATAGATTCTTAAGTAAATAATGATCTTTGATAAGATTAAGAGATTTTTTGACTGTTCCAAGCTCAAAACTCTATAAATTCTTAAGTAAATACTGATTTTTGATATAATTTTTTGGTGGCTAAGAGAGTTTTTGACTGTTTTGAGCTCAAAACTCTATAAATTCTTATGTTAATTCCTTTTTTTTTGCTATGATTTTAGGGTGGGTAAGAGATTTTTTACTGTTCCGAGCTCAAAACTCTGTAAATTCTGAAGTAAATACTGATTTTTGATATGATTTTTGGGTGGTTGAGAGATTTTCAAATATTACTAGTTGAAAACTCAAAAGATTCTTAAGTAAATACTGATTTTTGATATGATTTTTGGGTGTTTAAGTGATGTTTGACTGTTGCGAGTTCAAAACTCAATAGATTCTGAAATAAATATTGATTTTTGATATGATTTTTTGTTGGATAAGAGATTTTTTGACTGTTCTGAGCTCAAAACTCAATAAATATACATATTCTTCATTTTTTTCCGCATCACAAATACTTGTCGTTTCATTTTCTGTAGAAAAAAAATTCATAAAAAATTTCATAAAAAATTTTGCGTTAAAATATTGCAATAAATTTGTTTTTTCTTCTCAAATCTACTACACTAATTGCCATATATTGGATAATATTTTCTCTAATCACCATAAAAATTATCCAAATTAGTCTACTTGCTTGCACACAACTGTAATGTGCGAATTGAAACAAGTTTGCCAACAAGCGGACTTCGCGCGCTGCAATCACAAGCGCACGAGTGTACATATGCGAGTATGTGATTGTAATATAAAAATTACAGGGGCACAGCTACACTCGTATGTATATATGAGTATGTAATGCCAGTTGCTGACTGACAGTTCGCGCATAAAAGTCACTGCATAACAAACAATAAAAACAACAACAACAAGCGATGTGATTATTTTCACATTAATGAAGAGAAAAATTACAGCTAAAGAATATTAAATAAACAAACACACAAGCAAGCAAGCAAGCAGTTAAGTGATGGGACTGTTGAGAAGAGGGCGCAAGTAAGAGAGAGAGAGAGAAATTATTAAATAAACAGTTATTGATGAACTGTTACCTAATAGTGCTGCAACAACGCCCAACTAATGTAAAATTTACAACAAATTAAAAGGCAATTTGAAAATGAAAGAAATACCGTTAAGCGGTTGCAACAACGCGCAAGGGCTAAGCGCCCGCACTTGAGCTGTTAAAAAATTTAAAATACGCATAATTTTTCGGACAATTTTCAAGAGTAATTTGCGTAAATGCCAGCAAAGTGCGGCAATTTTGAAATGAAGAAAAATAGCTTTGCGTTGAGTTGGTGCTGGCCAGTGCGGGGAGAGAGAGCAAGAGCAGGGCAACTTTTCAGTACAGAAATGAAAAATCTATTAATATTACAATAATTTATATTTAATAGCGTCGTGGGCAACCAACTGTTTGTTATTGTAATACACACATATGTGTGTGTGTGTGTGTGTCACATGCCATTGCAATTATGGCATAAATATTTAATGGCAACCCCCCCCGCACACTGTATTCGGTCGTTCAATTGCTGGTCGATCAACTATGTACGACGACGACTAACCAAATGTGGTCAATTGGTGTGTTGCATGGCATTTGACTGGCGCTTGGACACTACATACATGCATATGTAGCATGTTTGTACATTTGTTGTTGTTTTTTTTTTGTCAACCATTTGACAATTTAAGCAGTTGTTGAAGGAGTTTATTATTTGGACGCTTTCACTTTACTCGCCTATAAAGGGTGATCCAAGTGGAGGTGTCTTATTCAATAGCCTTTTTTTGACAGCTCCTGCGTGAGTCGTGTCAGGCTGTAGTGTTAAATTTTTGTTCAGTATTGTTTTGCATTTCTCAACATGGAAAGACCTAAACGCCTGAACAACAACAACAGATCATTCAATTTTATTCAACGAAATTTCACGTTCTGTAAGGAATGTGTTTCTCGCGCGCTTTGCCTAAAACTTATGGTCAACATAATCGGCAGCCTACTGAGCGTACTATTCGCAACACCTATACTCATCTTGAGACTCAGCATTCATTATTGGATAATATTCGACCGAATAGAGGACGTCGAGTACGCAAGCGAACGAAGAAAATATAGCGTCCGTAGCTGAGAGTGTACACGAAGACCATGGTGGAGAGTCGAATCGGCGCCGTTCGCAGCAACTCGCGCTGACGCATGGCACGACTTGGCACATTTTACGTCGAGTTATTAAATAGAAAGCGTACAAAATGCAGCTTGTGCATGAATTGAAGCCGCTCAAGACCTTCCCACATCGACATCGCTTCGCTCTATGGGCTCTTGAAAAGTTCCAAGAAAAACCGATGTTTTCGAAACAAATTTTGTTGGGGCGATAAGACCCATTTGTGGCTCATTAGCGAAAAATGTCGCATTTGGAACGAAGAGCAACCTGAAAAGATACAAGAGCAGCATTTTCATCCCGAATAAACAACGTTTTGGTGTGGTTTGTGGGCCGGTGGTATTATCGGTCCATATTTCTTCAGAAATGATGCCGGTGAGAACGTAACCGTCAATGACGATCGTTATCGCTCCCTGATAAACGACTATTTGATACCTGAAATTGAAGTTCGTGATTTCCGCGACATTTGGTTTCAACCAGATGCCACTTTCACCACACTTCGCATCAATCAATGGATTTATTGAGAGAACACTTCGGTGAGCAGATAATTTCACGGTTTGGCCTGGTCGATGGGTCACCAAGTTCAGGTGATAACACACTTTTTCCCGTGTGGTGGGTATGTAAAGTCTAAAGTCTATGCGAACAAACCCGCTTCGATGCAGGCCTTGGAGCAAAACATCACGCGTGTCATTCGCCAGTTACCACCAGGCGAAATGCTCGAACGATTCATCGATCGAATTGAACTCAACGGATGGACCACCTGAGATGTAGTCGCGGCTAACATTTGAAAGAGATAATCTGCAAAAAATAAATGCCAACGAATTTCTTCTTTCGAAGGTTTATAAAACTTGCCCATTAAATTTGAATTTTCTGTGTTTTTTTCTATTTAAAAAAGTAGGGGACCTCAAAATGGATGACCCTTTCATGTCGTATCGTGGTTTACAACTTCACACATACATAATTTTAACACAATACGCCCATCACCACCAGCACCACCATCAACACACCACCTGCAATGCAACTCTGCTCTGTGGGTTACTAACCATACCGTTAGTTAGTTAGTTAGTTACTTGGTAAGAAGTAGTGTAGAAATATCTATTTATCTAACCTCTACTTGAAACTTGCCACCCTTATGTGGCGTAAACTTGCCAACAAACTTCTATCAACATAATTTCATTCATTTAATAATAACAACAAAATCGTTTAAACGATTTTAGTTTAGGGCAATTTTCTACTGTGCTAACTGGGAGCTAACTTTCACCCCCTGTTCTTCCCGTTTTTCTGTTTACTACTTCAATAATTATTATTTTATGTCCTATTTAACAGTGTTTTCTAGGTAAAAATTTTGTTGTCGCACACTACGTCGTAGGCCAATCGCAATGTAGTTGTTGTTTTTCTATAATTAATTAGTTAATTGTTGTTGTTTTTTGTATTAGTTTCAAGCGCCGCCGCCAGTTGTGGTAGTTTCCACGTACGCCGTGCGCCACTGTAGTTGTACTCCTTTGGGTTAGACGGTCGTTAAAGACAGTCAAACTGACTCTAATTAATGTTTACTGGAGAGGGTTGCATTTTTGGAGGTTTTCAAATATGCGTTTTGAAGTACTTATTAGATGAAGGATCTGCTGATTTCCTGTTTAATTCCACTTCTGAACTCATTTATGTGAACTTCGTGCAGCCTTGGAACGCCCAGTTCTCAGATTTTTCATATTTCCCTTCTCATTCCACTTCCGAATCAAGGATTGGTATTTAATAGTTAACAGTTTTTCGTTATATGAGACGCTTTATTCCTCAACGGAGTCTCCTTTTAGCGCTACACATTTGGTCTAGCGTTTCTCCAATTTTTTTATTCCTTCCAAGTAATAGGTATTTTTTTTCAAAGCCCTCCAAATAGGCCTCTTCATTCGAACCGAATCTCTTACCGACCAGCTGTTTCTTAAGGTTTTTTGCAAAGCCCTCAAAATAGACCTCTTCATTTGACCCAAATACCTTACCACCCAGCCCTTTCTTCAGTTTGGGAAACAGGCAATAGTCGCAGATGTCCAAATCTGGAAAATATGCTGGATGGGGGGTAGCATTACGCTTGCCCATTTTATGAATTTTTGCCATACCGACTGCACACGTGCGATGAAGGAGCCTTTCCTCCCACAAATGTATTCGTTTCTGCTTCAAATCCATATCGAATCTGTCCAAAATCTCTGAATAGTATTCAGCGCTTCATTTTATGAATTTTTGCCATACCGACTGCACACGTGCGATGAAGGAGCCTTTCCTCCCACAAATGTATTCGTTTCTGCTTCAAATCCATATCGAATCTTTCCAAAATCTCTGAATAGTATTCAGCGCTAACCATTTCACCCTTCTCAAGGTAATCTTTGGAATGACGCCTTCTGCATCCCCCCGAAAAAACTGTGACTATGACTTTGTTGGCCGTCAGACCCAGCTCGTCCTTCTTTTGGTCCACGTTCCAACCGGAGTAACGAACTGTCTAGATTGTTCTTTGATCTCTGGTGTCTGAGGTGGTAGTTCCATGTTTCATCTACGCTAAAGAAATGGCGCAAAAATTTGTTTGGATTGCTGGATTTGTGGTTGAACAACACCAAGCACTCCTGTGAAGTGGTTACACGTGTGCGAACTATCGCGGCTCCCATCGGGCGCAAAACGTTTCCATGTCCAAATATTTATGCAAAATATGATCTATCCGCTCAGTTGAGATGCCCACAGCCTCAGTCACCTCACGTACTTTCATGCCCCAAATGTTCAAATCAATTATTCCATGGATTTTATTGATGGTTTCTGATTTCTGGCATGACGACCACTTTTGGGCGATCTGCACGTCACGTCGGCATCACTTGCACTGTAAGTCACTTCTTAACCATTGAAATCGATGGTACGTGGGCTCTACATCTATATTTATCAAGTCTTTCCTTGATTTCGGTAAGGGTTTTTAACTTAGAAAGAGGTTATTTAGCACACAGAGCTCACTTCTCTCTTTCTAAGTTGCCCTTCCTCATTCCAATTCTGAAATTAGGTTTGATGTATATATATTTTAATCGTTCTTCAATATCAGCCTTAAGATTGCACGGAATAAAGAATCTGGAATATATCTTCTTCTACTTACTTTTAGATCCTTTTAAGTTCAACGTGTGTTTGGAATAAGGTTCTCCTACAAGATCTCGCTTTCCTTTCCCTCCTTGAAACTTTAAGACTGAAAGTGAAGAAGCCAAAAAGTCAAATTTCTACACTTTAGTCCCTGAGTGGGTGTTCTACTTCTTCCTGATTTAGCTACACTTCTCAGCTTTGAAATGAAGAGCAACAGTTAACCCAAAATTGTCTGTTTCTTCGCTTTGGAACTGCTTTTTCCTTAGCTAAGTCACGCGCCATTCGTTTCGCCTCTTCGCTCCTTGGCGCCAGTTGAAAATACCATTAGAAACCAAGTCGCTCTCCACCTGATCTTTCCAACGAAGTAGAAGCCCTCCTTTTCTCTCTACTTCTATCAGCTCGTATGCCATCGAATAATTTAGAAAGCTGCAGTGATTTCATACATTCAGACGATATGGCCTAGCCACCATAACCGCTGTTGATGTTGTAACCGCAGAAAATTCCCCAAATTGGGCTTCGGGAAATATTGCTGGAGTGAAAGTCCTTGGCCGTATAAAAAATCCAGGCCGTCCAGTATAAAGACTCCACTGTCGTGAGAACTATTCGAATTTAGTCGTCTCTTACGACAGGCATGCCTTAACTCGGGTAAATTGTTGAACCCCTAACCCGCAAAAGCCGCTGTCACTTGATTCGCTGAACTATGTCTATGGCGTCGTATAGCTCGTACAACTCATCGTTCCATCGTCTGCGGTATTCGACGTTGCCAACGCGTAAAGAACAATAAATCTTCCGCAAATCAGATCTAATTTCGATTTATAGTTTTTCAATGGTCTTCTCTTAGAGGTGAGCTCTTAAGTAAGTCTTTAAGTTGAAGAACTTTGATGACAAGCAGTCAGTATCTCTTGGGGCGACGGGTTTTTGCATTCCACTTCTGTTTTTTGAGAAACTGTAGGACATCCTCTTCTGGTTCTAAATTTTTTCTCCCTCTTTGCTTTCAAATCTTATTCTTAAACTACAAGAAACTGTCACTTACTACTCTGCTTCAGTTTTGGCTCTCTCTCGCGTTCTGCTACCTCTTGGGATCAGAAATTTTTCATCCTACTCTTGATTTTTGAATCTTAGACCGCAAAATTTTCCGTGCTTCCACTTGAGATCTACATTTTGACATTAATTACCCCTCTCTCTCTGCTGCCAACCATACTTAATATCTCTTCTTTAGTTTTGGCAAGAACGTAGTAGTTCCTGCGGTTCTCAGTACCAAGCTGTATCTGCTGGACCTTCAGATTGCTTTTTTCACTTCCAATTTATGTGAAAAGTTTGTAAAAAACACAAAATTCTATCCATTTTCCCTGGTTATGTTCAATTCATTAGACATAAATGAGATAAAAGTGCAAAATCAAAAAAAAAAAAAAAAAAGGGAAAAGTAAATTCAAAAGTACAAACGAAAGCTGCTGAAATGCTATAAAAGCGTGGAGATATATTCCAGCTAGTATATATATATAGTGAAATGTGAAAAAGAAAAATACAAAAGGCTGCCCTTTATACGCTGACCATGATTAGGGTAGTACAAAAATAACCAACCAACCAACCAACCGGTTTGGGGAGGAGGGTAAAACACATGAAAGGCAATGTCCAAAGAAGCGGAGCGTCTCTTTGGCGCCAGGCTACACACATTGTGGATGGCCATAAAGAAAAAAGAATACAAAAAAAAAAGAAACTATACAAACACACATGTGAATATTGGTGCCCGCGCAGAAATATCAAAGCTTCCTTTCATCGATTGTCCAGCAGCAGCAGCAGCAGCAGCGGCAGCGCTAAAGATGCTCTTGATGGTTGGAAAACAAAAAGGAAAAATAAAATAAAAAACAGAAGAGAACAGCACAGAAATGAAGCCAAAATAAAAGGACCAAAAAAAAAGAAAATAAAAAAATTATAATGCAAAACGCGCGATTTAACAACAAGCACCAACAATAACAACAATAACAACTGTCCCTTCAATAACTGCAAAATGGTCAGAACAATGAGTTTTTGGCGCAGCAGCAGCAGCAACAAACCAACCAAACCAAAAAAGAAAAAAAAACGCTTCTTGATAGCCGCCAAACTGACCGCTAAAGCAGACACGATTTATCCGACAGAACGCCACAGCAGCAACAACAATAATAACAACAACAGCAGCAGCAAGAGTGACTACGCTTTCAAGCTCACAGGCGAGCAGCGCAAATTTGTTGGTCTTTAAATGTGACAAACAAACGAAAATTGAAGTAGTTAAAAAGCACAGAAGAAGCAAGGGATAAATATTGGCTTGAAGTGAAGGTACTCCACACATATCAAAAGGAATAACAAGATTTTGTACGAAATGTGTCAGGCGTACAAAATGATGTGCAACCGAAGTTTTTTTTTTTTTTTTTTTTTTTTTTTTTGGGAGAAGCTGCTGGATGATATTGAAGGAAATAAAAATGTATGAAATAAAAATAAAAAAAATAAAATAAAAAATTAAATTAAATTAAATAAATAAAAAAAATAAAAAAATAAAATAAAAAAAAATTTAATGAAATAAAATAAAATAAAAGAAAAAAAAATAAAATAAAAAAATAAATAAAATAAAATAAACAAAAATAAAAAAAAATAGAAAAGAATGAAAAAATTACAAAAAAAATCTAAAAAAAAATCAAATATAAAATATAAAAAAAATAATAAATAAAATAAAATAAAGTAAAAAAATAAAATAAAAATAAAAATAAAATAAAATAATATAATATAAAATAAAAGCAAATAAATTAAAAAAAAAAATATAAAAATAAAAAATAAAACAAAAGTAAAAAAATAAAATAAAACAATATTAAATAAAAAAATAATTATTCAATTCAAAAAATTCTAACAAAATGGGCGTTTGAATAAAGCTCATTTACCTATAACCACAAAATAAAATAAAATAAAATAAATGAAATAAAGTAAAATAAAATATAATGGAATAAAAAAAAAATAATAAAAAATAAATAAAAATTAAAAAAAAAAAAAATTAAGTAAAAAAAAATTAAAATAAAATAAATTAAAATAAAAAAAAATAAAATAAAATAAAATGAAATAAAATTAATAAAATAAAATAAAATAAAATAAAATAAAACAAAGTAAAATATAATAAACTAATATAAAAAAATAAAATAAATTAAAAAAAAAAAAAAAAATAAAATAAAATAAAAAAAAAATTAAGTAAAAAAAAAAACAAAAAAATAAAAATAAAAAAATTAAAAAAATTAAATAAAATTAAATAATTTTAAGCAAAAAAAAAAAATTATTCAATTCAAAAAATTCTAACAAAATAGGCCTTTGAATAAAGCTCATTTCCATATAACCACAAAAAAAAAATATAAAAATAAATGAAATAAAAAAAAATAAAATAAAATGAAATAAAATAAGAAAAATAAAATGAACAACAAAAAAAAAATAAAATGAAATAAAAAAAGAAAAATAAAATAAAATAAAAAAAATAAAATAAAAAATAAATAAAAAAATAAAAAAATAAAATAAATAAATTAAAAAAAAAATATTAAAAAAAAAATTAATTAAAATAAAATAAAATTAAAAAAGATATTAAAAAAATAAAATAAAATAAAATAACATAAAATGAAAAAAAGAAAAAATAAAAAGAAAAAATAATATAAAAAAAATAAAATATATTAAAATAAAATAAAATAAATTAAAATAAAATAAAATTAAAAAGGAAATAAAATAAAATATAATAAAATAAAATAAATTAAAATTAAATTAAATTAAAAAAGAAATAAAATAAAATAAAATAATATAAAATAAAATAATATAAAATAAAATAAAATATTAAAAAATAAAATAAAAAAATAAAATTAAATTAAATAAAATTAAAAAAAATTAAATAAAGTAAAAGTGTATTGAAATAAAATAAATCTCAAAAGGTCTCCAAAACGTTGATGGGAATGCCACTTCTGGATTAATTGTTAGTTAATTGAAGAAAGCCCCTGCAAAATAACTTATAATAAAATTTCATTTAGTTGAAAAAAAAGTCGATTTTCTACTTGTCAAATTTTACTTTATGTTTTCTCCATCTAAACGTATTCAAAAAACGAAGCCTCACAACAATAATATCCGCTCAAAACTACTCAAAAATATATATTGATTAAAGGAACTGTGCAACAAATCAACAAATCAATAAACGCACGCGGCAAACTGGCGACTCGCTTTTATCAGAGCGCTCAACCGGCAATTGCTTATCTACTAGCCACAAATCCTTCACTTAAACAAAAAAAAAAAAAAAAACCAAAAAATGATGTGACTTAATAAAAATGTAATGAAATGAGATGAAAGTGAAAGACGATAGTGAATTTAGTGCGCAAATGCATGGCGACTGCGCACGTTTTTTGTTTGGCAAGCCAAGCAGCCAACAAACAAGCAACAAACTCTGACTCTTTGATCTGTCAGCGCGTATCTAGGAAATGTTTGTCACATTCATTGAACCGCTAATTCATCGATTTTGACATTTTTCGCAATGTGTGTTAATAAAGTAAAGTGGCAAGCGACGGCAGGAAGATGGGGAATGATGTACGGTTGTGTAGCCGCGAGACACAGTTTACCTTGAAAGAAAGATGAAGTAAATTCGTATTCCGCAAAAAGTCACAGTTTCTTTGACTGCGTTTTATTTTTGGCGCCCTCAGCCGACTTGCGCGCTCGCTGATATTTGTCGTGCCGACTTCGGCATTTTTTTTTTTCATTTGTGTGCGCCTACTCAACGCGTTCGCTGGTCAGTTTGATGGCGCCCTTTGGCGCTTATCGCAGTCGCCGCCGCCGCCGTCACTACCAAAAAACGAATTGATGATGAAAATTGAATAAAAGTCTCGTGCAACTTTTAGTTTTTTTTTTTTTTGATTGTGAATTTGGTGCTTGCGCATTTCAAAATACTGATTTTTTTCCACAGTTCACAACTGTTATACTTGTCTTTAGCGCTTGTTGCGTTCTTCAACATACGCGGTTCTTAAAAAAAAAAAATTTGCAAAAAAAAAAAAAAAAAAAATTAAAAAGTGCTTGCCCTTGGCGGCGCCACTGTCTGTAGTCACACAGCACAAACCGTGCTCGACATGTAATGCATGCATGCAGCATATGCGAGCAATGTTGTGCAGCAACTTGTTTTTGGAGCCAAATGGTGGAATGTTTGTTGTTGTTGCCACAATTCAATGTTGTACTTGTACATTGTGGTAATACAAGACGTCAAGCACAGCACATTATTGGCGTCATAATGATTATTGTTGTCCATCATGTGCTATCATCACACGATTGTCGCGTACAGTGAGTAGATGCCGCTCGCTGTTACCTCGCTACATGGCGTAGACTCGAACGACGAAGAAGAGTTGCCATAGTAGGTGGACGACGACGAAGTTGATATGATTTTTGCAGGGTCGAACTTCAGATCGATCAGTGGAGAATAATATGAAAGCTTGATTGATGATTGATCGGCCTCGAATTGTGTGCGCTGCAGTTGGGTGTTGATGGAAGGTTATGTGTTTTAGAAGTCATAGGCGACTTGGGTCCCTCTCTTTTGCAGTAGTTCAACTTTTTACCTCCTTTGAGTAGTAGTCTAACAGTTTGACTTATTTTCTCTCACCAGAAGTTTATAGAACATTTATTTTTGTTGATCTCAACCACGCTTGTCTCGCTTGTTATGCCTCCCGCTCATGCCAGCAAGTGAACCAGGGTCTAACTTATTCGAAAAAATCGTGTTTATGGTTCGATTTGCTTGAAATTCCGTACATCCTAGGTAGCTTTTTGCTTAGATGAGTGCAGACACTACTTTTCTCTTCCGGAATGATTGATCATTTCCAGCCGAACGGCTGTGGCGAATGTCACGCTCCAATGTTTTGCCTGAACCGAAGCGAGATTGTCCGCATAGACTTTAGACTTTACATACCACACACAAGAAAAAGTCGAACGGTATGATATCACACGATCTTGGTGGCCAATTGACCGGCCCAAAACGTCAAATTATCTGCTCACCGAGGTATTCTCTCAATATATCCGTTGTTTGATGCGATGTGTGGGAAGTGGCGCCATCTTGTTGAAACCAAATGTCGCGGAGATCACGAGCTTCAATTTCAGGCATCAATTAGTCGGTTATCATGGCGCAATAACGGTCACTATTGACGGTTACATTCTTACCGGCATCATTTTTTGAAGAAATATGCGCCGATGATTGCACCGGCCTACAAACCACACCAAAACGTTGTTTTTTCTGGATGAAATGACAGCTCTTGAATCTCTTCAGGTTGCTCTTCGTCCCAAATAGGGCAATTTTACATGTTTACATACCCATTGAGCTAGAAATGTGCCTCATCGCTGAACAAAATTTGGCTTGAAAACGTCGGTGGATCTTCTTGGAACTTTTCAAAAGCCCATAGAGCGAAGCTATGTCGATGTGGGAAGGTCTCGAGTGGCTTCAGTTCTTGCACAAGCTGTATTTTGTACGCTTTCAATTTAAGATCTCGACGCGAAATGCGCCAAGTCGTTCCATACGTCACTGCGAGTTGCTACGAACGGCGCCGAATCGGCTCTGCATAGTCTTCCACACTCTCAGCTACAACCGCTATATTTTCTTCATCCGCTTGCGTGTTGGATGTGATTTATTCGTTCGAATATTATCGAATAATGAATGCTGGGTCTCAAGATGGTTGATGGTGTTGCGAATAGTACGCCCAATGAAGGCCAATTATGTTGACCATAAGTTTGAGGCGAAGCGCGCGAAAAAATTATTAAAATAATAAAATAATATTAAAAATTATAATTTAATGAACTTAGCTCAATCATTAAATGAATTTATGCAAAATTTGATTAAACTTTCTCTGCTAATTAGACTCACTCGTGACCGTCGTGAAAGGGTTTAACGCAACTCAAGCTGTTTTTAGTGGTTTCTTCTATGAAAATTTACTATGTTTTTGCGCTTCTCCCTTCATGCTTTGTCTTCCAATATTAATGACAGCTGTCCAAGCGCATTTGGCGCAATCTATAATAAAAAGAGTTGAAGGAAATTAATTAAAATAAAATAAAATTAACATAAAACAAACAAAATTTTGAAAAAAAATTTTTTTTTTAAATTTTGTTATACTCGAAGCAGTTATAATTGAATTTAAGCACTTAAATGCCCGCACAAAAGAGTTTTCCTCTAGAATTAAGCGCCTATCGCGCACATTAAAGTACTTTTTATGCAAATAAAGAAAATAAAAAATAAAAAAATATAAAAAAAATTAGAAAAAAATTAGAAAAAAAAGAAAAAAGAAAAAAAAGAAAAAATAAATAAAAATAAATAAAAGATTCTCGCAGATAGTACATGTAATTACCAAAATTTTTCACATTTTTCACAACCTAATATTAATGCTCACTTAAACCAATCATAAATATGTCCATTTGCGACTATTTCAACATTTAAATTAATTAATTAAAATGTTTATGTTACGAAAAATTTTCGTGGGCGTGCAATAAATCAACGCCTAATTAAGTAAGAGACGAGCCAATGAAAATAAAATAAAATAAAAGAGGCCCCCCATCCTCACACACAGCTATCAACACACCGCCGGCGAGCAATCAACTAACTAGTCCGGTAGTGAAGAGCACTACACATTTCGTACCTTAGACTTTCTATATAATCTTATCTCGCCTTGCCTAACAACGCTGACTACCTTACCTACCTACCCCTCAGCAGTAACTGCTGGTCGCGTCAATGCCTCAGCAGCAAGCAACGCACCTGCGCTTCCTTCAATCTATTTGAAATTTTATTTATTTTAACATTTTAATTTTTTTTTTTTTTGTCTTTTCAATAGCCGGAAGTTGCGTTTAAACGCTGCTAATTGCCTGCTAAATATGGTGAGAAATAAAAATGAGTTGGAAAAAAAAGGCATAGAGCATAATAAAAATAACAATAGAGTTAATAGCTGGTAGTGGCGCGTACGAATTGTATAAAAAATGTTGAAAAAAAAAATCGAAATAATATTAAAAAATACAAAAAAAAAAACCCTCAACCTGGCTCACCAGCACATGTACGTACACAGTGTACCGCAACGCTCAAAGCGGAAAACTGAAATTGTTTTTGGTTGTTAAACCTTAAATGGTTAAACAAAGCCGAAATGCCGCCAAACGCCAACGCCAAGCCATTTCGCTAACAGTACCAACCGAAACGGAATTTGAGCGCTACTATGTAGGTGCTGTCAGCGACGCTTGTAATGCCAATGGCAAGCACTCAACGCATACCGTTAACACCGCTAGAAACGCGCCGCCGCCTGGTTTAGAGAGGCGCGTTAAGCGCAAGAATTTTTTTTTTTTTTTTCAAAACATTTTTGACATTTTCTAGTGCGTACTGCGTATGCCTGCTGCCGCTTAGGCTTAACCCTCCCTACACAGCTTGTTGACGTTGATTTAATGATGTTGTTAACAAAACTGTTCTTTTTTAAAGGTTTTTTTGTAAAAAAAAATTATAATTTTTCTCAAATTAACTTATCTATGAAGTCACTCAGCCAGTTGTATGGGTTGCGCATCGCATTGGTGATAAGTGTTTCGCGATAAGCGCTTCTGCTCGGTTGCTGAGCTATTGCTTCGCTTAGTTTGCCTACATTTTGACTTATTTGCGAAGCACTAACTGAAGCGCATTGCTCTTAAGTGTAACGATTTTTCACGAGACTTCACTTTTTGCCCAAAACAGTTGGACGAAAGCATGAGTTTGAGGTTAGTTTCGTTAGTTCCTACTTTCGACAGCTCGTTTGCCAAGCAGTACACAGCGCACGGTCGCGCTGCATTCTCTCAAGAGTCTGCTGAGTATGTTTCTACGATCTAATGTCACTTTTGATGTGGTAGAATTGCTAGAATTGCATTAAAGAGCCCTGATGGCGGCTCTAAATTAGTAAATTTAATCAGTTATTCGACGGCTTCCGTCATTGCAGTGAGTTCTACTTGAAAGACGCCACAGTGGTTCGTAGACTCATGCTCAAGTTGAGTGAGAGTTGTGGGAGAGTGGATCCAGCATCCATATCTCCTTGAGTATTAAACCATCTGAAAAAATGGCTATTGCTCCATGATCCAGGACATCTAAATTCTCCCATTCGTCCCTCTCAGGGATCGGACCAAAATTTTGTGGTTGTATACTCCACCTGAGCGTACCCTAACATATACCTCGGTCTGTCCCAGGAGGAGTTGCGTCTAGTCTAACTGTGCTGCAGATCGCCTGAAACTTTCCGGGGACATCTATTGGGAGAAAGTTTAAAGGAGTTTGTAGTGCCTTGTGGGAGTCGATAGTAGAGCTCCCGTTATAAGGAAAGTTAGTATCTGGGAGTGCTCTACACCTCGGTCTCTCCCAGGCTGAGTTTCGTCTAGTCTAACTGCGTTGCAGCTTGCCTGAAACTTTTCATGCAGATCTATTGGAAGAAAGTCTTTGTCGGAGCCGTTGAAGGCGCTCCCGCTATAAGGAAAGATAGTATCCGGGATTGCTCTACACCTCGGTCTCCACAAGGCTTGTGTTTAGTTTAATTTCATTGCAGCTCGTCTGAAACTTTCCGTGGAGATCTATTGGGAGAAAGTTTAAAGGAGCTTGAAAAGGCTCCTCGGAGCCACTGAAGTAGCTCCCGTTATAAGGCCAGTTCCGGACCGCTGAGCCCTATCCAGTTTGCTACCAAAAGTAATTTTGTCGAGTGCAGTTCACCAAAAGGGTTGAGGTCGCAGAGAAGACTGAATCTGATGACCGTTCTGTATATCCTCGTTTGCTAATGGCCACTTTACAAGCTTTTAGAGCAATAATAGCTTCCCTTGTTCTTACTGCCGTGCTTTGGTGCCAGTTAGGTTTGCTATCCAGGCTTATTCCGAGATATCTTATCTCAGTCTAGAGGATAATCTTCGGTACTTTTCTTCTTCTTCTTCTTCTTTGGCGTGAGCACCGCTTACGCGATTATTGCCGCATCAACAATAGCGCGCCACTCGTTTCTTCTCTTTGCCGTTTGACGACGGTTGAAAATATCAAGTGATACCAGGTCGCTCTCCACCTGATCCTTCCAATAGAGTGAAGGTCTTCCCCTTCCTCTATTTCCGCCAGCGGGTACTCCATCGAATATGTTCAAAGTTGTAGTGCTTTCATCCTTTCAGACGACAAGTGGTCTAGCCACCACCGCCGCTGTCTCTTGATTGTTGCTGAACTATGTCAATGCCGTCGTATAGCTCGTACAGCTCATCGCTCCATTGTCTGCGGTATTAGCCGTTGCCAACGCGCAAAGCAACCATAAATATTCCGCAAAACTTTTCTCTCGAAAACTCCTAAAGCCGACACATTAGCTGTCGACATCGTCCATGCTTCTGCACCACATGTCAGTACAGGAATGCGGAGCGACTTGTAGAGTTTGATTTTGGTTCGTCGAGAGAAAGAGGACTTTACTTTTCAATTGCCTACTCAGTCCCAAGTAGCTGCACCTATTGGCAAGAGTGTTGGCAGCGTTGGATTTCAATGCTGACATTGCTGTTGGTGTGGTTAATGCTGGTTGCTAGATAGACGAAATTATCTACGACTCTTCGAAGGTGAAGGTTTAAACGAGAATGCGTTATACCTCCTAGTGAAAAGTACCACTACGGGTTTGACTGGGTTTAATGTCCAGCTCTCTATCATTACATATTTCGCCGTCGCTGTATGGGCGATGTCGTTCGCCTACGCTACCCACGCTGCAGTAAGTGCTCATCGGTTTCATGTGTAGCGGGCGAGAGAGCACAACAGTGAGCAGAGAACTCCTTCTAGGTCTTACTTGGCTTCACTTTTCAATTTTTTTCTATTTAATTCTTTTGTTTTTAACGTTCTTCGCATATAATGCTCAGGAAATCCAGCGAAAGGTGACATTTTTTCTTTTTAATTCTTTTATTTCCAAAGCGAACCCTCGTCTTCACGGCAATCTAAAGCAAAAAACACTGAAATAAAATAAAATAGCATAAAATCAAATACATACCGGGTTGTCCTCAGACCAAATTTTTTCTTTTATGTTTCGAGCTAGAGATATAACCGCTGAAGCAACTTCTTGATCGAACTTCTGCACCGATTTTTGCTGGGCGTCTGGATTTTCTCTTACAAATGGAGATACCTAAGGGTTTTGGGCCACCTCCGTAGGTCTAAGGGATTTTTTGCGAAGCTAAAATTTCAATTTTCCCCGAAAAAAACTCTCAAATGTGGTGATTTTGCTAAGAAAGTTTGGATTTTCACTAAGCAACTCACTTTGAAACTTTTTTTCTTTTTATTTCTTCAATCTTATGGCGCTGAATTTTTGCCTGAAAACATAGAGAGAGCGAGGAAAAATAGAGTAATTTTGGCTGTTGTCATACTCACCACCACTACCAACCAGCTCTGCCTGATTTCCAATAATTCTTTCAAAATCCTGTCATACTCGCCACCACCACCAAAATTTCCAATAATTCATTCAAGCTTCTCGCTGCTGCGCTATCATTCAATGAAATCAATGCTGGTTTATCTGCTGCTTGCGGCTCAACCGCCTTCGCGGCTGTTCCAACTAATTTAGCGCGCCACATTCATTGTCATAACGAAAATGCGCCAGCAAGCGGCGCTTTAATTTCCTGGAAGGATACTTGATGGCAAAAGCAGCAAACAGCATTAGAAAGGGTTATTAGCAGTGAGCTGGAAAAAAAAAATAGAAGAAAAATTAAAAATAAATCAAATTAGACTTAGAAACCAGAGGACAGAGTACAGAGTGAAATCAAAGTCGAACGCAGTGACATCGATTAGCAAATGAAGCGCAACGTCGCTTAACTGTGCGCACAAGTGGCGCGTCCGTCCCTATGTGGGTAAGTATATATAGCGATCGCATTCGATCGATCGTTGTGCAACTGAAGCGCGAATTTGCCACGAGTCAATGCTGGCGGAGACAAAATCTAAAAAAAAAAAATTCAAATTGCCAAAGGCACCGCCGAAAAAAAGGACAGAAAAAAAAAACAGAAAAAAAACCAGAAAAAAAAAATTAGAAAAAAATGGAAAAAATAGTTAAACAAAAATCCTTTTTACACACCATTTGAACAACAACCACATCGTCTCTTTTGTCATCTTTTATTTTCATTTCAATGAATTCTGCACGCATTTTTGATTAGTTGATTTTTAGCCAAAACGTTCGATTTGTATTTATGGTGCGGACGCAGAGAAAGAGACTCCTCCGAGGATACCAAGCATTAACGCTAAATGCTTGCTTTAGCGTAAGGCAAAAACAGCCACACAAGTCAGCGCAGTGAAGAGTTGTGATGTTGATGTTGTTGAACTGCTAATTAGATGGTTTATGAATATCGAAAATATTACGGTGCAAAATCAAAGAAGACACTTTTGTTAGAAGGCCAGCTTTTGAGCTGGTGGCACTACAAAATTTGAGATCTTCTTCAAAGTTAATACTATGCGTGGAGCATACTATTCGCAACACCAACACTCATCACGAGACCCAGCATTCATTATTGGATAATATTCGACGGAATAGACCACGTTCAGCACGCCAGCGGACGAAGAAAATATAGCGACCAGAGCTGAGAGTTTACATGAAGACCGTAGGGAGTCGATTCGGCGCCATTCGCAGCAACTCGGATTGACGTATGGAACGCGACTTGGCGCATTTTACTTCCCCAACTTAAATTGAAAGCGTACAAAATACAGCTTGTGCAAGAAGTGAAGCCGCTCGAGACCTTCCTCCAGCGACATCGCTTCGGTCTATGGGCTCCTGAAAAGTTCCAAGAAGATCCGACGTTTGCAAGCCAAATTTTTTTCAGCGATTTTCCGCATTCGGGACGAAACGCAACTTGAAGAGATTCAACAGCTGGCATTTCATCCAGAAAAAAACAACGGTTAGCTGTGGTGTGTGTGCGCCGGTGGAATCATCGTTCCATATATACTTAAAAAATGATGCCGGTGAGAAGGTTACCATCAATGGCGACCGTTATCGCGTCATGATAACCGGACAATTTGATAGCTGAAATTGAAGCGCGTGATCTCCGCGCGACATTTGGTTTCAACAAGACGGCGGCACTCTGTTGCCCACACAACGCACCAATCAAATGGATTTATTGAGAGAAGAACACTTCGGTGAGCAGATAATTTCACGTTTTCGGCCGGTCGATTGGCCACCGAGTTCATATTGATATCACATCGTTAGACTTTTCCCTGTGTTTCCGCATTCATCGTGTTCTCCAGATCTGGCTCACGCGCGACTATTTCCTGTGCTCAGATCTCAAAAGAATGCTTTTGTTGGGAAAAAATTTACGCTGAATGAAGAGATGCTGACACAGCAGCTGTCAAATTTATACGCGTTTGAAGGCCGAGAGCTAACTAAAAATCATTTAATTCGAATAGCGCCATCTATGTGCCAGATCGGGTACTTTTGAATTGAACTGTTCCATTCCTCCAAATTCAATTTATGCAAATAGCTACGAAATGAGCTCATTTAAAGCTGTAATGTCTGACAAAAAATTTTGTAGTGTTTTTCATTTAATTTTTTTTTTGCATTTATTTAAGCGCTGCTCCGCCGACATTACTATTAGCATTGGCGGCTCAACGTCTACCGGCCATTTTTGCCCATTAATATGCGCTATTTTATGTACACATATTTGTACAAGACATTATTTCATATACAAACTGGCATATACACACTCCCCCCTCCCCCCTCTATTGCGCGGCAGCCAAATGTTTTTCATTACTATTACTATTGCTACTGCCGCTGCTGCTACTGCTGCTGCACTGCACTGATTTGGACGCGCCCGCAAATTCGACATTTCATTACGATCACGTTTGACGTGTGTGCACACACACACACAAGTGAGCTTTTCATTTACAATTTCAATTTCAATACACTTTTTATTCAATAGCCAACAACAACAACAACACTGCTGTTGCTGCTGCTCCTACCCAACCCGGTATGTACAAGCTTTGCGCCGCATTTGTGGCTGTCGTTTGACGGACTTTTGTTTTTATTTTTGTATATATATTTGTGCGCGCTCATTAAAGCAGCCGGTCTATGCTACGCATCACTGCCAATTTAATGTAATTGCTGAGCCATCAATAAAAAAATGTTGGCAGCAGCAACAAAAAAAAAAAAAAAAAAAAGGAAAAAAGTGGAAAAAAGTGGAAAGAAGTGGGAAAAAAGCAAAGAAAAATGTAAATAAAAATTGGCAAAGCCACAAACGGTGCGGGGCAACACACCACTGAGTGTAGGTGGGAGGGTGGTAGGGTGGTAGGCAGGCAGTTAGGTACGTAGGTACGTAGGCAGGTAGGTAGTTAGGTAGGTAAGTAGGTAGGTAGGTGTTGGTTGGTGCGGTCACACGTTTAATATTTTTTGATAGCTCTTCTGTGTACGCCTCGCGTACACTTTGTATGTATGTATGAGTGAATAGCTGCTTAGCATAATAGCCACAGTGGTCTGTGCACGCCGATTGATTGGTTGAGCTACAAAATACACAAAAAAAATTTTTTTTTAAATAAAAAAAACCTCAGCTGACCACGCGCAATAACTCCAGCAACCAACTAACCAACCAACTATCATATTGTGCCTGACAACAACAACAACAACAACAACAATCAGCACACAATAAAAGCATAAAGTGTAATAATAAATAGAATGTCTGCGGCAGTGGCAGCGGAATAATAATAATAATAATGATGATAATAAGTAATAAATTAGCAACGTCGCAAAAGCATCAAAGGCGCGTTTATTGTACTTTAATGCAAATCACTAAAAAATAAATAAATGCGTGAGGGAATACATTGAATGAGCGAATGGCGGAATGAATGAAGCGAATGAAGCGCATGATTAGCCCGCTGGGCGAAGTGGCAGTGAGGTAAGCATTGCGATTTCGCACTTCTGAAGGGAGTGTGTAACAGCTCAGGCTGTGTAGGTGTTAAGGACGTGATCGCACAGAGGAAGTACGTCAATTTGTGCTTGGAAAAAGAGATGGAAAGGAAAATAATTAACGATAAGCGCGTATTTAAAGTGAAGAAGCGTACGTTGAGCTGGCAGTGAGTGGTGGGGGAATACAAGCAACTTCCTATTCTTTCTATTAAGTAGTTTTATCTCTTCAATATAAAAAAAATCATATTATTCTGGCGCCTAAGAAAGTTAATTTTCGTACTAAATGTGTAACTTAAGCAAAAACAGTGGCGGATCCACGGGGGATTTTCGGGTCCGGACCCCCCCCCCCCATCGGAAGCAATGTAAATCTTAAATTCGAATCTACTTTTGCAGTTTATTCGTGTCTGTGTCTCCAAAAAAATTGAATATATTTTAGGGCCCCCCCTTCTGGAATTTCTGGATCCGCTACTGAGCACAAACAACCACCTTCTTGGATGAAAACTGGTTCAACAATTTTTAATGGAAGCCTCGGACCCTCGGTCAGTGTGCGATCACCAAATTGACGTACTTACAATAGACGCTAACCAAACCAACTTACTACATTGGCTGTTTTAGCGAGCCAATCGGTGACCACCAGAGCGTTATCCCCGGGGGCAACGCATGAAATGGACTAAAGCCGTGTATGAGCACATCATGCGTAGCTATTAACAGTAAAACAGTGCAAAGAATAATAGGTGATCAACGCAGAGCAATTACTTTAGAAATAAATACATATCTTCCCAAAGACTAACTGAACTGACTAACTAGCTGAAGTAGCGAGTGAGCTCTCTTAACGAAATGACAACTAGACCTGCAGACCTGCAGACGTGAAATGGACGAAAGTATCGAACAAAAAAGGTTAAAGCTCAACTAACTCAATCTGAAGACGTTTAAAAACTGAATTCCAAATGACAATGTTGGTGGTTCAGTGGTACAGATCCAACGCTACGCCCTTTTATACCTAAACAAAAGGCAACAAAATCAGTGGCCGTGTGGCAGTAGCCATGGTAAAACAATAATATTTTACCAAACATTTCTGTCTGATATGATTATGTCAGTATCTTAGAGGAGCTACAATCGGCAATTTCGAAGTTCCTTACTTAAAGAAAAAAAAAAAAAAAAAAAAACGTAGAAGATTCAAGTTTAGTAGAGAATGTTTACGATCATTCGAACGAAGGCAATTCTTTGACATTCATTTTTCGCAGATTATCTCTTTCATTCAAATGTTGGCCGCCGCGGCTACATCTTAATTAATTTTAAGAGCTTTCATACAGCAATGTATCTCAAAAACCTTCACAGACAAATTGTGCCAAAAATAAAAATAAAATAAAAAATAAAATAAAATAAATAATAACTGCTGTATTCGCCCATGCTGAAGTCTTTTTAACGCGATTTCGATGATTTTCTGTGTGAATATTAAATTTTAGAGGGTAACATAGCAAATTTCACACTATCAGCAGGGTTTTTTTTTGGCAGGTTTTTGACCCAAAATCACATATCTGAAAAAACAATTGTATGGTGGCTATGTGATACAGTTGACCGATCAGATATTGCTTACTATTTTAACTATATAAACTATAAAATCTGCAGCACCCAGAATTGAGGTTAAAAAATCCTCTTCCCCAGCTGATTTTGTATAGTCTGCGGGGCATCTAACAGTATTAGAAAAGCCGCTTAAAGCTTCGCCATTTCGTCATTTTCTCACGAAAAACCAGTTTGAAAATCATTTCAAGTTGCTTCTTGCACCAAGTGTGACAATGAAATTTCACTTTGTTTTTCGCGCGCCAACTCAATACGGCAGCTAAAAGCTGTCAATTTAGCTGAGTAAAAGCGGCACAACAACCACGCCCATATTAATTGAAATTAGTAATTTTACAACTCTGCATATGTGAGCGTGTGTGTGGGTGCTTCGCATTTCTGAAAAAAGACGCTTAAAATACAACACTGCGTACCTAAAGCACTTCGAACATTTAAACAAACACCCAACGAACGAGCGAATAGCCTTGCCACCTGCTGGCTACATGACTAAATAATATATGAATATGTATGTGCAATATAGATATATATGTCTGCATGTTTGTATGTATGTATGTATGTTATATATTTTTACTTTTCACAATATTTACACGCCAACAAAGGCAAAGTGACAAGTTTATGGATGTCTCATCAGGCAACAAAAAAGCCAACACAAACGGGCATAGAGCGCACAGTGCATGCGAGTATGTATGTATGTCGCCGCTGAGTGTGTGTGTGTGCCAACAAAAACCAACTTCAATGGCTGGAGCTGGTTGGTGAGCAGAGTAACTTTTTTTGTAACACAAAATATTTTTATTTTCGATTTTTTTTTTTTTTTGATTTTCAACTCACTTTTTGTCAACTCAAAACGTTTTATGAATATTTAATTGTATAATTTAATAAATACAACAACAACAACAACAACAACACTGCCAATGGTTATAGCCTATGGCGAGCGCGTGAATAATAAATATATTTTTGAGTTTTGAGAAAAAGAGTGCAAATCAAAAGGCAACACACACACATGCACACATACACACATTAACAAATCGCTCATTGCCGCTGCGCGTTCAAGTTGAAACGCTGTGCAGTGCTGCGGCATATGAAAAAAAGCGCGCGCGGATTTTGAAAAAAAAAATTGTAACAACAACATTGTAGAAAAAAACATAAAGCTACAAGGCTGCGGCTGTTGAAACTCTTGACTATGAGATTTAATACCAAAAAAAAAAAAAAAAATTCATAACAAATTTGCGCTCGCAGGTGATGGATTTCGAGGTTCCCTAATTTTTTTTAAGAAGAGAAAATTCAAATTTAATGTGGAATTTTTATGACCATTCGAAAGAACATTCTTTGGCATTTCAGTTTTTGAAGATTATCTCTTTCAAATGTTGGCCGTGGCTACGTCTCCGATGGTCCATCCATTGAGTCCAATTTTCGATGACTCGTTCGAGCATTTCGACTGGCGGTAACTGGCGAATGACCGGCGTGATGTTTTGCTCCAAGGTCCGAATCGAAGCGGGATTGTCCACATAGAGAGGTTGCTCTTCGTCTCAAATGTAGCAATTTTCCTTGTTTACATACCCATTGAGCCAGAAATGGCAGCTCATCGCCGAACAAAACTTGGCTCGAAAATGTCCGATCTTCTTGGAACTTTTCAAGAGATCCGACTATCGCAGGAACTATTGTATTTTAAACACCTCATAAGACAGACATGCCCTACTGCGGGTAAATTCTTGTACCCCTGTTCACTGCTTTTCTATCCCTTTTTGCTCCAAAATCAAAGAAATTTTTGCCCAAAAGTGCGCATGCAACTACTTGCCATACGCCTAATAGCCGGCAGAGAACCACAAAAACGATTTAAAAGAAAAATTAAAATTCAACACTCAAATCTATTAAAATATTGTCAGCAACATTTAAGTCAGATTTCTAGGAAATTACGCGACAATAACGACAATAACGACAAGAAATATCGCAGGCAGCACGAAAGTACTGGTTACAACAAAGTAAATTACATGGCAAATAGATGGTAGGAAAAAGAGATATCACGTTTTGAAGGCGGCCACATCCACTACCACATCTATATTTATAGAATTTTTATACACACACACACACATACACATACACAGAAGTGTTACATACAACGCCCAACGCACGTCTCACACATTTGTCGCGTCATTTTTATGGTTTATTAAATTGAAAGCGTTAAAAAATACCCAACAAACAACAACAACAACAACAACAACAGACAGGCAATCTTCCATTGTTTGCTGCACATAAATGTGGCACGCTACAGGTTGCATATTAAATATAACAACAACAGGCAACAGCCAAACAGTCGTGGCTCTTGCTCGAGGTGTCTCATCGAACTGAATTTCTTCGGAAAAGCCATAATTGCGTCTGCGCGCCGTTGGTAAATTTGATTTTCAAGTGTTTTTGAGTGCAAGTAATAAAAGTGGCGTTTTTTCGCTGTGTAGCAGTAGGCAAGAATATGTAACGGTTCATTTCAAAATGTATTTGAATTAATAAAAATAATAAAAAAAATATATTTTTCAAAAATTAAATATTTCCTCCTCTTGTATGTCACACTGTGGGAAATCTGAAAGCGTTTTGGATACCGTAATAAAAAAGCTCTGGGCCAAGTGGGTACCGCGCGTGCTCACTTTTGACCAAAACCAACGACGAGTTGCTGATTCGGAGCAGTGTTGTGACGATGTTCAAGCGTAATAAACCCGAGTTTTTGCATCGATATGTGCCAATGGATGAAACATGGCTCCATCATTGCACGCCGAAGTCCAATTCACAGTCATTCGAGTGAACTGCAAACGATGAAGCCGCTACAAAGCGTGGAAAAACGCTACAGTCTGGCTGGCAAGGTTACGGCGTTGGTATTTTGGGAAGCTCATGCCATAATTTTCATTGATTACCTCGAAAAAAGGTAGGACCATCAATAGCGACTATTACATAGTGTTTTTGGACCCCTTTTAAAGGACGAAATTGCCGAAAAAATCACATTTGAAGAAAAAAAGGAAAAAAGTGCTGTTTCAACCAGACAATTTGCCGTGTCAAAAGTTAGTGAAATTGATGGCAAAAATCCATGATCCGCATCCACCGTATTCTTCAGATCTTGCACCCAGCGTCTATTTCCTGTTCTCAGATCTCAAAAGAATGCTCGCTGGGAAGAAATTTTCGCCGAATGAAGAGGTGATCGCTGAAACTGAGGCTTATTTTGAAGCAAAGGACAAATCGTACTGCAAAAGTAGTATCGAAAACTTAGAGGTCGGTCGCTATAATTAGTTTATCACCCTTGAAGGGAACTATGTTGAATAAAAAAATGAATTTTGCCAAAAAATTGTGTTTAACTATGACAGGCCGGGGCTTTACAATTGGTCTGTTGGTAGTCCTCTAAGCATCTACTCTGCAACTCTATTCAAGTTTTGTAAAAATTTGGTATTTCTTCGTTTTCATTTCTTAGTGCCATTTTTAGTCAATGTTTCTTCGATGATCAATTTTCCATATTTATTGTTTTCTGAAACTCTCCGTAGTCCATAAAGGATTAAGTCTATAACTCTCTTCAAGTTCTGGATGAATTTTGTATTTTTTCATTTTATTTCAATTTTTTTCAATTTTTTTGCCCTATTTTCAACGAACGTTTTCTCGAAGATCATTTTTGAACATCTAATGTTGTTTGAATTTCTTAGTAGTCCTCTAAACATTTACTCTGCAACTCTCTTCAAGTTCTGAATGAATTTTGTATTATTTTTTCTTTTTATTTCATTTATGTCTCTAGTCAATTTGCAGCCAATGTGTTTGCTGAAGATTACTTTTGAATTATTATTATTTTCTGAAGCTCTTGATAGTTCCATAAGGCTTTACACCGAAATCCTCTTCAGGTTATGGAAAATATTTTCACTTTTTTCTTGTTATTTATTTTATTTTTCTGCGCGATTTGCAACTTATGTGTTTTCTGAAGATCACTTTTGAAACTTCATATTTTTTGGATGCGCTCAGTAGTCCTCTTAACTCTGTATCCCGAAGTTCTTTTCAAATTGTGGTATTTTTTTCTTTTATATCCTTGATTTTTCTGTGAAAATAGTGGAGATAAGGAATTATATATTTTTGGATGTTCTAAAGAACTTTTGAAACTCTTTTTTCAACCAATTTGTGTACTCTAGCAACTTTGAACAAATTTTTAAAATAGCAAGATTGTCTCTATTGAGATGTATATAGTGAGTGAAGAGCGTAAAAGAATTAAAACGTAACAGAAACAGAGAGACTTGAGAAAGTGCTTGACTTAGAGTTGAGAGAGAGTTGAGAATGGTTTGAGAAGCTTTTTAAAATAATTCTAGGAATGTAAATGTAATGGAAGTTATTAAAAAAATTATTTTAAACCAAAAAATTAAAAAAAAATGAAGATAAGGAATGCAATTAGGTTTTTTTTTGCGTTTATTATTATTAGATTTTTATTTAACTTCGTATGCTCGCTAAATTCTCACAAAAGAATCGTGTTGCTGACAGTTAAAGGGGCGCTTTATTGATAGATCTTCGTTTCAGTGAACTTCAACTATTGTTTGAACTATTTGTTGTTCAAAATAAACTAAGCTGAAAAGCGTAGCAAAAAGTTTTCGGTAAAATATTAAGGGTTTCAAAACTTTTTGAGAATTTTTCAACCACTTTTGACCATAACCCGCTGAAAATGAGTAAATGTTTTATGACTTGATATTATTTTATAGGCTTTAAAACCTTTCGGTGGATGCTTTGATGATTTGGTGGCATCTCAATGAACATTCAAGTCTGCTTCTTCAATTACTGAGCCATATTTTGTATCCTAGCTTGACTCTTTGCGCTCTTTAAGTCCTAGCTTCTATCTTATTTTGATCCTTTTCGCTCTTTAAGGTCCCCCTTGTGTCCTTTTTGACTTCCTAGCTTAGTTGTAACCTTTTTCATAAAAAATTCTTTCAATTTTACTCCTATTTCCTTCCTGTTTCTTACCTTTTAGGACCTGGCAGACCCATAAAATGCTATAAATAATGAATTGTAATTAAATTTCAAAACTTCACCTCCAAAAGACCTTCACTCTCTCATGTGCAGAGTTCCCTTCAGTTAGTTAATCTGCTCTTCTATGTCCCTTTTGCTGCATTTCTCTTACATTCTCAAATTCCCTTGAACTTCATTCAACACCCAACCAACGCTGATATCACTATGCAAATAAAAATTATAATAAATTGATTGTGTACGTGCATAAATTACAAAAAAAAAGGTGGAAAAACACTTCAATATACCTGCCAACAACTCACCGGCAATTTCGAATGGCCTAGCGCCACACTAAACAGTCCGACGCAAACACAAGCGTACGCATGTTGCAAGCACATTTACGACGCTAAAATATTATGTAATTTGTGTAGCGAGCGCTGGGTGTGTTGGATGTGCGCCAAAAAATTGCTTAGAATTTCCCAAACGCACACAACACCTCACACAATAACAACAACAACAACAACAACAACAACAACAACAACAACAACAACAACGTGTGCAACAACAATGAGTGTGTGGAAAAGTGTGTGTGTGTGTGTGCGTGTGTGTGTGTGGCAAGTTTGAAAAATTACCATATAAATTACTTTTCAATCAACACCCACTCAAAAGGGGGCGTTTTGTTAGCTAGAAATTATGTAAATAAATGTTTGTGTGTATGTATGTAGTTAAGTCTCTCGCTCTCGCGCCATATACTTATGGCCATACGCGTAAGTGGCAAATGCACTTGCAACTGCTATTTAAAATTTACATTTTGCCACATCAACAGCAACCAAACAACCAACGTTGAACGTGTGAAAATTTGCACGTCAAAATACGACCGGCCGCGATAACGCATTTCGCACCCGATTGCAAAGCTAAAGTAGCGCCTTGTAGCAAGTGAATAACAACAACAATAGCAGCAACAACAACAAGAACAGCAATAACATCCAATATGCGGTTGCGCCAACAATCAGCGTACGCACTCATCACACCTACCGCCTGCCGCACTTGCATTTGGTATTTAAAACAGTGTTGTTGCGCCTCATTGAATACGCACTCAACGACTGTTGGATGGGCATATATTTGCAAAAACAAATCATTATCGACATATGCAATATCATTCAACATCATTGGCAGAGCCAAAGTTTATGCAAATTTGCTTGTCCGAGTACTTGCCGCAAGGCGATGGTGGCGCGGCGCGCTTCAGGGCAATTGAGAAGGTGCGCATTAGTAATAACGCCCATACATACATACATATTACGCGTATTCATTTGTAGGTAAAATTGCAGCGCAGCTATCTATCGTCATTTGCATTCAAAATGCCACACAAATCTATCGTCGCTGACCGAAAATTGCCAGCGCACACCATGCCGCAGCGTAGCTAGGCAGTTAGTAGTAGTAGTAGAGAAGAGAAAAAAGAATATTTAGTAAATTAAACACAAATTTTCTTTACGCAATAACTCGTACGCTCGCTTTGATCTCGCTTTTGGCATGAAAACACTTTGGGCCCGCGCTATATGGCCTCTAGCCAACACGCTGTCGGTGGTTGTTGGTGGCTGTTGTTGGCTGTTGGTTACTGTTGGTGGTTGTTGGTGTTATATTATCACATATCAGCCAAAGCATATGGCAATATTTTACGCTAATAAGCAATTTGTGGTTGTAAAATTCTAATTTTGAATTCTCTTTTCAACAGTAAGTGCCATATTCGGGATCCCGTAGACATAATTATGTCATTGAATACCCTGAAAATAGCATAAAGCACTAAACGCCGTTTGATATTTCTAAAACTGCACTAAAATTTTAATAAATTCTAAGATTTTATAAGAGACCTTTGCTAATATTACTATTTGACCGATTTGAGTTGGGAATTTTTTTTTCAAAGATTGTGTTCCCCAGCTAGGGGGGAAAATATATGTAAAATTCATAAAATTCACTTGCGTTCTAACAGATCTAGTCTCTTTGTAGTATTTGACCGAGGGATTTGTCTTGGAAATTTTTTTCCAAAGGTTGTTCTTCACAGTCCTGGAAGAATTCTATGCCAATTTCAAGGAATTTCATAAAGTTTCTAACATCAAATATCAGGCATGGCATATGACAACATTTTACGCTAATAAGCATTTTGTGGATGTAAAATTCTAGTATCGAAAATTTTTCAACTATAAGTGGCGTTTTCGGGATCCCGTAGGCATAATTTGGTCGTTAGTTACCCTGAAAACAGAATAAAGCACTAAACGCCGTTTGATATTTCTAAAACTGCACTGAAATTGTTATAATTTTTTAAATTTTCTAAGAGACCTTAGCTTATATTACTATTTTACCGAGAGATTTGGCTTGGAAATTTTTTTCCGAAGATTGTGTTCCACAGCTGGGGTAGGTATATGTAAAATTTATAAAATATAGAGTTTTGTATGTTTTCTAACAGATCTAAGCTTTTGGTAGCATTTGACCGAGAGATATGTTTTGAATTTTTTTCCCCGAAGGTTGTTCTTCACAGTTCTGGAAAAATTCTATGCCAATTTCAAGGAATTTCATAAAATTTCTAACATCAAATATCAAAAGGTTTTGGAAGATTTTAGTTTTTTCTAGCATTTTAACGGGTGATTTGCTTTGAAATATAATAGAGTTTCGTATGTTTTCCAATAGCATTTGACCGAGGGATTTGCCTTAAATATATAATATAATAAAACTCCAAAGATTTTCGATGATTTCAAAGTTTTTTTTCAGATCTAAGCTTTTAGTATTATTTGCCTGAGAACTCTGTCTTGGAAATTGCATTCCAAAAGCTTTATTACACAGTTAGAAAAAAATCGTATATAAAATTCGAAGAAAGATCTAAATCTAGATCAAAGATCTATGACTTTGGTAGCACTTGACCGAGGGATTCGCCTTGAAATTGTTTTTCTATAGATCGTGTTTCAAAACTATACTATTTTCCTGAGGGTTTCGTGTTGGAAATTTCTTTCTAATGGTTATATGCCACAGTTAGGGAAAAACATATATAAAATTTAAAGAATTTTGTATGTTTTCTAAAAGATCTAAACTTTTTGTAGATTTTGACCGAGAGATCATGGGAGAAATAAGTATTTTAATATGAATGAAAACAATTTATAGACTTTCTGAAAGCTCTATAATTATTTTGTTGTCAAGATGTTTGGTTTGAATGTTCCATGGTTTAAATGGTATATCTTTCTTCCTAAAAGATCTTATATGCTATTTAGCTTTGTTTGAGGTAAGGTATATTTTGAAAACATTTTAAAATACTTTAACAAAATTATTGATTGATAAAGTGTTGATATACAATTGAGAAAGTGTTGATAGATCCCAATTTGGTCCTCTTCGTACCAAAACAAATGTAGACTTCCCCAAAACAAACCTGCAATTCCCAAAACCTTCCACATAAGCTTTAAAAAACCGCTTAGATTTTTAACTGCACTCATCAATCGGGATCACCAACTCTAACGTACGTTGCTGACCACCTTCTAAGGCGATTAGTTAACTTTATAAGCAGCGAAAAATTAAAACAAAAAAGAACAAATGAGTAGAAGAGCGCAGCCATGCATAGGGAACAAAATAAACCAACACCTGAAAAAAGCTGAAAGGGAGCGAAAAAGAAAATGTAGCAAACGCGAAAATAATCCCATTGAAGTAGTTAACAACCGACAAAATGCCGCCAAAAACGGGACAGGCAACAATATATCACAGGCGACGACTACCGTTGACCGTTGCAAATGAGAGAAATGGTAGCAGCGGACATGTTTATTAAATGTGGAACAACTTATTTACGTTGGGCTGGTAGCAAAAAAATTGAAAGAGTTGAGGAAGAGTGGAGAGAGGGTTGAGTTATAAAATGCAGTTAAAATCAAGGAGTGGTCAGGATAAGGGAAAAAGTATAAGGGTTCTTCTATATAAAAATATTTTATATGATAAGTTGTATATTTTTGGATTTTCTAAAGAACTTTTGAAACTTTATTTCAACCAGTTTACGTACTCTAGCAATTTTGAAAAAAACTTTAAAATAGCAAGAGAATCCGTATTGAAATGTATATAAAAGTGAAGAGCTTAAAAGAGTTAAAACTTAACAGAGACAGAGAGGCTTGAGAAAGTGTTCGAGTTAGAGTTGAGTGAGACTTGAGAATGGTTTGAGAAGCTTTTCAAAATGATTTTAGGAATGTAAACTGAATTGACGTAATTTTTAAATTTTCTTAAAACCAAAAAATTATTTTTTTTTTTCAAAAAAATAATAATAATAATGTTAATAGGCTTGAGAAAGTGCTTGACGTAGAGTTGAGAGTAGCTTAAGAATAGCTTGAGAAGCTTTTTAAAATGATTTTAGGTATGTTAACTGAATTGAAATGATTTAAAATTTTTCTTAAAACCAAAAATTTAATTTTCTTCAAAAGAAATGTTGATAGGTTTGAGAAAGTGCTTGAGTTGGAGTTGAGAGAGACTTGAGAATGGTTTGAAAAGCTTTTTAAAATGACTTTAGGTATGTAGACTGAATTGAAGTGAAAAATTTTAAATTTAAAATTAAAAAAAAATTGAAAAATTTTCTTTTCTTTTCGAAAAAATTATGATATAAAACTCGATTTGTTCATTAATGAAAAAAATGTTCAGTTCAGTTTCAGTAGTGAGTATTTCGCTCTCTTTTTTTTACCATGTACTCTCTCACACTCTCTCTTCAATAACCTGGTAAAAAAAACTACATGCGAAGAAAAAAGAGAAAAAAAATAACTGTAAAGCTCTTTTACTCCACTACTCAGCAATGTGTAATTCATTCACACCTTTTCTTTGCGTACAATTTACTTAAAATAAACATATTCATGCATACGAACATGATACATACATACACACATACACTCACTCTGTGCGGCCTCTTATTGTACTTACTAAATGACTGACG
Source organism: Neoceratitis asiatica (assembly GCA_030068015.2). Lineage (NCBI taxonomy): Eukaryota > Metazoa > Arthropoda > Insecta > Diptera > Tephritidae > Neoceratitis > Neoceratitis asiatica. The sequence goes on along the minus strand of CM061525.1, from coordinate 90,206,834 downwards.
GCTTGGCTGACTAACTGACTCGACACTTGCAACTAACATAACAAGCTATGTTAACAACAGCAACAACAACAAACAACAACAACAACAATTAGCTTGTCATAACAAGAAGAAGAAATGTTGCAGAAAAGAATGAAAAAAGTAGAAAAAAATAATGAAAATAAAAACAATGCGAATTACATTGTCTATATGGGCAATGGAGAGACAGAGGAGTGAAGAGCGTACGTATGCTCACACATGTGAGCAACTTATAGGGCAGTTTTGTGTTGTTGCATGCAAGTTTGTTGTAAAATTTTCACAATGTATTTATGTAAATGTATATTTCTTCTCAACACACCATTTGCAGTGGCTAGAAATCGTTGGATACATAGTAAAAGAAAAGATTTAGCGGATGGTTTGAGCAGAGAGTGAGGTTATGGTAGAATTTCGAGCTGGTGTGAAAGGTTAAGGTTGTTAATTATGCAAGTATTGATAAAATTTAGCATAAAAGTTAACGTAAAATTGTAAAGAAAGAGAAAGAAAATGAAAAATGCTTCAAAACATGAAAAGAGATGCAAAAAATGCTTGAGAAAGTGTTGAGAAAGCGTTGAGAAAAAGTTTTAGTTAACTTTGACATATTGTTGAGGCTGTTTCAAGTTGAATTTAGAAGTGGAAAGTCTAGTTAAACCTTAACAGATATAGAGAGGCTTGAGAAAATGCTTGAGTTAGAGTTGAAAGAGACTTGAGAAAGGCTTGAGCAGCTTTTTAGCATGATTTTTGGTATGTTGAACTGCATTGAAAGTAGTGCTTACCATGTTTAAATCATTTTTTAAATTCTATTTGAGAGAGCTGGAATGGATGGACTCGAGATTTATTTAATCAAGTGTTGAGAAAATATGTTGTGATGCATTAAAATATGAAATACAATAGATTTAAGACAGAAAGCGTCTCTTTTTAATATAGTTGTAATACAAACTAGCCAAGGGAATATTGTGAAAAATAATTGAAACAGCTTTGCATAACACTTCAGTGAGATTAATGTGAAAATTATTTTAGAAAAAGTTGAACCAGGTTTTGGAGATAGATTGAGTGACATATTACTAGAGTCAGCGTTGAAATACGCTTGAGATACAATGATTTCAAAGTTAGTTTAGCTAGAGTGGAAATATACTTGAGAATTAATAATTTTAGAATTACTTGAGACAGACTTGAAATACGCGCCAGAGAGAATGGCTTGAAAACTAGTTCAACGTCTGAGAAAGATCTTAAGAATCAGTTTAAGTGCTCTTTTTTTTAATAATTGGCGAAATATTTGAGTTTGAATTGCGATAATGTTGAGTAAGAGTTGAGAAATGTTTGCATTTGATTTGAGGTATTGTTGAGATAGTGTGGAGAAGGCTTCAGGCAAAATTGGGAGTGTAACGTTTTATACCTTAGCGAAATTATTGTTATAAATTTGAGAAAGTGTTGACAGACAATTGAGAAAGTGTGGATATACAATTGAGAAAGTGTTGAGAAGCATTTAGATGCAATAATATTCAGAAAAAATTTTACAAAAACACAGGCATAGCTATCAACACGAAAAAAATGCCAAAACAAATTGCGCACAACAGTGTTAATAAATAACACCCTTCATTGAAGTATTTTAATAAATACATACGTACAACAACATTGTAGTTGCCTTGAGCTTGAAGCGCATAATGTGCGCTTCGCTAACCGAGAAAAAAACACAATGCACATGCCAATATACTTAAATATGAATGTATATGAATGGCATAACTGCATATACATACCTTTAAAAGCAAGCAACAATGTAAGCGCAAGTGTTGATATGTATGTGTGTATGGATGTAAGTGCTTGTAAGTTTATTTGCCTTGCTGCCAGCTATCACACATAACCAAGCATATATATGTGGGGCTTAATGAAGCCGTTCGAGTGTTTTTCCTGCTTAAACTCTGAAGTGCAATGGCACACAGAGTGATTTATATGTATAGAAATATATATATGTATGTACAACATGCATATAAATTCAGCACAGAATATATATATGTATGAATATGCATGAGTGCGCACATTTCGGTGGCTTGTTGTAGGTTTCGTGGCCTTGTTATTATTATTATTATTACACTTTTTTGCTGTTCTTGTTCTTGCTGTTATTGTATTTCATTCATTTCACCAGTGAGCACTGCATTATCGACTGCAGTTGCTTTGAGCAAAAGTAGGGTTTGGCATGAATTTGAAGGAAAAAATGGGGGAGAACATTGCAAAATATATTGAGCAATTTGAATCTGAAATTTATAAAAAAAATACAGTAAATGTTATAAAAAATTAAGATTTCAATATAAAAAAAAAGTGGAATTTTTTTAAACCTTTCACTACTTTACTTCATAGGAAAAAATATGAAAATACTTAAAAAATAAATAATTTTATATTTTTGAAAGCAGTTTACACGCAGAAGTACTTCGAAAAATCAATTTCTTCAATAGTACAAAAAAATCAAATACAAAAATTTAAAAAAATTAACAAATAAAAAAATAAAAGAAATAAAAAAAAAAAAAAAAAATAAAGAAAATTAAATTAAATTAAAAAAATAAAATTTAAAATTAAAAAGTTACGAAAAATTTAAAAGAATAATAAAAAAATAAAACTAAAATTAAAAATATGAAAAAGTAAATTTTAAATGAAAAAGCTTTCTTAAAAACTACAAAAATTTGAGAAAAAATTACAAAAAATATCCAAAAGAAAAAAATTACAAAATATTCAAAAAAAAAATTTTATTTTAAGCTACCGAAAATATAATTTATATTAAATTTGTCTTAAGATCTGAAAAACTTTCCAAATTTAAATTTTTTTTAACAAATGAAATGTAATGTGCTTCCCTTTCTTTATCAAATCTGCAAAACGTCATTTAAGGCTTCACACTTTCGCAGTTACTGAAAATTTTTCCAAGTTTACTATGGAAAGTTTTTTCTAAAATTTGTATCTTATGCGTGCGGCAATATGTGTGTAAAATTTAAACCTTATACCTTTTAAAATGTAGAAGTTATGGACCTCTAAATGCTGTCTACGCCTGCGGATATACTACATTTTTTTGCAAAGGCGTGAATTTTATGGCTTTTCAGTATGAAATATTTATATATATAAAATAAGCAATAGTTAATAGTAATGAAAAAAAAAAAACAACTACAACGGTAATTTCCAAAAAAAAACTGTTTTATAAAAAATTTTTTGTAAAAAAAAATATTTTTTTTGTAAATATAATTAAATACATTTTTCAGCGCAAAAATCAGCAAAAAAAATTCCAAGGCTGTTTCCCTCTTCACAATTCTACTATTTGCTTCAGTTTTTAGTTTAGTTATTTTTAATTATTTTAATTTTTTAAATTTTTTAGTTTTTTTATTTATTTTTTTAAACATTTTTTTTTTAAATTTTGACATTTTTCAACTAATTTTTATTCAAATATTTGTTTTAAGCTATTAAATTTTTAATTTTAGTTTTCTAAAAATTCTACTTGTTTGCTTTAGTTTTCAATTTAGTAAGTTTTAATTAATTTAATTTCTTTTTTAATATTTAAATTTTTTTTTTAAATATTTTTCATTCTTTGTAATTGATATAATTCAAAAAAATTATTTTAATTTTTTTTATATATTTCATTTTACCTTTAATTTTTTTAATTTTGTATTATGTTCAATTTAATTTGTTGTTATTGTAGCACCTTGATGTTGTTGTAATTTTGCTTAATTGTATTTACTGAAACGTTGAATTGTTGTTGTGCCAGTTGTAGCTTAGCTTTTGCTGTTGTTGTTGCTTTTTAGTTACTTTCCATTGTTGTTGTTGTTGTTTTTCGCTGCTGCCATTTGTTGTTGCTGTGTTTGTTGTTGTTGTTGTTGTTGTCGTCAACGCGTCATCGCCCCGTTAATAGCCTGCTGTCATCTCATGTGTTACAACTCGATTACACAGCGTTCGCTGGCGGGCATACACTAGCTGCGCGTTCTGCTCCATCCCCCCTGCTTGCCATGCTACCTCGTCTTCTACCTCTTCTTCATTATCTACTGCTATTTGTTGTTGTTGTTTTTCGTATGAATTATTAATAAATTTATGTGTGTCCATACAAGTACTTACAGCACTAACTGGTGCGGTTACAAGCAGCTAAATATACAAATAAGAACAACAACAACAACAACAACAAACACAACAATAACAATAACTAGCCGACCCACCTGCAGCCAAAGAGCCAATGCACATCCGCTAACAACAACAACAACACCAGCAAATCTCATTTACCTCGAAAAAGGCAGAAAAACAGAAGAGAAAAAAAGAGGCAGAGAGCGAGAACCACGCTTTGCTTACTAACTAGCCAACAACTAGCCACTAGCAACAACAACAACAACAACACCGCGTATTGAAAAATAGTAAAGCCACTGACAACAACAATTACATATTACAACAAATGTTCGCTTGCAAACAATTAATTTTGTGCCGAGTTGATTGCCATTTTAATCATTAACACCGTCAACGCGTTCATTTTTCATGCATGGGCTCGAGTAGTATGTATAGAAACAACAACAACAACATCAACAACAACAACAACAACACAACACAACAATAAAAAGCATACAACAACAATTACAATGAAGCCAAAGACTGTGTGGCAGCAGTAGAAGAATGCATAAGTGGTTTTGTTGGTAGTAAATCAGCATTGCAGCGCCGCCAGTAGTGTAGCTAGGCATGAAAGCTTCGGGGCGCCAGTTTTGTAGGAAGTTCATATAACTCATTATTAAAGAGTATAAGAGCAGAAGAAGAAGAAGAAGAAGAGTGCTATAGAGTATTGTAAAAAAGTACATAAGAGTTGTTGTCGACTATGGGCAACCTACTACCAATTATGATTAATGTTTTGTTCGAAGAAGTATGAAGATTTTCTTATTGTACCCCTGATTACTGAGACTGAGACTGCTGAACCGCAATACAAGCTCGCAATCGATTTGTTTTACACAGCTACTTATGAAGTGAAAGTGAAATATTTCTTAGTATGGGTTTTTTTTTTCAAAAATGTTTTGAAGAGCTTTAAAGCTCTGGAAAATCACTGTAAATTTTAGCGTTATTTAAGCTACTAAGCATAAAAGCCTTCAAAATACTATAAAATACGTGTCATTTGCCACAAATGTTTTGGTGAGCTTTAAAGCTTTTTGAAAATTAATATGAATTTATAGCTCTAAATTTTACTTTCTCTATGTTTTTATATGAAAACGAGAAATAAATTTGTTTTTGGAGAAAAAACGCAGAAAGCTTTAAGCTCTGAAAGCTTTGTGGAGCATAAAAAAATTTTGAGCGAAATTTTTTTGAAGAGCTTTAGAGGTGAAGAGATTTTATATCAACTTTAAGCGCTAACTGAGCTTTACTAGAAAACTAAAATCGAAAAAATAAATTTTGAGTGAAAATAAGCTTTAAGCTTCTAGAGAACTTTTTATGAATATTTGTAATATACTTCGGAGCTAAGTATTTGAGCTTGAAAACAGAAGCTAAACTATCTTAAAAAAGTTTGTATGCGTAAATGTTTTGAAAAGCTTTAAAGTTCTGAAAATCTTAATATTTTTTAAGCCTTTAGGAGAAATCACTCTAACATTTTAGAGTCAAACATTTGATAAAGAAGAGCTTAAGAAGCTTTTAGGTGCACATGAACATAAAAAAGCTAAACTTTTTGCTAAAAGCTCTCAAAGAGCTTTGGACTTTGACATTTTTAATAAATATTCATAAAACTTTTTTTTTAAACACAGCAACTACAGATATAAGGGCTTTTAAGTAAAACTTTAAAAAAAATTTAAATTACCATTTTTGGGGATTTTTTTTAAAAGCTTTTAGGCATTGAAAAATTATTTTCCAGTTTTTTTTTTGCTCAGCATTTATATGGAAATGCAAACAAAACACCTGAAAGTATCTGAGTATATTGTTATTGTAGCACACCTACACTTCCTTAAAGAACGTTTTCATATACATTTTTTTAAAGAGCTTTTAAGCTCTATACTGTAATTCTGCAGCAACTTAGAATGTCTTTGTAAATTACTTGTTGAAAAGCATATGTGTGCGCTTTAAAAAAGTTTAATTCGTTCAAGAAAATTCAACAAAGCTTAATTTCAGCTTTCTTATTAGAAAGAACAATTGCTTGGAAAGCTTTGTGTAAGCTTTTTCGAATTTTTTACTTTTTGGAAAGTAATTTGTAAAAACGCTTTCACTTTAAGATGACTTTTGAATTTTCAGTTTTGATGACAGTAAGCTAAAAGCTCTAAAATTGCTTAAAGCTCGCCAAAGGTTTTTTAAATAAAACACGTTTTTATGCAAAAAAGTACCCAAAAATACTCAAAAATAACAAGTTTAAACACATTTCAGAGCAGTTTGGCTAAAAGCTCATTAGAAATTGAGAAGCTCTGACAGAAAACTTATGATAAATAAAGTTTTGAAGTAATCTAGGATTCAGCTTAAGGAAGGATATTTAAGGAAAACGTTAAAATTACAAAAGCACACATAAACTGAAAAGCTCTACAAAGCTTTGATATCCTCAGGCATTCACTAACGTATTTTAAACTATTTCTTTGCCTTTAATTGCTCTCTTAAAGTCTATAGTATGCCATAAAGCTTTCGTTTCCCCTGCAATGACAGCTGCAATCAACCAAAATTAAGTTGCAACATAGCATTGCAATAGAGATTTCCGCTAGTCTTTTATACAACGCTGTTGCTTTGCGATTGCAATTGAAATGAAAACAAACAATTTCAAATTAAATGAAATTACAGTAAACTCCTTGCCACAAATCGCTTCTGCGCATGCGGGCCACACCACATCGCAGTCAGTTGGTTGCATGTGTTGCATTAATAAAAACGACACAATCACTGCCACCACTCATCTACACAAAACATAAATATTGTACGAATACAATTTGCTTGAATGCTTAATGCAGTTGTTGTTGTTGTTGTTGTTGTTGTTGTTTCAACGCTAAATTACCACAATGCAACTGGAACACTGCGCATGCGCATCGCATTTATTTGTAAGTAGTGCGGCTGCTACTACACCAAGAGATTGCCACATACTCGTATGCATGCATGCAATTTAAAGTGGGCTTGTTTGGCGGTGGCGTACAGTGGTGTGGGTTGCGATCAAAAAAGGGTCAACAAAGATTTAAATATTTTTTAAATAATTTTTTATATTTATTAAAAAAATACAATTTTTAAACATTAAAAAAAAATTTAAAAAAAAAATTAAAATTTTCCAAAAATAATTTTACATATTTATTAAAAAAAATTATAATCAATTTTAAACATAAAAAAATTTGTTGAAAAAAAAAATTTTGAAAAAAAATAAAATAAAATAAAAATTTGGAAAAAAAATTAAAAAAAAAACTAAAAAAAAATTAAAAAAAAAATTTAAAATTTTAAAAAAATTTATAAAACATATGAAAAATTAAAAAAAATTAATTTACTAATTTCGCAATCTTTATCCACTAAATATTAAATTCTTAAAACTATTTTTTTTCCTTTTAATTCTTATAAATTTTTATTTTATTTTTTATTATTTAAACTTTTTTAATTTTTGTTTTAAATTTTTAATTTATTTTATTTTGTTTTTGTAAAAAATTAGTAAATGACGAAAAAATTTTGATTTTAAAAATTGTTTATGCTCAAAAAAAATTAATTTTTTTTTAAATAAATTTTTTTTTATACCACTCCGGGTAGTACGCCTCTGTTCACGCTTATCGCTTTTCATTCACCGCCACATTTGTCGCTGCCACTTAAATGTTTAGTGTTGTAATTTATTTATTTTTACTTGGGATTTCACATTAGCAAACGCGTTGTTGTTATTGGTGTAGGTGTGTCTTTTATATCGGTTTGGTGGCAATACGACAATTGCCACAAATTTATCATTTTAACGCGTTGCACTCATAGCAAATTCACCACAATAGCGGTTGTTGTTGTTGCTGTTTTTTTTTTGCAATTATTTTTGTTAAATTTTTTATTGCTGGCAGCACTCATTTCACGACACATTTAATTTGAATTTGTAGTTGGGTGAGGTTGCAAAAAAATTTCAAAAAATGTAAAAAAAATAAGAATTTTAAGGGAAAATTAAAAAAAAATAAAAAATAAAAAAATAAGAATTTTAAGGGAAAATTAAAAAAAAATAAAAATAAAAAAATAATAAAAAAAATTAAAGTTAATTAATAGCAAATATGAAAGGCTTGAAAAATATAAAAAATCCGAAAAAAATAATTTAAATTAAAAAATAACAAAAAATTATTAAAAAAATAAAAAAAATTAAAAAAAAAAATAATTATATGTATATAAAAAATATTTTAATTATTTTATTAATATTTTCAAATAAATAAAAAATTATATTCATAAAAAAATTAAAACTCTAAAGAGATAAATTTTTTATCCAAATCCCCCCTCTCAACTCATACCTCAACCGCACCACTGCCCTTTATGCAAAAGTTCTCCAATTTCTCATTGCCCTTTGAATGCAAGTAAAACAAAGCAAAACAAAAAAATCCACCCTCACTTATACACTAATTCACTGGAAGTGCTGTGCCAACATTTCTGAAGCGCAAAATGCGCATTCCAAAAACCAATGAAAAAAAAACAACCAGAAAATGCGGCAAACGCTTTAATTAAGCTTAATTAAGTGGCAATTGAGACGCGCGCGCTAATAAGAACTCAAAATCTCAGCTCATAAAAATGAAAATTAATTTAAAGGAAAGTGATTTGCAAAGCGGCAAGACGAAGTTTTCTTAATTTGATAAAAAAAAAACTTTCTAGTTTAAAAAAATGCCCGATACTCTTAATGATCGTGTGAAACTTGTAAACCATCTGAGAGTGGAGCTTTACAAATTTTTCAAAGGACACAATATTAACAAAAAGGGAGTATTCAAAGCAATATAATAATTTTTGGTCGCTTAGAGCTTTTTCAAGCTTTCGGAGCTTTTAAGAACTTTCAGAAAATTTTTCATTTCAGTATTAAAAATGCGCGATTTAGTATATACTTAATATTCTAGAGCTTTCATAAACTTTGAAAGCTTTCACATGCATTTTGAGCTTTTGCAAATAAGCTGTTCTTTGCAAAAATACGCAAAATACAAAAATAACAAAAATAAAAAAATTTCAGCGCGATACAGCTAAAAGCTCATTAAAAATTTAAAAGCTCTGATAGAAAGCTTATGCCAAATAAAGTTTGAAAATAATCTAGCGCTCAGCTATCGGCATAAAGTTGGGGGAAATCGTTAAAATTACAAAAGCACACATAATCTAAAAAGCTCCAAAAGGCTCTCAAGTCCTCAAAGCATGCACAAGCACATTTCACACATTTCTTTGTCTCTAATTGCTCTCTAAAACTCCAACAAGCACTATCAAGCTTTCATTAAATAGTTTTCTATGACAGCAATTGAAAAAAATGTCTGAGACTCTAATTTTAATAATCATGTGAAACCATCTGAGACGTAGCCGCGGCCAACATTCGAAAGAGGTAATCTTCAAAAAATAAACGCCAAAGAATGTTCTTTCGAATGATAATAAACATTCCCCATTAAAATTGAATTTTCTGTTTGGTTTTCTTCCAAAAAGTAGGGAACCTCGAAATGTATCACCCTTTAAAGCTTTCACAGACGTTTAGAGCTTTAGAGCTCGAAAACAAGTTTTCTTGCAAAAATATACAAAAATAACAGGAATAAAACTATTTCAGAGCAATTTAGCTAAAAGCTCATTTAAAAGCTTAAAAGCTCTGACAGAAAACTCATGCTAAATAAAGTGCGGAAATAATCTAGGAGTCAGCTATTGGTAGAAATTTGAGGGAAAAGACAGAATTCATGGCAAAAAAATATTTTCGGTCGCTTGGAGCTTTTTCAAGCTCTCGGAACTTTTGCAAAGCTTCTGAAATTTTTTTTATTTTAATATTAGAAATTTGAGATTTGTGTGAATTATTAATACTCTTGAGCTTTCACCAACTTTATAAGTTTTCACAAGCTTTTTTTTTAACTTTCGCAAACTTTCGGAGCTTTGGGAGCTTTCAAAAAAAAATAATACCTTTCCCAGTCAATTTTCTCGCAATTTTTTTTTACCGTGTACCATAAATATTAAATTACATTAATAAAATAAATAAAATGCGTACAACACGCATTCAACACCGGCAACAACAAAAACAACAACAACAAAACAACAACAACAACTTAGAGGTCAGCAAAATGAAAACAAATGAAAATTACCAGTTCACGCACTCAACACTTGCAGAGCAGCTGTGGCCGTATCAGTAGTGAAGAGCAAAAAAAAAAAGAAGAAGAAGAAGAAGAAGAAGAAGAATACAGAGAATAAGATACAGCGAATTACTAACTGCCACAACACGTTGCAGCACGTTACGTCAATTTATGCCCAAAAAAACAAATACGCTCACCGTTTATAGCGTTAATTGCTTTCTCATTTCAATGTTTGCTTTGTTGGACCACATTTCATGACTCCAAGCTACACGCCAAGTGCACGCCAACAAACGCGTATTTTTTTGAGCTACAATTCATGATGAACGGACTTGTGGACGGACGGAAGGACGGACGGGTGGATGTGGACGGACGGATGGATGGACGGCCGGACGGATGGATGGATGGATGGACGGTTGGATTGACAGACGGATGGACGGACGGATGGTCAGATGTATAAGATGGTCAGACGGCGCAACGAATGAACGTGCACTTGAGACCCACGCTCTAACACTGCAAGTCTCGCACTCGTTGAACGGAGAGGCATACCGCAGAGCGAACGGAGTAACGGCTTAACGGTAGAGCCAGCGGTACAACGCACAGTTGACCAACCGACCCTTCGTTTATAGGCTAGTTATTGCTGCTACAACCTGTTCACAAGCTGGCGCCTCATAAACGCTTCACCCTTCATGGCCACCACTGCCTGCAACGGAATTCCTCATCTATTAAGTGGAGTTAGTGGCATGTATTTCCCTTTTTTTTTGCTGTCTACACGTTGTTTTTGGTTTTTTTTGGCTTTGTTTCTCGCTTTTACTTCAATTCTCACTGCGAGCTTACGATCCTCATATCGTTTTTATTTATTATCTGTTTATCTTGTGGTCTCCCCCCACAAAACCCGCCGCGCGCACGCACACTTTCGGCTAGCCATAATACAATTCAGCTGGTCCGTTTGTATACGTTGCTGATGATCACTCGCAAGCACATCCCAGTTTGACTGTCTGTTTGTTCAGTGTCAACTCCGCCCACTCGTTTTAACTGCTGTTATTGTCTGGGGTAGCCGTCCCAAGAACGTCGTCTTGATCGTCGCCTTGTTTATCCATCTCCATTGCCGTTACGTGCTGGCTCCACACATATACATACGAGTATATATTGGTTAACTAAATTACTTTTGAGTGGAAGATTATTATGATCGCCCTTGAGGGGCGAGACACCCCCCGCTTATTATGTCCATACTCCACATTGGCTCAACAGCTTTCAAGGCGAGAGCTCATATGTGTTGCTCGGTACATTTTTGTAATTTTTTTCTTTTTTTTCTTACATTTATTTCAATCTTTTTTTTTTTGGGTCGCCACTCATATCGAAGCCCTCTGACACTGTGTCTCGCACATCGTTAATCATCGCTCTCTAACCAGCCACGTACGTACGTACGTACACACATCGGAATCCATCACATATGCGTCCTCCAGCCAACCAAAAAAAAAAAAATCATTTACCACTCATTTATATCTCCTGCCCGTTGACGTCGTGTAGATCACTTGCTCATCTGTCTCACAGTCTCACAGTCTCACAGTCTGATCGCAGGATCGCCGTCTTTGCGTTGCTTAATCAGGAAATGCGCTTGAAGGCGACCCCCAACCAAACAGCCAATTAACTAAGTAGTAATCTCTTGTTTTGGTGGAGTCTGAGGGCAAATATCACCAAAATAAGAAAAAGGGAAAACAACAATAAGCAATAGAAGATGCGAAACCCCTAATCATCATCATTAACATACTACACTTACCTTACTTAGCTTCTACCCAAAAAAAAAAAAAAACAAATTTATAAATCTCATACAAATCACAGTAGTAGTCTGCGCGCTTGAAATGCCCCACAGCGCGCGCACACCGTCCAACCAACTCACAGCTCGTCAGCTCATAATCAGCCGCTGGTACGTTCCGTTCCGTTCACGTTGTTGTGAGTAGTCCACCACCATAGTGCGGCAGATGCTGGCCAGTAGCGCTACTTGCTGCAAATCATTTTGGTCGTCTTGTCTTTTACGGCTTTTCTCATCTCATCTACGCCGTGCCTAACTGCCAATGATCTCTACAAACAACATTCATTTTAATTCAATTCAAACGTTTCGTATTACTTACTCATTATGCGTACCTCTGTCATTTAGGCTAATCCGGCTAATTTTGGCTTTGTCTTCACTTATTTAGCTTTAACTTTTGTGTGTGGCTGTGGCGTGCCGTTGTCGTTGTCGTTCTTGCGACACTTTGTTCCGTTTTGTGTATGCTGCGTGTAGGCCATAGCTGAGCTCCGTCTTCCACTTTGTTTGCTGGTTTTCCTCTTCCTTTCGTCTGAATCTTTATCTGTCCGTCGTATGAGGTTTTGGTCTTCCTCTCTTGGTTATTTTTGTTTTCAAGTGTGGTGTGATAGTGCCTCCTCTCGGTGACTTGGAAGTGAGATCTCCGTGTTGTTTCTATATTTTGGATAGCACAAACCCATGAGGTTTTATTGGCTCGTGAAGTTTTCTTTCCACATTTTTTGGGCTTACGCGAGAGTTAATGGCCTCAACTGTTACTTGGTTCGAGAAACTCATTGAGAGTGAGAGTTTTGGTGGGTCTATAGTACTATTTTCTGTGCCAGCAGCGGCGGTTTAGGTTAAGCTATTATCAAAAATCGCCTGATCTTGCTAATGAAAAGCCCTCGAAGTAGCTGCCTCAGAGGTATATGTTCCAAGAAGTCCGACTTTCAAACCGTTGGGATTTTCTTTAGATAAGATGAAGTTTTGTAATCTTTCAAAAAGTTTCTTTGGACTTCAAACGCAACCTCGGTGAGGAACACTGGCTTCAAAACGAGTTCCCATCTTTGTGGGTAGATTTCAACTTGCAAAAACTTTTGGGCTCTTTCGTTGAGAACATCTCTATAATCGCGCTTTGAACTTCAATTCAGCCTCGGTTAGCTACAGCTGCTGGAAAACGCAATCCCATCTTGGTTCTTCTTCTTCCTCTTCTTTGGCTTAGGCAACGCTTACGCGATTATAACCTCGTCAACAATAGCGCGCCACTCATTTCTTCTCTTTACTGTTTGGCACCTCTTAAAAATACCAAGTGATACCAGGTCGCTCTCCACCTGATCCTTACAACGGAGTGGAGGTCTTCTTCTTTCTCAGCTTCCACCAGCGAATACTTTCAAAGCTGGAGTGTTTTCATCCGTTCGGAAGACATGGCCTAGCCAGCGTAGCCGCTGTCTCTTGATTCGCTGAACTATGTCAATGTCGTCGTCGTATAGCTTGTACAGCTCGTATCGTTCCATCGTCTGCGGTATTCGCAGTTGTCAACGCGCAAAGGAGCATAAATCTTCCGCAATACTTTTCTCTCGAAAACTTCTAAAGCCGACTCATCGGATGTAGATATCGTCCAGGCTTCTGCACTATATGTCAGTACAGGAATGCGGAGCGACTTGTAGAGTTTGATTTTGGTTCGTCGAGAGAGGACTTTACTTTTCAACTGCCTACTCAGTCCCATGTAGCTACACCTGTTGGCAAGAGTGATTCTGCGTTGGATTTAAAGGTTGACGTTGTTGGTGTTGTTAATGCTGGTTCCAAGATAGACGAAATTATCTATCGAAGTTGTGACGGTCAACAGTGACGTGGGAGCCAAGTCGCGAGTGGGTTGATTTAGCAAAATTTGCCGTAAGCGAGATCTTCTCGTGCTTTTTCTAAGCTCCGGCGTTCCGTAGAGCCCGATATGTGCTATCTGAAATCCAGTCTTTCAACTTAGTTCATTTCTGAGTTCGCTAGACTCACCTCGCTGTCCGATGTTGAGCTTAACCACTCGAGGGTGACTAATTACCGCTTTTCCGACAAGCTCTCCTTGCAAATGCTGGAAGCGTATGCAAAGTTTGGCCTCTCCAAGAGTTTTGTACTCAAAGAACTTACCCTGATTCTCAGCGCAGTGAGTCCAAGTCATTTTTTCTTAATCGAGCAACTTTTACTTTCGTTCTTCCACACACAAAAAATTCGTCTGCCTTCACATTGCTTCTCACAGTGTAGACACAAAAGGTTGAGCCGTAAGCCTGCTGCGCTTTACCTCTTGCTACCCTTTCGCTTCTGTCCTTCTCCTTTTTTTTTCGCACAACGTGCAAACCCTTTTGCTGATCTTGTCTCTACGCCGGTTGTTTGTTTTCCTGATCGTTGGGCATATTACGGCAACGACGAAAAAAAATAATGGATTATTTCACGATCGAGCGCCAGCGTGGACAACGTATGGAGGACGAAGAGCCCGGAAGGGAAGAGTGCAAAAATATAACCAAAAAAAAGCATTGCCTTTGTAGAAGCAGCCAGCAAGCAAGTGTTCGAGCCAACCAACGAGCTCAGCCATACCGATCAGCACTGTCTCTTGTGCTGCTGCAGGCTATTTAAGCGCGGTGAGGACGGAAGGGGGGGGGGACACATGCGTGCCTCTCGTTTGTAATACTTAAAGAGTTGGCATTTCTTAGGTTATCTACTACCTCCTTGGTGCGTCTGACGCCGTCGCTGGTTAACGCGAGACGTTCGACGTTCAAATAGCCGCAGGTCTGTGCTCGACACACAATTGTTTTATGGCTCGCAGGCCGAGTTGATCATATGTTTTCATTTTCGTTTTCGTATTCGTTGTTGTTTTTGTTTTTGTTGTTACCCTCTTCTGCTTGTCTTAAATTATTTTATGTGTATTAATTTTGGCTGGTGTTAGGTGCAGAAAACCAACAATGAACACTTTAAATGCAATGTGTTGATAAGGACGATCACGTCCACTGGGCGTTTGCGTGGATTCTTTTTCTTTTTCCCCATTTTTTTCGACTTTTTTCTTCGCTTCCACTCGTTGCAAGGAGCTTTTGGCTGTTGGTCTGGTTTCAACCTTATTGTCTTCATGCATACCTTTCGATTTGATGAGTGATGAGCAAGATGTTTGGCTTGTTGATGAAGATGATTACCACTCGCGCTTGTCGAAGCGGTGGGGCGCTGAGGCGGATTATTGTGTGGGGTAATGAAATATGTGTTGAATGCTTGCAAAGTCCTCTTATGGGCTTTGTTGTAGATTGATGACAGTCTGAATGAAGTTGGAAAGTTGGCTTGTGGTGGCGAGAAAGTAAGCTATAAATGTGTGGGCAGTTGTTGAGAGTATAAATAAATAATAAAACGTTCAAGCTTTTCAAAGCTTCAAGGCAGATATATGAAAATTATCACCTTACAAAATTTGAAGCTATTGTAGTTGAAACATGAAGAAGAGATAAGCAATGAAAAACAATAGTTGCTGAAAAGCTTTTAGAGCTTTCAAAAGCTTTGAAGAGCACGTCGAAAACTTAAAATAAAAAAAAACGAGTTATAAATGTTTTAAGCATTTGAAATGAAAAATAAATAACAAATAAAATTTTTCTTACTTCAAACACTTAAAAGCAGCTTTTGCGAGCTTTTTGTTCTAAAGTTTGCAAAGGATTTTAGTTTACAAGAAAAAGCGTTAAAAATGCAATACTTTTAAGGTTTGTAACTAAATTTTTGTTTTATGTTTCAAACAAAGCATTTTAGAGCTTTAAGTTAAAAAAGCTTAAACCGAAGAAAAAGAGAACACAAATGGAAACAAGTAAATAAAAAAAGCTTTCAGTGTATTTAAACACACAAAATATATGTTTTGCAATAAAACGTGGATTTTTTGAGCTTTTGTTTTAGAAAGCTTAAGCTTTTAGCGCAAAACTTGAAATGTATTGAAGGTTTTTTGAAATATTTTTTGCTTAATTTTTAATTTTGCAGAATACAATAATAATTAAGATATAGAAATTAAATTTTAACTGTAATTGAAAAGCTCGCAGGTGCTGCTAGCAGCTTTTCACGAGCTTTTGGTGTTAAAGCTTCGCATGTCTTATTTAACAAAAAAAACAACCCAAAATGATAAAAAAAATGTTTTTAAACATAAAAATAAAATTTTAAGCATGTCTAAAGCTAAAGCTTTTTAGGAGCTTTTCGTGTAAAAGCTTCTAATGGCTAAATTTTTATATAAACCAACCCAATATAAGATAAATAAAAGTTAAAAAAAATATTAAAATTGTTTTTAATAATGTTGGTGTTCAAAGCTTTTTATGAGCTTTTAACCTTGAAAGCTTACCATTCTTTTTCTTGTAAAAGCTTCGAATGGCATAATGTGAGATAGGAAATGTCTTAAAAAAAGAAAAAAATTGTTTTTAATAATATTTAAGTTCAAAGCTTTTTAGGAGCTTTTAGCCTTGAAAGCTTACTTCACGTTTTTTCTGTGACAAAACGCCCACTACAGATGTTTTACCACATAAATCAACACAGGCTTAGCAAACAAGCGTCGCATGCAGCTTTTTACACTTTCTTTTGTACAACTTGCCACATGCGGTGGCAACATAATAATTTGCTAATTTGTCAGCTACTGTGCGCTTAGTTGACACTATTCATATGTGCGCATACATATATATACACCTAAGTATAATTAGTGGTTGTTGCATGTTTCATTATGCGAAGCCTTTGCCTTTGTGTTGCACTCATGCAACATGTTTGTTGTATTGTTGTTGAGGCAATAAAAAAGCGGCGTTCACTACTTTTGCGGCTACTGAATTTTCCATTTTTATGATTTGTGCTTTTGTTTGTGGCAAATTTTTTACGACTTTCGCTTGCTTGTTGCTACTTGTTGTTGTTGCATATTTAATTTTTATTGTGCAACCAGCTTGCTTGCAACAATGATGTGGTGCTTTGTGTTGCAATTAATATGCTCATCAACACTTGACTAACGCAAGAGTCGTTCTTGTCTGTTTGTCAGCCACCAGCAGCATATATGTAGTATCTGTGCTAGCTGCTGCTGCCACATGCTTACTTGCCACACTATGTATTACGCTAAGAAAAAATTTCTTTGTGTATATGTACGCTCAGCGCTCGATGCTGTTTTATGCGCCAGACGGCACATAAATTCACGCGCTAAACCATTTGCGACTTGCCACAATTTGTTGTTGTTAACCGCACGCATGCGTGTTGTGCCGCATAGAGCAGCTACCGGTTTGGCAACGCCACTGCAAAGCTGAGCAGAAGACTGGCAACGACTGAAAGACTGCTGACTACCTTGAGCGCAACTGTTGCCGTTTGCACGCAAGTGCAACACTAAACATGCAACAAAAATACTAAAATACAACAACAACAAGACGCCAAGTGCAACAACAATGCCACAACAAGCCACTTTGCCACTTACCACTCGCCACCACTCACCGGCTCACGTCGCTCAATTAGGGTGTGCGTGTTGTTGTGTGCTCGCAGCAGCAGCTGTGCTGCAACTTCTTGCTGCCACTTATGCCATACGTATGATTGTGCCTTGCCACATGATTATTAATAACAGTTATAATATGCTACTATGCATAAATATTTATGCTACCACAACACTATTTGCGCCAAATGTTGCATGTTGCACATAGTAGTTGTTACCTAAATGGTAGTTACCAGCACCATTCATGCCACACAAAGAAAGAAAAATGAAAATGAAGAAGAATAGTGCAGCGCGTAAACACCTAATGCAACTAGCAATTTGGTGACGCGACTGCTGTTGTCATAACAGCCGGTTAACTGTCTGTGCGTGTGTTTGCGTGTGTGGCAAGTAGGCTGCAACATTCGTTCCGTTAGCGCTGTGGTTGTATATTGCGCGTGCAAATAATTTCCGCGAATTTGTTGCGTTGAATTGATTTATTGCTCGCAAAGTGGACACTTGCAACTTGCCACATGGTGTGTAAATACTACTTTTTTCTTTTGGTTGTTTGGTGTGTTAATCGTTATAGAAAAATCTAAAGAAATTGGTTTGTTAAATAGAATTATCAATTTTTGTACTTGCAACAAGCTTTGTGGTACGTGCAACATGCTGGTTTTGTTGATTTGGTACACTTGAAACTGCATCTAGTGGCTGTAAAATAGTATGATTAGTGTTGCAAGTGGCATTTGTGCTTGCAACAGCAGTTGTGGCATGAAAAATGCACATTATATTCAAAGAGGATGTTACTAAATGACAGTATTTATCGCAGAAAAGCACAAGTGTGGCAAAAAATGACAAGTTGAGCATGCAACATAAGTGTATTTCAGTTTAAACGAACTTGCAACAGTAGTTAGAGCTTAGTTTTAGCTAAAAATTGCAGAAAAGTACTTTATAACAAGTAAAAACATGCTTGCGACATGAGCAAAATTGCCAAGAATTCATTCAAAGACTTCTAAAATTCAAAAAATTAGTTGCAACATTCAAAAACCTACTTGCCACATAATAAAAAATACTTGCAACACTCCCAAAAAATGCCTAAAAAGCGTTTAAAATTGCTTCCTTTACTCAATGCACCTCATTCATACTTGCAACATTGCAAATCGTTTGTGCAACAAGCCCATTAAGCACACCATACGCTTATTTGCCACACATTAGTTACAGCAATAACAATTGCTAACAAACAGCGACAACAATTTTTTGAAGCTTTTGATGTATTGCCTGTATTGTCTTGCCACAAATGCCGGCGTTGCGGCCACACAAGCGTTGTTTGTTGCATATGTGTTGCTATTGTTGTTTTGCTCATGCTTATTCTGCACATTGTTGTTGTTCGTGATGTGCGCTGTGTTTGCCGTGTTGTTGCTTATGTTGCATATTTGCTTTTGTTGTTGTTTTTGTTATTATTATTATTATTATTGCCGCCCTGCTTGTGCTGCCAGCATTTATCTCTGTCGCATATCACTCTGCTGCGCCACCAAGCGTCTTAATACGTCTCGTCTTCTGCCTGCAACATCCTCTTACAGCGTTGTTGCAAGCAAAAACCCTGCCGACAACGTGCTGCTGCTGCTGCCGCATGACGATTTATGAGCGTCTGCTGGTTGTGATGACTGTTATTAGTTGTGTGTCAGCCAATACAACAGCAGCAGTCAGCCAGCAACAGCAACAACAACAACAACATGATAAACTAACAACTTGCCACACACATACGCACGCACACACATATAGATCGCCTTTTTTACCAACACCAAATCGATTTTTTTGCCAATAATTTATGTCTTTGTCCATTTTGTTCGTGTTATTGGTGTTGTTGTTGTTGTTATTGTTATTGTTGTTGTTGCATCTCCCGCTGTTTGCCACATGCGTGCAACGCATCCGCTGCGGCATGTAGGTGTTCATGCGCCCACTTTACCACTCGCTTGTTGTTGTTGTTTTATGTGATATCGTGATTTGTTGTTGCTTGTTGCACGTTGTTGCGATTCATGGCGATTGGTTTTCGTTGTCCGCGCTTTTTTTGTGATTTTTTTTTGTATTTTTTTTGTATGTTGCATAGCGCACAATTAACAGCAACTGCGCATGTAAACGATGTGATAATATTGACGATGACAACAACAACAAACGCGCATGCAGCCCACATAATTCATTTCGCTGTAGCTGCAGTTGTTGTTGTTGTTGCTGTTGCTGTTGTTGCCGTTCCTGTTTGCTCATCGATCGCCGGCGCTGATGAGATTCCACGGCAGTGAGTTGCCTGCTGTTGGTGGTCGCCTGCGTGCGGCTCTTCACTGCCCTGGTCGTTCGGTGTTCAGCATTTCCTACACTGCTGCTGCTTCCTCTTCTTCTTCTTCTTCTTGTTGTTGTTGTTGTTCATCTTGATATTGCAGATCTGATCCTCGCTGTTGCTGTATGCCCACAGGCACACCTGTAATTTCCTTTGAATTGCCCCGGATGAGCGTCGTCGCTTGCCACACTTGAAATTGCTAGTGCTTGTTGCTGTTGTTGTTGTTGTTGTCGCCGTTTGTTGACTTTATAAATTTAGTCATTCGTTGCACTGCTGCCAAATTGCTATGTAGCCCAGAGGCTACATATGTGCTACAGTTGAGCATTTACATAAATTTTAATTAAAACTAATTATTTGTTGTAATTGGGATGTGTGGCAAAGTGTGGCAAGTTGGCGTGGCAGGAAACTACTAGTTAGTATGACGTAGAAAACCGGCTTAGCTTGTGTGGCTTTGCTTTCAAACATAATTAAAGTTACTATAAAGTAATCGCGGAAAAAAGGTTTAAATGCATTTTCCGCTGCATGCTTGATGGCTTCATAATGATAGCAGTCTTATTTTTCAACGAAAATATCGTCAAATACTTAAAACGCAACTCCTTTTTGTTACTAAAACGTTTTAAGCTGAAAAGTGGAAAAAAAATAAAATTTGCTTGAACATGCTTGATGAGCCAAAAAATGCAATTAGCACCTTTAAAGTGAGAAATTCTTATTTGTTTACATTTTTTTACTACAAATGTGGTAAATTTTTTATGATTGACAGCATTTTTACAATGATTGAAGCTGATTGCTGCATTATGCAGTGACAGAATTTGTATTTAAAACGTTTAAAACTCAATATTTTTATAAGCACGTATTAAATATGTAAAAAAATTAAATGCTTGAAACGTTTTTTCTCATGATTGAATGTGCTTGTTTCACTTTAAATTGCAAAAATACGCCATTAGCACAATAAAGCTTTTAATTTAACCTTAGTCAGCGCGTAATTTTTCATTTATATGCACACATTCTTCAGCAAGTCTACAATGATTGACGAGCATTTTCGATACCAACAGCTAATTAATCAGTTTTAAAATAGTAAATGAAGACTTTGTTATGCTTATGTAGTGCATAAATAAAAAAAATTCATTTAAATTTTGCAAATTTTTTATGATTGATGACTGATTGTTCAAGCATAATGTTTAAAATATTGAAATATTTGACTGAAAATGCTTATACTGTAGCTAAAATAGAGATAACTTTTTAGCTAAACTGTGTGAGGACATGATTGAAGCAAATTTAATGATTTTTCGCGCCTTCAAGCAAGCTAAAAAAAGGAATTTTAATGCCTTTATGCATTACCTGTGAAATTTATAGCTTTAGATGATGAAAATAACGATTAAAAGCTGCAAGTTTTATTGCATAAAATTTTTCTACTTGTGCTAACTTAGAAATGCTTGAATATGATTGACAACTTTTTGCGTTTTTTAGTTGAATTTTTCAACATTGAATATTGAAAGCAATATTGACATCTATAAAATATATGTTTAGCGCAGCTTTTGTGTGTGCTTGCTGTTGCTTGGATTGTGCTTGAAGGTTAAATATTGAAATAATTTTTGATTAAAAGACGCTAAAATATGTTTTCAAAAATTTCGAAACATTAAAAAGTAGTTTTAGACAAAATTATTGCCCATTTGCTTGGTTAACATACCAATTTCTCATGCTTGAACATGATTGACAACTTTTTGCGTGTTTAATATGGATTTTTCAACATTGAGCATTGAATGCAATATTGAAATCTATAAAATATATGTTTAGCGCAGCTTTTTTGTGTGCTTGCTGTTGCTTGGATTGTGCTTGAAGGTTAAATATTGAAATAATTTTTGATTAAAAGACGCTCAAAAATGTTTTCAAAAATTGTGAATCATTAAAGAGTTGTTTTAGGACAAAATTATTGAAAATTTACTTGGTTAACATACAAATTTCTCATGCTTGAACATGATTAATTGCTCGAATTGCTAATAAATTTTACAATTTTGGAACATTAAGGTCTTAACTTTACTTCAATTAGCTATTTCAGTCATTTATTTACATGATTGATGATATTGAGCGGTGCTTGAATGCATTTTTATGCCATATTTGGTAGTATTAAGAGAAAATTTAGATCAAATTTGCAAATTTGTAACATAAAACTATTATAAACTGTCGAAATTTGTTATGATTGATGACTTTTTCTTGGGATTAAAATATAAAAAAAATAAAAATTTAGTTTCACATACTCATATTCAGAGCGAAAATGTAATAAGCTGCTGCTAATTGTAAAATTTCGCCATTCGCCCGCATATTCGACGCCTCAGGGGCACATTTTAGCTTCAATCATTTCAAAGCCATAGAGGAATAAATGAAAAAAGTTAACTTTCTATCAGTGAAACGAAGTGAAAAATCAAAACTTTTAAACGAATGGTTAATGGGTTCTTTTTTTGTTAGATATTTAATTTAATCCAAACAATAACAACAACAACAACAACATAAGCGAACGTGTAAACGTATGCAAATCATATTAAACCGCCGGGCAAATAGCGCGAGATAGAAGTCAAAGAAGAAATAAAATTAAATAAATTTTTGAAAAAAAAAATAGCACAGCAACAACAAAACATAACATTAATGGCGCGCGCAACTTGAAGCGCCGCCCGTAATTTTATTGGCTTTGCCGAAGCAACAACAAATACAAGGGGCAAAAAAACAAAAGCAAGCCAAACAAGCAACCAAACATTTTCAGGCTACAGAAAATTTGATTAACAGCAAAAACAAAAAACAAAAAAAAAAACAAAAAGTAATAAAAATAAGATAAACCGAAAAGCAAACAAGCGAATAAACGCCAAAAAAAGTTTTTTTTTTTTTTTTTCGAGAAAAAGTTTGAAAAAGCACACAAACCGGCGAACAAAAAGCTTTCAGTGCAAATGAGTTATTGCAAATGACAGGTCGACAGATACGTGAGTAGGGTGGTGGAGGGGTGGGGGGAAGAGAGCTAATTGACAGTTGGAGGCGGAGTGTGTATGCAGTGGATGTTACCAAAGCGAAATGAGACAAAATTTAATTAGTATAGCATGCAGGCGCTGTGAGAAAAAATATTCCGTTGGAAAAAGTACAAATTCAATGTATGCTTGAAGGCGTTCAAATGTAATTTCTGGTACTAATTTGTGTAAAATCTTATTTTAAAGTAATTAAAAAAAAAAAAAGCGCACAATTTTGTATCAAAAAAATGTAGTTTACATATGATTGATGCTTGCTTGAATGCAGCTAGGCATGTTTCAAGCGTGACATGCAGTTGAAAATATAAAATAACCACATAAAAGCAGTTAAAAGCAAAGTTTTAGCAATGCTTGAAGAAATTTTACAATGATTGATAGTTTTTGAAAGTAAGAAAAAACACTTCTATAAACATTTTTATATTAAAAAGTTCATAACAATAATAGCAATTAAATGCCAGATTTAAGCCTTGATTGAACAAGTATTACCATGCTTGATAGCTTTTAAAACTCAAAAAAC
This sequence comes from Neoceratitis asiatica, assembly GCA_030068015.2. Classification (NCBI taxonomy): domain Eukaryota; kingdom Metazoa; phylum Arthropoda; class Insecta; order Diptera; family Tephritidae; genus Neoceratitis; species Neoceratitis asiatica. Next base: position 90,183,570 of record CM061525.1, on the reverse strand, counting down.
CTAGTTTTCACTTATTATTATTATGTATTGTAACAAATAATTAAAAAAAAATAATAAAAAATAAATATTTGGCGAGCAGGGAAATTACCTACATATACTTTTGTACATGATTGATGCTGATTTTGATGTCAAATACGTGAATAAATTGACTATTATGCCCAAAACATAAAAAATATACAGTTTTGTAGTATATGCAGTAAAAAAATCGTATGCTTGAATATGCTTGACAGTCAAAATTGTTTTCAAAACACTCAAAATTAGGAGACATTTCGAGTGGGTTACATTTTTTTGCGTTTCTCAAACGTTTTATAGCACCTCATTAGTAAAACGCTTAAAAATTAAATCTTTCCTAACTTAAAAATAATTTTTTTCAAAATTTTGAATATGCTTGAAGCTGACTTTGATGTCAAATATGCGCATAAATGGTAAAAATACACAGAAAATATATAAAAATTGCAAGCCATTGAAGTAGGCAGCAAAAAATGCTTATGCTTGAACATGTTTAACAGTCAAATTTTTTCAAAACTCTTAGAATGGGGAAGAAATACAATGTTTTTAGCATATCAAGTTGTTCCTAAAATAAATAAATTAGTTTTTGTTATTTTCATGCAACTAAATAATTAAAAAACTTAAAATTTAAAACTTTTATAGTCCAGAAGTTAATTGTTCAAATATTTGAACATGATTGATGCCTATTTTTTGAGTCAAATATGCAAATAAGCTTACAATAATAATGAAAATATATAAAATATGATTTCTAGTAAAATTTTCAGTTAAAACGGCGCGTGCTTGAACATGCTTGACAATCAAAAAAAAAATTTTAAATGCTTGGATTTATACTTAGCTTTTAATTTTTAGCTATTTACAACATTTATGCAATTTCTGCCGTGATTTTCTAGCAACTAGACAAGAAAATTTAGTGCAAATAATAATTTTTTCATGTATTCGAACATGCTTGATGTTGATTCTAACACCAGAACTGCAATTAAATTGTCTACAAAAGTGAGAATATGCAAAATATACATTTTACCAATGTTTCCAGCAAAAATTGGCCTATGCTTGAACATGCTTGACAAGCACAATTTTTTTTAAACGCTTAAATTCCAACGAATTCTAAAGTTGTTGGTAATTTTGCTTTGTTATCAATATTGCTACCCATTTTCTAGCATGCTTAACGTTGCTTGAAGCGTCCACAAAAGATTATATACATTGCTTTTGAGTTTAGAATTTTTCTCAGCGTGCATCACCACCGCTTTACGCTTCAATGGCGTCTACCAAAAATACTAACGCCAACGACACGACAAAATATTGCCAAACAGCTAGGCAGCCAACCAAACCACAGCAGACCATGCAGTCACTCAGCCAGCTAACCAACCAGCCGAAAAACATGTACAGTACAACAACAACAACAACAACAACAACAAGTAAAAATATTAAATTGAAGTGTAAATGCGCACACGACATTGCCGAATGAATGCGCTGTGATGCGCATAGATATGCATTAGACAGCTGAAAAGTACAGCAATATTAACAACAACAGCAAAAAAAGGTACAACAACAAAAATGTAGCAACTAAAATTGCCAACTGTGTGTACGAGTATGCGAGCGCGCAAATTAAAAGCGACAAGTCAAGCCAGTCAATCAGTCATTCAGTCAGTCAGTCACTCAAGCAGTCACAGGCAGTCAATAAGCTGAAAAGTACACAAGCGGGCGTATGTGTATGCATGTGTGCATGCATGTGCGTATGTGTATATTTACATGCCATACACGCACTCATTCAAGCTTATCTGACAAGCGCAAGTGATTTTTTCCTCAATTTTTTTTTCTTTCGTTTTGCATGTGTTAAATAATTTAATTTAATTTTTTCGCCCGAAAAGCACTCACGTTTGTGTGTGTATGCATGTGTATGTGTGCTCGCAATGAAGTGTACAAAAATTTTTTACGTGCTCATACGTGCAACACTCTAGTAAATGTGCGAAGTAAATTAAATTTGGCCAGTCATGGCAGACATCAAAAAGCGAAAATAAGCAAGCCAGAGAGCCAGAAAGCCAGAAAAAAACAACAACAACAACAACAACAACAAAAATCTCATATGAGTAATGGAATGTGTGTAAATATGTGTGTATGTATGTATATATGTATAGAGTGCTGCGCTGAAAACGAGAGTGAGTTTTGCGTTGTAAATAAATTTGCACTTGCTGGGTACATGCATATATACATACATATAAATACATACATATGTGTAGATATATAAAGTTTATAGCACTCTTGTATGTAAACTGCTGAATTTTACTACATTCACGCATACATAGCTTCTGCTTACATAGCTGCTTATCTGTACTTTAATGTGTGTACACACCCGAAAAAAGTTAGTATCTGACTATCAGTGCAGTATATATATGTACATATATATATAGCCTATATACATATATACTTAAGTGCTTATGTACATAGCTTGGCACATATGCACACACACACGCACGGTTATCTGTCGCTTGCGTGGGTGGTAGTTGAAGTGGTTGTCATGCGCAGAAATGCGCCGCCGCGTCACAGCAGCATCCACACAGCCAGCCAACTGTCGCCCAACCAACATACAGTTTTAGCTTTATACAATTTTTTTTTCAATTTTTTTTCACTATTTCTCAATTAATTTTTTTTTAACAAAATTTTTTTCAAACATTTTTTGTTATATATTTTTCCTTTTTTTTTTTTTGCAAAAGTGGGTTGAGTAGACTCATTTTTTTCACATTTTTTTCGCCAACACTGTGCTTTTTATGCGACACCACTGTGTATATGACTTTCTGCTGTTATATGCTTGCGTTTACATAGCCCAAAATTTATGCTTCTCTATATGTAAAAAGGTAAGCGAGTTTATATAGAAGAAAATTACCAACGCTAAGTGCACAAAAAAATTTTTTTTCTGTATATAATTTGACTTTGGCGACAATATACTCAACTGAAATGACATAAAAAGTGACATGAAAATCTTGTTTTAACTTTTTTATGTATAAAAATTTTACTATCGAGCATAATAAAAGCATAATAAAAGCTAGAATTTTCACTAATTTGTGTATTCCATAAAAGAAATGATTGCTATAACACTTAATACTGGTATACTGTATGCTTTTGCGAAGAAACAGTGTTTATTATCAAATCTCATTGAAATTTTCTGAAGAATATTCTGCTTACTTATAGTTCGAGTACTCTAAAATGACCTACTGTTAGTCCTTATAAGCCTTATTACAGAAGAATCTTACCTTTTAGATAGATATTGCGCTAAAAAGCTATTTACTTTCTATTGATTTTCATAACAAAATTATCCTAGTGTGTATTTAATGACTTCGAATTCCGCTTATTTTAAACTCAGCTTAGTGTTCTTTCAATGTACAAATGTTTTCGAAACTTATCTACCCTCCACAGTGAACTACTTCTTTATTTGAAACTCGGAAAGTTCATGGTCTCCATCTACATATATTCAACTTTTTCAAAAAAAAGTAATCTTTAATACCACACCTTCTTGCCTAAACCTACCCCAAGGGCTTTATAGCTGCATTATGTTTTAAAATCTTAAAATATAGTTGTATTCAAGGGTGATACACTGATTACAGTGACCGACCTTCAACTTTTCGATGCCATTTGTGTAGTACAATTTGTCCTTTGCTTCAAAATAGGTCTCCGTTTTGGCGATCACCTCTATATTCGACCAAAAATTCCTTCCCAGCGAGCATTCGTTTGAGATCTGGGAGTAGAAAGTATTTACTGGTGACCAGATCTGGGGAATACCGTGGAAGCTGAAGCAATTGGAAGAGCAATTTATGGATTTTTGGCATCTTTATTACATGGCATGTACTAAAAAGCCTTCAAAAAATTTTTTTTTCATTCTCATTGCTTACCTACCTTCTTTGCTTGCTACAAAAAGCTGATTTTTGTTCACATCTCAGTTTTAAGGCTAAGCTTAAGTGATCAGTGCTACAAAATATACTTAAAAAGTCTTTAATTACTTTCCAAACTAACTTACCTTCTTTACTTGCTACCAAAAGTTTCATATTAATTTCAAACTTACCTTAGAATTTAAGCCTTGATGATTTCAGTGCTTTAAAGTTGCTTAAAAATCTAAGCTCTTACTTCCAACCATGCAATTTTTAATAATTACTAGCATTGACAACTGTTTCTGTATCCAAACTTAACCAAAAGTTTGAACTTTGATTATTATGATGCTTAAAAATCGCCAAAAAATCTGCTCTCACGCCTTAAGTTAAGTTATCATCCATATTCATCATCAAAATTGTATTGAAAAATCCAAGGTCTGCCTGGAAATTAACTCACCTTTCGAAATTACCACTAAGGAACACATTTTTGCACTAGGCTTATCTTAAAATATAAGTTTTTGTGGCCTTATGCCCCAAGGTGCTTCAAGAATCTGTCTCATTTTCAAAATTACTTACCTAATACCAAAAACTGTGTCTTTATTTCAATGTAGCTGCCTTAAGAATCTGTTATCACCCTCTACACTTGTTATTTTTTATATTTTTTAGCAAAGACTGAATTTTCTATTCCAATTTACCTCGTAATTTAAGCTTATGAGAGTTTGCTACTTTAAATTTATTCTTTAAATCTATACTCAGCCTCCTGGAAGTGTTTTTTTTTTTAATTTCATTTATTGTTTTTATTCTTTAAGACTTCTCACCAGAACCTTTAAAGACTGTAAAATATCTTCTATCCGTCCATAGCTTACCTCATAGATGGATGGATGAAATTTCTTGCTCTGCAAATTTTTTATTTTTATTTCATGCATTTTTTAACTTTAGCTGCTCTTAGGACTTTTATATTGAAGTGTGATTGCTGGAGACCTTATCAACTAGCTCAAACTGTGGAAAAAATAAACGAAAAATACAAAATTTGATTAGAGAATCTCTGTTGTACTCAAAATTCACCACACTGTGCCAAACTTGCTAGAAATGTGCTGAAATTTAATTTATAAAACACTAGAAATAAAAATATATACACTTGAGTTGGTATATGCATGGCAAAGTTTGCTTACCTTGAGAGATGGAGATGTCAAAACTTGTCTTTGAAGAATTTCTCTCCTTGCAGTTTTAAATTCATAGTCACCAAGCATAGCTGAATTTTTTTCTTTTTATTTCATTTATTTTTCGAACTTCAAAGTCACCTAAATCTTTCAAATTAAAGTTTGCTTGCTGTTGTTCTTCATTAACCAGCTCTGAGTGATGATTTCACAACAAATAAGATTGATACCTTGCGTGGAGCCAAGCCTTATGTGCTTAGAGTACGCAGGATCGACTAAAAATGTTCTAAAAATAAATTTTTGAACCTCTAAAATTTTGAAAAAAAAAATTTTGAGCTGAAATTAAGGAACGTACTTCTTCAAAATTGTCTTCCACTCTTCATGCAGTTTTAAATACATATTTAGCCACCAAACATCGATACATTTTCTCTTTTTATTTCATTTATTCTCTCTGCTCCGAAATTTCCTCTCAAAGGCGCTGTCTTCCGGTCTGTGGTAGCTGCAATGGCAAAATGTAAATATAGGCATTGAAAAAATCAGAAATAATTTTATTAAAATTTTTCATCATTAGCTCTTTAATTATTCAACACATTACCAACGCCTCACTGCTTGCCAAATTGCGCGCATTTATGCTAATAATTTAACTTTAAATTTAACTGGTTATGCAGTTTTTGCAACAACACTATATGCATAATTACACGCAAATAGCGTGTATTCGCATTTAATACATATATATTTTTTTTGCGAATTTTACGCACAGCAAATGCTCGGCTTCAAATGCATATTTTTAAGCATTTTTTTTATTGTAATGTATAACTTTTTGCTTTAGCTGTGTTCCTTTTTTTTTCAAAACTTAATGACGATTTTTTGTGCGCTTAAGAGCTTATGTCTATATTTATTGTCTGTATTTTTTTTCATTTTGCTGTTTTTTAATAAAATATATATTTTAAATTTTTTTCAATTGTTTACCTTATACTTTTTAAGCATTTTTGCCCATATTTTTTTACTGTTTGATTTTTATTTATTAATATTTCTTTTAACCTTTTTTTGTTTTAAGCATTTTTCATTTTAATTTATTATCTTATTTTTTGCATTATTTTATTGCTTGTCGTTTTTTAAATATATATTTTTTATTAATATTTTATTACCTTTTTTATTTAAATTACATAATGCCATTTTTATGCGCTTCACACTCAGTATGGCGCCCTCTTTTATTGTAACTCATTTAATTTTTTTTTAATTTTTTCACTTTTATGTTTCTGCTTTTTTATTCATTTTTTAATTTTTTTTTTTTTAATTTTTTTTTTAATTTTTTTTAATTTTTATTTTATTTTATATATTTTTTTTATTTTTTTATTATAATTTCTATTTTTTCATCTAATTTTTATTTATTTATTATCCATTTTACTCACCCATTTAAGCGCTGCATGCATGTGTTACCAATTGCGCGCAATTAATTAAATTGCACGCCTTGTTTGTTGTTCTTTTTTTTTTTGCTGCTGCTGCACTTCTTGTTATTGTTTTAATATTTTTTTTTATTTGCCGCCGGCTTGTTTTTATTAGTTAATTTAGCATGCAATGATTGTTGCCGGGGCTCCTCCACACCGCGTTTTGTCGCAGTGTCATGTGTGATTTCGCACTAACTAGTGAATTTTCATTTGTTTGCGCAAAAAAAAGCAAATACAATAGAACTTAAAACAGAAAAAATTGTCGCGCTTTTTCGTTAGCTCGCTCACTCACTCACTCGCTATTTATTAATTCGTGCTTTCGCCGCGCCACATTGCCGTCGTCGTCACCGTCGTCGGCATCATCATCACGCCATTTTGAACGCCGCCATCATTTACGCTCAATTGACAATAGTCCCTTTTTATGCCATTTGTCTCACACTAGCACACACATACATATGTGCGTGCATACACATACATTGGCTGGCCACTCGTTGCTTGCTCGTCCCTAAGCTGCAGTTCCTGCAGTTGTTTTTTTTTTATTTTATTATTTTTACAAAAAGCATAAAATTTGCCTTTGTCCAAGCGCTCTGTTGGCTTCCTTTTGTGATTTTATATTAACTCTTTCCTGCCGTTAATTGTGCCAACACGACCAGACTGCTGCTCGTTGGCGCTCTGCTTCACACCACTCGTTCATTTGACATTTCGCCCACCACTTGCACTGCAGCGCCTGTGATTCGTTTGTTTTTTCTTTTTTTTTTGTTTCTTTTTCTTGCTTTGTATGCTTTCGCTGATTGTCAAGTGTTGCCAGATTTTATTTGTTTATTTATTTATTTGCCACTTGTGAAAAGTTATTTCTTTCACTTTTCACTTTTCTGTTGTTGTTGTTGTTGTTGTTGTTATTATTACATTTCATTTCAATTGATTTGATTGCATACTCGTATGTGTATGTACAATGCATTTGTTTGTGTTGATTTTAATTTAAAACTGACGCGCGCATTCAACATTTGCCACTTCAAAAAAATTCAGCAGACGGCGTTTTTATTATTATTATTTTTTTTTTTTTTTTAATTCGCTCTTTCTGCACTTTTTTTTGACTGTTTTTTGTTTTTAATTTGAATTAAAGCGCGTTGAAAAGTGTTTTTATCCGCTTGCTGTGTGTTTTCGTTTATTTTTTAATTTTTATTTTATTTAAATTTTTTTTTTGAGGATTTTCAGCGTGAATTTAAACCAACAAACGCCATTTGCAGTCATAAATTTTTCTATATACATACATATATATAGTTTTTATTTAGTTTTCATGTGCGCGTCATATGCCAACCCTGCACTCTTCACAGTCACACACAATTTGATTTTTACACTTTAGTGCCTTCACTGCATTTATTCATGACGCGAAAAATTGTTAAAACTTTATAAAAACTACAGTCACGAGTGTTTCTTTTGTTGTTGTTGTTGTATCACATCATTTTTTTTTATATAATCAAAATAGTAAATAAATATTTAGTTTATTTTCTTTTCATGCGCAATTTTATTTTATTATTTTTTTTTTCACAGCAGCGGCTTGTGTGATTTTTCGCACAATAATCATCACCAACAGCTCCGCCTCTGCTGCGCTGCTGCGCTTCTGCTCTCTGTTGTCTGGCAGTGAAAATGTGCAATTTTTATTTATTTCTGTTAACCTTTTGCACCTATTAGATGTGCGCCACTTGAGTATGTGATTTTTCAATATTTTTTTAAATAGTTTTTGCTTCAATTTTTCATTCCATTTCCATTTTTTTTATTCAATCTGCGTCAGTTTATTATTTGCTAGGAATTTTTTTTGTACACCAGTAGTGCAAAGAGAGTTCACAAATACTGCAATTTTACTGTATTTAAATTTATTTCCAACATTTATGTGTTTATTTAAGAATTTTCGAAATTTTTTTATTGCATTTCCTTTGGCTTGCTTAAAAAAATGTTTAAAAAAATATTTTCCAAATTTTTTATAAACATAAAAAATTACCTAGAGAAACTTTCAAGCATTCCTCCGCATGAGAAAACGTTTTGCATTGCTTTTTTAGGAAATTTTTTTCTCCTCTTTTACATCTGAAAAAAAAATTCAAAATACATTCCTTCAGATTTACAATATTTTTTAAAATACTTACCGCTAAAAAATGTCCATCAAGCTTGAAAGCGTCTACTTACCTTTTAATAAAAAAGTGCGCCGTTGCCACTTTTCTGTGCTGCTAAATTTACAGTTTTTCTTTCAAAGCAAATTTTATTTTTCGCAGATAGATTTTTTCTCTTTCCTTTATTTAGTTTCCGTTCTAACATATATAAAGATGAGTTGCTTTTATAAATTTTTTACCTACGCATATATATGCCACGTTGGCAATTTTCTTTTTTATCTACAGTTTGTATACTCATTACTATACTATGTGCAGCTCATTACTCGTTTTTATAAGAAAATAAAAAAAACTCAACTCGTTTTAGTTCAAGAGCCCAATTCTTTTTTAACCATTTAGTGTATTTCCCACGTTGCCAATTTTCATAATTTTCAACAATTTATTAACAGAATCTTCTACCTTAAGCCTTACCTCTTCCTCTTAAAAATAATAAAAATTATCTAATTTCTCTTAAGAAACACCAAAATTCTACTTCCTTAAAAATATATTTTATACCACGTTGCCAATTTTCCACATACTCTACTTTTTGTGCGCTGATTGTTTTTTATTTTATTTTCATTTTTTCACAAATTATTTACATGAAATCGTGATAAATGATTAATAAATTTAAACGAATGTAAACATTTCAATTACCTTTTATATAAATGCGACGTTGCCAATTTTCCAAACTATTGCATTTACCGTTTGTCTGCAGATATTTTCACTTCATTCAGTTACTTTTTCATTTCATTTCATTTATTTTAGCCTTCGCTTAATTATTTTAGAAGAAAACATAATGTATACTTAACTTGGAAAATAAATGCGACGTTGCCAATTTTCCATACTATTGCATTTACCGTTTGTCTGCAGATAGTTTCACTTTATACAGTTACTATTTTGTTTCGTTTCATTTATTTTAGGCTTCGTACCAGTTACAATTCCTTCACTGATATATATTTCTATTTTTATGCCATTTATTTAAAGTTCCGCTAACACTAAGATAACAACTGAATAAATACTTTCAAATATTAGCTTAAGTTATCTTTGAATAGCAATGCGACGTTGCCAATTTTAAATATTAATTTATTGTATTAAAGCATATTTATATTATATTTACGAAGTGGATACAAATGCTATAGAAATACCACAATTTAAATATTTTTTATTAAAAATATCAATATGTATTGCTTACCATCAAATATCAAATGCAACGTTGCCAATTTTCCATATCAACGAATCTTTAGTTTGATTATTGGGTTTTTTTAGATTCCTCTCTTAGGTTTTCATTTTATTTCATTTATTTAAGCTTCGCTACTGTAAAAGTATTAGCAAATGAATTAAATTGATTCAAACTAAAAATGTTACTTATCTGCAAATATTAAAAGCGATGTTGACAATTTTCCATATAATTTAAAAAAATCTTACAGTAATTTTTTTTTGATTTCAGCGTATTTATTTTAGATTTTGCTGTTTTAAAACAAATAGACAATCCAATAATTCAAATGAAAATACAATTCTAAACTATCCTTGAATGGAAATGCAACGTTGCCAATTTTCAAAGCTATAACTGTTTGCATATTAAATTCCTTTCAAATATTCAACTAATTTACTTTATATTGTTTTGTATTAATTTATTTTTTAGTTTTATATAATATTATTTTTTTTTTTCATATTATTTTTTATTTAATTTTTATTTTATTTATTTTATATTTATTTTATTTAATTTTATTTAATATTTTATTTTTATTTTATTTATTTTATTTATATTTTATTTAATTTTTTATTTTTTTAATTTTATTTGAATTTTTTATTTTAATTTTAATTTTAATTTTTTTAATTTTTTTTCTTTAAATTAATTAATTTGATTTTATTTTATTTATTTTTTATTTTATTTATTTTTTCTATATATTTTTTCTTTTATTTTATCTAATTTTAATTTCATTCTGTTTTGTGTTGTTTTATTTTATTTTACTTTTTTTTTCCTTTTTTTATATTAGTTTTTTCTTTATTTTGTGATTTATTTTTTATTTATTTTTTTTTTGTTTATTGTTTTTTTTTTTGATTTGAGTTTTTTTTTTATTAATTTGTTATACTTTATTTATTTTTTGTTTTATATTATTTTATTTTTTTATTTTGTATTAATTTTTTTTCTTATATTTAGTTTTATTTTGCTTTTAAATTTTTTTTATTTCAAATAAAATTGCGCTTTGCTTTCTTAAAAAATATATTTCCCAATAATTTATTATTCCCATCAACTCTTTACGAAGATCATCAAATTCCTTGCGTCATCACTGTTTCGTACGAAACAATTTCGATTATCAACGCTTTGCTACTTTACGCTTCTTACTTGTTGCTCTTTTTGTCAATGCTTTTTGATAACTGATAAGGAGCAACAACAACAAGAACAACGACATAATATCACTGTCGGAGGTCAAGTGATATAAATCAAAAGACCGAAAAAATGACACTAACCGAAGAAGAACGGCTGTTTCGAAGAGATAAACGCATAAACAGACATAGCAAATGACATATTCGTATATATGTATGTACATATAACACAGCCGTAGTACGTGCAGCAGCCTGCACATACTCTTTCATCTCTGTGCGCAGTTGTTACACACGTAATTAGGGTGGGCAAATGTGCTGTTCGACAGGCTGTTTTGATATCTTATCAGTACTTGAACGATCTCTATTACACATATATATACATATGTACATATGTACATACACAAGATCAACTGGCGCTGTCGAACAGCAGCAGCTAACTTTGCTTCACAGCGCTCGTACTTGCACTTGCTGTGTGTGGAGTGCGCTTTGCGCTGTGAAACGACCACTGTTTACAGCAATGATTTACGAGCTTGTAAAACATGAGTAGAGCATTTCGGTTGCTTTGCTGACTCTTTTTTCCCCTTTCTTTTTTATGTAATTTTTTTTAATTCCTAGAATTGCTGAAAGAAATCTCCACAAATAGTTATTACTATGCCGCCGTGGCTCTGCTCCACTCTCAGGGGAGTCTGCGCGTCTGTGGAGCTTGAACTTTCACCTCGCTCGGCAGTTGGATGTGATGATTTTAATGAATTGTGTTGCATGTTGCAAGCGCATAATGTGTGATAAGCGCATAATTGTTATGTTTATGATTTATTTATTATGCATTTTCAAAGAAAATGGGGAAAAAAAGAAAGAAAAAAAAGAAAGAAAAAAATAAAAGAAAAAAATTATATTTATAGAAAATATATTTTTATTAGCTGTCAGCGATAACGAGCTAATAATTATTGCTTTCAATAATACCAAATGTTGCTGTCGTAGAAAATTTGTACAAAAATAATACTCATTTCCAGCTGATAGCTTCATTCGCCTGCGGTTGAGAGGCGTTTCCGGGCTCATTACAAGCATGTTCCTATACAAATATCCTTCTTCTGTTTTATATGTATGCATATCCTTTCCTTTCTGATAGACTCTCACTTTTTATTTGCTGTCTGCGCACCTTAATTATTATTAATTTTCACTTTACCGCCGCCAGCACCACTATTGCTGCAAAGGACTCGTCATAACAGGCGCCTGTCAACGATTTTTTTGTATTTTTTCTTCTCTTCTTCTCAAGTGTTTATAGCACTGCTAACTACTTATACAATCATTATCAGCATCTTGTCTCTCATCACTATTATGTTGAAGCATTGTTTTTTTTTAGCTTTATTGCCACATTTCGCTGCCATTTCACCTTCACAATGCTACCTGCAGGGCGTTTAAGTATAATTTATTGCCTTTTTAGTTTATTTACTTTGTTAATTAACTACATATTTATTGTTTTGTGTTCAATTTTGTGCTGTGTGCCATTATTAGTTTAGTTTTGGTGTGGTGTGTTCATCGTCAATGTTGCAGCTGCAATTTTGCGCGTCCAGAGCGAATTGGTCAGCAAATGAGCGTACGCGCCGCTGTAGTGGTGCATGCGTGCGGTCGTGCGGTCGTGCGGTCGTCTATAAAATTTTTTAATCTTTATTTTCTCTGCCTTCTGCTTACTATAATTTTGTTTGTTTATTTCTTTATTGTGGCCTCTGTATCCTTTAAGGAGCTAACAATGTTATTACTATCCTTTTGGTGCGCTCCTATAATTTTTTTCTTTTTATTTCATTTATTTGATTTTATTTTATTTTATTTTACTTTTTTTCGCTATAAAAATCCTTCGTCGCTTTGCGTCACGCCCTACTGTCTAACCAAATGTATGCCTGTGGAGGATAATATGTTTAATGCAAGATGAATGCCGCTGTGAGAGATAAAGTTGAAAGTGTATTTAATACTTGTGTGTGTAATCAAATCTTTTACTCACCTTTCGTATTTGTCCGCCTACGAAAAGTGGGGTCATTAATAATGTGCTCCTTATGCGAGTATATTCATTTTTTTCTTGGCATTTTTTCTCCTTTAATTTCATTTATTTCCAAGTTATCCTCTTTGGCTGGCTGTAGTTAGTTCTTATTTTTGGGAAATCTTAAAGTTAGATAGAAGAAAAAAATTTGTATTAATTTATGACTTAATTTTGGCGCTGGAAAAACTTTCATTTTCAACTTAAAACAAATATTTAAAATCATTTTTTGGTCGCACTTTTCGTTCCATCGGCTACACACAAAATTTCTGCCTGTTCTGTTTCTGTTTTTCAATTTTTCAATCACTTAATTATATTGAAAGAGACTTTGATTTTGCCATACCTACACAAATTCAATGCCACGTTGCCAATTTTCCATGCCATTTTACTGTTTTAGCAATGAAAGTTTTTTATTAGTTTATTTTTTGTGTTATTTTGGCTGAAAAATAAATGAAAATGCAATCATTTCAATAAACACATAAATTTTACTTGTTTTATAAATTAAAATATTAACTGCAACGTTGCCAATTTTCCTCTCTATCGCATTTACAGTTTTGTTTAGGCTCCACGACTATATAAATAACAGGAAATTAATTGATTTTAATAAATAAATAAAAAAAATTTTACTTACCTTAATGCATATTTCACAAACCATGTTGCCAAATTTCCTCAATTAATTAAAGTTCTATCACTGTAGCATTTATGTTTTCCAGATTTTCTTCTAATTTCATTAATTTTTGCTTCAGTTTCAAAGAAATGTTTAACTAAATGACTAGTTTCGAAAAAAAAATATTACTTAGCTTTGAAAGGAAATGCGACGTTGCAAATTTTCCACGCCGCGCCATGCAACGCCTCGCAAAACCATGATCTATCTCTCTTCTTTACAGCAACTTTTTTTTTTTTAAATTTCCCAGTTTATATCCTAATTTTTTCTATATTATTTTGTTTTATTTTATGTAAATTAATTTCATTTATATAAAAAAAGTTTCATTTTATTGATTATATTTAATTTATTTTATTTTTTTTGTTTTCATTCATTTAATTTAATTTATATTTAATTTATTTATTTTTTGTTTTAGTTTTCTTATATTTTACTTTATTTTATATTATTTTATTTGATTTTGTCTAATTTTATTTATTTTATTTCATTTAATTTATTTTATTTTATTTTATTTAAATTTTCTGGGTTTTTTTTCTATATTTTATTGTATTTTATTTTGATTTAATTTGTTTCATTTTATTTTTAAAAATTTTTATATTTTATTTTACTTTATTTTATTTAATTTTAATTTATTTCATTTTATTTTATTTTATATTATTTTATTTTTTATTTTATTTTATTTTATTTTTTTAATTTATTTTATTTTTTAAATTTATTTTGTTAAATTTTTTTTGTCATATCAAATTTTTTAATTTTATTTTATTTTTTTTAATTTTTTCATTTTTATAATTTTACTTTATTTTATTTTATTTTAATTTGCTCTATTTTATTTTATTTAATCTTTTTTCCTTTTATTTATTTATTTCATCTTATTTTAATTAATTTTATTCAATTTAATTTAATTTTATATAATAATTTTTTATTTTAATTTTTTAATTAATTTATTGTTTTTATTTTTTCCTTTAGTTTTCTCATTTTATTTTGGTTTATTTTATTTTAGTTCATTTTATTTGTTTTATTTTATTTTATTTTAATTTAAATTATTTTATTTTATTTATTTTCTATTGTGTCCTCCTGTCACTCTGCATTGTTAGCCACCTTATCGCACGCAATATTTAAATGTCAAGTCAATTTCCTGCTTCCTCGCATACCATTATTTGTCAAATAAATTTTTGCATATCTGCTTGCGTACGTACCCTGACGAAATTGCCGCTAAATTATCGCTGATAAAAATCCAATAAAATTGCAGCTGTTATGATAAGCATTTAGCAATGCAAAAATTTTCTGCCAAAGAAAAATTGAAACAATGCTTGAGAAGTGATCTCCTTTCATTTCATTTGCATTACGCCCTTCTCTGCCGTCGATACAAATTCAAATTATTGTCAAGCGTAGCAACAACTTATACACACCGACTCCGAATCTGCATAAGAATCGTACGCAATGCCTAGCATAACTCTTTATTTTTTGGAGGGTCAAACCTTTTTGCGATCGCGATCTCTCATTGATAGTTTTTGCTTTCCTTCCTTCTGTGTGAAATTGCGCACATTTGACCTGCAATATTGCAACTTTTCCACGTTTAATCAACGGTTGGGCGCCTGTTAAGAGAAAGAAAAAAAGGTGCGACGCCAATTTCCGTTCTCAGCGATCAGTTTGCGATCATTTGACCTGTACTCACTACAATCCATCCAGTCGATATGCTAAGCATTTTTAATTTAATTTTATTGTCTGCATGCAGACATCTTTTGTTTTTGAATTTATTTTTTTTGTCATCTTTTGGAGACTTGCCACGATCACTCAACAACGACTGATCGCATAGTTCGATCAATGTCTGATCATTTAGCTGCTATTAAAGATCAACATCAATATCATGCGTTTATATTGTCCACTTTTTGGCGCTGTTGACAAACTCCCTCAAGTGAAATACAAAGAGTCGGTAGCAGAGAGAGAAAAAAATTGAACAAGTGCAACGATTTGCTTCTTTTTTTTACTCTCCCTCCATATTTTATTGTCGCAACGGCAGCTGCAATTTGGTGAGCGGTAGGTAAATAAAAACATAAAATAAATATGTTTTACATTTGTTCTACAGGCTGTTTTTTACAGGCTGCTGAGTGCCCTTCCAGCCCTTGTGTAGGTTAGAAAAGTGCTGCAAAAAAAAAAAAAAAATTGAAAAAATAAAAATAAAAAATTCAACATGTTTGCTGATCTTTCGAAGAGTTTAAAGTGATTGATCGCTTCATTTATGAGTGCATTTAGCATTTGTTATTGTAGCGCACAAGTGTAGAGTGCGTAGAAAGTGTTCGGTTTGCTCCAGAAACAGGTGTATAAATAGTTTTGCATAGCTTCGGGTGGTACAAAAAGTGATCTTGTCAGAAATTCTGGCTTACAGAGTAAACTGTTAAGTTTTATATCAACATGAAAATACTTATTTGTCACGATGTGGAGCGTCTATAGGCTAATTAGGTATTTAAATTTCAAATAATTTTTTGCTTGAATTTTATTATTTGCTGATCGCAGATCTATAACGATCAGTATATTAAGAGTAGAAAAGAGTTGAGATTCACAGAGAATTATCCTTGGAATTAAGTGAATGAGAACAATGTGGATCATAAAGAAAATGCTTACAAATATAGATTAACTTTTACCGATCCATGAAATGAAGATCGGTGACCTTTTGATGTAAAGATATGAATTTTATTTGTTTCTAATAAAAAATGCAACAAATTTTAAACACAGAATAAGGGCGAAAGGCAAAGGTATTACCCCCACACACCATTCAAGTCAGCTTAAAGTGATCTTTAAAGTGCAGATCAGTGATCTGCTACTTCTTATCATGCTTTAACGCACACTTATTACTAAAAGTTATAAAAAACCACGTCTAGTTTCACTAAGAAAACGTTCAGGCGACATATTTGAAATATTTGCTGTGAGGATCAGTGAGCGTTTGATTCCAATTTGAAAGTTATGCTTATTTAAGGCAGTAGAAACGAAATGTAAAATATTTAGCAGGCTATAATAAGTAGCATACGAGCTTTTAAGCTCTAAACCAAACACTTTCAATAAACACGGATGCTCAAAGCGATCACTTAAGAGAAAGATCAGTTGGACGGATGATCTTACAGAAGTAAAAAGTGTGAGAGCAACATTTTAAATATTTTAGAACTCTACATAATGAACTAAAATTATATTTAAGATTTTTTTCGCTCAAAAGATCAGTGATCTCTTCATTCGTAACATTAGTTTATGCTCTTATACTGCCCAAAATTGATAAAATTAAAAGATATTACTTCTAGTGACACAAGAAAGTCACTCAGACTAGATAGTTGATAGTTTTCTGTAAGGATTAGTGATCTTTTGGTTCTAGGTGATCATTTTTGTACCTTTATTGATGTGGAAAAGAAGGTGTAAAGCTTTAGCAGGCTCTGGGAGGTGTCATGAGTAAAAGCTATTTTGAAAAAGATCACTAATCTTTAGGTTCCAATTGATTTTTCGTTGCCATATTATTATTTGTATAAATTTACCGCATTTATATATATTTAAATTATATAAATTTAACAGGTAAAGTTTTGTCAGGCCTTTATATATCAAAAATCACTGTAATTGCACTCAAAAAGATCACTCTAGTACTGATCGACCATTTGAGTATTCGTTCGGAAGAGCGACAAATGATTTTGGAGGTTGAATATAAACAGAACTTAATGCAAAATATAAAAAAAAAACTTTACATAACTATTGAAAATGATTTTTGAAAAGTTTTCTGAGCCTCGATCAGTGATCTTTCTGCCCGAATAATCAATTGTGAAATTTTTAATACTGACAAAGTAGCTTCACAACTTTCATAAAGTCCTGTCGATAATTTTTACGATATTTCCAACAAAATATCAACTCCGCCAAGTGATCGTGAGAATGCGTGATCACTATTTTTACGCCTTTTCCTACTTTCAACTAAGTTTTACTGCCTTTTTAGTGTGATAAATGAAATATTTTTAAATTTTTTTTTTTATTATATGCCTACACTACCACCCAACAACTTGCAACATGCAACTAGTTTTACCGCGCTGCACTTGTCACCACCACATGTCATAACAACAATCAGGATGATGGTGGTCTGGCCATCAGTTAGATAATTGTCAAAACGTTGGGTGGTCTTTCAGCGCGATCAAGTGAAGACAAGTCACTCAGTAGTTGGCTTCGAACAGCACTGCTTGCTGCTTGGTCAGTGCATTTCAATGTCACTTTGGAGTTGCGAAAAAAAAAAAAATTAAATAAAATAGAAATAAAAAATGAAAAAATTTAGTAAATAAAAAAGAAATTTCAAATAAATAATTGTACATTGTAAAACTTTATTACATTTATATGACGAGTAATAATTTGCAATGGCTGACTACTGACGCTTACCACATATGTTACGCATGATGGATGGACAATAGAGCGACAGCGCTTCGTTGGGCGGTCCAAAGCATGATCGCCTGCATATAGGGCGGGGTGTAAGAGAGAGAGTAAGTTGTTTAAAAATTATAACTAAAAAGAAAGGATAACAAGACTGTGGGATAGTTGGAATTATAATTTTGAAATGCTTATTTGATTGGCTTGCGTGAGTGAGTGAGCGCAGTGAACCCAGTAGGAAATTTGAAGAGGAAATATTTTTTTGCGTTGACAGCGTAAATGACAGTTGCATGGAAGTGACTTTAGTTGCTATTTAATTGTTGAAAAACATATTAATAAACATTATTTGTAACATTTCACAGCCAGTTTGCTTAAAAATTCACATATATTAAGCGCTCAGCGCATTTTAACTGTCAAAATATCAGTTCTTTATAGATTTTTTTTGACACTAAGCTGCAAAACTCTACAGCAAGGCGTTGCCTTTCTAAAGTTTTCCTGCAAAAAGTATATATTTTATATAAAAGTTAAATTTTTTTGTTAAAAAATATATAATTTTAATTTTTTTTTACATTTTTACACCTTCTTTTTTCCGCCTGGGTCACTTCACACTCATTTTGATAGACATTGTCATACACCACCTACCACGCTGTGTGGTGAATTCTCGCACATTTGGTATGCAATAATGGTTGATGCGATGCTTTACATGCATATTTATATATATAAATTTATATATATTTATGAAATATATTCATTTGCAATATACATACATACAAACGCAGACAGGACGCGCTACTGCACGTGACTAGCATTTGAAATGTGTAATTTTTTTCGTTTTTGCTTCTATTTTTGGTTTATGTGGCAGCACTAAGATGAATGAGCGAAGAGATGTGTGCGCCTGGCAGGCAAGTAAATGGCAGACAGCGACTTGATTATTGTGAAAATTAAATTTTGAAATATTTGCGATTTCATTTGTGTTTTTTTAACTTATTTTAATTTAAACATTTTTTTTAAATATTTTTATGTAATGTTTTTTAATTTAAATTAATTTTTGTTTACATTAATATCTTTTTTTTTAATTTTTTTTTCTGTTGATATAAAAAATTTTAATTTTTTTTATATTTTTATTATTATTACTATTATGTAATTTTTTATTTCGTTTTTTGATTGATGATTTCAAATTATTTTACTTAACTTTTCACATTATGAATATCCTTTATTTAAAAAATTTTTTTTACTATTAATTTTTTTTAATTTTAATTAACTTTTATACATTTTAAATTTTATTATTTTTATAATTTTTTAATTTTTAATTTTATTATTATTCTTTTTAAATTTGATTAAATTATATACTTCTATAATTTTATTATTATTATTATTTTTTAATTTTAATTTATTTTTATATTTTTTTAATTTTATTATTATTTTTTAATTTTAATTAACTTTTTACTTTTATAATTTTATAATTATTATTATTATTTTTTTTTTAATTTTAGTTAATTCTCATACTTTTTTAATTATATTATTGTAGTTATTTTTCAATTTTAATTAATTTTTATACTTTTTTAAAATTATAATTATTATTATTATTTAATTTTTATTAATTTTTATCCTTTTTTAATTTTATTATTATTATTATTTTTTAATTTACTTAAGATTTATTTATTTTTTAATTTTATTATTACTGTTTTTTGAATTTAATTAATTTTTATAATTTGTAATTTTATTATTAAATTTTTTTTTTGATTTCAATTAAAGTTTATACATTTTTAATTTTATCATTATTATATTTTAATTTTAATTATTTTTAGCCATTTTTAAATTCAATATTATCATTTTTTTAATTTTCATAAAAATTTTATGCTTTTTTAATTTTATTATTATTATTACTTTTCTATTTTAATTAAATTTTATAGTTTTTTTTAATTATTTTAATTTTTTTTTCCTATTATATTTCAAAATTTTTTAAATGCTTTACTTTTGATTATTTTTATAATATTTAGTTTTAAACTTTTTTAATCTTTTAATTTTTTAATTTTGAATTTTTTTATCGGAATTTTTTTATTTTGGTAAATTTTATTTTATTTTTTTAAATTAACATTTATTATTTTATTCCTTATCAATTTTTTAATTTTTTTCAATTTTTATTTTTTTTCAAATGAAAATTAATTTTTCTATTTTTTTCGGATTTTAATTTTTTTTCACCGAAATATTTTTGCCTTAAATTAAGTCAATATTTTGTCTTAGACTAAAAAGGCACTTCACATTTAACTAATGCTAATTAATATGCGCCGACAGTCTCTTATAGAATTAATTTTTGAAAATTTGAAAATTTATTTATGAATATTTATAAAGGCAGACGTAGAAAAAAATAAAAATTGAAGTAAAAAAAAATAAAAATAAAAAAATTTTATTTACATTTTCAATGCACAGATCGAGCTTTTATAAAAAAAAAACGATCTTTGTGCAAAAATTGAAATGCCACAAACGGCAGCATTCTTGCAACGCCTGTCTACCTCGCTCAATGTGTTGCAAATGCCACGAAATTGTGCGACGAGTGATGTCATATTTGGTTAAATGAGTATAAAAATGTAGCAAAAACACGGCAATACATACATACAAGTGAAGAAAAAATAATCACACACACAAACAAACGCACATACTTACTATCGTTATGAAAAGACAATAAAAATGTTAGCGTCTGCAGAAAAAAACACACGCAGCAACAACAAATCGGCCGGTCAGTCATACAGTCAGTCAGTCAGTCGCTCAGTCGCTCAATCAGTCCGTCGCCCAGTCGTCGTACAGCGAGACAGCCGCCTCTACTACAACAGGACAATTCCAAACGTGCAACACGCAAGGCCAGCGCACGCAAAAGTGGCCAAAAGTACAAAAAAAAAAACACAAAAAACGAAGAAGAAAATCGCAGCTTGTTAACAAGCCATCAACAAGAAGACAAGCAGCGGCTAACAGCGCCTGGCAGCCGATCAATAAAACGAAATAGAAATCTGCGAGGTTCAAAGGAAAAAAGAAAAGAAAAGTGAATTCAATACATAAAAACATCAACTCGGAGGCGCCTCTTTATTGGCATTTTTGTGCGTTGATGCTGTTTGATGTGCGAGTTGTTTTTGCTATTGTTGTTATTGTTGTTTTATGTTTTTTTTTTTCAGGCGGTAGCAACGGCGCTACTGCCAACGCATCGCATTCTTCTCCACTGTAGGTGTAGCAACTGGTAACTGCGCTTGTTTGGCGCGCTAATGTCATGTTGCAAGTACGAGTGCAAGAGAGTGAGAATCCGAATTGTGTTGCCGCAATGAAAAATATTTCAATAAAAAGTGTTGCACACATGTTTGCACATATTTCGTTGAATTCCAATGGCATATGAACGGTTTTGTTTTTTCGGGGGAGAAGTGCACTACTTGAGGCTGCTGAAGAGTGTACTTATAGATATGAGTAATAGAGAAGAAGAAAATCTTATGAATGTTGCAGAAGTAAAGTTTTAAATGAAAAGACATGCAGTGAAGAACAAGATAAACAAAATACAAAAAAAAAATTTTAATTTAAGTAGAAGATCACTTTCAGATCACCTTCAGATCACTATACGATCACTTAGCAATCAGTTGTTCCAGAGAACTCATGTTTTTGGTGAAAAAATTCCAGTAAAATAGATTTCCTGCACCAATGATCACTGATCGTGTCATCATTGCAATTTTAAAGGTTATGAGGATCACCAAATCATCTAAGATCAGTCTAAGATGATCAAGAAGGTCTGATAATGTAGTTACCTAAGCTAAAATGCGCAAATTGTAAGCAGCGCTGATCATATCACAAGTTAAAATCCAAATTATGCGATCAGTGATCATAATTTCACATGTGATCGCACCAAAACTAATGATCCGAATGATAACTTATCGATTTTATTATGATCTGTTATGATCATTAAATCAATTTCAAACTTATTTTATGCAGTGTGATTTCAAAAAAATGCACAAAACCTTTGTGAGATCATGTTGATTGAGATAAAATGTGATTTTTTAAATTATAGGTCAATGTTATCAATTATTAGATCAATAGATATATAGAATCATATGATCATATTAATACTGTTATTTTTTTTAAGTGAAATGAAGATCATTTGATCAAAGGAGATCACCAATATGTATTCACCTAGCAACTATACGATTAAGTGTAGTTGAGTATTTAGAGAAGCTAGAGAAGCCAAAGCTAGATTTTTTTTTTTTAATTTAATAGGTAGTGATCATATCGGCAATGAACATTTTTTAGATGAAGAGATGATTTACTGATCAACCAGGATCACTAATATATGATCACTCCTCAACAATAAGATCAATTAAGGTCGATAATATAAATAATTCTGGTTTACAAAAACTTAATTGATCAGTGATAAGTGATCACGGTAAAATTAAGATTAGTTAGAAGTGAGGATCACTTGATCGACTCCATTTCGATTAAAAAAAAATTTAATTATTGCTACACTATGACTTTTTTTAATTTGATGAATTTTCATGAGAAATAAACTCTACTACCAAATGTAGTGATCGCTTAATGATCTTGTGTATACATGATCACTGGTCTTAGAACAAGGAAATGTGTTTTATTAAAAAAAATGCTTCCTAAATGTGGTATTTTTGTAATTATAAATTTAAAAAAAGATTACTATATAAAAAATTATGAAATCATTAATAAAATTTAACACGATCAGTGCAAGATCACTAGATATAATGTAGAAACTCAGTTTGAGCGTGCAACTAAAGTCCAGTAAAGGCTGTTTCCATAATATTACTGCTCCTGGTAACTTTCTGAAATAATTTCAGCTGTGCTGTTAATAACATAGCGATCATGCAACGCTACTAAGTGATCACACAGAAATTTTGGACGGAAAAAAGCAAATAAAGTTGTTTTTTCAATATTGAAACTAAATTCTTGTGTTTAATTTTATATTTTTGCATAATTTATATATTACCTGATACTTTTCCATTATATGAATGATTTCTTAAGTGATCACTTATCTCTAGTCAGTGATCGCAGATCGATCGTGTTTTCCAAAATTCCATTAAAATTTATTATTTCACTATATGAACTATATTTTTCAATTCACTTTTATAAATTGTACATGAAAAAAGCAAAAATCCTATATTTTGAGCGGTATTTTTGAGTTAAAAAAGCAGCCAGGTGATCCTCAAATTTTAAAATGATCATTAACCAATTATTTGAGCGCAATAACATTAAAAATGAATTTTATTTTAGTCATATTAAGTGGTTTTCCATTTAGTAAAGACCAAGTTGACATTTTCATTCTACTTGAACTGATCGCGAGGTGATCTTGTTAAAAAAATCTACAAAATATTATTGCTAAATGACCTTGAGACTTTATTAAATACATTTATTTATTTTTTCAATAAAATTTTGAGCTAAAAATACTCAAAAAAATGATATTAATTTTTTTAGGCGAGGATCACTTGAAGATTTTAATTTTAACAGCAAAAACACGTGAATTTTAGCAAGTTTAGTTAATTTTGAAGAGCTTAAGATTCATGAGCTTAATCCTCTTAATTCAGAAACTATTTTCATTCATTTCAAATCGATTGATCCCAAACGATCTCAAGTGATCTTCTCACCTTAACCACAACCAAACGTTCAATGTTTTTCGCGCCGTGTAACAAGCCATCGAAC
This sequence comes from Neoceratitis asiatica, assembly GCA_030068015.2. Taxonomy (NCBI): domain Eukaryota; kingdom Metazoa; phylum Arthropoda; class Insecta; order Diptera; family Tephritidae; genus Neoceratitis; species Neoceratitis asiatica. The sequence continues at coordinate 90,159,863 of CM061525.1, read as the reverse complement.
GAAATGAAGATGCAGACCGAATATTAAAAGTAAGCGCCTAAAGCATTAAAAAAGGGCCAAAAAACTAAAATAAACTGCGCAGAAAAATGGATAGTTAGTTGGCTAAGGAGACCAAAGCAAACAGCACGAAGGGACCTACAGCAGAAGCAGGCAGCAGCAGCAGCAGAAGACAGTTGCGATCGAGCGCCAGACTCATGAATCAAATTTAACGAACTAACTGCGCGTGCAGCACAAATGATGACAACGGCAACAACAACAGCAACAACAACAACAACAGCAACAACAATAAATGTAGAAAATACGCTGTTGGCAGTAACAAACCGACGATAAACGCTGAACGTTGAACGATCACCATCATCATCATCATCTTCGTCGTAATCAACAACAGAAACACCAAACAGCAATAACAACAACAACAACAACAACAATAGAAACAACATCAACTAGATTGTCCATTTTAACTGGCGCTATGGCGGCCCGCCCAGTTGACGATCGCACGATGACGCGATGAGCGCATAGATTTATGTTTGTTGTTGTTGTCTGTCTGTCTTACTGCTGAGGGTGATGTGATTGATGATTATGAATGGGTGCTGTTTGCTTGTTGTTGTTGTTGCTGTGCAATATTTTTTTAGTTGTTGGTCGTTGCTTGTTGTTTCGTTGCATTGTTGTTGTTGTTTTTAGAAGATATTTTTGTTGTTGGTTGTATGATTTGTTGCAGAAAAAATGCAAATAATGTCAGGCCCACATAAATTTTAGCTTTCAATAACTTGAATTATGCCACTTGGTAGAACGAATTTTTTTGTTGAACATTATTTTTCTGAATTTTTTCAATTTTTTTTCAATTATTTTTTTTAAATTTTTTTTTTGCAATTTCTCTTGTCGTAAAGAATTTTTTAAACACTGTTTTTACGCTTAATTATATTAAAGCATTTTTCAGTTCAGTATGCCTGAGGCGGATGTATAATTAATAAATTTGGAGTTGTGCCACATAACAGATCAATAGAAAAGTCCATGGACTACCATAGGAAAACACATTTTTTGACAAAAAACACTTTTTTTTTTTCAAAATAGTTCTCATCAAGGGTGATACACTGTTTATAGCGACGGACCTGCAACTTTTCAATACCATTTTTGTAGTACGATTTGTGCTTTGCTTCAAAATCGACCTCAGTTTCGACAATCAACTCTTCATTCGACGAAAATTTCTGCACAGCGAGCATTCATTTGAGATCTGACAACAGCAAAACCAGTCGCTGGATGCCAGATCTGGAGTATAAGGTGTATGCGGGCAGCAATTCGAAGCCCAATTCATCGAGTTTAGCCAACGATTTCACTGATTTGTGAGACGGTGCATTGTCTTGGTGAAACCGCTCTTACTTTTTCGTCAAATGACTCGAAATTCCTTATTACACATTTTTTTCACAATAACAAAAGCTTCTTCACTCGAAATCGAAAAGAAGTCAAATTTTTACGCATTTGAAGGTTAGGGCTAACTAAAAATCATTTAACTCTAGTAGCGCCATCTATATGTCAGACCGGGGAATTTCCAAATTAAAAACAAATTTCAATTTTTTTAATATTTTTTTTAGAGTTTAAAAATTTTGAAATTAAAAATATTTATTATTTTAAATTTATATAATTTATTTATATAATTTGAGTTTTCTATATCCAGATTTTTTCTTTTTTTTAATTATTTATTTTATTTATTTTAAATTTTTTGTAAATTTGTTAAAATTTAATGTTTTTGTTCTTTAAATTTTTAATAACTAGTCTTTCAAATATTTTATGTTTTGAATTTGGTTTAAATATTCTTTTAATGATTTCTTAATTTTTTTAATTAAAAATATTTATTATTTTAAAAATTATTTGATTTTTTTTAAATTCCTAATTTTTCTTTTGCTCTTTAATATTTAATTTTATTTATTTTAAATTGTTTTGTAAATTTTCTAAAATTAAATTGTTTTATTCTTTATATATTTTAATTTTTAATTTTTCAATTTTTTTTTTATATTTTGAATATTTTAAATATATTTTTAATGATTTTTTAGTTTTTAAATTAAAAAGATTTATTATTTTAAGTATTATTTGATTTTTCTAATATTCCAGATTTTTCCCCTTTATTTTTTTAATGCTTTATTTTATTTATTTAAAATTTTTTTTTTTTGAAATATTTAAAATTGAATTGTTTTTTTCTTGAAATTTAATATCTCACTTTTTATATTTTTTATGTTTTCGATAATTTTAAATATTTTTTTAGCGAGTTTAAAATATTTAAAATTAAAAATAATTATTATTTTAAATATTATTTGAGTATCTGAGTTTACCGGATCTTTTTCTTTTATGTTTTTAATATTTAATTTTATTTGTTCCAAAATTTTTGTAAATTTTCTAAAATTTAATGTTTTTCTTCTTGAAATTTTTTAATAATTAACTTTTCAAAATTTTTATGTTTTGGCAATTTCAAAAATATTTTTTTAATGTTTTTTAAATTAAAAATATTTGTAATTTTAAATTTTATTTGATTTTTTTACATTTCAGAATTTTTTTTCTCTATTTTTTTTAATGTTTAATTTAAATTTTTTAATTTTTTTTTAATTTTTTAATATTTCTTTTTTCTTTTTTTTTAATTTCTTTTTTTTTTTAATATTTAATTTTTTTTTTAAATATTTTTTACACAAATTTTTTATTTTTCACCTTTTTTGCTTAATTTTTATCAAAAATTTATATTTTCCTCCGTGTATTTCTCAACAAGAACTCCTTATTGCTGTTGCCTGCGAGCCTGTGTGCTTGCTTGGGTCTTTCGCTGTTGCTCCTGCTGCTGCTGCTGCCGCACAGATTGAGTGATTGCTGCCTAAAGTTATAATTTTCATATTTGTTGTAAATGGGCGGTGGTGAGCGCAAGCGCCAGACCGCAGCAACAATATATAGAACCTACATTAAGATATATATATGTATGCACATGCAGGCATGCTTGTAGGGTAACTGTGTGTGTGCCGAGGCCAACTTTATGATGAACTTGCAACATGCAGCCCAAATAAAAATGTTTGCTTTCAGATTTAATGGTTTGTTGGTTTTTCGGACGCCGGACGCCGGGCGTCGAACGTCGGACGTCGTGAGTGCTTGTGGTCTGTGCGATGGCCGTCATATGTACGTACACTCTTAGACAAACACATGCATCTACGTGAGTCCAGCTCGTTGTAAGCTGCCACATATTAGTGCGATCAGCCCACATAATGACCGCTGGCGCTCCAAACAGCCGCTATATACGCTGCTTGCCAGCCAATTCAATTTGTGTTTCCTCCGTGCTTGCTTCTTCTTCTTCTGCCATCACTACCTCCGTAGGCTTTTGGATGGTGGCAACAGCGTTGTTATAATGTAAATATTCTCGTTCATTGTTGTTGTTGTTGCCTTTATTTGGTGGCAATTTTCGAGTTTGCAACTTTTTCTTACTCCTTTAACACTACTATTGTTGTTGTTGCTATTGTTGTTGTTGTTTTGTTATTGCTGTTGCTACAGTCAATTTCAATTTGGCTTGCTGCAAGCATGAAATAAACGTCGTTGGCGTCTTGAGTGAAAATTTGTAAATTTGACTGGCATTTTACCCTGCTTAAGCGTGTGTATGTGTATATGTGTTTGTGTTTGTGTGGCGCCACTAGCAGGCGCCACTTGATGAGCAAGAAAAATGAGAAGAAGAAAAATATATGGAAAAATTACGAAGCAAATTGAATGAGATTTTGGTGGTCAAATTATCCAAACGAAAAAAAACCAAAAAAAGTGAATGCAAATTGTTGCCGCCTGCATGCCATTTGTTGTTGTTGTTCTTGCAACATATATACATAAATTGAATGGCTTTACTATGGCGCGGCGTGGCTGCTGAATATAGTTTTGGAAAATTATTTTCCACCTTAATTATCGCCAACTATTCACTGACCACATACAGCAGGGAGTGATGAGCATAATTTTTATTCAAATATTTTGACAAAAAAAAAAACCAAAAAACAAAAAAAAAACTATTTCTAAATTTTTTTTTTTAATATTTCTGTGATTTTTTTTAAATAAACCAAAAAAAATTTTTTTTTAATATTTTTAAAATTAAAAAAAAAATTTATTTTTTATTTTTTTTATTTTTTTTAATTAATGACAATATAAAAAAATTATCGACATTTTTTTTATTTAAACTATTATTGTTGAATTATTTTTGCAAATTAGAAAAAATTTTGAAAATTTACATAAAATTAAAATAAAAAATTCTTCTTTATAAAAACCATAAAAAGTGGTTTTTAATATCTTTTTCATATAAGAAACTAGTTTAAAAAAAATTGTTTTAAATATCTAATATTGAATTTCTAATATTTTCTTCTATATAATTTTTACTTTAATAATTTTTATTATGAAAAAAAAGCAAAAAATAATAATTAACTTTTTCCCTCTCTTTGTCTCCTTCCAGGCAAATGTTTCCTCAAATGAAATTTCGCGTTTCCGGTTTGGATGCGAAGGCGAAATATATTTTGCTTTTGGATATTGTTGCTGCGGACGATTACCGTTACAAGTTTCATAATAGGTGATTGTGTATTAAAATATTCACATGAAGTTTCTTTTATTTTAGGGGTAAAAAAATGGAATGTAAATGAATGGTTTTTGAATAATTAAATTTTACAATTTTTTTATGAACAATTTTTTTTTTTTTGTTTAAAAAAAGTTTTTTTTTTTTAAATTAAATTAAAATTAAATTAATTATTTTTAGTTTCATTTAAGTTCCATTTAAGATGCATTTATTCTGAATGTAAATCCTTTAAATTTTACTTATTATTTAAGATTTTTGACTTAAAAAGAAAAGTCTGAATTTTTTAATGCAAATTTTCTTAAAATTTGAACATTTGAAATTTTGTTCTTCCAATGCGACCATATTTCAATATTAAAATCTGGAGAATTCCAAAATTCTTTATATTTTTGGATATTAGATACTTTAGACCTTTTTGGCAGAAATGTTTAGATTTTTTTAAATATTAAATAATTTGAAAAATTCAAATTTTTTAATTTTAAATATTTTTAAAACTTAATTTTTTATTTTTCATTTTTAAATAAGTTTAAAAAATTTAGATTTTATTAAATTTTAAATATTTTTATTATTTGAGTTTTTGTTTTACATTTTATAGAAATAAAATTATGATTTTTGTTCTTTTTTCCATTTTAATTAAAACTTTTTTATTTTTTATTGCTTTTTAGTATAATGTTATAAATCGGCTTAACATTTTTAATTTCAAAGAATTTTTAACTTCCACCAAATAAAAAATTTTACGATCTCATGATTTATATAAATTTAATTACATTTTTTTCCAGCATAATTTTTCAACATGTTTTTAAATTAAATTTTTTTTTTGGTCGAAATCTACTATTTTTAAATTAACATCGTGGAAATTTCGAAGATTTATGTAAATTTTTTTTCATAATTTTGATTTTACTAATATAAAAATATTTTAAATTCTGCAAGATTTTTTTTTAATTTTTTGACAACAAAAATGTTCGACAATGTTGTTCATGTTTTTTTACAACATTTTTTATTTAAAATTTTTAGTATTTTTTATTTCTTTTGTTTTTTAATGTATATAATTAAATTTTTCTTTTGAAAAATATTTCTATATTTTTTTTTTATCAATTATAAATATTTTATTCACTTAATTGCATATCCTTCTACACGTTTTAAGATTTATTTTTAACATTTAAAAATATTTTCATCAAATTATCGAAGCTAAATTTTTATTAATATATTTTTTCATTAAAATTAATTATTTTTTTAATCTTCATTGAATTCCAATTATTTTGGCCATCATATTTTAAGTCAAATATTTTTGAAATCTTTTTAAATATACGCTGTTCGCGTAATTTTTTTGTTGAATTAATCACTTTTATCTATTTTTCTAGTTTTAAAAATATTAAATTTCATTAATTTCGCTTTTTTTATAAATAATAATTATAAAACCTCTTTCCGCATTTGTCAGAGACTGAATGCATGTCAAGAATAATTTTAAGAAATAAATAATAAAATTATGGATAATTTATTTTGAAAACTATATTTAGGAAATTTTTTAATTTTTTTTTTACAAAAAAAAACCTTATTTCTCAACTTTTTTGTCTAAGTTATTTATTAAATATTGTTTTAAGTATTTACTTTTTCATTTTTGCTAACTAACCATTGCAATTTCTTTAATCTCCTTCCAGTCGCTGGATGATCGCCGGCAAAGCGGATCCGGAAATGCCAAAACGCATGTACATCCACCCCGATTCGCCAACAACCGGCGAACAGTGGATGCAGAAGGTCGTCTCATTTCACAAATTAAAATTGACCAACAATATTAGTGATAAACATGGATTTGTAAGTACTGTACGTCTTCTCTGTTTACCGAAAATTTCATGACCAAAAAAAAAAAAAACCAAAAATAATCATTTCAAAGAAATGAGTATCACAAAAAAATAAAAATAAAAAGTCTCGTTATTTTCGATGTTGAAAACAGAAAATGGCCGCCAAATACTGCTGCTGCTTCCAAAGCAATAAACACAAGTTTGGTAAAAAAATAAAAACTTTTCTCATTTTGTTAAATTTAATGCAATTGATAACGGTATTTTACAATACAAAAATTTGGAGAAATGAAAGAAAAATGTAGAAAAAGTGATTTCGTAATGAAAGTTTTGTATTAGAAAAAGAAAGTAAATTTTCAATTCAATATTTTTGAGACTATAAAAAAGCTTGGAAAACAAATTTAAAAAAAATAAAAATGTTGTTATTCCAATTTTTTTTTCAAATGCTTTTTTCTTGAATTCTAGAATATTTAATTAATTTGATACTTTTTAGGTTATAAAAAAGCTTAAAAAATTGAAAATATTAAAAAAATTTAAAAAATTCAAATTTTTTTTTAATTTACAATATTGAAAAATTTTAAATAAAATATAAACTTTTTTAATTCTTAATAATTGAAATTAGAAAATAATTTTTTTGTCGAAATTTAAATAAATTAAATAAAATAATTATTTATTTTTATTCAAAAAATTGGAATTTGAAAATAATTTTTTTGAAGTAGAAATATAAAAACTTTGGTTTTGGAAAAGAGTTTTATTAATTTTTGAAATTTTTTTTTTTTTTTGATTTAATTTTTGAAATTTATGTCTTCTTATTACCTTTATTTCTTTTAATTTCCAAATTTAGAAATTAATTTTCAAATTTAGATTTTAGTTTTCAATAATAAATAGAAAGTTTTTAGAAACTTGTATTTTTAATTTAAAAAGTCTGATTTTTAATTAATTTGAAATTTGAAAAAATTTTATTTTAATTAAAAATTTTAAATTTTTTTTAACTTCTGAAAAATTATAAGTTTTTTAGTTTTTTTATTATTATTTTAAATTCGAAATATAAAATTGAAATTAATAGTTTTAAAAATTAAAATTAAAAAAAATTTAAATATATATTAGATTCCAATTTTTTTAACCCAAAAACTTGCATTTTTAATATAAAAAGTATGTTTTTTGAATAACTTGAAATTCTAAAAATTTTAATATCAGATAAAAATTTTGAAGAATTTTTTTTTTGAATTCAAAAATTATTTTTTTTATTTTTTTTAATACGAAACTATAAAATTTTAATTAATAGTTTTAAAAATATATATATGCATAAATTAAAATTTTTTCAAAACTTTTAAATATATTTTTGATTCAAAATTTTTTAATAAAAAATTTAAAAAAAAATTTTTTCGACGAAATTTTTGTTATGTAAAAAAGCATAGATTTCAAATTGAGAGAAATTTTTATTGGCTCATTAAAACAACTCTACATTAACAATTAATTTTATTATATCTATACCTAACATACATATCTACGCTATATTTATGGAAAAAATTGCAAGTGCCAGTATTGAAAAAAAATATTTTTTTTCTGCTCAAATTATAGATGAAGTCTTTGAGCAATTTTTCAAAGCCTTTAAATTAAGAAAAAAAAACGTTAATGAGAAATTTTTAATATTTTTTTTAATTATCAAATTTTTTTTTAATTTTTTCCACTCTTACTCTTCATACACCAACTTATAATCCTCATATATTAAACCAAAAAACTGAAAAAAAACTGCAAAAAAATGCCGCCCATCAATCGCCGCCTTTAAATGGCGCCATTTTTGTCGGCAACTTCAATTGATTTCTTGTTTAACAACGCTTTTGCTTGTGTTGCTATTGTTTGCTGTTGTTCTTGTACAATACAAGTTTATTTATTGCTAAATGTTCACTACAACAACAATGACAGCAAACAAAAAGTAGCAATTGTGTTGCTGCAAAAAAAAATCTCGAAGTAAAAGTAAATGTAAAAAAAAAAGAAAAGAAAAAATTTCGTTTGTCTACTATATGAAAAGCGCCGCTGGCTACTTGCCACACATGCCGCTGCTGCATGCGTACATAAGAGTGCCAGCGGTGATAACTGTCTTTACATATCGATATTTATATTACTGCTGTTGGCATGTAATGGCGTTTGCATTGCAAACCGAAGTGCTGCAATAAAGTTTTTTCTTTCACTTTTTTGGCGGCAAATTTACGTTTTGCTCTGCTCGTTAACTGTTGTTTTCTCAGCTGGTAGATCTTTGAGTTACATGAAATGGCTGTGATTTTGTAGCACATGCTTAGGTTCGATTGTCAGTGGAGTTGACTTTTCATATGCTCGTATTTTCTGGAAGTTATGCGAGTTTGTTGCTTGGAAAATGTGTCTGGAAGCTTTTTAAAACATTTTGCTTTTGCATTTGGCAGGCTGGCTGTATTTAGTTAATCATTTGTGGAGGTTGAAAACAGTGCCTTAGATCAACTTTGTGCCTTGAAAACACCTCTGCTATTTTCTTAAGATTTTCAATCCCCTTCTAAGTGAGTTTCTAACCTAAATTTATCTTAAATTATCTGAAAATCTTCATGTTGTGTTTGAGAACTTCATGAGGATTTAAATATTTTTCAGAGTAAGTTCGCTAAAGAAATTACTTCCCTGTGGTTCAGTTCAGACACTAGAGCTGGTCTAGACTGACTCCAAGGAACATAAAAGAGGAGACTTCGGGGCACGAGGAGTTTCTAAATAGTTACTTCTTCACTAAAACCATGACATAAGTTTATGAACATCACAAGTTGCCTGTTTCTGCTAAGCTGAGCCCGCAAATAATACGTCCGCTGAACTCTTTAGGTCTTTTAACTGATCTAGCTTGGCTTCGCTCAAGCTTCTTCTATAGTTATTTGTTCAAGCAATCCTTCATGTTTGGACCCTTGGTCCAGTTTGATGGACGTTTTCACAGCGCTGAACTGTCATTTACTGTAAGCTGAGTTTCTATGATTTTATCGAAATGGTAATTTCCTGAAAATTCCACACAAAAAAAAAAAAGAGATGAAGTCCGACATTGTGAAGTACTTGTCTCATAATGTCTTCGTAAAAGCTCAGATTCCTGGAAATAAGTAAGTACTGAATGACTGATTCCGAAAGGAAACTTTGATACCGTCACACTCCTCAAGAGTATGACTGCAGAGGGCTGGATCTCAAAATTTGTTGACTGTCGAGACAGTAGTTCACCTGTATTATCGAGGGTTCAAGTTTTTTTCGTACATATCTCGTCGATGAGATCAGACGAAGTACCAGAGAGCTGTGATTTCACGCCAATGTGATTTATTTTAGGAGCGCCAATGGACCTACTTCAAATATCTTACAAATCCTGAAGGTAACCTGCAGCGAGGCTCGTTTCAACTCTCTGAAACTCAACAAAACTACTGAAATTGTCTCAAACCCGGCTGAGTAGCTTTAGCAATTTGCGAAATCGACCATTCCCCGAGGTAAAAGTCTTAATACGCGATGTCTATGGTAGTTAATTCTCTTATGAGCGCACTAAAATCTCGTAAGACGGGGAGTTATATGCCAGTAGTTCAAGAATTTGATGGAGAGGACACACAAAACTAATTCAGTAACAACCTCACTGTTCGAGGATGTAGTAGGTGCCCAAAAAACCCAACTTTTAGCCTTTTAGCTGAACACAGCTCAGTAGGAACCTGTTGCACTGACGTCCACCGCCAAAAATATCGTTTTTTTTATGTTTAAGTTTGTTTTATGATGTGTCTGAAGACGTCTGTCACTCAGAATTTCTAGAATGTCAAGTCAGTAGCTCACCAGAATGATCTGTTTGGCCAGTTTCCTTCTACATATATCGTCCATTAGCGCAGACCAAGTACCAGAGGGTTGTGATCTCACGCCGTGTTGACTTATTTAACGACCTCACAAGGAGATAATTTAAAGAACTTGCTTGCGAGGCTCATCTCAGCTCTCTGGAGCTCAACAAACTTACGGAAATTACTATAATCTTTGCTTGAAACTTTGCAAAGGAGATGGTTGTTGCTGCTGGTCAAGGCACTTCTACTTCGTGTGCATGGTGGGTATTTCAACTCATAAAAGTCGCGAAGAGGTTAGAGTTTTCATCACCATTCTTAATGGTCGGTATGAAACCAAGACAATAGTTCAAGAATCTGATGAAGTTAGCTCGGAAAACTGATTCAGTAACAACCTCGCTGCTCGAGGACGTAGTTTAAACCCAAAAAACCCAACACTTAACTCCTTAACTGAGTTGAGCTCAGTAGGAACCTGCTGCACTGACGTCCACCGCCAAAAATATCGATCTTCTGGGTTTAAGTATAGCCTGTGTACTGTATTGGCTACAGTCTTACTTGGAATTTCCCAGCTTTTGATGCGCCGCCTCCATCGTTGTCGCTTTTTTTTCAATCACTTTGAAGTTGCCGTTGCTTCCCAGTCAGTTTAATCAAACATTTTACTACACTATTGCGACTGCCAATAACTTCATCATGCTTAAAACACTTCAAAACGTTGAGTTGAGCCCCGTCTGACATTGTGGATCAACCGCACACATTATCGAACGCTTCATTCATTCATTTAATGTCGCATACGTCGTTACTTCATCTAACGCAAGTCATGTTAGTTTTTGACTTGAGTTATAATAAAAATTGCACTTCCTCATTGATTTTCGATCAAAAATATTACTTATTCATTAATTAACTCCATCGTCCACCATTCAACGCCTAGCTAGCCGAAGTAATAGCTGCTGCGCTGCTACTGCTGCTGCTGCTGCAGTGTGTGATTATCAAAGTGAAGCGTTAATAAAAAATCGAAATAATCACATCCTCTGCAAAATGAAGAAAAAGATCCACATACAGCTCCACAGCCTACTTCATGCTCTTATCTCGCCTTCGTTTCTTTGCCGACCGCCTGAGTGGGCTGCATGTAGCCTCTACGACGCGATGACTCGACGACAGTGGCGATTGGTGCTGGCGCGCTGATCATAACGATTCATATTTGTCTGCACGCGAAGCGAGCGCGAGTTGGCACGTCGCACGTCGCACGTCGCACGTCGTCCGTCGGTACACACCAACTCGGCCTGTGGTGGGTCATTGCTGCCCGCCCCGCAACGCGCCAACCCATCGGACCACCGACGTATGTGGATCGCCATAAGATCGCGCGAGCTTCACATTTTCTTTTATACTTGTTATTTTCCAATAAGTCTTTTTGGCTAATTCCGCCTGTTTTACGCTGCTCAAGGCTTTGATCTCAACCGCGGACGGCGATGAGGAGAAGATATTGCACGGACACACACACACACACGCAAACGCGCACACACGCGCGCAGAAAGTGATGCTCCGCAGTTTGTCGTCGCTTAATAGATCCGGTTAGTCCGGCTTGGTGCGCGCGTGTGTGTGTTGCGTGCTGGGATTTGCATATACTACTAGCACAGCGCGCGATGAGCTAGGTTGTTGTTGTTGTTGCTTTCGGATTAAATAGCCCAATAAAATGTAAAATAAAATAGTAAAGAAGAACAGGCGCGATATTACCAACGTCAACGCAGCATTGCGGAATGATCAGAGAAGCGCAACGAGCAGAAGAAAAAAGAGTAAAAACTACAAAAAAAAATATTTATTGATGTACGCCATCAGCGAAAATTGACTGCCGCGCGCCGCGCTTTGACGGTGTTGGCGGCAATTTGCAAGTTTTCGCTTTTGATCTTAGCGAACCCGCGCGGACGCACACACCAAAAGATGGATGGACGGACAGACAGAGTACGCTGAATGGTTGGTGTGGCGAACGCGCAGAGAGCGGGACGCTACGTTGCGGATTGCTTGTTTTATGTAACAACGAGAGGTGGCTAGCGAGGTCCGCAAGTAAGTATGCCGCCTGTGTGGCGAATGTGTAGACGCCACCACCCGTTGCGAGCGCGATGCAGTAAAGACCAGACGACGAACCGACTTTGGGTTTGCGCTGTGCGTGGTGAACTCAAGCGCTTGCCCACACCGGCACACCGACGCATATATCATATTGGCGAACCGACCAAGATTTCGACTTTAACACGCCACCATCAACCACATATCGTGGTAATCATATGCTTCGGAGCCGCCATTATACGCCGTGAGGTGACCATTCTCGCCGTTAAACGCACGAACTTTGACACGTATGCGCTCGTATGTCCGGCATATGACAATGGTTGCGTAATTTTTCACGCGTCACAGGCGGGAAAAGTGCGCGCAGCGGGGCGAAGCCGCAAGTGTGTACTCACTTGTTGCGGTCGGCAAAGGGTTGGCGCTTGGCTTTGCATTTTTTTTGGCAAATATAATAGTATTATTACCGTTAGTTGTTAATTTGTCGCTTTACAGCACGCCCCGCGTCAGTTGCAACGCTTCACACGTACACTGCGTGCTCGGCGCTCACACGCCTGCCAGCCAAGGTCTGTGAAGAAAAAAAAAAAAAATTACACCAAAATACGACTGGCCTCGCACCGTTATTAGTTTCGTGTGTTTGTGACGCGTGTATTTGCGGTTTCTTATTTGACACGCCCAATTCCAACTCAAACCGAACTCCTCAACCGTCGCTCAACCCCTCAGCCATCTATTCGCCCAAAAAAAAAAAACCGAAACTTCCATATGTTTGCATTCCCAGTTGCAACAGCAGCACCTACGCCCACAAGTCGGCTAAGCGGTACGCCTCCTCACGAGCTCTATACGTGCGACGTAAAAGCTCGCGAGCTCACCACCATACCAACCAACTTGGAGCTGGAACAACAAGAAAATTAAGTAGCAAGTAGCTGAAAACCATTGAACCGTTGAACTGTTAAACTAGCCGACTGACTGCGTGTCAAAATATATGTGACCAATGACAGCGACAGCCCAAAACAGCAGCGGCTTGTGTCCGCCAAAAGAGAGACACGCAACAACTCAGTTCCGCCCTGAGCTGTGCATATGGCTGAGTTGACCTACTGCTTGCTTGTGCAATATAGTCTCATTGTGTGCCCAGTTTGAGTGCGGACATTCAATTTGTCTACTAATTATAGTTGATTAGAACTTTCGATTTTTTTTTTTTTCAATTTTTTTCTCGTTTGAATTTTAAATTTTTTAATTTTCATGAATGAAAACTAAATCAAGTGTGGTTTGTGGTTTGTAAATAAGGCGTGCGGAGGTCCTTCCCTCTACACAAATCAAGTCACTCCGCCAAACCTCATCCAATCGCCACTTAATGTCCTTGGAGGTCCACGCCTGGAAGGGTATGGGACTTTTGCAGATGAGTTTGGGACGTTTTAGCCACCTAAGCTGGTTTACTACGCATCTGGTATAGACTTGTCTTGCTCTTCTGAGCGCAGTATATATTCAGCTGCGAACTTTTCCATAGCGCTTGGCGTCGTACGGGTGCGCTTTGGACTTCTATGTTCATCTTCTCAAATTAAACACATCCACCTAATCCGGGCTTTTCCAATTTCATATCCAATGTCTTTGGAGGGTCACAGAACACATCCACCTAATCCGTGCATTTTCAACTTCATATCCAATGTCTTTAGAGGGCCACAAAACGTCTGGCGGGGGAATGAAGCTCCTGCAGAGAGCTGGACCTCTTAACCTCCTCAATATCGCCACTTCATGCCTTGGCCTAAGCATCTAAATAGGACATGTTCTCTTTCTAAGAATTTTTCTATCCCTCAAAGCGTCGTCCGAGTGCCCTTTGCACTATACATCCGTTTTCTGAAATCAAGTCTCCCCTCCAAACCCCATTGGGCTCTTGCAACCCGGTCCCCTTTGTTTTTGGATGACTACGAAACGGCAGCAGGGCGAGTAAAGCACCTGCAGATTCTTGAGCGCCTTATGATAGACACTTCATTCAATGATTCGTTCATCTAAGTACGGCTAAACCTCTTTATACGAAAACTTCCATCTCTCCTAACGTCGTTCGAGTACTTTTTGTGCTCTCACGTCCATCTTCCCAAACCGAATTTCCAAACCGAACCACATCGGGCTTTTCCAACTCGGCTCTAAAAGTATTTCTCATCAAAGGGAACGAAGCTTCGGGTTTGGCCGAAGAACAGATATTTAAAGTTGATTCAACAGGCTTACCAAATGAACTTTCGCAGTTTTACTACCAGGTGAGGATCCTGCGATTCGTTTTTCCATTCCGAAATTTATTTTTCTTCTGCAACACGTCCAGCTCTTGAGCCGACAAGTAGTCCTTTGGAGTTTTTTTTTGCAATATTTTCAATAAACCCTGGTCTTCCTTTCGACTAACATCGAAACTCGAGCTTGGTTTTATTATAGAGTTCAATTTCCCGTCGGAGCTCTATGTGAGTTAAGACTCTATTTGTAATTGGGGCTCATACGAAGCCTACATTCCAGGAAATATTAAGTTCGTACTCATCTCAGACCTCGGAAGTTGGTTTGAGCTATCAATCGGTGCTCAAAACATCCTGTACAGGTACACAATTTCATCAGTTCGACAAAAACCAGTGCTAGATGACGCAGATACAGCAGTCTTTGTAGAACGAGCACTCTAAGTTCATTATAAGAGACTGGGAAGTCTAGGTATGTATGTAAGGCATACTATATAATCAGGATGGGGGAGAAAATGGAGGGGAAGAGAGGGAATTTCGCATTACTAAACTGCATCCACTTTTAGAGATGTCTTAAGCAAAATTCTATTTGAATGCATAGATTTTCCCGTTCTTTCATATAAAATAAATTTTTTTCAAAGGAAAGTTAGATTTTTAGCTAGAATTACAAAATAACATGTTGTTTTAAAAACAAATGAGCTTGAGCTTATTAAAATTATGTAAGAGCACTTTTTCTATGCAAACTTGCCATTCCCTAACTAGCTGCTAAATGTCCTTTCGAGAAATTTACGAAAAACTCACTTTAAATTACAGTATTTACCTTAAAAAGTGAAACAAATGCAGAAAACAAAAAATTTTCCGCAAGGATACGAATGTCCTTTTTGAAAAAATGTATATAAATAATATTAAAAAATGTTTCAACTACAAACAAATAGTTTTTTGTTGAAATATAACAAATTTTGGTCAAAGGATAATGATGTCCTTTAAGAATTTATTTGCGATTTTTGCTAAAACTTTAGTTCAAGCGGAAGAAAATTAATTTTTTTGACATCAATAAACATTTAATTTACTTTCTTGCTTTTCTATGATATATTTTTTTGCGAAAACAGAAAAATTACAACTTTTACGAAGAAACTCTGCTTTAATTTAATTTAAAGAAATTACCAAAAACTATTTAATTTTAGCACAATTAAATTGTCACACTCACGTTTACGCCAAGTAGCAGCTTTTTAAATCGCATTTAAGCAAAAAACAATGACTGATGTGACCGAAGGGGAGAAAAAACACAAAAACAAATTTCGAAAAAATCAAAGCCACAAAAGCTGCCGGCTGTCAAACTGCATGTGAAATCAAAAAGAATTTTAAATAAAAAGCCGTGTGCGGCAAATCAACACAACCAAGCTAAAAATAATCACACTCCCATATAACAAAGGGTAGGCCATCATTAAAAAATTACAAAGCGGGAAAAGCAAAAAAAAAAAATTAAAATTAAAAAAAAAAATCAGTAGAGACCGCAAAGGCAAAACAAAAGCAAAAAAAAAGTTGATTAAATAAAAATATACAAGTTTTGCCTTGCCACAAGCTGATAATAATGGTTGTCGGCCATATTGATTTAACGCGTACTAGTTGTTTTTATTCAGTAGTTGTTATTAGTGGTAGTGGTGTGGCAGTAGGACGACTTTCACACCCCTATCTCTGTGGCTTTTACAGCGCCCTACACACATACGAAGCCTTTTCATTGTTTCGTTATACTCGTAGAGCAGCCATCATGCTGCTGCTGCTGCTTACTTGCAACAGCTGTCATTGGGGTTGAGAATTTTCCATGCATGTTGCATGCAACACCACAAGCATTGCATTTTTTTCGACGCTCAATTTTTTATTAAATTTTTTGTTGTTGCTTTTTCGATGGTATGAGCTTCGCTTGCTTGAAGCACACACTTCAACACTTCGCCGACCGATTGCGTCGACTGCCGTTGAGGTGTGACGTACAACATATTGCGTCAAGTGTTAAAATTATTTCCTCTTGTATGCATTCGCACAATGCGCACTTGAAAGTGGTAGCTTCTTTTTCTCACCTCATGCAAACAGGGAGTGTGAATGATGTGGAAAAATAGCATAAAGTAAGCAATGAATGTTGAGAAGAGCTAATAAAGGCTGAAAGCTTATTTTCGCCGAGAAAATGTTGCTTAAGTTGAAATTTCTACAACTTTTATTGTTAAGAAAAATATTTGTAACACCTATAGTTCTTAAATGTTTTAAAATGAGCAAAATTTGTGAAAACCCTAAACTTTCCGAAAAATCACCGAATGTCCTTTGTAAAAATTTGCTGTAAATTAGCTCTAATCTATGTCTTTTAACTTAAAACATAATATGAAAGGAAAAAATTGAATTTTGTGTGCAAGGATATGAATATCCTTCGGTGAAAAAATACCGAAAAATGCTTTTAAAGTCGTCAAGTTCATATTTGCATCAATTGCTCATGAAGGGAACACAATAATTCTCAAAGGATATGCATATCCTTAAATTTTTTTCGGCAAAATTAGATTTTACTTTAATTTGTTACTTCTCTGCAAACTGTCATACAAAATTTTGCCAATTATTTTCAAATTAAGCGTCACTTTTGGATATTACTACCTTTCCTTTAGTGCTAATGTTGTGACCCACAAAAGCATATGTGACCACGAGCCTGGTATAACGAAAATAAGTCACTTAACGAGCAACACTTTTTGATTAGTTACAAAAGACAAAACAACGAAATAAATTTCCACTATGCTGCATCACCAATGGCTACCTTTGTTCATTGTTGCATTGCATTTAATGTGTCTAGTGGCAAGTAAAAACTACTACCATTTTGCCACTTACGTTAGACACGAATGCCCATACGCTGTTCTCATATGTGCGCTTGTAGTGTTTTTAGTTGTAATTCATGCTTACTTGGTCAAAGGCTCTGAAAATTGTCTGCTTGATAGTTGCTGGTTGTACTCATGTGTAGCTTGTGGCATCAAGACCACTTAGTTTATTGGTCGGGTATGTACACTTAATTTTCTGCGTTTTTGCACAATTTTCAGAGAATTTTACACTACTCACACACAGCCCCCAAGTGATAGCGCATTGGTAGACTTCAAAGAAATTGGTTTGCCTGAATTTGGTAACTTCGGTTGGGTCAAATGGAAATGCTGGTGATGAAGTGACAAGTGACAAGCGAATTTTATTAACAAGGCTGACTCTTCTGTGATGAATAGATAGGCTGCCGAGAGCTACGAACAGCTTTTCATGACAACTGACAGTCTTTTAGGACAACTGACAGTTATTTCATGACAATTGTCAGATATTTCATTCTTACACAGAAGATTTTTTATGACCAATGGTAGCTATAATGCCTAGGAAATATATATTACAAACCTTTAAGGTGCTTCCGTAACGTTCACGAAGTTTTTTTTACAAATGCCAGACTGCTATGACTGCTGTCAGATACTTTATGACAACTGTCAGTTATTTTTATGACTACCGACAACGTTATCCGTGACGAGCGATAGTTAAAGTGACTTCGAAAAAGAGTTTTCACGCTTTTTAAGAACTTCCGAGACAATTCCACATCTTCAATGCGCAATGACAGCGTGCTATGACTACTGTCAGATATATTATGACAATTATGAGTAATGTCATGACTACTGACAGGATTCTCCCGTGATATTCCCGAAACTTTAATAAGCAATAACAGCCTGCCATGGCTACTGTCAGATACTTCATGACAGCTGACAGATATTTCATCGTCTCTTCTCTGATAAACTGTGGTTACAATGATTTGGAAAAGATTTTGCGCACTTTTGTTGTGCGTTCGTGGCACTTTTGTAACTGTAATTAACACTGACAAGCTTTTATGACAGCTGTCAGATATTTCTTGACAACTGTCAGCTATTTTCTCACCACTGACAGTCTTCTTCGTGGTCAATAGTAGTGTTAGTGATTTTTTTTTAATTTTGCGAACCACTGGGGTACTCTTGTGACATTTCCGCAACTTTAATGATTAATGACAAGCTACCTCGACCGCTGTCATAATTTTGTATGACAGCTAACAGTGACTTAATGTGACTACTGACAGTCTCTAGTGTGACTTATAGTATTTTTAGTGATTTGCTAAATGATTTCCAAGCAAATAGTGAGCTTGAGTGACATTTGTAGAACTTTAGTGACTAGTGACAGAATTTTGTTAATCCCGACAGATTTTTATGACAACTGACTGACTCTAAAAGTCTCTTGTATGTGAAATAAATAGCTTTTTATAGACTTTCACAGACTTCCACGACTACTGACAGCTCTCTATGAAAGCTGACACCTCTCTCTGAGTACAGAAAATAATACAATTTTGTTTTTTCAACACTTTCCAACAGGGTTGCGACTGCTACCTCCTCTTATGAGTGCCTTCAGTGCTTTCTGTGCGCTCAAATCAAATTAATTGCTGCCCAGTAGATAGACACACTCCTTTATTAATATATCTGTTAGACACTTGGCTCATCCTTATCCTTATTGAGCAGCTTCTTCTTTGGCTCCTCACTATCTTTAGCAACTCACCCCAACACACTCGTCGCACCAGTTCAACCATTATCCTTGCTGTGTGCCCATTCAAGTGCGAGTGCGTGCGTGTATCGCTTTAATTGAGGCGTACATGAAGATGCTACGCACACTACATACTTTTTATGTCCAATACATATGACGGCATACACATACAGTATGTACCTTTACTGACATGCATAGAGTATATTTTTGGCCATACATACCTTTTTCGTCCTCCTGTGGGATACTTGAAACAATTCAGATAGAAAATCAAAAGCATCTGGCCAATTTTCGTTTATTTTTTTCATTCGTTTTTTGTGTCTTTATCATATATTGTAAGTTTCATGCGTGAGCAATGCAAAGAAGGATATTAGCGACTGCTTCCAAAGAATGGGGTGGGGATTTTCCTTGCGCATATATACGTGTGCTTATCGAAAATTTATGAAAAGGTGTTACACTTGAAGAAATTTCGTTTCATTTAAGTTTTGAGTTAGTTTTCCCCTACGTGTATCAAAGTCCTTAATACATTATTTTAAAGTAAGTTTGCTACAAACTTTTCATATATCGGTTTAAGCAAAAAATATGCATAAAATATATATTATGTTCAAGTGCATGAATATCCTTTGCACAAAAACATTGATAATATGCTTAAAATGAATTAAGAATTACTTTGGCTTAATTCTGAATCAAAATGCAGTAACTCGTTTCAAAGGACACAGATGTCCTGTGAAATTTTTTTCAACGAAAATGCACAAAAATTGCTATTAGATAATTTAAATAGTTTTTAAACCGAAATACATACACTTTTTTTCAAAGGACACTAAAGTCCTGCGAATTTTTTTTACACAAGCATGCTCAAAAATCGTTATTCGCAGTTTAAATAACATTTTTACAGCAAGAACACAGTTTTCTTACGCAAGAATATTAATGTCCTTTGCGAGAGAGTTTTAATTTTTCTTATGCGTTTGTTGGTGTACATATTTTACTCTTAACAATTTTGGTGCACACCCATTATTCCTTTGTCTTTGAACATTTTTCTTTCGATTACCTTGTTAACTCGCCGCCTTATGTCCACCCAACCACAATTAATGCTTACTTATGTTGGTATGCTACTTTTGCAGCTCAAACAAAAATAGCTTTTAACTTGCCGCACAAAATACACTTTATACTTGCCTTCTTTTTGGCTGCCAGAGATGCGTTGAAGTGGAAAGTAGCAGAAATTTTTGTTGAAGAAAATATAAAAATCTTTAAATTTAATTTTAATGCGTAAAATTTAAGCCGAGACTGCCTCTCTACCTCTAGCTCTTTATGAGCATTAAAGTGGAAATTGAAATTAAATTTTTTAGAATTGTTTTCATAAATCGCTCATTTTTATTCCACACCTTATTTTCAAATCTTTTTCACGCTAATTAGCCGCCCACTTAACACCTTCGCATAACAAACAATAAAAAATGGCTGCTGTTTTGAGTATTTTTTT
The DNA here is from genome assembly GCA_030068015.2 of Neoceratitis asiatica. Lineage (NCBI taxonomy): Eukaryota > Metazoa > Arthropoda > Insecta > Diptera > Tephritidae > Neoceratitis > Neoceratitis asiatica. The sequence continues at coordinate 90,139,410 of CM061525.1, read as the reverse complement.
GCTGAAAACGAAAGAAGAAAATTATAATTGACTACCATTTGAAAAGACTGTGTAAGAACAAAAGCATCAGTTGACGTTGGTGGTGTCAAAGGGGTTTGAATGTCATAAAAGGAGGCTTCACACCCCACACGCAAGGCATTGTGTTTGCCATATTCGAAGGAGGGAGTGTGTGTGTGTATGTGCAGAAAAATGCATTTTTTTGTCTTACCTTGTAGGTGTGTATACACTCGAATGCATGAGTTTGTATATGTGTTTGCTTGCATTCTTATGTCACTTGAGGGCATTTTTTCACACCACATTTGACACTTCACAAATTGCGCAAACACCTCACCGAGTTGTGTAGGCGGGCGTGGGTTTGAAAGATTTCATAGAAAATAAAAAAATTATAAAAAAATGAAAATAAAAATCCAGACACATGATTTCAATAAAATATAAAAGACATAGAAGAAACGCCTTTAAATTTATGCTTTTGTTTGCTACCACACTCATTTTGCACTGATAAAGACTTTTGTTGCTGAAAAACGAAAAATCATTGCATAGCCGCAGGCGTTGCTTGTCATTATTAGCTCAAAAGTTGACTAATTATTGACATAATTGAAGGAAGTTTGGTATGTACGGAAAGCTTAAAGCTTAAAGAATCTAATGCTGGTATAAGTTGTTAGAGATTTCTCTGGAATATTTTGTGTAAAAGGCATTTGAACAAGCTACGAATGTACTTTTCATTGGAAAACAATCCAAATTGAAGAAAATTAAAAATATAAATATATTAAATTGACGTAAAAAAAAATTAAATACAAAAACAATAAATAGATATTCAAAATAAAACGAAAAAAAAATTAAAGAATCGAAATAAATAAAAAATTAAAAAATTAAAAAAATTTATAAAAAATAACATAAAATAAAATAAATTAAATAAACATAAGTTAAATTATATTAAATTAAATTAATTTATATTAAATTAAATTAAATTATATTAATTTAAATTAAATTTAAAAAAAATAAACAAAAAAAATAAAATAAAATAAAATAAAATAATCTAATAAATAATAAATAATAAAATAAAATAAATTTAAAAAAAAAGTAAAAATAAAAAATGAAATAATAAAATAAAACAAAATAAAATAAAATGAAAAAAATGAAATAAAATAAAATAAAATAAAATAAAATAATAATAATTAAATTTAATAACGTAAAAAAAATAAAATAAAAAAAATAAAATAAAATAAAATAAAATAATCTAATATAAAATAAAATAAAATAAATTTAAAAAAAAAAAGTAAAAATAAAAAATGAAATAATAAAATAAAACAAAATAAAATAAAATTAAAAAAATTAAATAAAATAAAATAAAAAAAAATAAAATAATAATAATTAAATTTAATAACGTAAAAAAAAATAAAATAAAAAAATAAAATAAAATAAAATGAAATAATCTAATATAAAATAAAATAAAATAAATTAAAAAAAAGTAAAAATAAAAAATGAAATAATAAAATAAAACAAAATAAAATAAAATGAAAAAAATGAAATAAAATAAAATAAAATAAAATAAAATAAAATAAATTAAATTAAATAAAATAAAATAATATAAAAAAAATCAAAATAAAATAAAATTAAAATTAAAATTAAAATTAAAATTAAAATTAAAATTAAAATTAAAATAAAATTAATCAATAAAATAAGATAATATAAAATAAACAAATTTAAATTAAATTAAAAAATAAAATTAAAATAAAAAACTGTATAAAAAAATACAAAAAAAAAAAAACTAAAAAATGCAAGAAAAAAAATAAAAAAAGCAAAAAAAAAAATAATAAATAGAATTAAAGAAAAATAAATAAAATAAAGGAAAAAAATATTAAAAAAATTAAAACTCAAAAGTTTGCATTAATTCAATTTTAAATATAAAATTTAATATTTTTATTATTTTTATTGTTATTTTTCTTGTATTTTTGTTTATTTTTATTTTTATATTTTTTCATGTTTTTTTTCCTCCCAATTTTCTTCCCATTTTTGTCAACAATTTTGCCGATACTTTGAATTTCTTTATGGCGTAAAATTTCCCTCATACAAAATACCTGTCAAGGCGTCCATAAGGAATTTAATAACGACATTGCTTTGTTCTTGTACGATACACTTGTACGAAAATTATGCTTATGAAGTAAATAAAATTTTTATTTATTCATTTTTTCTTATGACAAATTAAATGCGTTGAAAGATGCCATTACAAATGTGAAATAAAATAAAAAAATATTTATGTATATACTCAGTTATGCAGACAAAGACATTTTTATGCAACGAAAAAATTCTAGAGCATATTTATGAATTGCAAATTTTGTAGCCAGCGCAAGTGGCAAGACGAAAAAAAAGGAAAAAAAAAGAAAAAGAAAAATAAATGAAATTTTTGCAGAAATATATGCAGGCAGTGAGGCAGCAAACGCTGCGAAGAAATATTTGTAAATATATAGATAGACATGTGCAGTGCGTCTTAAATTTATACAAATATATGCGAGGACATGCGTACGTACACATACATACTTATATATATGTATATATACTTATAACGATATAAATAACTGAAAAATTCCAATTGATCTTTATCTGCGGCAACGACAACTGTCGCTATAAGCAGCAGCTTCCTTTGCTTAACTATATTCATGCATCTATTTGTATATGATAGTAGGCTTTCAGGCGCTGCAAGCCAGCAGCAGCAACAACAAAATTACTACCCTTTTCACTCAGCTAAACACAGTTGTTGCAAGAGAAACTACGAAACCGCAACGCTAGCAGATGATCATTAAAAATGAATTGAGAAAAATACAAATTTTTTCCCAGCATTTTTTTTTTATCCATTCAACATATCCTGCCTACCCTTTCGTTGCCTATTAAACTCAAGCCACATATTTATAATAAATACCATAAAATATATGTATATATATATATATAGACACCCTTCAATTTATGTTTGCTTGCATGCAACCGCCCCTTTTTACGTTGTTATAGCCTTCAATGTAGATTTTTGTGGCAAGATAGGCTAAAAATAAAGGTCCTTTGGGAGCAAATAGATATCGGTTACGATCAAATTTAGAGATTAATAGACAAGCAATGCAGTATGATGATACTAATTGAAGTGTGTGGGGCAGTGTTAGTGAAAGGAGCGCAAAAAGAGAGAGGCAAAGAAGAGAGGCTGTAAAACGGAATCCATTAATTTCCGTTTGTGGTAGTCCAATACTTTAATAGCAGGTAAAAAGGGAAGACAAGCACTTAAAGTACACTTATAATGGAATTGAATAATAATTTCAAGCAAAAATAATTATGTTTCATTTATTAACATAGATTTAAGTGCATTTTTTAAAAAGGACGCGAATGTCCTTTGGAAAAAAATTGCATAAAACAATTTTCAAAGCTTCAACAACTGTAGATACACTCATTTCCCATTCAACCAATGAAAAAAATTTGAAAGGATATTCGACAGGACTAAAGTTTAAATGTGAATATCTAAAATTAATTTCTAATTCATATCTGGTTAGCACCATAAGTCGAAAACCAACAAACAAAAACTGTTAACAATGTTTTTTCGTCATAAAAATCTGCGAATTATTATTTTTCAAAACACTCTTTACTTCAACTCTATACTTCCGCCGCCAGCAACTGGTACAGCACCTTTAACGTATTTGTCGTCACCCCTACTTCGATGGTTTGTTCAGCTAGCAGTGTTTTTCTCACACCACACTCATTAAACCTCTAATATGGTATATTAATTTAATTTATTTTCTTTTTTCTTCTGCTTTTCGCATTTCTTCCACATTTCATTTCATGATTTGTGGGTGACGCCGCCAAGTATGCGTTCGGTGTACACACATAATCAACGCCTTTTAAAATTAATGAGGCATATTCGGAGGTTTTATGATGTTTTAACAAGCAAACGAAAGAAATTAAAAATGTCCCGAAATGTATAGAGTTGCCGGATGATGCGAAAAAAATAAAAATAAAAATAAAAATAAATAAAAATAAAAAAATCAATAAATAAATAAAAATAAAATAAAATAAAATAAAACAAAATAAAATGATATGAAATAAAGTAAAATAAAATAAAATAAAAAAAATAAAAATAAAAATTAAAAAAAAAAATAAAAAAAAAGATTAAAAAAAATAAAAAATAAAATAAAATAAAATAAAATTAAATTAAATTAAATTAAATCAAATTAAAAAAATAAAAATTTAGAATAAAATGACATGAAATAAAGTAAAAAAAAAATAAAAGAATTAATAAAAATAAAAAAATGAATTAAAATAAAATAAAATAAAAATAAAAAAATTAATAAAAATAAAAAAATAAATTAAAATAAAATAAAAAAATAAAATAAAATAAAATAAAATAAAAATAAATATATAATGAAATAAATTTTAAATATGGCAACACTGCACATCCCACCACTACGTGCGTGCAGCTTATCGCCGCACTTGGTGCGAGGGTGTAATAAAATGCATAAATTAAATTAAATACACCTCACCCACACCCCTACCGCATTGAATTTTCCAGCTACATTAATAAAACAAAAAATTAGCAACAAAAACACTAACAAAAAGCCATATTTGTTTTAATGGCGCACAAATGGCCGACACGACGCCAAAGTATCACTACCAACTAATGTCACCAGTAATTTCTAAGAAAAAAAAAACTAATAAACAAAAAAAAACAGCTAAACCCTCAACTCTCAACCCCGGCATGTTAACGGTACTCGTTAGTGCGCATTTTTCTAACGCTGATAGTGTCAAAGGTACGCGCTAAAAACATTATGTAAATTAGATTTGAACCACTTTGTTAATATACATACATACATACATATATACATAGATACAGTTAAACATAGTTTTGTTGCTATGAATTTTGTAGTTTTTTTTTGGTTTTTTGTTTTTTTGTGTTTTGTCTACTGTACTTACCACAGCTGGTGTCATGTCAGGAATTTCGGACCTCTTTAACTTGGTCATATTTCACTCGAGAGTGTTAGAGTGGCAGAAAACACCAAAAAAAAAAAAAAACTGGTAATAAAAGAATTACTAACGGCTTACCACTGTACACTGCCAAACATGTTAGAAGGCAATAAAACTCAGTCGAAATGGTGTGTAGGCCAAGTGGTTGGCGGTTTGGTCGTTGGGAACGGCTGAAGGTTGTAATAAAAGCCATGGAAAAGGTGAAAAATTCCAATGAAAGAATTTCATGTACAAGTTTTCGTGAAGTACAACAACAAAATATTTACATTTGTTTGGCGAGTTGGCGTAGAAGAAAAACAAAAAAAAAAACAAGAAAAGCAAAAAAAAAGTTATTTAAATCAAAAAAAATGAAAATATTTTCGCGCATGCAAAACTATTTGTTTATGAATTCACACACACACACACACACAGACATGCAAGAATGCTGACTAGCATCTAACTAACAGTACACGCTCATACACCCTATAGTGCCATCATATTGCCATTAAATCCAACACTTACCAACAGCTGACACCATATTTTATTGCATACCGCAAGGCGCCTAAGAATATCTATGAAAAAAATAAACTAAAATAGCAAAAAATAACAAAAAAATACCTTAAATACATAAAAAGGCATGAATTTTTGAAAAAAATAGTACATTTTCTGTTGAGCTAAGCGAAAAATTTACTGCCTTTAAAAGCTTTTTCATGTAAAGTAGCGTGTGGAAAATGAAAAAAAAAATTTATAATAAAACTTAATAATTAAACACACTAAAACTAGGTGTGACCTGAGCTGAAAAATTTTTATATTGCGCAAATTACGCGATTTGCACAATTTGCTCTAGCACCTGTGGTGCTTTGACGCAGGCACTGAGTGGCCGAGTGCCTCACACTGCTGGTTATTTGTATGAAAAAAAATTTTAGTACGTAAAATCCAGTTGCGGATAAACAAAATGACCACTTTCCTGCATGTTGCACTCTTATTTTTGCCCTTGAAAATACGTCGCAGTGATTTCGTGCCATATTTTATGTCTTGTCATAGCAAAATTATGTCATGACATCGTTTTTTATTGTTCTTTGTAAAGAATTGTTTTTAATTTTAAGCGCAATTGCGCCATACTTTATGTTATGCCATACGGGGAAATTTCATGACATAAAAATGCGTCTCTACTGAAAAGTCTCTTAGCAATTCATTAATTAATTATGCAAAAAAATCATTAAATATAAGTTTGGTGAAAAAAAATTATTTCAGGAAAATTATAGAAATTTTGAAAAGAAAATTTTTAATATTGGAAAAAAATCTATTCCAGAAATTTCACCTGATTTTTTTTTAATTTCATGGGAGTTTAAAAGAAAGGATTATTTTCAAATAAGAGGCCAATTGGAACGTCTCCAGCCTGACACATGGATGGCGCTACTGGAATTAAATCTATATCGATATTTAGTTGACCCTAACCTTCAAAAACAGTATTTGGAGATGTTCAAGCGTAATAAACCCGAGTTTTTGCATCAATATGTTACAATGGATGAAACATGTCTCCATCATTTCACTTCGAAGTCCAAACGACAGTCATCCGAGTGGACGGCACACGATGAACCCGTTTCAAAGCATGGAAAAACTAAACAGTCGGCTGACAAGGTTTCGGAGTCTGTATTTTGGGATGCGCATGGCATAATTTTCATTGATTACCTTGAAAAAAGGTAGGACCATCAACAGCGACGATTACATAGCCTTATTATACCTTTTTTAAAGGACGAAATCGCCGAGAAACGTCCACATTTGAAGAAAAGGGAAGTGCTGTGTCACCAACACAATGCACCGTGTCACTAGCCAGTGAAATCGTTGGCAAAAATCCTTGAATTGAGCTTCGAATTACTGCCGTATTTACTGGATTCTCCAGATCTTGCACCCAGCGACTATTTCCTGTACTCAGATCTTAAAAAAATGGTCGGGTGGGAAGAAATTTTCGTCGAATGAAGCGGTTGATCATCGAAATTGTGGCCTATTTTGAAACAAATGACAAATCGCGCCACAAAAATGGTAAAATTCAAATCAAAATTGTTTAACAGAAGGCGATTTCAATGGATTTACACAATTACTCAAGTGCGCCCTCTGACGGACTTGTGATCAAGCTCCGATTTCATTCAGACAAAGAGAACAAGGAAAAGTGGGGAAAACCCCTAAGGGCATGTGTTTGTAATAAAAATGCTTTCAAAATATTTACAATTCAAAAAAAAAAAATGTAATTAAAAAAGAAAAAATAATAAAAAATAAATTTTTTTTTTTAAATTAAACTTTTTGTTAAGAAATTAAAATTTTCAATACAAAAAATCGTCAAATACATTAGAAATAAATTAAAAAATTTGGGAAAAAATCCAAATCGTCTCAACTTCATTGTCCATTATTGTTTACCATATTCCCCTGCTAAGCCGGGCAACCAGCCACTTCACTCACTCACTCACTCACTCACCTTAACCCCCTCTCATCAACACAATTACAGCATCCATTATGATGATATGGACCTTGTAGTACAACTCAATTAGCAAAAAAGACACATGCGGGAACAAGCACACACATCGCAACAACAACAACAACAATAAAAACCACAAGAAGACCAAGATCAAAGTCAAAACAAGACTTTGAAAAATGATTGACGCCAAGGATCAGCAGTGAGTAGGACGTCTTAATATACATGTTTGCTGCAACAAGAGTAAACTACTTTGCGGCATTCACTAACCAACCTTTTCCTTTTGTTGGCATTAAAAATGCTAAGTATATTTGAACATATGTACAAACACCGCTGCTAAAGACCAGTGTAGGCGCCACATACTTAGTTGTTGCAACCAAAAAAAAAAAAAAACAGAAAAAAAACGCATTTGGATTTTCACTGCGTGCAGAGTAATTACTTTTGTGTTGCAACAACACAACACAAGCGGCCAAAGAAAGATAGAGAATGTACGAGTATGTATAGCAGGCAAGGCCAAAAAGGGCGCAGGGCGAAGAGAGGTTCCTCCGGCCGGCCAAGCGGACAATCAGCTGCTGTGAAAACAACAACATTCAATAGAAGTGAGTCTCCTGCGGCTAAAATGCCACAACTGTCTGTCGCATGAATGGCTCATTAAATGTGGCTTGTTTGAAAATATTTTCACTGCTTCTTCCCCCTCCACTACTACTTCTATGCACTCTATAGGCGGCATTCCCATTGAGGCTTAGAGTCAGTTTAGCATTTGTTTTTTTTCGTCTTATTCTATTATCCGCTGTTTGAGTAGTCATAAATTCTAATTGCATGAGAGTTTGCCTGTTTTGCGGTTGCCGCTTGTGATGAAGATCAATAACAACAAGAAACAGTGGCTGCAGCCGCCTGCCTCGCTAAGCATTGTGTGTGTGGGAGCAATGTGCCGCAGCAGGCGTCTTAAGAAGACTGTTGACAGTGTTGGTAGACAAATTCGTTGAATAACTGCTTAGAAGAGGTAAGGGAAAAAGACTTGGGGGGACAGTAAGGGAGTTTAGGATATGCGTTGAGTGTAAAGAAAATCTGTTAGCAGCTAACTGGTATACAAAAGACCGCTGACAGCATCAAACAGGGGACCGACCGCTTGCTGTGTGCGAGATCCTTTGAGTGCGCCCACGCTATTAGTAGAGCAGTCAGTGGCAGAGTGACAGAGATAAAAGAAAGCGCAGATTATCAATATTAGGGAAGATGTAATATCTTTAGAAAATTTTTTTTTTTAGTTATTAAGCATAGTTTTGCCCTTTAAGAGCTGACTATAGCTACCGACCTCCAACTTTTCGATATTATTTTTGTAGTACGACTTGTCCTTTGCTCCTCAATGGGCCTCAGTTTCGACGATCACCGCTTGATTCGAAGAAAATTTCTTCCCAACGAGCATTATTTTGAGTTCTGAGAACAGGAAATAGGCGCTGGGGAAAAGATCTATAGAATACTGTGGGTGCGGCAGCAATTCGATGCCAAATTAATGAATTTTTGCCAACGATTTCACTGATTTGTGATACGGATCACTGGCTTCGTGAAACAGCACTTCCTTTTTCCACAAATGTGGTCGTTTTTCGGCTGTTTTGCACTTTGAAACGGGTACAATGACGCTGTGTTATAGTCGCTATTGATGGTCCATACTTTTTCAAGGTAGTCAGTCAATAAAAATTATTCCATTCGCATCACAAAATACAGACGCATCACAAATAACCTTGCCAGCCGACTATGGCGTTTTTCCACGCTTCGAAACGGGTTCAACGTGTGCAGTCCACTCGGTTGACTGTCGATTGGACTTCGGAGTGAAATTATGGAGTCATATTTCATCCATTCTCACATATCGACGCAAAAACTTGGGTTTATTTCGCTAGAATATCTCCAAACACTGTTTTTTGAAGGTTAGAGCTAATTAAATATGAATATGGATTTCATTCTTGTAGCGCCATCTATGTGTCAGACCGGGGACTTTCCAATTGAACTGCTACATGTAAATGTAGTACCCAAAAAATGTCACTTTGTATAAGATTATATGAGAATTAAGTATATAACAACTATAGCAACCCCCCGCTGTTGGCAACTGCCAGTAGACTGTGCCTCTTCGTAAGGAGTTTTCCTCGAAAAAAAGCCTAAAGCATAGAAACATATAAAGAAAGTTGGTTAAGAAGGAAATTTGGGGCGAACTGCGCAACTCAAAGTGAGCAACAAAGCGCACAAAGCGGAAAAGGTAGTAAGTAGATATTGAATAAATTTCACTAAAGTGGCAACTAAGTAGATTTCCTTTCATTTTTGCTAACGCTTTCTTTTGAGGGCGTCACTGAAAGGCGCGTCAACACAATGGGATTTGTGTGCGAGGAAGAAGAGACTTAAGAAGGGATATGATTGCTTTGGCAAAAGGAAGATATTGAAAAATAAGACCCAGTAGAAGGAGCATAAAGGGAAAGTGTTTGTGTCAAACTTTTAAACAGGAAATTTTCAAATCAATTTTACCTCTAAATATTTTAGAGAAAAAAATAAATTAATTAAATTACTAAAAAATTAATAACTGTTTAGTCATGTTTTGTTAAAAAAAAAGAAATAAAGAATATCAAAGCTATTAAATGCATTTAAATTATTGAAAAAATATGTATTATAAATAAAATAAATAAAAAAATAAATAAATAAATTTGGAAAAAACAAATAGAAATAATTAATTAAATAAATAAAAATTATTGGAAAACTAAAATTATTGAAAAAATTAATTAATGGGATAGAAAATTATGGAAAAAATAAAATCATTGGATATAAATTTTATAAAAAAAAAATTATTTGAAAAAATATTGAAATAATTAAAATTAGGAAAATAGAATTATTGGAAACCATATTGGTGAATTAAGAAATCGAAAAAGGAAATTTTTATTTTTTTAAATATAATAATGGAAAAAATTAAAATTACTGAATTTGATGTTTTTTGTTTACGTTTCACCTATGTTCTACATGTACCACATATGTTCCACACGTAATTTTTAAGGTTTTGATAAGTTGACATGCAAATTATATACACTAGTCATTTTCAAACCGAAATCGACACGTTCCACATACGATCCACATACAACTTTTATTTACTTTTATAAACATACGTGTAAAATATGTGCGGGACCCACTTTTAAGCCAAAAACTATACGTTATCCATACGAAATTCTTAGTATTGTCATAACTTAACTTGCAAAATTGCACGGTAGTCACTTTAAAGTCGAAATCGGCATGTTCCACATATGCTCTACACGAAATTATTACTTTTTTTAAATAAGTTAACAATACGATACGTTCCACTTTTTAAAAATAAAATTATTGAAAAATGAAATTGTTGGAAAAGTAAAATTATTAAAAAAAAAAAATTTTTTTTCAAAAGAAATTAATTAATGAAAAATTTAAAAGTTTTGGAAAATTAAAATTATTAGAAAACTAAATTAATTCAAAAAATAAATTATTGTAAATTTATATTATGAAAGAAAAAAATTTTTGGAAAACTAAAATTATTAAAAGTAATATTTGTTGAGTTTAAAATATTTAAAAAAAAATTTCTTTAAATACATAATAATTAATTATTTGAATAAATTGTTGTCTATAAAATGATTGAAAAATTTAGTTTGACAGAAAAATTTTAATTATTGGGAAATTTAAATTATTTAAAAAATAAGATTTTTGAAAAAATAAAATTATCGAAAAAATAAATAATCGAAAAAAACTAAGTAAATGGAAAACTATTTTTTTTAATTATCCTTAAAAAAATATCTAAAAATTAAACTATATTTAAAAATATTCAATTATTGATAGATTAAGTCTTAAAAATTTAAATTAAAAAAAAAATTTTAAATAAAATGGGAGAAATGTTTCAAAAACTTATCCAGTGAATGGTCATAAAAAGTGGAATTAAATAATAAAAACACAGGAAAAAATAAAAACAATAACTTGAAAAATTAAGAAAAATCCAAAAAAAAATAAATTTCCAAAAAAAACTTTAAAAAAGATTAAAATATAAAATACAATAAAAAAATTTACTTAATAAAAATATTTATATTTAATAAATTAAGTTAAAGAAAATTAAAAAAAAGTATTTCAAAATATAGCAAAATCAACCCATATTAGACAACCTTAAGCTCTCGCTTTTACCAAACGCACCCACAAGCCTGCTCCTTTCAATTCACTTGCGTCTATGCCATTTGTAGGCTTTCTTTGTGCACACGAAATTCACTTTTGTAAAATTCAAAAAAGAAAAAAAAGAATTCTAATGCTGCGGTTGCGCAGTTACCACAAAAGAAAGAAAAGAATAAGAAGCATATAACAACAACAACAAAAAACCCATACACCTTTCTTTCAACACTGTTTTAAATTTTTTTTATTTTGATCTTTTTTTTTGGTTTTTTTTTAAGTTCATTTTTTTTCTTTATTTTTTTGTTAGAAAATCCCACCAAAAAAGGCACACTCAACTCACCGGCAAATGACAATTGTCAATTGCTTCAATTGACAGACGCTTGAGTGCCAACACACAATGGTTGAGTGTTGTTTTGTCAAGTAACACCGGGGTACACGTGTAGTAAGCGACATATAGACTGTAGTAACTGATATCGTTGTGAGGAGATATGAGTATTTCGTAGTGGCTTAAGCAGCTGGCAGTGGCTTAGAGATAAAATAAAAAAATAAAAATAAAATAAAATTAAAATTATGTAAAAAGTGTTTGACGAAACGTTTTTGTGTCAATGCTGGCTCGGTCGGCTCGTTCGCTTGATCTTAGCATGCGCTCTGAAGCGTGTGGCAGGTGTTATTGCAAGCAAATGCGTAGAAGAGTTAAGTGCATAGAAGATGCCATTTGTGGGGATTAGAAAACAATAGACAAGAGAATTGGGTTACTTTGCTTCACAATTGGAGGGATTATTAGGCGATTTTGGTGGAAATCTTTTTTTTTTACTTTTTTTGAAAAATATTTTTTATAAAAAAAAGTATATAAAAAATCTGATTCCTTATTAAATATTTTACAATTTTATTTTGTGCTAATTTCTTATGAAAATATTAGAAAAAAATCTGAAATCAATGTCAAAAAAAAAAAAATCGAAAAAAATTTTTTTTCATTTTTAAAATGAATAAATTCAAAATATCATTTTTTTACAGGCAAAAAATTAGTTAATAAAAATTACAAAAAAAAATAAAAAAATTAAATAAAAAATGAACAAAAAAAATATTTAAAGAAAAACATAAAAATAAAAAAAATTATTTCCAAAAAAAAACCCAAATTAAAATACACTTATTTTCAAAACATATTCTCTATTAGAATTAGAATTCTTTTTAATCCCCATTTGCCATATACATATATTTATCAACAAAGTGTTAACTAACTAACCGCAAATTAACGCTCGAATGCAAATTTTTCGATAAAAATTCAAATCCACGGAAGCCACCAACGACTGACTCTAGCTCGCATGTGAGAAAAAAATTTAACGAAAAATCAGTTTGTGGTTAGAAAAATGTGTGCATGCGGTAGCTGAAATGACATGACTGTGTTACTTAAATACACAAACACACACACACACTTAACATAACATACGCACACACACACACATCCATACAATATTTCACTTGTTGTAAGTACAATGTACAATGCGCGCAAGTGTTTGGCAACTTTGTTGTTGTTGTTATTTAACAAATATTTGCATAGAATTTTGTTTACTTACAGTTGCGCGTTTACTCGTTGCTCGCTACTCGTTTGTTGTTTGTGGTTGTGAAATTTAAGTAGCTTAATGGCGCTACAAAACAATCAGCGTGCCACAAAGCAAAAACAAAACGGTCAACAAACAAAAAAAAAAAACAAAAAAAATACGAAAATAGTAGATATTTGAGTAGAAAAATAAATCTAAACAGTAGAAGAAGCAAATAAAGTGCGACGGAAAGAGAGGGGGGATATGTCACTGCACTTATTTTCTGGCTTTTAAATGCGTACTGCAAGTAGCAGAGTGTGTGCGTGTGTGAGTGTGACGTGTGCAAATATTTACTAAACTCTGTGCATAATGAGGAAATGTTGTTTGAAAAGTGGTGGAGAAAAGGTACTTTGAATGAATTTTTAAAAAATTTAGACGAAGAACCTCGAAAAATAAAAATAAAGAAAAAAATAGAAAAAAAATATAAAAAAAAATATAAAAAAAAAATATAAAATATAAAAAAAAAATAATATAAATAAAAAATAAAAAAATACAAATAAAAATAAGATAAAATAAAAAATTAATAAATAAGATAAAATAAAATAAAATAAATAAAATCAAAATTAAATAAAATAAAATAAAATAAAATAAAATAATATAAAATAAAATAAGTTTAAAAAATATAAAACAAAAAAAAATTAAAATTAATAACCAAAAAAAAAAACAAAAAATAATTTTAAAATAAAAATTAAATGAAATAAAGAAATTTAATTGATATAAATATAAAAAAAAAATAAAATAAAATATAAAATTGAAAAAAAATAAAAAAAAAATTAAAAATAAAAAAAATAAAATAAAATCAAAAATTAATAAAATAAAATTAAAAATAAAAAGAAAAGAAAAAATAAAATAAATAAATAAATAAATAAAATAAAATAATATAAATAAAATTAAAATAAAGTAAAGTAAGATAATATAAAATAAAATATTTAAAAAATATAAAACAAATAAAAAAACAAAAACAAAATAAAAATAAAAAACCAGAAAAAAATTAAATAAAATTATTATAACATAATATAAAGTAAAATAAAATAAAATGAAAAATAAAATAAAACAAGATAAAATAAAATAAAATAAATTAAACAAAATAAAATAAAATAAAATAAAATAAAATAAAATAAAATAAAATACAAAAAAATAAAATAAAATAAAATAAAATAAAATAAAATAAAACATAAAATAAAACAAAGTAAAAACAAACAAAATAAATGAAATAATATAAAATATAATGAAATAAAAAAAATAAAGAAAAAAAATAAAATAAAAAAGATAAAATAAAAAATAATATAAAAAAAAAAAAAAAATTAAAAAAATTAAACAAAATAAAATATAAACAAAATAAAATAAAATAAAATAAAACTTAATTAAATTAAATAAAATCAAATAAAGCAAAATGAAACAAAATGTTATAATGAAATAAAATGAAAATAAGAAGAAAAAAAACTAAGTAAAATTTATTAAAATAAATGAAATAAAATACTATCAAAAACGAAGTAAAATAAATTAAAATATATAAAATAAAATAACATAAAAAAATTAAAAAAAAAATATTACAAAAAATCTCTGAACTTTCAGCCTCCCAAAAATGCAATATATCTTCCACAAACAAACATTTTCACTTTTATTTACAACATGTATATTTGTATAATGCGGTAGCCCCAAATCTAAGTGACACTGGCGCCAAGTGCTTATGACATACACCATATGTGCATATTGACTTAATGTTAGGTAAATAGCAAATAAATCTTTCAGCTGGTTAAGTATGAACTTAAAAGGGCATAAGAAGAACAAAGCGCGAGCTTCAAAAGGCATCAGCATAAATAATAATTTAGACACTCCATTGCATGGCAGTTAGATAAGATGGCAGTTTCACTTTCAGTAGCTACTTTCATTTTTATAGTACTTAATTTTGTTTATTTTTAGTTATAAATTATTTTCAATTTTTTATTTTAATTTTTCATTCAATTTAATTCAATTTTATTTTATTTTTATTTTAGTTTATATTATTTTATTTTTTTTATTTAATTGTATTTTATTTAATTTTATTTTGTTTTATTTTGTTCTGCTTTATTATATTTTATTTGATAAATTTTATTTAATTTTTATTATTATTATTATTTTAGTTTATTTTTTTTTTTTTTTTCATTTTATTTTGTTTTATTTTATTATATTTTTTAAATTTTATTTTTTTTTATTTTTTATTTTTTTTTTATTATTATTTTTTTTTTTTTGCTTTAGTTCATTTTATTTTTTTTTCTTTTTTTTTCATTTTATTTATTTGATTTTTATTTTAATAATTTTTTTTCTTTTATGATTGTTATTTTTTATTTATTTTCCAAAATTTAATTTTTTGTCATTTTTTATTTATTTTTAACCACATATTTAAATTACAAAATCTTCACTTAGATGACAGCCAGACACCTTCATGGCGGCTACCAGGCTTTACGCGCCACACTGGCACCTGTAAAATATGCAGTTTATTTGCTAAAATCGAAGAAAGAAAAACCTCCAAATTAATATAAATATTTACTTCATAGTAAGTGCTCAAAATATGCATATACATGAAATTCAGAATTTTTTTTTCATTATTTACATAGTTAATGCTTAGCTGCTGGCTGAGGGTGTATTTGTTGTTTTCTCTAGCTACTTATTGTTTTTTCCCATACACCACGGTCTAGCCCTTGCAACAAACCAACTGTGCGTTGGTAAAATCACTTTATCTGCTTGGCAAATAGTTGACAAATATAAATTTCCTGTTCATCACATACAAATGCACATGTATGTACGTATGTATATAAGCAGCTGCATCTGCTTCACTTACACTTTTGCCGGGTGGTTGTCACTCTCTCTTTCACTCTTTTACTCTTATAAAAATATAATTTTTATATTTTTTTTCAACATTTTTTTCTTTGTTTTAATAGGCGCGTTGACGCCGGCGCCGCCATAACACGCCTGTGTCCTGCCATCAGCGGATTTATTTGCACTTGCCTCAGCCTCTGCGGCTGTGCTTTGCTTATTTCACATTTTTGTTGTTGTTTTTTCTTTTATTTTACTCCATTTCTGTGAAAACCTTCTCGGCTCGTTGGCTGGCGATATTTGCTTTGCGCGCATTTAAGTTGCTGTCGTTGCTTCTGTGGTTAATTTTGTGATTTCGCGCTTTTATTGCTTTCACATACATACATACATACAAACATACATATATGGCTATATTTTTCAATTTTTTTTCCATAATTTCATTCCACAATTTTCATTATTGTTTTGCCATCAAGTCTGCAGCTTCTTCTTAAGCAACAGCTACTCGCCTCTTCTGTGCTGCCGTGTTGTTGTTGTTCTTTTGTGCATATGCACATATGTATGTGTGTTTGTATATATGTATTTTGCCTTGTGTTTGCCTCATTATTAGCCGCCATTGCCACTGGTTTTTACTGTTGTTATATTTTATTTTTCAGCCGCTTTTAGCGCTTAAAACCTCACTCGTTCGAACAAACAACGCTCATTCACTCACTGCATCTGCTGCGCTGGAGAAACTTCGTCTTTACTTTTGGTTGTTCGGTGAAGAAAAAAAAAGGAAATTAAAAAATATCTGCTGCTACTGGCCTTTAGTTTTATCACCACTATCTGTTTTAGGTTTTTTTGTTTGTTTTTCTTTCTTCTTCTTCTTCTTCTTCTTCATGTAATGTGAGCTGTTTTTGTTGTTTTCTGTAGATTTTTGTTGTATTTTTGATATTGGTTTTTGGTGGCTCATGTAAATATTTTATTTTACTTTAGTTGGCATTAAATATTTATGTAAGGCTCCATCTTAAGCGCTACTAAGCCGTGTAGCAGCTGGTTAGCTGAGATTTGCTTTGTGACAGGCGCATATGGAAATAATTCCACAATTTAATTTTTTAAATTAAATTTTTGTAATATTATAATTTTTTTATGATTTCCCAAATTTTTTTTAATTTTTTTAGTAAAATTTTTTTTTCATTTTTTTTCTCTTTTTTTGTTTGTTAATTTTTTTTATTTTTTTCTTTAATTTCTTCATTTTATTTTTATTTTTCTTAAAATTTTTCAAACTTTTTCATTCTTTTACTAATATTCTATTTTAATTTAAGTTTAAATTTTTTTTCAATTTTTTCTCTTTTTTTATTTTATAATAATTTTTTAAATTTTTTTTCTTTAATTTTTATTTTTATTTTTTTACAATACTTTCGGCATTTTTTATATTTTTATTATTATTTTATAAATGCGCATGCGGTGATAATAAAGCGGAGGATTCCCCACGCAAGCTATTTAGTGTGTCCAAAGGAAAAGGTGAAGGTTTTGTTCATGAGTTCCTGCCAAAAGGGAGTACAGTCAATAGGGAATACTGCAACGAAGGCCGGGGAGTTTACGTAAAAGTTTACGTAAAGCAATACGGCTCAAACGATCGAAATTGTGGAAAAACAAAACGTTGATTCTGCCACCACGATAATGCATCAGCTCCTACATGAATGCTTATTCATGATTTTTTGGCCAAAATCAAAACCGTAATCACGCCTCAACCACCGTATTCACCAGATTTGGCTCCCAGCGACTTTTTACTATACCCAAAACTAAAGAAACCGATGAAAGGAAGGCGTTTTGCCACAATTGATGAGTTCAAGTCGAGAGTCGAAGGAAGAGCTGATGGCCGTACCGGAGAGCGCATTTCAGAAGCGCTTCGGCGGTTGGAAAAAGCATTGGCACAAGTGTATGATATCCGAGGGGATTACTTTGTAGGGAACAAAATAGATATTGATGAATAAATAAGTAATTCTCAAAAAAAAAAAAAAAAATGAAATTCACCATTTTCTTTGAATACACCTTATTCTAACTTATATCGCAGAAAATTAGAATATTTTAAAAAAAATTTTCTCTAAAAAATATTTTTTTTTTGAATTTTTTTATTTGAATTTTCTATTCGGATTTTTTTTTAACGTAAATGTAATTTTTTTTTTAAGTAAGACAATTTTTTTAATACAAATATTATGTTATTTAATATATATATATATATATATATATATTATTAAAATATGTGTATTTTTTGTTTATTTATTTATTTTTTATTTTTTTCCCTTTATATACTTTAATTTTTTTGGCATTTAATTTTTTTATTTTTTTATTTATTTTTTTTCAAAATAATTCATTTTCTCCCTGCATTTCACTCTTTCTTTCATCTCGTTTTTCTTTTTGTTCTTTTTAATTCATATGTACTTTTCATTGACCATCGAAATGCGATACTTACAAAAATATCCAAAAATTTCCCAAAAATATTTGCTGCTTAACCACAATGTGTGCACATTGTTATCCGTTGTATGAGATTACCTCGCAGCAGTAGCTTTGAAGAAAGTGGCGAGCGGATACAGCGTAGGCTAACCACAAACACGGGTAGAGCTTTTTGGTGGAACATCAGATATTTTATTTTATTTATTTTCTTTTTTTTTTCTTTTTTATAATTTTCAAATTTTTTTTTGCATATTATTTGCAGCTGAAACTAATTTACGTTATATTTGTTGTTGTTGTTGTAATTTTATGTTGCTTAAATAGCATTTCTTTTTATAAATTTTTTCTGTTTTTATTTTTATTTTATTTTTTAAATTATTTTTACCGGTTTGTTCGTTGTTTTTGTTTTTGCTGTTATTATTATTACTATTATTATTATTATTATTGTTGTTGTTGTTGATGTTGTTGTTGCTGTTGTTGTAGCTAATGCTGTTGTTGTTGTTGTTGTTGTTGTTGTTGTTGTTGTTGTTGTTGTTGTTGTTGTTGTTGTTGTTGTTGTTGTTGTTGTTGTGGGTGTTGTTGTTGTTATTGTGGGCGTTGTTGTTGTTGTTTTTGTTGTTGTTTTTGTTATTATTATTGCGTTTTGTTGTTGCTGTTGTTATTTTTTATTGTTATATAGCAAGCATCAAACTTCCAGCAAACCAAAAAATTAAAAAATTAAAAATTAAAAAATTAAAAATTAAAAAATTATAAATTGTCGTTGTTGTTGTATGTTTTGTTGTTGTTGTATAACAAGCCTCAAACCTCCACAAAAAAATTAAAATAATTAAAAAATTTACAAAATTAAATAAACTTTAAAAACAATAAAAAATATTTAAAAAAATGTCGATAAAATACGAAGAGACGAAACAATGAATTTCGATAAAAATAATCGTTAAAAAGGAAACAAAAACAAATATTTTCTGAAACTTTCCGAAGACTAGCCCGTTTTTTAATGAATATTCGTCTCGCCCTTGTCTGTTTCTCTGTCTATCTGTCTATGTCTCTCTCTCTCACACACACACACTTTTTCTCGCTGCAATCTAACTACTATCGCCATTCAAAAAGTTCACTCAACTTTGTGACCAAAAAATTAATCGACTTTAATTAGTTTTAATTTAATTGCATATTCTTATCAGCTCAGCGCGTGCAAATGAATGAATCGGAACGCAAAGCAAATAAAATGAAATTGACGTGCTGAGTGCAAAATGGCACGCAAACTGGTGGGCAGAAAAAGGACGAGATAAAAAAAAACAAAAAAAAACGGCCAACCTCTGAACAGAGAAAAATGTATAAAAAAAATATAAAAAAAAATTAAAAAAAATAAAATAAAAAAATAAAAAATAAATAAAATAAAACAAACAAAAAATGAAATTAAAAAAAAACATAAAATATAAAAATGAAAAAAAATTAAATAAAATAATAAAAAATAAGGAAAGGCAATGCATAAAAGATAACAACAAAAAATATTAAAAAATTAAATTAAAATACAATAAAGTATAAAATTCTACAACATAAAACTAAATACAACAACAGTGCTAAAAATTATGACAACAACTTTAACACATCAACATTTCAAGTTAATTAATTGAAAATATTCATCAAAATGCGCGACGCAGGCGATAAGCCCTAACAGCCATTGGAAGAAGCATACTCTCAGGCGCCCGACGGCATTACGGCTACCGGGCGGTAGTAAATTAATTGCTGTCAAAGCTGAACAAGTCACTGAAATTACAAAATGCGGCCACGTCTAATTCTGCCACCACAGCACATACAAATTTTTCGCTTCCCTCTATTTGTTGTTGTTTTTTTTTTTGTTGGTGGCGCTTCAAATTTATGCAACACAAAATTTACGTTGACATTTTTATTGACTGACAAATGTCATTTACGCGCAATCTCATGCATGCACACATGCGACAAAGTTAATATGATGTGCGCATTTTGCCTAAAAAAACAACAACAAAAAACATCTAGGTTATTTCGAGCAGTTGTGTTTGTGTGTGGTTATGTGTGTGTGTGTGTGTGTGCATAACGGGTAGCTGTCAAAACGCACAATATCATTTTGACACGCAAAATTGATGTCACTGCTCATTAGCCTACTTGCACGCATTAGATGGCAATTAGGTGAGGTTAGAAAGAATGCGAAAAAATCAAAGCATACCTTAAGGGGTAGTCCGCACATATGTGCTCATAACTCACGCAATTTTGTGAATATTTTTATGCGAAGTATGGCAAATGAAAGCTGAGCGCTTTTGTCAGCTAATGATGATATAATTTAATACACTTGGTTTTGAAGAATTTAACATAAAATGCGAAATTGGAAAATTTAAATGTACAATTGCGCGTGAGTTTGGGAAAAATGTAACTGAAAAATGTTCTTTCGTGCAGCTAAGGAGTATTGAGTAAATTTAATGAAAACTTATGCTAAGATTATAAAAAGAATAGTTATAAATTATATATAACAATTATAAAATCTTTTTAAATAAATAAAAATTTTATATATAAAATAATGTAAATTAAATATTTCCTCACTGGTACAGTACAAAATGTAACTAACAACTAAATTTTATATACTTTTTCTTAATTTTTCATAACCTTCTAATAATCGTGAATCATTTAACGCCGGATTTTACACGTTGCTTTAAAACCTAATTCGCAGCTTTTGCACGCTTTGTGAATTTTCACTTTGCTTTATTTATTTTTTATTAATTTTTCTTTTAATTTTTCTAACCTCACTTTAATGTTGCTGCTTCTTCTTATACGTGTTTTTTCCTCTCGTTTGCATTTTGTTGTTCATCACACTTTTGACATGATTTTGGCGTGTCGTTTTTTCACTTGCAGTGTTGAGAAAAAATGTTAGTTAAATAGAATAGAAACGCGAAACTGCTACAACAACAATTAACATGCAGCAACAACAATAAATGAAATTCTTTTATTTTAATAGCAAAAACTGCTAGGCAGCAATTTCTGACATGCGCTGAGGAGGCAATTTTCAGGCGATTCATGTATGTACGTGTGTACATATATGCAGCGAAGCGCATCAAAATGCAGCAAAAATAGTTCATTTAATTTTATTTGATTTTAATTATTTTAATTTAACTTAATTTATTTATTTTTTCTTAATTTTATTTTGTATTTATTTAATTTTTTCATTTTATTTAATTTTAATTTATTTTTTTTGGTTTCATTTTATTTTATTTTAGTTTTTTTTTCCTTTTTATTTTTTATTTCATTTTAATTTCATTAATTAATTAATTATCAATTAATTAAAATTTATTTTATTTTATTTTATTATTATTTTTAAATTTATTTATTCTATTTTGATTTTATTTTATCTAATTTCACTTTATTTGACTTTATTTTCTTTTATTTTATTTTAATTTATTCTATTTTATTTTATTTTTATTTTACTTTATTTTAGAATTTTTTTTTTTAATTTTAATTTTTTATTTTATTTTAATCTTTCTTATTTAATTTTTTTTCTTTTTATTTTATTTTATTTCATTTTTTTTTTGTTTTTTAACTTTTTTTTATTATTTAATTTTTTTTTATTTTTTATTTTTCTATATGGTTTTTTTAAATTTAATTTATTTTATTTTATATTTAATTTTTTATTTATTTTTTTTTACATTTTATTTTATTTTTTATATTTTTTTATTTATTTAATTTTTTTCGTTTTTTTCATTTTATTAAATTTTTTTCAATTTTTTTTTTCAATTTTTAGTTTTATTTAATTTAATTTAATTTTTTTATTTGTTATTTATGTTATTTATTTTTTTTTTAATTTTATTTTTGTTTATTTAAATTTATTTTATTTTTTTTTTAATTTTTTTATTTTTTTTTTTTTTTTTTTTTTTTTTATTTATTTAATTTAATTTAGTTATTTTTAATTATTCTATTTCCTAACACGATGTGCATGTGTTTTCCAACAATTTTTCCTGTTGCGGCAAGCACGCAATAACAACGTTATCTGCTTTTCGGTGTCACAAACATGCCCGCCATCACACCAACAAAAACACTTGCGCTATTGAAAAGATTTAAAAAAAGTTAGCTCTATTTTAACATATCAAAATGCTTTTGATGTGTCTAAAAGCGGCAGATAATGTTGCATGTGTGGCATGTACAAGCAACACTATACAATCTGCTAGCCAAGCCAGGAGATCTACATTTGAGCGCGCTGAGGCATTACGGTGTTTGCATGAAAATTTGACAAAAACACAAAAAAAAAAAGATAGCATGACATTAAAATGGAACAACTACAACAACAACACAACAACACCAACAATATGTATAATATATAAGTATAACAATTGCAACAATGATTTTTGCACGCGCCAAATGGAACGACAACGAAAAACACTTTACTTAATCACCTCGCTAATTAACGCAAATAACCGTGAGCGACAAAAGCAACAACAACAACAACAAAAACAACAATGTAGATAATAAAAGCAAAACAATAAATTATTTCACATATCAGCCATGTTGCATATTAAAACCAAACAAAAAAATTTCAACATAAACAATAACAGTAAAGCTGGAAAATCACAATGATATGAAAATCAACAGAGAAATATTAAAAACGTGTATATATATTTGAAACTACTTACTAAAAGCTCATATTGCAGACAAGGTTGCACTGTCTGTCATTGTAGAGCGCATTCAAAAGCGTAGCGAAAAAAATGACATGCGTTTATGGCAGTGATAATAGCCTGCAGTGTACGTTTTGAAATCATAAAATAATAAATACACATTTTAGCTGCTGACAAACTTTGTAAGCTTTTTGACTTGTTTTTGTTGCATTTTTTTTTTTTTTTTTTTTTGACTGTATGTCTTTAAAATTGCATTCAAGCATTGTCAGTTGTAGTTTTATGGTGCTTACAAGGTTATGTTAAGCGAAAAATGATAGAACAAACCGAAAAAGCTACCAAAGCTTTTGAGCTTTCATGTATTTAGCGTTATTTGTGGTCTTAAAACACAGAAACTTGTTTTAAAAATCAATTTTTACACCGTGATTGATATATTTTATAAAAACAGTCCAATGAGCTTTTAAGCTTTAACCACTTATAAGTAAAAAATGCTTCAACATGAATTAAAAATTAAAAATAAAACAGTATTTAAATTTTGTACGCATTATACAAGTAAATATACGTTAGAAATGTTTTCAAGCCTAAGAGCTTTTGATAATTAAATCACTTCTAGTTTATTGGAATTGAAAGTATTCAAATAATGTCCCATCCTGAACATTAAAAACAAAATATTTGCCAAAAACTAACCTTTTTGGAAAGAATTAGCAAAGCTATTGAGCTTTCACTACTTTTTAGTCGAGCAAGTCAATTTTTTTATATAGAATATTGTATATATACATATATAGCTGCATATAAAAGTCATCTATTTTCAGTAAGAACTCCTTAAATTATTTTTAAAATATTGCTATGCCACCACAGCTTTCATAAATAGTAAATATTAAAAATTAAAATGCTCCAAACTGTTTCTTTAAGTATTTTCCTTAGAATACTGTTGCGTTTTCAATAAATATCGCAGATTGATTAAATTATAGCATTTAAAAATTAAATTTAAATTGCAAAAGTTTGCGAGCTTTCACTGAATTTTCACTAGTGAACAACAAATAGCCCATATATATATTTTTGATTTATCTTCCGCCTATAGCGTTTCAGAAATCTATACTTTTACCAAAATACATAATGCAAATCAAAACTTTTTGCCTATAATATATTTTTAAACTTTCTGAGCTTTCATCGATTGTCTCAATGGCGCATAAATTAAAGTCAACAGAGTTTTTAAAAGCATTTTTCCACCAATGTTATTTATAAATTGCACAACATTATTAACAAACGCATAACATTACTTTAAAGAGCTCTTGTGATTTTACTGGAATTAAAAAAAAAATTAACTAAACTTCGAAAGGTCTGTTTATATTTACAAGTAGGTATGAAAGTTTTCATTTTTTTGCATAAAAATACTGCAAAGTGCTTCAGAGCTTTTGTTGGAAAGTCAAATTCCAAGGAAAAACTCTTTTAAAATGCATTATCCTCTTTATACTTTATGAAAAATTAAAAAAAAAAATGTTCTCCAAAGCTTTTAAGAACCCTTTTGAAGAGCTTTTGTATATTTTTTTGAAAGATTTCACAAAAATGTTTGCCAATAAAAAATAAAAAATATACCTGTTTTATGTAATTTTTAACTAAAAGAAAAGTTCAAAGCGCTTAAGAGCATTCCTTGAAAAGTTAAATTGAAAAAAGAAACTCTTATAAAATGCACACTTTGTATCCTTTATAAAAAATTCAGAAAAAAAATATTTTCTAAAGCTTTCTAAAAATTTTCCACATCTTCTAACAGATTTCACAAAAAATTTCACAAGTAAAAAATAATAAAATATATTTTATTATAAATTTTTTATCTAAAATAATAGTTCAAAGTGCTTCAGAGCTTTTAAAAAGTCATGCTCAAAGAAAAACTCTTCTAAAACGCATACTTTTTATGCTTTATAAAAAAATAAAAATAAAATAAAAATATTCTCGAAGGCTTTTAAGAACCGTTTTCAAGAGATTTAGTATATTTTGTTTTAGAGATTTCACAAATTTTTTTTGCCAACAAACAAATTTTATTTAAATTAAAGTTTATTTTTTATATTTCTATTTAAGTAAAGTTCAAAGTGCTTCAGAGCTTTATGAGTTAAAAAGAACTAAAAGAAAAGCTTTTGAGAAACATGTTCAAGGTATTTTTTGTATTTAAAAAAAAAAAAACTGGAAACCTGAACTAAAATATACTGATATTAGGATTTTTTAATCACAAAGAACGGTACACAGTGCTAAAGAGCTTTAGTTAAATAGTCAATTTCATTGCGAAAATGCCTTTAAAAACAAATTTTATGTTTTCAGGCTTAGTAACTAAAAGCTTTTGTAAACCGTTTTCAAGAGCTTTTGGGCTTTGACTTTTTTTTTTTTTGAATGAAAACATGTTAAATTGACCAAACTTAATTCAAATATGCTTGTACTATGAATCTTTTCTTAAAAAATCTTTAGAAAGCTTTAAAGCTTTCGCTAGGAAATGTTAACTTTGCAGAGAAATTACGCTTAAAAAATAATTTTCAGGTTTATGTGTATTTTAAACAATAAACAATTTTGAAAAGCAGTTTTAAAAGCTTTAAGTTGATCTAATAGCTTTAATACATTTTTTATTCAATATTATTTTATTTTTTATCATTTTTTCCATTAGTAAACCGTTCGCTCTCCAAACAGTAGTCCATTTTATTGATGACCCCGCACTTAATTAACTCATTTTCGTGCACAGCTTAAATGCGCCCATCTTTCACTCACGTTGACATTTATATCTCTATTTCGGCTGTTGTTTATTGATGAGTTTAATGACTTATTTTTTCGATATCAATACAGAAATCAAATGAAATCGCCTCATTTGAATTATTTTATGAAGCTTTTATCCTCAATCCATTTCTATTAACTCTTTTTTGTCTGTCTTGGGCACTTGACACACGACGATGATGTTAACTCTGCTCTGCCTGTAAAGGTTGTAATAAATATTTAAATTTCCTATAACGTTAGAGGCCACCAAACGACACTCAATGTGAACGAAAACGGCTTAGACTTGAAAAAAAATTATATATATTGATAATGGCAGGTAAGTTAACATGAATTTTCTTTTGACTACCGTTGAAAGATTTTCATTAATTTGGTAACAGCACTAAGCGGAGATTATATATAATTAGTTGCGTTGTAATGCCATTGAGGCCATTGGAGCGAATGGTAAGGCAAGGAAAAGAGAGAGAGAGAGAGAGAGTTGCTGCCAGCACTGCTATCGGGTGGTCCTCATTAGTGGCTCATAGTCACTAAAAATTAATGTACTAAATATACTAACAAAATACTAAAAATATTTTTCGAGAAAACCTGTTTGGGCAAATGCGCTACACGCCATGGTGGTCGCTGAGAAAATATGTGACTAAATGTGGAATTTTTATGTATAATAAGAGTTTTTTTTTTATATGATCAGACACTTGGTGCATTTGAAGGAGAGTTACATATGAGTCTTAACGAATTACATACAATTAATTAAATTACTGTGACTCATAATTGTGCTTTTTTGTAATTTTTATTTAATATTTTTCCAGAAAAAATATATATTTCCTTAAAAAAAATTGCGAATAAAATTTTTGTGAATTGAAATTTCTTGCTAAAATAATATAAAAAATTGTTAGTAAAATTCTATGTGAGCTTTCGCTCACTAAAAATTACTTTATACGCTTTGCAGAGCTTAAAGCTCTCATATAAATGTGCAGAATGTACAAATTATAACTTCCAAATTTAGTTGTATAGCGTTTACTTAGATTAAAAGACTTAATTTAAAAAAAATTGAATTTTTATAAGCTTTCAGAGCTTTCAACAAAAGCTCAGTGCAATTGCTGGCGACTGCGAACACAGTAGAATATTATCGAATATTATCAAGACTCTACATACTTTTTTAAAATTTATTTACAAAGTTTAGTAAGCTTTTAGAGCTTTCACTTAATGCCAAAAGCTTTGCAATAATTTGTTTTGAAGCAGTAACAGTGAAATTAATACCAACTATGCTTATAATTATAATTTATTTATTTATAAATAATAAAAAATTAACCAACACAACCTAAAGCTAAAAATTCGAAAAAAAAAAATATAAAGCTTTTTTAATATTATTATACCTCCATTCATTGGTTTTGAAGCACTTTTGATATATATGTCATTTGGTCATATTAAATTAACTATCTAAAAGTAATGGAAATTATATTTCTTTAAAAAAATATATATATTCAGGAGCTTTTAATGATTCAGTTAATTAGAATTTGCAAGCTTTTTTGAACTTTTCAATGCTTAGATAACGAATAATTTTTTTTTTACTTTTTTAGCAATTTTTCACAGTTTTCTAAAACCACGAAAGTGTAAACGAAGCTTTCAGTTAAATGCAAACGAAGCTTTCAACTGAGCTTTAGAGAGCTTCCGCAAGCTTTTTGAACAAACGAAAGCAAATATTTATGTTATCCTATAAGATATAGTTTGTAAAACTATAATATTATCAAATATGTGAAAAAATTAAAGAAATTTTATGTTACGTTTATTCTTAGTGGTGAGCTTTCACTAACTTTTCACGTATTCTTATTTTTTTATTTTTACTAAAGTTATACTTTCAAATTACAGCACTTTTAATAAAACAAAAATACGCCTCAAGCTTAAATTCAACAAACTTTCAACTTTTTACTGTCACAAAAGCTTCAGCTTTAATCATGAAAGCTCTTGAAACACAATTAAAAAAAAAACTGTGCATAGTGTGAAGTGCCCTCTTTAGAGATTAAACAAGAAATTTACAAATAAGCTTTAAAACTATGGTCTGGCAATCCCAAAAGCTTGTTTGCAAGTTAAGTTGTGCTTTTAGAAGCTCTAAGATGCTTCGAAAGCTGAAGTGTGCATTGATGCCTACATATATATATACAAGTAGCATTGTTTTTTCTGAAATTACCAATTTTGTACTATATACATATATTATTTAATTCAAAAGAGAGCTGTTAAATGTGATGAATGCTTTCTAAAGCTCAAAATATCATTCTTTAATTCCTAAACCTTGCTTTTTATTTGTACTAGTGGTAGTTTTGACGCAGTTTTAGTAGTTTTTACTTATTTAATTTTTTGTTTTAAAGCTGCTTAAGTATTTTCCACTATCCAAGAAGCTTTCACATCAACATGAAAGCTCGCCAAAGTTAAAATTTTTATTACTTTGCTGTACAGCTATTAACGAAGAACCAAAAATAAACTCGTTAACACAAAAAGCTTTCACCTATATAAACATTGAGCTTTCGGCTGTAATGTGAGAACTTCTTAGTACTAATGTGAGAGTTTTTAGTGTTGAGTTGATGAAAGTAGTTAAAGTTTTCTAAGAAACATAAAACACATACGTTTTGCCAACACATCCAAAGAGCTTTCACCAGTGTTATGAAAGCTTTTGAAGACTACTTGTTGTAGAATTTTTCTGCTTTACGGAAAAATCATAACCAACGGCGGAAAAAAAATTGGAGTTTCCTTAAAAAAGATGTTACACAACTAATCCCTTCACTGTCAAAAAGAATCTCTCAAGCAAACACTCAGCGCATACTCACACACAGCCATACACATATGTGGGTACGTACGCACCTAAGTCGCTCTCAAAACTGAGATTATCTGCCTGTATATATTACAAAACGTCAATTAGTTAAGGGCAGACAAGATTATACAGAGTGCTTCAATGAGATTGAAATGTAGATAGGGATTATGATATGAGAAGAAGGGAAAAAAACAAAGGACGGGGTTGAAAAAAGTGAAGTGAAAAGGAAGTTGAAAAAAACACCAATTTTTTCTTTGACATAGGAAAAAAGGTAGCGGGACAAATTGTTTGCTGACTGCCACAAAATGCATACAATTTTCGAAAAAAATAATAATAACAAAAACAACAAAAACAACAAAAGAGACAAAGTTTAGTTAAGAAAAAGTATGAAAAGAGTAGGTAGAAAAAATGGAAAAAAAAATTTGTTGAGGAAAATTTAGGGAAAAACGCATTTACACGCATGAATGACAATGCTTGCCAAGCACTCATTACTAAATATATATGCGTCTGTGTCTGTGTTTGTTTGTGTGCGTGTGCGCGCACGCTCGTGATAACTACCTGCAGTAGCCAGTGTCTACCTTAACTACCCGCGCCCGCACAGCTGTGCACATTTTCTTTGTGTGTGTTTAGGCTGAAGAAGAAGAAGAAGAAGAAGAAGTAGAATAATCTTTTTTTTTGTATATTTTCATTCTATTTTTCTTCCACCATCACATCATCCGTGCATTTGTTTGCATTAACATGCGTCTCATTAATGATATTACTTGCTTTTGTTTGCCTCCCTTTGTTGTTGTTGTTGTTGTTGTTAATTCATTTCGATATTTTCTGGTTAAAATGCGATTATGTAGCGATTACATGCGGCTGTGGCAAATAAGCGCCACACACGCCAAGCCGCTTGGCCGCTTGCATAGACGTAGTGAGCGCGCGCATGCCCTCCCTCGTTGGTTTGTTACTGTTTTTTTTTACATTTTTCGGTTAGAATTATGCACAACAAAGCTGTGCATTGTTGTTGTGGTCTTCTTTTTTTTGGTGTATGTCTTACATGCGCGCCATCATCAAGTCATAATTACCAAAATATTAATGAATTATTTGGAAAAAATATGTTGTTAAATATGCAGCGCGCGCCCGCGGTTGTGGATGCATGCTCGCGTCTTGCTGACGCCACAGCGCGCGCATGTCTTCTTCGAATGCATGGGAAAGCAGCACGCTGCAGTTTTATACCACGGGCTTTAGGGTGCGTGGGTGTGTTTCTAGTGTAGCGACGCGTAGTTTCAGCTTGCGCGCTTAACATTTAGCCAATGCGCGCGCTGCGCTTCTTTGCATTATAAGCGCGCGCGCTTGTATACAAGAACTTTTGGTAGGCGCCATCTTATGAGCTTTTTAGTTTGCTACTCCGCGCGCTTGTACGATAAGCGCGCTGCTTATGATGGCGCCACTGGCGTCCCCAAAAAGGCATATTAAAAGCATTCACTATTGGTTGGCGTCGAAGCGCAACCGCGCGCTCTTCCACTGCACGTATTAATTTATGTCAATGTTGCATGCACAAAATATGAGTTATATTTTTTCCGTCGTCATTGTTGTTGTTGTTGTAATTTTTGAGTGCGCGTTATAAATTTATTAATTTTCATACGAACGCGTCGCGTCAGCCATCATTCCACACCAGTTTTTTTTTTTAAATAAAAAAAATGAAAAAGAAATATTTTTTTATTTCCATTTTTTTGCCCCATCAAAACCAATAAAACATAAATATAAATCATCTTTTACCAATTACATACAAATATGATTTTTTAATTCTCGTAAAAAAATCACCGTCGGCACTGGGCGCGCATATGCAATGAATTTTTTTTTTTCATTTTATTTTTCAAATAGCTCACTTTGCAGTTGTGGCACGTCGCTTCCAATGAATTTTGCGCAATAAAATAAAATATGCACTTATGTGGCAAATGAGTGTGTGTGTGTGTGTGTGTGCGTATGTGTGCTCAAAACCACATTGTTCTTCTATTCGCCACCTGTAGGCTTGTTGCACGTACGAACACTTAATGATTACAACAAATTAACAAATATTTTTTAATGATATTATGTGCTGTAATGTTGCATAAAAGCTTTTTTTAAGATTAATTGTAATAACGGGAAAACAGTTGTTTTGAAAATATTTTGAAATTTTATTTTTCGAAGAAATCTGCAGAAAATGTATGCATGGTAAAATATAATCAACACGGAAATAAGCTTAAACAGGCTATTATGATCTTCTTAAGAGCTTTTGGGAAGCTTTGATTGGGCTTTTGTCAATTACAAAAAAAAAAAAAAAAAAAAAAATTACGAAAAATATTTATGATCTCAATGTTGAGAAAAAATCGTTATTGGAATTTTAGTAAAGCTTGAATTACTTCCTTGTAGCTTTCACTAAGCTTTTAAAGAGAGTTTCCTGAGCTTTCACAAGTTACGCCAGCATACATATCATATCGCAAATAAAAAAATCATATTTGTGTTAAAAAAAATTTGCTAAACTTTTAAAAAAGCTTCAGAAGCTTTCGAAAACTACAAAAGATACTTTTGCTTACATAACGAAGAAGTTTTGAGCTAAACAAACAAGTAAAAGTAACAAGTTCAGCTAAATTGTGTTTTTCAAAAAGCTTCAAAGACACTTTCACTGAGCTTTCACAAGCTAGAAAAATGGTATGTATATACTATAAGACTAGTTTTCAGAGTTCAGAGAGCTAGAGTGCAAAAAAAGTACAAAATACTTTAAAGCTTTCACTTTTGGAAATTAAAGCTCTTAATGTTATTACTTTTTTGATTGTTTGCATAAAGTTTTTGCAAACTTAAGATTCAAGAAAAGCTTTAAGAAATGTGCGTGCCTTGAGCTTTACAGACTATGATAAACAACGCCGCTACGCAAATGCAAAATACTTGAAGCAAGATTAAAAACTTTTTAATTCAACTTTTCATTGCTCTTATACCGCTTCAACACTCCACATTACTGCTATAAGCACAAAAAATTAGGTAGCTTTGAAAGCTGCAAATTTTGTATTTTATAAAAAAAACTTAAAAACGCTTAAATACTGCAGTGGGCAAAAAGCTTTTTAGCTTGAATAAAAAAACATTTCAAAACTCGATAAGCTTTCCAACAATTCAAAAGAGCTTTCATTGCTTTTACCAAAAGCATACGAATAATGAAAAAAAAAACAAGAAAAAACTCGAAAAGCAGTCAAATTGGCTATGAGACATGGTCTTTATTGAAGCTTTCATATAAAATTTTTGTATGCTTTTGTAAATATATTATCATTAATTTTATAATAATAAAAAAAATTATATTAGATACATTTTGATTGTATTTAAAAATATGTGCTAGGAGCATTGGCAGATTTTTTACAACAAAAGCTTTTCTCTGAGCCTCTGAGCTTTTGTGATAATTTTGAATTTTAAAAGATTTCTAGATACTGAGAAGCTTCTAGTTTTCATATAATTTCAGCCTTTGCAAAAGCAGAAGTGAAGAAAAACATGTTGAAAACTTTAAAAACATTTTTGGAAGCTTTCATTCGGAACATTAGCAAACTAAAATTTTTAGTTTGCTGGTTTACTTAAGTTTCTGGCGTTTTTTGTTGTATGTCTGACAACTCAAATGTAGTCAGGTAGTATTTTAATTGTTAGCGACTTATGTGCTTTCGTTAAAGCTTTTAACAGAACTACAAACTGCTTCACAGCTTTTATATATGAACCAAAAAATCTTTGTGAGCGCACTTTATTGCTTCGACTGCACTCTAATGCTTTATAGTTTTCCTATGAGCTTTTACGAAAGTTACCATGGGAGGTTTCACGCTCTTATAAGCTTTGGATACAATTTGAAGTTTTAGAAATAGTTTTAAAACTTAAACTAGATGAAGCAAGTTTCATGTGATGCTTTTAGAGGAGCTTTCATAGGCAGTTTTTGCGAGCTTTCACCACTTACAGAGCTTTTAACAGATATTTGTGTACCAAAACATATTATTTACGTATAAACTAAATTTTTATCAATTAGTAAGCAACAAATTTTCACGAGCTTTCATCGATAACTTGTGAAAATATGCACAAATGCCGCACGCACGCACGCACAGGCATTTAGAGTCACAATTTTGTATAATTTATTACATACATCATACGCCTTTAGCCATGAAATTGCTTGTCAATTGTTTTTATTGTACTTCTAAAGCACACACACATGCGTATATGTACAAGCAAATCAATTCAAATTACATAATCGTCAATTACTGTTTGGCATAATTGTTTAGCCATGCCACACACAAGCAACTTGTCAGTATCAGTACAACACACACACAAAAGTTATTGTGTCATTTTGCTAACTTTGTGTGTGTCGCAACTTAGTTGTTGCCACTGTTGTTGTTGTTGTTGGTGTTGTTGTTGCTATTAGTTATTTGTTTGTTGCATTGTTAGTGCCCCAAAGTGCATGACATGCGCTTGAGTTGCCATTTACAAGGTTTCTATTTGGCTTTTGTTGCTTTTCTTTGTTGTTGTTGTTGTTGTTGTTGTTGTTGTTGCTGCTGCTGTTGTGACATTGTGCGTATCTATTTATTAAATTATTATGCTACGCAACATGAAGTTGCAAGTGAAACGTTGTCAAAGCAATTATTGACAGCTGTTATTGTGTTTACACACACACACACACACATACATATACACACACACGAGTATGTTTATATGTATGCCACAAATGTTCAAAAGCATTTGCAGTTATGCATGTGGCATGCAACAGTACTTGAATATGCATAGATTTCAATAAATAAATATTACATACAGACATTTATACAAAATTATTTATTGATGTTGCAAGTGGCAGGTGGCTAAAGTTTTATTATCCAGAGAGAGAAAAAAAAACAACAACAAAACTCAAACTTTGCCTACAAAGTTGTAATAACAACAACAAGCTTACTTATTGTAGTCAAACTTTGATTTGACAGAGACACCCATGCCGTGGTGCATGCCGCGCATATGTATAGCGTGTGTGTGTGTATGACAATGCGTGCGTTGTGCCCAAATAGTAGTGCGGGATTTCCCCCCAAAACTGAAGCCACCAGCTTGGACTATTAGTAGTTTGGCAAAACTTTTGTCTCAAACGCATGTTGCATAGGCTATCAGTTATCATCACTTTGTTGTTGTAAATTGTTAAAGTTTGTTGCAACCTAATTTGTGTACTCCATACACGGAGCGGACATTTGCCATGATCCAAATTGCTTTATAATTGTCATCGATAAATCAAATTGTCGTTAAACTCGCCGGCAAACACTTGAGTCGTTGCCGTTAACCGCGTACTCTTGCCACACGACTTGCTCTGCCACATTCGTCGCATTCGCACTTGCACTCGCACTGCCAGCCAGCATTGTTTGAGCGTTTACTCATTGGCCGAGGCCACCCATTTTGCCAAATTGAGTTATTAAAACTTTAATTATTCAACTGTTGGTAGTTTGTTTGCAAAGTGGGGCGTGGCTTCCACTGCTTGCCACATACAAGGTAGGCTTACAAGTTGGGCAACTAATTGCCGCCGATTATTGACGACGACTTGCTTGCAGACGCTGTGGCACTTGACGGTCAACAATTAATGCGAAAATTATTTTACAGCTTTTTTTTTTTTTTTTGGTTTAGCGTTTCGTGAAATGGGCGTGGTTGTTAGGTATTTTAAATGACCATAATTTGTTGCAAGTTATTTTGGTAATTGAAAATATTTTGTTAATTTATGTGCAATTATGTGTGCGAAGTGAGGGGTTGTAGCTTAGAAATGTCTTTAATTACTTTCAAATAACTGTACGCAAAAAAAGCTTCTTTAGAGCTTTTTTAAGAAGAAGCAGAGAAGAGAAAAAGCTGACATTTTTATGCAAAAATATGTAGACATGGAAGGTTTTAAAAAAATTACGCTTGAAATATCAACTGAAAACTAAAAGCTCACTTCAAGCTTTTGTTGTAAATTCTAAATTTCTAATGTCATGACAAAAAATTTCGGTAAAGCTCCTCAGAAATCAGCAAAAATTTTAAAACTTTGTAAGAAAAGAACGCTAAAGATTTTTCCTTAAGCGTTTTTGTTTAAAAAATACAAGAAGCCAAAAAGCTTTTTGAAAGCTTTTAGAAAAATTATTTTTTTTTATAAATTTTTACAAATTTTTTTAAGTTACCATAGCAATTTTCATAATATTTGTTAATTTTGGTCGCAACTCCCATAAAAAAATTCCCTTTTCACAGAATTCAAAGCACAAGCGCAAAAAAAAAGCTTTTTCTGCTGCAAAAATGTGTATAAATATTTATTAAACCTACTGGTATTAATATTTTTTTAGTGAATTAAAGCATTTTGCGTTTAGTGAAAAGAGTTTTCAGCATCATAGTATTATCTTCGGAAGCTTAAGAGGGTTCAAAAGCTTACAAAAAACAGTACTAGTTAGGAAACTAATGTTTAACAGAAAACAAAACTACAAAAACACATTATTTTACACAATCAAAGCTTTTTATATGAAAATGCTACCTTTGAAAGCTGTAGAAACATTAAAAGCTTTCCAAAAAAAGAAAAGTTCCGGAAACTTAATTTTCTAATGGAAAATAGATATCATATTTTATGCTATAAATTTTTTAACAAAATATACATTTTCATATATACCTCTTATCAAAGCTACTTTTTGCTGAAAGCTCCTTTGCTGAAGTGAAAGCTATTTTCGAATAATTATACTTATTTTCTGAGTTAGAAAATATTATAGGTGAAAGTAATGCAGGGAATGCTCCGCAATGCAAGTGAAAGCTCTTTTCTGCAAGTGAAGGCTGATATATGCCATTAAAAGCTCATTTGTTGCGTGAAAGCTTCATTATTGAGTGAAAGCTCTGATAGTTAGTAAAACTTTACCACAAGCCATAAAGCAGTACTCTGTGCTTATTTTTTTTCTAACATGTTTTAATGCATATCCCAGCTTCGCAAAGAAATATCACCTTGCAACATTACATGCAACATTTGAAAACATTTCAAATAATACTCACGTTTATGTCATAATTCACCTCTTTTTAGCCATTGCAGCACTTCTAACTTTTCATATTGTCAAAATGAAAAATGCCGGCTCAAACATGGCAGCTGCCCCTTTATGTTGCAAGTATGATAAAAGTCAAAATTTGTATGAACACTGTAATTTATGAGATTTTTAATTGCCAAAACTTTCCGGCGGCCAATGCAACATTATATAGAACTAACTGGTGTGTCATGTGTATGTTTCTGTGTGAGTGCAGCAGCTTGGCTGCGCACCTGGTTAAGTTACCAAAATTCTCCTTGCAAACAATCACTGTCAGTTGCAGCTGATATTTTCGTAAAAAAGTAATTAAAAGTGTGTGTGAATGTGTTACTTACACTTAACATTTTTGATGCTGAGTGAAGTGTTGCAACTGGAATGAGTAGCAAAAACTAGTATATCAAGTGAGGTTGCAAGTTGCTTTAACTTGCAACATTGGCCTGATGTGCGCGTAAAGTGTAATTTGTTAGAAATAGTGCTTAATGGACATTTTTAGCGGTGTTGCAAGTTTATGTGGCATGCCACAAACGATTTTACCATGCCTGAATTCAATATTCGTATTGAAAACACTGAATTTTTGGTTTTTCGACAAAATTGAGCATGTTGCAAGTTGGTGTGGCATGCAACAAAAAATTATTTTTTTTGCTAAAAATGTTTATTTTGCATTTCTCTTCGTTTTTTTCCCCCTTTTTGTGGTTTTTTAATGTTAAGCACAACCATTTTGTGCCTGAAATCACAGGCAAATGTCACAAAGTAGAGATTCTTCTTGCACACATATGTTTTACTAACGTTTCTACATATGTATTTATGCATCTACAAACAATTAAAAAAAAATTTTCACATATTTGTGTATAAAAACCTTCTTGCCAGTTTGTAATGTTGCACATTTCTGCTTTGCCTCCTAACTTTTATCTATTTTCCGTCTTTCCTCTTCGAAATTCTTTTGCGCTCCATATCTTCAATAAATAACGCATTCATCATACAGGCACTCACATACTTACTCACACCCACTTGCACTTGAGGGACTCGTTTTGCCACCTTCATAATGTGCAACGCCACAAACCAGCCAACAATCAGCCCATCTCTTCCACTCAACTGCTCACTCTTTCACATGTGGCAGCATTGTCTTTTTTTTCGTCTCTGCTTTTGTTGCGCTAATTATCGCGCCTTTTCATACTCACGCACACACACACTTATACACTTTTGCTTGCCACACCTCATCGTGTTGTTGGCAAAAAAAAATATAAAAAAACGCAAAAATTGCGGCAACAACTCTTCAACTGCATTAAGGCCATGCCACTGCTACTGCTGCAATGGCCAATGTCTATTTGTTTTTGTTGATCGCCATCGTGCAACATGATTCTTAGTTTGCATTTGTTTTTATGCTTTCCGCCTTTTCCTTCTTCATGCTGCCATTTTTTATTGCTATTTTTTTGCTTTTTGTTTTCTTTCCTCAACATATATTGCATGGCAGCGGCAGCGTTGCTGTTGCAACAACAATTTGCAACTTATATGTATACGTTTTTTTGCAACGAACTGTGTCTTCGATGGTTGCATACTGCAATTGCGTCATTGGGAGGTGTATGTGTGTGTTAGAAGTGAGAAAATATTGAGGTATTTGTAGCTGCAGGGCACCCAGTAGGAAATTGAAGGGTTAAAGAAGATGTAAGAGTTTAAAAATGAGGAATAAATTCTAAGTATCATTAGATGCCTCAAGAAGTTTCACAAACTAGTGTCTAAAGCCATGTTGCAAATAGTTGTAACTTGCCACATGCAGACTTGATGGACCAAAAGTGCTTACTGATGGATAATTTTAGCTTACTACGTATTTTTAGGCATGTTGCAAGTTGTTGTGGCATGCCACACATATTTATTTATAGTCAAAAAAATATATTTATTTATTTTTATCTTTTATTTTAGTTAAAATTACGCAATTGTTGCCTGTTCTTGCCTCAAATTTCACTACTCTTTCCATTTTCCTTGTTTTTTGGAAAAGTTTAATTTTTCCTACACTCCCTTTACTCATCATCTTATTTTTGCTATAAAAAAAGCAACAACAATAAATTACATATGCAATTATGGCTGCATTTTTCATGCCCCTGCCCGCTCTTTGCATGCAACTTGACACCAATTCTTTATATTTTCTTATGCAAATACTGTACCACAGCCGCTGCATGTATACCGTTGTGGCTGTGTGTAGTGCAGAGATATGAGCTCTGCTGGCCAAAAGAAAGTGCTTTAAGCCGGTTTGATGTTCATATTGAAGTATATTGAAAAGATTTTTTGGCAAAAATGTGGTTTACGAAGAACAATGGCGGAAATTCTTGCTGCTGCGTCGTAGCTATGTATGAAATTTAGTATGATAGGATATGGCGGCGGTAGAGCCTAACTGAGCAGATTTATAGTTTAAAGTAGTATTTGGATAAGTAATTATGCCACTTCTGATATGAAGACTTTCTGAAGACTCTCTTGAGTCTCGAAAAATTACTCTCAATAAAAATTAATGACATTTGTACAAAGAGCGAGGCCTCTGAAATAGTTTGAGAGCAGTCTCAGAATATTTTTTTATATAAAATTTAATTAAGCTTTTTAAATTACTATTTTTTATTCTATTAATTTTTGTTTTTATTATATTTCATTTATCCTATTTTAATTAATTTAATTAATTTTATTTTTTTATTGTAATACATTTAATTTAATTTATATTTTTTATTCATTATTTTTTTCATTCTTATTTTATTTTATTTAATTTTATTTAATTTTATTTTATTTTATTTAATTTTATTTAATTTTATTTTATTTTATTTTATTTATTTTTATTTCTTTTTTTTCATTTTATTTTATTTATTTTTTCAGCCACCTTTTATTCCACTTCTGAATTTTTTACACTAATTTGTAAAGGCGAAAATGCTGTAGAATTTTTCTTAAACTTCTTTCCTGCACATTTTGCTGTCTTAAAGTGTAATTATAGCGTGTGTAATCTCAACGAGTACATCATTGAAATTAACACCTTCATTGAGCTCATTTGTTCATATTTACTTGTGTTTTTTTTTCTGCCGCACAGCATTAAGTTTCACATTAGTTGCCTTCTCATCACGGGAAAAGCCTTCATATAATGCGCACGCATGCACTCGCTACTCTATGCATATGTAACTCCACTATGTACTCGCTGTTGCTACTGTTATTTTCTGCGAAGTAGGCAAATTGTTGTTGTCTACACATTTCACACACTTTTCACACTCACTCAACGCCACACAACCCAACCAGCCAACCGCAAGCACAGCCACCCACTCCCAATAGACAGCCGGCAAATATTCATTTGCTCTTCTCTCACTCGCACGCACTCACATGATGCGGCGAGGTGTGCTCGTTGGCGATTCTCGATGCTCGCGTACGGAGAATTTCACACCAACTATTGCATATGCATGCATATGTATGTATGTGCGTATATATGTGAGACTACATACTCCACAGCGTTAATGAGTGCACGTGAAACAGTAAATAAATCGTTGAAATGTAATCAACAACAAATCATCAATTGCCACCTCAACTCGTTGGTGAATTATTTTTTGCAATTTTTTTTTATATTTTAATTTAAATTTTTTTCTCACACACTTTAGCGTGCTCGCCTAGCGTGCTTGTTCTATGTATTACTGCTCCTTCTTCTGTTAGCACTCGTGTGTGATTCGCTTGCTGCTGCTTGTCTATAATTTTGTTGTTTTAAAACTATACATTTGTGGTTACAAGTCTAATAGTTAGTTGTTGTTGTTGTTTGCACTCGGTGGGTGTTCGCTGACATTTAACAGCCCAACACTATACTCGGCTTATCGTCTCGTTTGTTAATGTAAACTTCGCGTGCTCATCATCGCCAGCGTGTCTTTCAACGCTCGTTTGTTTGTCGTTTCGCGCTTGGCGTTGGTGTTGCAAATATGTAGTTAACTGTCAGATTTGTTGGGTGTGTGGTTTTTTTTTACACGCGTCTTGTCAATCACACCATGGCTTCTCTGTGCATTTGTTGTTGTGTTAGCGGGTATTACAAGGTTAATGTACGAGGTGGGAGCTGCTTCCTCACCTACTTCTTCGCATACTTGCGTATGTGATTTTGTATTCCAAGCTATAGCGCAAGGTGAATAACGGATTTACTAATTCTGAAGACCTGGCTTTATATGAGTTTTTGGGTAGCCTTATTCCGTGAATGGCGCAGACCGGAGGTATCCCTTGTTATACATTAGACAGTGCTTACTCAGCCTCAATTGTCAGTCATCCCTTCGTCCGACCATGTTTCGCGAAGAAGAAGGTGAATGCACCTTATGAGATCAATGCCGCCATGCCTGTATACCTCAGCAGGTGAGCCAACGTCCTTCTCCGCTTTGCTGCTTTTCAAGCGGTTAATTGCTATTCGAATTTCAGGATAATTATTTGGGGTTTCTGATGCAGATTTACTGGTCAAGTGTTCCTTCTGTAAATTCAATATACTCTGAATGTCATTCATCAGCTGCCATTTTTTGGTTCCGGCAAATGGTGAAATTTTAAAGAAATTTGAATTGACTGGATCGGCTACAGATATGGTAAGACCTGTGCATCATCCTTTAGTTCGTTCCACCTTAAATATTGCTACTGTGAGTGAAAGTGTAGCCGAAGAGCGGAATATGCCTAATTTTCGACGTTCCCAAGGGCTGTGACTCTCTTTTGACACCTTATGACGTATTTTGCGCTTGAATTTACCTCTACCTGCATATAAGGTCCAGCTCACATATAACCACTGAAGCCAGCTGACTATCCACAATATCATAGTCACGTCGATTGGCTGCTTGAACAACGAACTGTGTGGTCTGCGATATTTCCAACAAAATTTTCTTCAACGAGGAGGCACATTTCTCACTCCGTGGATACAAGAATAAGCAAAATTGTCGCATTTCGGGGATCTGAGAATTCTCAAATTATTGAGAAGAGGTCATTTCACCCAAAAATACTTACTCTGTGGTGCGCTCTTTGATTCGGAGGTGTAATTGGACCGTAATTCTTTGAAAACGTGAACGGCGATACTCTGTCACTGTCGATTCGGGGTGTTATGATCGCATAATAACCGACTTTCTTGGCCTGCACTTGAAGAAAACGACTTGGACTAGATGTGGTTCCAACAATATGGTGTCACATGCTACACAGCACGCGCGAATATGGCTTTTTGTGTGAGAGTAATATCCCGGTCGCGCAATCTCTCGTCTTGGCGCTGTCAATTGGCCACCGAGATCGTGCGGTTTGACGCCATTGGACTTTTTTTGTGGAGACTACGCGATAGAGCGTGTTTATGCCAATAAATCTTTAGCTCTTTAGCACTGGAAAACCAACAATCGTCAAGTTTAGGCTGAGATACCACCAAATGTGTGCCAAAAAGTGGTTGAAAGTTACTTGAAACGGGTCGAAGTTTGTAAAACTCCACGAGACGGTCATTTTAATGATGTGGTGCCTCACATACCAATGTCAAGGTTCAAACTTTATAATTAAGTAGGGATTTTTAGAAAAAATTATTTGAAATGCATTTGGGAAAACCGCAAAATTGATAGCCCTGTATAACTTACCTTGGAACGAGCTTCGACTAAGCTAAAATACCTTTCTCTACTTATCTTTGAGCCTTGTCTCCGCGCTTTTTTCGCTGATTTTGATTAATATTTTCTTAGTTTTGAAAGAAAATTTCACCGTAATTCCCACGGTATCTATGCCGAAGTAAAACTCAAATAATTTTCCTTACCTGATGAGCTGAGTGCCAGTGAATTTTTCTCTTTATTCCTCTCATTTTGACCGCTAACTGTAATTTTTTTACAATTTTTTTAATTAAATGATGACACTTTCTGTGTAGGAAATTGAACTGCTTGTTATAAGGTTACAAAGTCCTTTTTTCAAAATTGTTCGACATTTTTACTTGCCAAAATCTGCTTCTTCTCGCCTTTATAACTTTCTGCGCTCACTACTGCGACTTTCGCTTTCAAATTTTTTCTTTTTATTGCTTTTATTCAAAAAAATCCTTCCTTTCTTTCTTCCGCTTACTATTTTCGCTTCAAAATCACTTAATATCACCACCCACGCTGGCAAATGTCTGAATTCCAACCACAAACTTCTACGCAAAACACCGCCTCACCACAACCGATCGCCGGATATCCTGTTTTCGAAAAGTATCAATAATCAAAACAATCAATACACAACGAAACAATAAATACAATAATGAAATTTCACTTACCTCTCTCCATATACGTATATATACAGTACATAAATTGCAAACCACTTGAGCTGTAAAAAAATGAAAACCAATTTTCGCGCCCTTCAATTGTGTAACTGAAAGGAAAATCAAAAAAAAAATGAGAAAAAATTGCAAAAATAACTGCAAACACATAAATGAGATGAAATATACTTTGGGTTTGCAAATAGCAAGCACTTGAGCGCGCGATTTCAAGATTAAAAAAAAAAAAATTGGCAAAAAAAAAAACGAAAAATAAATCTTCGTCGCTCATACGGAGTTTTAGATTTTTATTTTATTTATTTTTTTTTTATTTTTTTTTTGCAAATTCCATATACTCACCATCAGTACACCCATCAGCGCTCGTTGTATTGTTGTCATTCCGCTTTAAATCCACCCTTAACGCTTATTATCCTTACCGCCACACCGTCAATTACCCTGTGCGCAGTTCTATATTTTTTGGAGACGACTGTCAGCCCTTAAGCAAATACCCATACAATGTAGCCGACGCTAGACAATAGCAATAGTCAGCTGTTTCGGCGAAACTCTCGCTCAAAACTCATACTCGCCATTAGTTATTAGTTATTGGCACTCTACTCTACTGCCTGCTCACACTCTCGCTCTCTCACTCACTCTCGCTCTCACTGTTCTGTCGATAGTGTTCGCTTACTCGCTCGCTTGCTTGCTCGCACGTTGGTGTGCTCTGTGCCTTGCCTGTGGCTACCTTTGTCGTCGCTTCATCACTTCAAGTGGGCTAATGTCTTTCGAGTGCCATTGAGTGTATTTTTAATTTTGCACCCTGAAATTTCCTGCTTATGCCAATTTCCTCCGCACTTAAATGGCAGTACTATTTTGTGATTTTTTTCTCCTTTTTTTTTCTTGTTTTTTTTTTTTGCAAAAGCTTTTGAGTTAATTTTGTGTAGCAAAAGCGTTAGTCGTTAATGGGATTTGCAAAATATGATTTTGCATAATATTTTTTTTTTATTCTTCAATCTTCAATTGTGTAGATTTATTTCAGATTCACCTTGTTTGATTGAGGCTCGCGTTTTAATTGCGGAAGCTCCTTTTGTGCGTTCTTGAAATCGAAAAGAAGAAAACAATCGTAAAGCCTGCCTTAACGGCTTCGCGTGAAAATATTAATATAT
The DNA here is from genome assembly GCA_030068015.2 of Neoceratitis asiatica. NCBI lineage: Eukaryota > Metazoa > Arthropoda > Insecta > Diptera > Tephritidae > Neoceratitis > Neoceratitis asiatica. The sequence goes on along the minus strand of CM061525.1, from coordinate 90,096,400 downwards.
GCATTTGTCTGGCATTAATTTTTAGTGCTCGACATAAATTATAAAAGGTTTATGGCCAATTTTCTGTAGGTTAATGGCATTAATTACACTTTGAGATGAACTTAGGTGGGCTATGAAAGCTTAAACCTAAAGAAAATTGCATAAAATTGAAGAACGAGAACTCTTCATTTCGACTACAAAAAAAATTATTTAAATTTTTACCATACCAAACCGTTTTTTTTTTCTGGATGAAATGGCAGCTCTTAAATCTCCTCAGGTTGCTCTTCGTCCCAAATGCGGCAACGGCAATTTTGCTTGTTTACATACTCATTGAGCCAGAAATGAGCCTTATCGCTGAACAAAATTTGGCTCGAAAACGTCCGATTTTCTTGGAACTTTTCAAGAGCCCATGGAGCGAAGTGATGTCGCTTGGGAAGGTCTCGACCGGCTACAATTCTTGCACAAGCTGTATTTTGTACGCTTTCAATTTAAGTTCTCGACGTAAAGTGTGCCAAGTCCTTCCATACGCCAGTCCAAGTTGCTGCGAACGGCGCCGTATCGACTCTCCAAGGTCTTCGTGTACACTCTCAGAGAGAAAATATCAGCATCTTAAGTTTGGAGGCTTTCAATGGCAGATCATATAACAATTTATAATAAAAAGAACTCATCAAAACGTACATCGTAAACGGAGTTCGGTTATATTTAGCTTGCCAAAGTTACTGGGCTCACGTCAGAGCTGCCGTCTGTGAAAAGTTTCAAGGGGAGCTCCGTTTATATCGGTCCGTTTGATCGATTTAAGTGTACTTTAGTAAAGACAGTGCAATATAATGCTTCTCAATGGTTTCCGGCTCTAGCTTGGATTACTATCCGGGATCCCGGAGTCCTCTTGAGCCAGCTTAGTAGATATTGAAAGCAGTTTTAAGAAGATTCAGCGGTAAAGTAGAAGTGCTTGCCGATTTCTAATATAATTAGGTGACCCTTTGGGATACCAAATTTTAATAAATCACCTACTTTAGCCCTAGCTCCTTTAATAACAAGACTAAATCAAAAAAGTTCCTTCAATAATCCGAAATCTAATTCTACTTTAGCCTGGACAAACGCATAGCAGGCGGAAAATCATTTCCTCCTACTTTTCGTCATTTCCGCAGCTTCTACTTCCCTGACACAAATGCTACCCATAAAAGTGACTCTAATGATCCGAAGTAGACCGTTACCTAGAGCAAGGCAATCTCCGAGCGAGTGAGTAGAAAATCGTCCCCTACTCTCTCTCTTCGTCATTTCTGCAGCTTCTGCGCTCCCGCTGTAACTTTTTGAAGAAGACTCTCAGCCTTTCTACATGGTGTGTTTCAAGTCATCCGTCAGGATTTCTATAAACTCTAAAATGTCCTACTTTTTCAATGAGTATCAGCCCTACCAGCGCTTCTATATACTTCCATTTAAGACGGGTTTCCATCAACTTGCGACCGAATAGGCTTTAACAGGTCATCTGTTTGTCAGTTAAGCCCTTAAGCAGCAGTTTTTATACGACGGGAAGCATACCAATGCTTTCTTCATGCTATAGAAAGTTTTTGGCCTTAACTTGCCTTAGACTTAGCTTCCACAGCACTTCATTGTGCTATCGAAACTGCTTAGTCTTACCTTGCCTGGCGAATGGGATTTTTGAGTTTTGCTTGATTTGTCTAAAGTTATTGCTTTAATTTAGTGATCCTTCCTGGCTTAGGAAGCTCGTTTGACTTTCAGTTCTCTCCTAAATCCAGGGAGAAACAGGAACTAAAGTAAGCGAGAGAGCGTCTGTTCTATTCAACTAGCATAGTTTTGGGTTAATTTTGATTTGTTCAAAGGTTTAACGTTAATTTCGCCGTCCTTTCCGAACACTTTGCAGACCTAGCAAGCAATGTGTGATCTTTATCTCTCTTCTTAGTCCTGGGAGGGTCAGGGAGCGAAATGAGAGAGAGAGAGAGAGAGTACAGTTTAGGGTTAATGGTGATTTATCCAAAGGTTTAGCGAAAAGGATCATGAACTTCTCGGCTACTTCCAGCACATTCGTCTGGCACATAGTTCTCTCTAGGTTTGTTCATGGAGAACTAAGGACACAACAAACGCTGATTAGTCTGTTCTGTTCAAACATCTCTGGAAGAGATGTACGACAAACCAGCACGATTTCCGAGTTCAGCGGAAATTTCGTGATCCTTTTAGCCACTTTTCAGCTTTGTTAAGCGCGTCTGCCACGCAGTTCTCTACTATAGGAAGTACCAAGTATGCAAATGTGGGTTAAACTATACTACTTAGGCATCTCCCGAAGAGATCTAAGACAAACTGGTACGATTTTAGAGTTTCTAGTGAATTTCGACGTCTCGTCTGTGCGTTTAATTGACTTTTTATACGGCGTGGTGCAGTGCAACGATCCTTTTCCTCTTTTAAGTGGCGATTTTTGAAATTTCCTTGACTCACCTTTAAAGTGTTTCCAGCTCAATTTTTTATTTCTTTTTTTAATTTTTTTTACAAAACTGTGAAGGGCTTCGAAGCTGCTTTGCTTTTTTTTGACGCAAGAAACACCATACAACTGCACACCTGCTGCGCGCCTCCTCAAACTCAGCTCCTCGTCGTTCAACGCGATCATCAATCTTTGCCGTTAAAAAGCGGCGGCTCAGCTACCTAAGCATTTGATTTACTCATCATTTACGCTTAAACACACATATAATTTACACGCGGAGTACCTGCCACGGTGTGTGCGAGCAGGGTTATGATGCTCAACTCCAACCGAGCACGTCTTGTGACACATTTTTTCTGTTTTTTTTTTTTTTTTTTTTTACATGCGTTTGCTAACGATCAAACTTCATTCTCAGGCCGCCGTCGGGTTACCAATGAGATTAATTAATTACGATTTGATGGAGCTGCCACGGCACTTGCGCAGTTATCATCATCAACAGCAGCGGCAGGCACTCAATTTTCAATACACTAAGCTCTTGTCATGGCGGAGCTTATATCTGGAAGGCTTAAAAAAATGAAGAAGAAGAAGAAGAAGAAGAGAAGAAGAAGAAGAAATATGAACTCATATAAACTTATTAATCTTAATAAATTGACAAACAAATTAAATTCTGCATAATTATCAGCGTCAATAGGTGGTGCCATATGCGCTGAGTAAAGGAGGCCCGCGGCTTGCGGCCTGCAGCTTTTCGATTTTCTATTGCACATGAAATAAATTTATTGATTTTTTTTTTTTGGATTTTTTCTTCAATTTACTTTTGCTTTTGTAACAGTCGTTCGACGACGCATCCATAAGGCTGCCGGCTACTGAGGATCATTTACATTTGCCGCTGGGCTATTGGCTTGCTGGTGGCCTGACTGCCTACCTCTCTGGCTTTCTGGCTGGTTTTTTTTTTTTTTTGAGTTTTATATGCGTTCGATTTTATTCCCACGAAGCTTGATATTAAAATTTACATTTTTTATTGGTTATATTTTATGATTTTGCTTTCGGTTTTACATTTGGTTTTTAATTTTTTTTTTAATTTTTCTCCTTTTTTCATTTATTTTAATTTTTTATGAATTTTTTTCTTTTCAGCTTTGTTTCTCTATTACCTTGCTCAAGCTAAATGACCGATTTCGTTAGTGAAATGTCATTAATGTAATATATTACAGTTAGCTGGATTTTCTACTTCCCTACGGCATCTCTCTCCTCGCTCTTCTCTCCGCTGCTGCGCTTCTACGTGATTTCTTGCACTAATCTCTGGTTTTCCAAGTTAGATTTCAACGTTTTGACTAATTAATGATGTGAGAATTTGTTAAGTTGTCGGTAGTGTGAGTGTTTAAGTAGAGAGCAGAAAGAGCAAAAAGAGAAAAATCGAAAAAAAACGCAGGAAAAGCAATAAACGAATTTTAATCCCAAAAAAATATATGGAAAAATAGCAAATAAAGCAAAATAACTCACATTTAACTGACACGAAACTGCTTAATTTCAGACCATATCGTTTATGCCAAATTTTAGGCGAAAGCTTTGAAACAAAGAAAGTTTAGTTGACTCTCAGCGCGCCTAATTCTTAGATAAAACTTTATCAAATGAATTTCTCTTTCAACAATTGAAGTTTTGATCTGCTTTTAGAGCTGTCACTTCAAGTTTTATGCCACTTTCAACTGGATAGTGTGCTTATTTTTTAATTTTTAGCCAATTCTAACCTATATTAATTGTTCAAAAACGCGTTTTTGAGTCAAAACTCTCGTATTTCTCTAGCTATAAATGTTAAATTTGATATTCAGCACATGTAATATGATTTAAATATTGCTGGCAAAAAATCGCCGCGTTTCTGCTATTATCACGTATAGTTATCATAGAAAAAACTTTTCAAAAACACATTTTTCAGTCAATCCTTGTATATTGAAGCAGCTATGAGTGTCAAATTTGATATTTAGCTCACCTATAACAATTAAAATATTAATAATAAAAATGGTTGAGATCAAATTATTATTACGAAAAGCTTTCATGCAACTAACTTTTCAAAAATGCATTTTTGAGTCAAAACTCTTATACTTAAGCAGCTATGAATATGAAATTTGTCATGCTGCACACCTAAATGTAAAGAAAATAATTACAATAATAATTTTGAAAATTTAACGACTATAACATGTAATTGTCATACGAATGATTGTTGAAAAATGGAATTTTGAATTCCCATTTGCACATTTGTGCAGTTAAAGATTTGAAACTTCGTATACTGCATACTTCTCAAGAATAATGTATTATTAGAAAAAATCTTCGTGATCCAACATTAATTACACATAGCTTTCATGCAACTAAACATTCAAAAATGCTTTTTTGACTCAAAACTATGTTAATTAAGTAGCTAGAAATATGAAATATAATAGGTATGCGTACTTACTAACAACAAAATGTCCAAAATGAAAAATTTGAAAATCGGCTGAGTATAACATATAGCTGTCATACAACTGACTATCAAAAAATACGTTTTTGAGTCAAAACACTCATATGAAAACAGTTAGAAGTGTGGAATTTGGTGTGTGGAATACTTATGCGTTAGTAAAGTACCCACGATGAAAATTTTGGTGATTGAAGTTCTGTAAAATGTAGCTGTCATACAAATTACTGCTAAAAAATACGTTTTTGAGTCAAAACTCTCATATGAAAGCAGTTAGAAGTGTGAAATTTGGTGAGTTGAATACTTACCCACTAGTAATACACTCAAGATAAAGTTTTAGTTATTGAGCGTTTGTAAAACAACTGATCGTTCAAAAATGCGTTTTTGAGTGAAAACTCTTATACTTGAGCGAGTTAGGAGCATGAAATTTGGTATGATGAGCACTTATTATGAGTAAAATCAGCCTGGTGAAAATTATCGAAAACGGTTGACCATAATAAGTAGCGCATGTACAATTGATCGTTCAAAAATGCGTTTTTGAGTCAAAACTAATACATTTAAGCGTTTAGAAATATAAATTTCATTACTAGCAGCACATATTAATTGCGGAGTTATGAACATGGTTACAATAAGCGAAAATTAGTGACTAAAAAATATGTCTCTTAAGCAACTGTTGGTTGAAAAGCGCGTTTTTGAGTTTAAAAAATGCCAATTTAAGTCACTTAATATGTAATAATACCGAAATAAAATTTTTTGAACAACTTTCCTAAGTTTTATTTCTTCAGTTTTGGTTTTTGATCACGCCCAACGTTAGCAATCTTGTCTCACCTACTCTCACTCTTCTCGCGTGCTTTGCAATAAAAAATTCAATATTTTTTTCGTACCTCAAACAATATCATTTTATTATTCGTGTTTATTTTCGATTTTTATGCTCTTTGGGGTTTTTATTTCGTTATTTTCTTTCATTTTTTTAACAACTGATTTCCAATTTGCGATAAGAGACTTGTGTCCGTGTCACCCGCAAACCGCAACCGTTTCTCCGCACTGTGGCTGTAACGAATCGCAGCGCGCAGCGTGACAACTAAAATGGCCAACAACCTGCACCCATCGTCAGCTGGCGCGGCGACCAGCAGCAGCGGCAAGCAAGCAATCGGTGTCGAGCCAACGAGCCAGTAAGCGAGTCAACCAACCATTGTTTTGGAACACGCCTTCTTCCTTCCGCTTGTTTTTTTTTCTGTTTACTATTTGCAATAGAAATAAAGAAATTAATACAATCGTGGTGCGACATGTGTTCCAAAGACTAGAGCCAAGTTAGATAGAAGCACACCACTGCCGCTGGTAGCTGCTACCCATCTTGCCGCACAGGGCCTCAAGGCGAGCTTAACAAACTTGCCGCACAAATGTCACTTGTGCATTTGCCTTTGTCTTTGCCTTTGTCTGTGTCCTTCGTTCGTTTTTTCGTTTTTTTTAATCTGTCGTTTTTTCGCCCATTTGTTTGGCGTTTCGATTTCCATCGATGGGGTCCGCCGCTGCCAGCGCTCGTTTAACTGCATTTCATTTGTATTTCCATTTTCTGATAAGCATCTTAAATGCCTGTTCATTCCAATTTGTTGCCAAGCGTAGTTGCTGCTACCTCAACAACTGTTGTTGTTGTTGTTGTTGTCAATGTTATTGGCATTGTTTTTTTTAATGGCTCTCTGTTGGCTGCTGCTGTCCCACTGGTCGTGTGCTTGCAAAACAAATTCCAATGAATGTCGAACAGCCGCCGCCAGAGACGCCATAGTCAGTGGTGGCAAGAATGCGCTGCGAGCTGTGAGCCAAACGGTGGACGGGCGACGAACGGTCGGACGACATTGTCTGCGTTCGGTTCCGAATGTGCAGTGTCGCTAGATACGCGCTTTTGACTTCCACGAGTTCTACTCCATACACCACCGCCGCTCTAACCCCGCGGCTTATCGCCTATAGCAGCCAGGAGCTCGCGAAATAGTTCAACCAGCTAGCACGATTCACGGGGAGAGTGGTGGCGCACATAGTCTATCTTCTGCTGCTATCGTCAGACTTTGCGCTGTGCCATCCACAGTCGTCGTTCTATGCTCCAGTTTGCGTTAACAGCTCAACAGCTTGTAAGCTTCAACCGCATTTCATGGGCTCAAACTCAAGCTAAACTCAAGTTTCACCCATCTCAGCTCCGGCTCAGTTCAATTCAACCTTCGGGCACTTGCCCTTGATTTTTTCCTCTGTTTGCGCTGCTGGGTGCCAGCGCACTTGTTTTTTGACGTGCTCAGTTGACACTGTCGCCAGCACGGGGCCACCACAATGCTACCACAATGCCATAATGTGTCCTTGTCCACGTCGTCCATCGTCGCCATTGTCGCTTGTGAGCTTATCGCGCTCGTTCTATCGTCGTCGTGGTCGGCTCATAAGGTCAGCATGGAAAACGTGGCATTTTTGTCAGCAGTAGCTTAGAAAACAGCAGCTGCCACCGCTGCCACATCGATTTGATGTAGAGATAGGCGTTTGGCTAGACGTAAGCGTTGAAAAGTAGTGTTGGGTGGTAGCAAAAGTGCAAGATTAGCACTCGCTGTTGGTGGGTGGATCGGCAAAACTGGCGGGGAGTGGTGTTGTCGCTCTAATAGATGGCTGGGAACTTCATTGTGCATGTGGTTGGCGATTTCTTTGTGTTCATCGAACAAAAACTTGATTCTACCATGGCGAGCTTTCGTGGGTTTCTCGAGATTTGCGTGGGAGAAGACTGAAAGTGGGCTGGTAGCTTCAGTTTGCTTGGGCTCGCTAATTTTAATGTTCGTCAAACAAAAACTGGGTTCCACCGTGACGAGCTTTCTTGGGTTTCTCAACTTTTGTATAGGAGAAGACCGAAAGTTAGCTACGACCTTCAGTTAACCCGGGCTCGCTGATTTATTTGTATTTTTGGGCCAAAAACTTAGTTCGCCCGTGACGAGCTCTCGTAGGTTCAAACAGTTTCGTGTATGAGAAGATCGAAAGTTGGCTAGGAGCTTCAGTTTGCTTGAGCTTGATGATTTCAATGTGTTGGTATTCCAAAAATTCGCTTCGAATGTGGCGAGCTTTCGTGGGTTTTCCGAGTTTTCTGGGGGGGAAATACAAAAAGATGACTGGGAACTCTCCAAAGTGCATGATTTCCTTGATTTCTTTATGTTCGTAAAACGAAAACTTGGCCGGAGCACAACGAGCTTTCGTGGGTCCCTCGAGTTTGGTATAGGAGAGGGTACAAGATGGCTTGAGCGAGGTAATACCGTGCCTTTGAGGGTTTCTCGATTGGAGGTCATTCGGTTATGTTGAGCTGGACCCACTGAGAGACCATTTCAATAGCTAGAGACCGAAATTCGTTTCCACTTTTCCTTAAAAAACTTCGAACCATTTATGATGGAGGCAGGGCCTTCTTCTTTTCGAAACTCGACTTGATTCCTCTCACTATTTCTCTACTAGCTCATTTCACCAGCTTTCAACCGTCCGTACCGATATCGCGACGGCAAACCCTTTATCCCGAATGGCCCTCTGTGCAACCTCATCACTTTTCTTGCGGCTCCTTCACAAGGCTGCTCTTTCTACTGCCAAAAAACCTGAACTTATTCATTACGACTTCCTTTCTCATCTTCCCTCAACACCGCTGAACCTTTCACCACATCACTTTCACCACATCCGCACATCCGCACATCCTCACATCCGCTCAACCCTTCCACTTTGCAACCGTTGGTCTTGAGTTTCCCATGACACTTTGAGGCGCGCATACCGCGCCCCTGAGCCGCCCGTAAAATCATCAGTTGTCTGATTTCTCGCTTGTGTCGCCTTCGCCTTCAATTTGCGTGACAAGCTTGTCGTTAATTCAATTTTTTTTTGTTTCTTTGGCATTCGCAAATCTTCAAGCTGATTAGCTTAGTTAGTTTCCGTCATTTGAGCGCCAAGTCACAGCCGAAAACAATCAACGAAAAATATACATATAAAAATATACGTAAAACAAAAGGTTGCAACTCCTTCCACCGCCAGTCGCCGTCTTTGACGCACAAACGTGTTGAACTGTAGCCAGCAAATCTCTTAGCTTCCCATGTCAACCCTGTTGTCATTTTAAGGTCTCTACCTCGTTTTGTTTTTCGCTGATGCGGCGCCCTTTATCTACCTACGTTTCACGATGTGTGTGCACTGGTTTTCGAATTCGTCGTCTGTCGTCTTCATTGTCTTAGGCGCACTCATCTTTATCCAACTTTTCAACGCGGCGCTCGTTGTCTGCTTGCGTCTGTGCAACATTCAACGCATTCAAAGGGGCGCGCGCGCGCGCGCCCTTACTCGTATGTGCGCGCGCTCAATGCCGCCACCGTCTTCGTCCATCTACCATGGACGATGGTCGTCGTTTCGATTTGAATTTTTCTTTCACAGATTTGGTGTGGTACTTTGTTGGTGATGACTGGCTGGCGCCTGCCGGCATGCCTTTGTCGCTGCTAGCGCATACAACCTGTAGACAATGCTCGCTTCGAGTTGCAAGCGCTGAACAATAATAACAGCAAAAACAAACTTGTTGAACGAGAGCCGAGACGTTCAATGCAATCGTCACACTGATCATTGTCGAGCTCGCAACGTTCTTCAGTGTTTCGCGCAGCACTGTATTCATTTCTACGTTTGACCAAATATGCTTCATCTTCCATTGCCCGTTTGTGCTGGCGCTTCGGTCTCATTTCGGTTTGTTCGATCTTCTGGCGAAATCTTTGTCTTATTTTGCATGCGCGCCAAGACAAAAGCTTTGTGCACACTCGTTCATCAGACGATTGTCGTCTGCGCATGCGACGTTTTTAGTAGTTGGCAATTCGGGCGTCCGTTCTTCTGTCCGTATGTCGGTTGGACTAGCCGTCCTTTCAGCCACCTCTTCGTTTTCCTTTACCGTCTGTGATTTTACAATGACCACCCGTCCGTTGGTGTGTCGGTTTGACCAACCGTCCACTCAGTCATCTCCCCCCTCTTCAGTCTGTGATTTTACAATGACCATCCATCCGTCCGGCTGACCATTTGTCGATTTAGAGTTCCGTCCACTATTCAGTTCATTCCGTTATACACACGCCTGCCTGTTCTCTAGCCCCAGCCTAACTTTGTTCTTCCATGTCCATTTCTTTGTCTTTCCTTGCTCTTATTTCGTTTAATTCTTCTTTTTTCTCATTGCCTCGGCTGACGTCTGCGGCACGTTTGCATGTCGCGCTTTTGCTTACACATGTGTCGGCTTCTTTCGCCTGCTTTCTGTGGCGCGCTGTATCGGTGGCTCTTCGTTGACGCCACCACTTGTCATTCTTAGCGGCTGTCCGATCGGGCTAAGGCAAGAGTTGTGTAACGTTCCACTGCATGTTCGGCGTCCTTACATTGTGTAAATGTTGTAAATGAGGCATCTTTAATTTTCCACTTGTAGCAGCCACCGCAGTCGCCACTTCACTTGGATGGTGCATATCTTGCGCGTAGAGATTTTCACGGCGATCGGCTGTGCGCTGTGGCGCCAGGATAAGCGCCACAAGTGCCGCCACCAACGGTCTCTCAACAAGATGTCGTCGTTTGTAGCTGTGATCGGGTGTGCGTAGTCCGCGCGACGAGCTCGAAATCTGTCTGCACAAGAGCACACCGTCCTCGTCGTTCGTCGCCGAGCAACATAATCGTACAACCGGCAAACTACAGTCCAATTACCACTGATCCAACCAACTCCACGACTTGTGAGTTTGTATGTAAACAAGTGAATTCTTTTTGCTTGTGCTTTGCCATCTATGGTATCAGCGCGAATTTATGTTGATAAAATGTTTAAGCTTAAGCTTTTTAAATATTCCGACACAAATATTTCTGTGTGTGTTGAGCGCACAATTCGAGTGTCGGCAGCTGCTGGTGGTTGGTAATCTTTAAATGTTTCTAATTATTCGCGAAATTACAAACTTATATTAGTGTTAATGAGAAGAATGCGCATACCAAGCATTCTTCGTTGATTGTATTAAGTGGTCTGGTCTCGTTTGTGGCAAATATCGCCGTTCGTTTGGTGGTTTTGGACGGTTTCGTGTTGGGAGGTCGCTTTAAACGGTTGTCGGTGGCACTGATTCATTTCGCATTTAAGTTATCCACCCCCAAAAGCATGCAACTCGTTGTCCAGTAAGGAAAACTAGGCTCGGTAGGCTCGTCTCGCCAAGGTGTCGTTACCTTCCGTTGTGAGTTGGTATTTCCCTTTAGTTGCAACCGATTTATTGGTGGGAGGTCGCTTCAAAAGGTTGGCGGCGACAATAATTTGGTGGGTATTTCAGCCTCAAGTGGTTGACATCCCCGACGTGGCTCGGGAATACATTCAGGTGCTCTGATTTTCCTCCATACTCACCTTGACCTCTTTAAACAAGAGCCGACAAGGTACTCCGCATCCGAAAACATGCAATTCGTCCTTCCATAAGAATTAAAGAGCTGGTTAGGTTCACTTTAGCGAAGTGCATTGCCATTTATCGAGGGCTTTTGCTGGTTTCCTGGAGCGAGGTTGCAATAAACGGCTCTGTTATGCTTAGATCCTCACCTATATGTCATTTAATGATCGCCGACTAAGCTCTCCTCCTCTCAAGGCACGTAATTCACCGTGCTTGAACGCCCAAGAGCTCGACCGGTTCGTCTTGCCAAAGTCCCGAGCTCTTCTCCTCTGTATTGTCATCCAAACCGGGATTTCGGATGGTTTCACAAAACTCATCACCGTCTAAAGAGAGCTTTGCTTAGTAGATTCGTCTTAGCGAAGTTTCGCTTCCTTCTTCTCTTTATTGTTATTTCTTTGCGGGTTTGAACCTTTCCGTTTAGGGAGGTGGCTTAAAACGATTGATAAGTGCCCAGGTTTGGTTGATGCTCGAGCCAAAACCTCAATATCTTGTTCATAACCTCGCGTGGGATTGCTGATTAGTTTTCGAAACTGAGGGAACGTGTACCATTAAGCTTAGCTGTACTCTGCGCTAGTTTCCCGAGCTTCTGGATTTTACAGACTGGATGTGTCGGTTAGATTGGCAAAATTAAGAGTTCTGCGTGGTAAATAGGGAGTATTGCTTATGTGGAAGAGCAAAAAATCCGGTTTTACAGCCCTCGGACCAAGCTAGCGGATTTGTGAGAAACCCTCCACGTAAAATTTTAACGCAAGACGTTAACAGAGGTTAGGCGAAACAACTTTCATTTAAAATATATGCGAGTTCTCGGTTCAAAAACGGTGCAAGCTCGTCGTGGGCTACCCTCCCATTATATAAAGCTCAATAATAGTAAGCTAAAATGTAATTTATCTAAGCTTCCTTACCAGATTGTCAAGAAATTTGCTTCTAAAGCACTTACTTCGCATTTGGAGCCACGGAAAGCCAACGCATGGCAGTCACGTGACAACCTCGGCGCGGGAAAATGAGCAGAATATGTTCATTAGTCCAGAACTTGGGTGGAGGGCAACTAAAAAGCTCATTAAAAGCAACAAAAACAAAAAATTACAACTACATTAAACCTCAAGCCGCAAAAGAGAGACCACACCAACACCCACCAAGCAACATTGTTATCAGCGAAATAAGTATTTATGGCGTTAAATTATTTTCCCATCAAGCGTACCTCCACGAACTCCGCACCTCATAGGTCCACACAACACACAACAAACATTGTTGTTATTTGTCTTACGCAATTTTATCGGCGCCTCACGGCTAATTTATGTATTCGTACGTTTCGCTGAGATTTTACTCACTTCCTGCGCTTTTTGTGCCGCAAACAACCACCAACCCGGCGGCCCTTCGACCATATGGTGAACCTTATATCCACTGTGTGTGCCTACTAAAAGCGAGCTATTAGCGCTTTCATATCCTTTGTCCACACATAGCTCATGACGATATATATTTAATCGCGATATTGATGAGCCGCCGCCGCCGCCGCCGCCGCCACACAGCAAATACGCAATTCCCAGGCTACTCGCTACTCGCTGGTAATTAACGGGCACACAAAGAATAGCAGCAAAAGGAATAAAAAAGATAATAAACTCACCGGTGCCGGTGGAGGTAGGGGAGTTTAGTGGCCGATGAGCCACGCACACACGCGCGCACAGACACACGCACACGCAGCGCACATCCATTAACTGGACTAACAGTGGTCGCTGGAAACTCATATTAAATTATTGTTTTGTTGTCTCTTCTTCCTCTCTCTCTCTCCTACTCCGTCGCTTATGATTGCCACATTTGTCAACAAAAGCGTGTTGACAATGTGCAATGTATGTTTGTGGCACGGCCTTGCCACCGTGTGTTGGCTAACAACAACCGTTCACGACTCACAACGCAAAGCCCCATACGCGTACACATACACACAAACGCCAACAACAACAATCACAATGCAACTGAAAGCGAGTTAACGCAAAAGTCATCAGCGTAACAATCGTAAAAAGATCCATTTTACTACGCGTTCGGCTATCACATAGTCAGATTTAGCGGCGCGATTGTGCACCACGGCTAATGACACAAGAGCTCTCAATGGCAGAGCTACTTTACTAACTACCGGCATGCGAACGTAGTGACTGGTTGACCAGCTAACGCCTCATACCATCCATTTGCCGGCCGTTCTCCTCCGCCGCCGGATCTACGTGTGCGCTGCAAGGACATATAGCCTCGCCGAACTCAATGAAATGACTGGACGTTGGTGCGGTTGGTGCTCATTCACTTGGTCGGTCGGATGGCGGGAGAGCTCTTTATTCGTCCATCGTCCGTTGTCTGCCTACCGTTTGCCCGTTGCCCGTTGTGGCGTGTCGTTTGGTTGTTGGTAACATTCATAGGCTCGTAAAATTATCCACCTTCATTAGGCTGCCGCTGGTTTGGTGCTGCTGATAGCGTTTCTTGATAGGCCTATCAATTTATTGTTATACCGCATACATTTCCACATTGGCGCAGTTGGTGGCAAGCGTGCAATCGTTAATAGATCTGAAACGGCGTCTCCACCTCTGCCCTCACTCCCTTCTACTGCTCGCTCCACCGGCGGAAAGTTGGCCGTTTTGTGGTGTTGGCTGGCGTTTTAAATTAATTACATCAGGCGCTAGCAATCGTATGTAATGATATTTTATTGTCTCCCTTCTTTACGGACGGTGGGCGAGTGCATATAGCTATCTTCGTGGCGCGGTAGAGGTGGTGTCGAAGATTGTGTGTGAACTGGTTTTTTGATTTCGCTTTTATTATAGGTGCTTAGATGGTATTTGGAATTGCTGGGCTCCTGTAACGCGCAGGCTCGCCAATTGGGCTGACGTTGGTGAGGTTGCGACGATATCCATAAGAGCTCCGCCTAAGCAGTGTGTTTGGAAGTGCATTTAAGTCCACAAATAGCGCTCGGCGTGAGCCGATAGAGCTCTGAGCTCATAGCTATAGTCCATAACTACTTTTTTATACCTCAAATGCCTTGCGAAGGCTGTGTAAGGCTTCCAAATTTCCGAGTTCACTATATTTCCCTCAAAAAAATAACCACAAAAGTAAAAGTAGCGTCCCTTACGGAATTAGGAAGACCAAAATCTCCGTTCGAGCCCGAGCAGTTTGGACATTAAAGCTCTTCAGAAGATAACCCTGCATGGAATTAAAGTCCACCACCCGGTCAGACGTTTTAGCTCAGCTAACAAAGCAGTCGATGAGCTAAATCCCGCCTCTAGCTCGTGCATTGAGTGTTAAAGCTCTTTAGTAAAGCTTTTTCCCTCACATCTCAGATGATGGCCAAAGCTCGAACCCGAGTACTTGAGCCTGAGTTGGCTGCTCGTTAAACCCCTTCGTAAGCGATTGCCTGAGCTCCTCAAAACAGTGGATTTCTCGAACACACAGCACAAGATCGTGCAATAAGCTCCTTGGAAGGGCTTTTCGATTTAACTTTTGCCAATTTTTTTTTTGTTGGGCTGATGAAATCACAGTGTCCTAGTGCTCAAATCCGAGTACTACCCCCACCGAATTGATTGTCCTTGAAAGATGTGTCCACGAAGCTTTTTTGGGAAAAAATTCTGCAAAAAGCTGAAGCGCATTACATCCAGGGGCTACTTCCGACTTGATTTAGCTCGTGTACATCATCTCAACTCACCCGAGGTTCTTACACTTCAAACCCTAGTACACCCTGAGCTGAATAAAAAAGCTGAATGCGAAACCCGAACCCTAAATACGAGCCAAGCACAAAGCAGTTACTGGGTTCTCCGAGAGAGATAATTTTATACTTGAATTCCTGCCATGTCGTAAACTTCTACCGACTAAAGTACTTCACTTAGCTTAGGCAAACTCAAATTGGGCTCGCGTCGTAGAGGGCCGTATAAAGCTAAGTCTCAAAGCTCTTCAAAAATTGGACTTCGCCAGATTATAAGATTTTTAACCTGCTCAGCTGCACTTCTTTGACTCAAATACACTTTATAACTGAATTTCAGAATTTTTGCTTGAGTCGAATGAAAAAATCGGGAGCAAGCTCTTCCAACCGACTTAAATTTAGACCACTAAACGGTACTCACTGAGCTCTGAAATCGAAAACTAGAAGGGAATGCGAAACTGATAACCGAAATTGCGAATTCTAGTAAGGAAAGATGAGTAAAGAACTAAAACAGTGTCGAACAGCAAAGCCCTGGACTCAGTAATGATGAGCTCTGACATTAAAAGGCATTGCAAGCTCTGTAACCTCTTTTGATAAGCCAAGATACACCGATTTGCCAACGCTTCAAAGAGGGACGCTTAACTTCAGAAATCTTTAGCCAAACCTCGACTATAACTGAGGGAGAGGAAGTTAGACACCACTACAACGAGCTTTCCACGTCGATTCACACTTTTTTTCTCTTCTAAAATTTCTTTTTCCAATGTATCTACCAAAAAAAAACGAAAAAAAAAAGAAACGCGGTGCCATCAATAGACCGTGGGCGGTCTTAGGAAAAGGATCTTAACTTTCCAACCCAAAATTTTTAAAGAATAAAGCTGGTACCTTTAAAACAGAATAAATTGAAATTTTTGCCATAAGATCAGGCGACGGAAAAGGCATAAAACGGCCATAAAAGTAAAATCATAAAATTAGAAAACAAAAAAATTGGAAAATAAAAAAATAAAAAAACCCAAAATTTCTCAAAAACCTCTAAAAAACACATAACAAATAATATTAATAATCAATAGTATAAAATCAAAATAAAAAAATGGTTATGAAATCTGTTACCCATAACTAATAGAATCACAAAAACATAAGAAATGCCATAAAAAACTGAAAAACACACACACAAAAAAGGAAAAGAAATTTTAAAAATTATCGCACCGACAAACATTTAAATGAGTTCACCAGCGATTTGAACCCAAAAACTTCAACTTCCAGCTTCGGCGTGAGAGTTGAGCCGCTATAAACGCCCTCAATAACCACAAAACCACATTCATTCATTCATTGATTACCCGAGTATCAAACACTTTCTCACACTCTCTCACACATGTGCTCATTAACATAAACACATACAATGTTGCTACACTAACGGTATAGTAACTAGTTAGCTAACGGTTAACAACTATTGATTAACATAAAAAAAAATCGGCTATCATTGCTGCTCATCCAGTAGCTTAATCGTGTGAGCTCCCTTACAGACCCACATATGTTTGTATGTAGGTTGGCTGTGTTTGAATTTGGAAAAGAAATCGTTACATATTTTCACCAAATTAGATTAAAGAGAATGAGAAGGAGAAGTGGAAGAGGAGGAAAAAGAGTAGGAAGAATACCATGTTTAATTAATTAATAAAAAATTCATTTACAAGATTCAGTAGGCAGCGACATGTGAAAAAAAATGGAGAAGCAAAAGAAAAAAATTCAAAAATTCCTAAGCTAAAATATGAAAGCAGAAAAAACTGGCGAGATTCAGGCAGGAAAAATGTGAAAAGGAATAATTTCTAATTTTAAGAAGCCGGAGAGTTCTCAGAACGGGCATAGAAACATAAAAAATTAGAAGCAAAACGCTGAAAACATAAAAAATAGATCACAAAAATAAAACACAAAACATAAAATGGAATCATAAAAATTAAAATATGAAACTCAAAATATAAATTAACAAAGAACTAATGATCAGACATGAAATTCAAAACATAAAACAAACAACATGAGAAATGAAACTCAAAACATAAATTAGAAATCATGAAATAAAAAAGCGGAACATGAAACATGAAACATGAAGGAAGAAACATGAAACATGGAACATGAAACATGGAACATGAAACATGGAACATGAAACATGGAACATGAAGCACGGAAAATGAAACATGGAACATGAAACATGAAACATGAAACATTAAAAAATTAAAAAGGCAAACATCAAAAATAAACCAAAAAACATAAAACATAGAAAACGAAAAATAAAACTGGAAGCATGAAGCATAAAACATGAAACATGAAACACGAAACACGAAACATGAAACATGAAACATGAAACACGAAACATGCAAAATGAAACATGAAACATGAAACATGGAACATGTAACAGCATGAAGCATGGAACACGAAACATGATATGAAAAATAAAACATGAAACACGAAACATGGAACACGAAACATCATACATAACAGGAAACATGAAACATGAAACACGAAACACGAAGCATGAAACATGAAAATGAAACACGAAACATGGAACACGAAAAATAAAACATATAAATAAAACAGGGAACATGAAGCATGGAATATTAAACACGAAACATGAAACACGAAACATGAAACATAAAGCACAAAATTTAAAACACGGAACAAGAAACATGAAACACGAAACATGGAACATGAAACACAAAACAAGAAGCTTGGAATATGAAACATGAGACATGAAACATGAAACATAAAAATGGAACGTGGAACATGAAACATAGAACATGAAATATGAAACTTGAAACACAAAACATAAAGCATAAAAAACATATGAAAGCAAAATATTTTCAATTTTTCGTATTACTCGCTTTCTAACCTCGATCTAAATCAAGTCAACCTCTCAAACTTATCAGCAATTTTTCTGCTACATTTAAAATCTGCCTACTGGCCATAAAAACTCTAAAATAAATACTTTCGCTGTCAATTATTTAAACATAAATAATTTTAATTTTTTTTTTGTTACAAATTTTTTGTTAAATATTTATTTCTTTTTTTTCCAAAATTTCATTTATTTTTTATTTTTAGTCTATATTTTTAATATTTTTTTGGTTTTTTTTTCTTATTTTTTTCATCAATTTTTTTTTATTTTATTTTATTTTATTTTTTTTTTTTTGTTATATATTTTTCTTTTTTCTTTTTTTCTCTCCATTAATTATTATATTCTATATATTTTTTCTTCTCTTTATATCTTTTTAATTAAAAAATAATAATTTTTTCACTTTTATTTTTATTTTTTCAATTTTTATTTTGTCACCTCATTTCTATCACCATATCGTCATTGGCTTGTCTGCCATTGCTTTGTTTGGCGATGGCATTTATGGTGTTGGCGTAAAAATTTATGCGTCGCTCTTTAATGAACACAAATTGGCGCGGCTAAATTGTACACAAAGTAAAAAAGGAACCCAAAACATTTATTAATGAAAAAAGCAACAACAAAAAACCTATATATGTATATATAAGTATTTACAAAAACAAATCGACAGTAAGCTTAATTAGTTAAAAATTCAACTGACCATTGCTCTACCATTGATTTACTCAAAACGGTGACGCACTATTTATGGCGCATCCGTTAGATAAGCGCACGCTGGCGCATACATATTTAGTAAAAACAAAAAAATTGAAAGCAAAAAAAAACACCAAAAAATTAAAAGCAAATAATTTCATATATTTAATTATGCAGTAGCTATGAAAACATTGATTTGATGCTTATCGTCACACCAATAACGGCGTTTGCTACCGTCCAACCGGCCTTGTTTTTGCCCAAAAGCAAACCAAACAAACAGAAATTGAAAAATCAGGTATGAGAAAAACAAGAAATTGACAATAAAATACAATTCGCCGAACTGATAAGAATCTCACTGTGGCTGAATTTTGATTTTTTTTTGCGAGCAGCACGATTTGCCGATCTACGTAGATAGGCAAATAGGGAGTGAAGGCGCCGCAATGCGATGGCCGAAAATAGCGTTTTACCATAAGTAAGCTGTGGAGAGGGAAAGTTTTTTGGTAAATTTGTGAAAAATAAATATTAAAAAAGTTTATTATTATTATTAATTAAAATAAATAACTTATACTGATAAATAACAAAATAAAATGAAATTAATAAAATCAAAATAAAAAATCAAATAAAAAAATGAAATAAAATAAAATAAAATAAAATTAACTAAAATAAAATAAAATAAAATGAAAAGAAAAAATAAAATAAAATAAAATAAAATAAAAAAACGAATTAAAAAAAAATAAAAAATAAAAATAATATGAAATAAAGTAAAAAAATAAATATAAAAAGATTAAAAAATTAATAACATAAACGAAATAAAGTACAAAAAATATATTTAAAAAAATTTGAACAAAATAAAATGAAATAAAATAAAATGAAATAAAATGAAATAAAATAAAATAAAATAAAAAAATTCAAATAAAATAAAATAAAGTAAAACGAAATAGAAAAAAAATAAAACAAAAATAAAATAAAATAAAATTAAATTAAATAAACTTAAGTAGAATAAAATAAAATAAAATGAAGTAAATAAAATCGAAAAATGGAAGTTAAAATGAAATAAAACTAAATAAAATAAAATATAATTAAATTAAATTAAATTAAAAATATATATAAAAATTAAAATTAAAATAAAATACAAAAATTAAATTAAATTAAATAAAAAAATAAAAAAATTCAAATAAAATAATATGAAGCAATATAAAATAAAATGAATTAATGTAAATTTAAAAAAAAAATAAAGAAAAAAAAATAAAAAATATATAGTAAAATAAAATAAAATAATATAAAATAAAAAAAATAAAAAAAATAAAAAAATGAAATAAAAAAAAAATTAAAAAATAATAACATAAAACAAAAAAAAAAAAATAAACAAAAACATAAAAATAAAAATAAAAATAAAAATAAAATAAAATAAAAAATTTTAAAAATAAAAATAAAATAAATAAATAAATGAAATGTAGAGAAATGAAATAAAGTAAAAATTATGAAATAAAATAATATAAATGAAAATAAAAAATAAAAAAATTAAATTAAATAGAATAAAATAAAATAAAAGAATTTAAAAAAAGAAAACAAAGGAAAAATAAAAATTAAAAATAAATTAAAATAAATTAATTTAAGTAACAACGATAGCCAAATCAATTATTTTAATTAATCGGACACAAATAAAAACCTACTCACATTAATACCACATAATGCCGCCACTCATTCCAATTCACGCACTAAAATGACCTAATTTCTGCAATTGCGCTGACGAAAAAAAAAACAAACAAAAATCGTGCGATTAGGCAGGCCCTTTCTCACACGCAAATGCATACACACACAGCAGCAACAACAACAGTAACAACACAAAATATACACCTTCTCCAGTATTGCTGCTGCTGCTGTTTACTACCTTTACGCGCGCTATAGAAATTACGAGCAGATGTCGAACATAAAATTGCGTTAATATCCTTGCCGCCAAAGCGATGTAGCTCATAAAGTGGCTAATTCATTTTGGGAAGAGCGACAGTGCAGCGAACGAGTGCGAGTGCGAATGCGCGCGTATTTTTGTCGCTATATATACAATATATATGTATATATGTGTAGGTTTGTATGTGGATTGACTTATGTGTAATGCTGTTTGCTCGTTTATATCACTTGGCTACTGTTGCTGAAGCGCTTGATGACCGCCTTGGTAGCTTTGCTTTAATGGTCAATCACAAATACATATAAACACTGATATATATTTATATGTATGTATATATGTATGTATGTTTGTTTGTATGCATGCATGCGTGCGAAAATGTATGCGCCATATTATAATTAAAATGCGCTATAAATTGAAGCAATTCGTTGTGGTGTAAAGAAATTGATTATACACTGAGGGAAAAAATGTCAACGAATATGCTTACTGATTTCACAAAATATCAGTAATTTTAGGAAAAAAAATTTAAATTAATATTTTGAAAAAAAAAGGTTTTTTTTTTTAAAGAAAACAACAACTTGCTAAAGTAAGCGGAAATTAAAAAAAATTCAAATAATTTAAATAATTTAAATAATTAAAATCTTAAGAAAATCTTTAAGAATTAATCAAAAAATAAATTAATTAAAATTAAAATTAATAAATAAATTTTAATGTCATTGTTTTACCTCTTATTCTATTTAAAAAAGTATTTATTTAATTAAAAAAAAAGAAAATCCTCTCAGTGTCTGCTCAATCGTTACAACTGACGCCACTTTAACCATTAAACTGCTTTGCTGCTGCTGCTGCTGCCAGCTAGCGCTATAAAATCGCTGAGAATTACAAGTGTATAAGGAAAGCAAATGGGCAAAAACAACAACAGCAACAACAACAACAGCGTTATGTGGCAACCAAAAACTCATCAGAAAGCCATAATGTGCTTTAATAAAAAGGAATGCCGCCACAAAGCGGCTCTACTTCATTGATTTCTTACGTTTAAAGCGAGGGGCGAAAAATAAAAATAAAAATAAATATAAAAAAAACATAATTAAACAATCGATTGAATGATTTTCCGCAACTGTTGCTTTGCAAAATTATTGCCCACATTTAATTTTGTGTGTGTTGGTTTATGCATGTAAGCGTTAAACGCAGGATTCGATTTTAATTATTATTATTATTTCTTTTGTTGAAGTGATTTGTCGAATGTTCCCACGAATATTTTAGGTTATGTTGAGAACTTTAGGATTTTTTATGTATTTTTTAATAGCTTTTTATTTTTTATTTTTCATAATTTGCACTGAACTTAAGCAAACAAATGGTGCATAAACCTTTTTACTATGAAAACTGCAGTGACTAGCGTGGGAGCTGCAAATTTTGTGGATTTTATTTCATTTTCTTATTTTATTTTATATTAATTTAATTTAATTTATTTTATTTTATTTTATTTTAATTAGTTTATTTTATTTTAATTTATTTGATTTCCATTTTTGTATTTTAATTAAATTTTTTGTTTTATTTTTATTTATTAAAATTTCAAATAATTAAAAAAAAAGTCAAAGAATAGGGTAATTAAAAAAATTTCAATTAATTTTTTTCATTTATCAATTTTTTTTTCTAAAATATAACTACGCTCAATTATAATCAAAGCTTCATCATGCGCTATACGTACATGCAAACACATACAATGCCTTCACTATATACAAAGCACACACAAATCGGCGGAAATCCGGCGTCAAACAAAAGACTTAAGACACGAACTTGACAACATATTTTCGTCGTTTTTTTGGTTATTTTAATTTTTGTTTCTTGGGTTTTTTTTTTGGAAGAAACATGGCGTTTGTGCAACCAAAAATGTCAAATTTAAAATTAAAAGGAAAATGCTAGACACACCAACGCATAAATCAATCAATCAACGAGGTTTTTTTCTGCTTCTTCTAAATGTAAGCCCAATAAGGCAAGCAATTATTTGAAATGAATTAAGAAATGGTTAGCTAATAGCTTGTCAATTTGAATTATGGACTTCTAAAGGTAGGTTTTCTTTTTTTTTTTTTTTTTTTTTGAACAACAAAGCTAAGGCGCTTTACAGAAAAATTAAAAGAAAGTGAATGGCGATAAATTTTAAATTTAAAAAAAAGAATACAAAAAGCAAAGGTGAAAAATATGTAAAAACATATAAAAAAATAAACAATTTAAAAAAATATTAATTCGCAATGGAAACTAAAATAATAAAATAAAAATTTATATATAAAATGAAAAATAGTTGCGAAGAACTCTAAATCGAAATGATATATAAAATAGAAAAAAATGAGATCGAAAGTGAGCGGTCTTTGAAAAATAATTACAATGAAAAAATCAATAAAAATAAATATTTAAATACAAATAAAAAGTAGTAAGACATATAAATATCTTTAAAACATGCACGTCACCACATGTTTTATAAATTTTAACAATTTTGATTAATTACCCCCCAAAAATGACTCGAAATTTAAACCATTCACCACTCACGAAGTAGTATTTTTTCATTAAGAAAAAAAAGAAACTATTTTTATTACATTAAAATCTAATTGACACATTTATCAGCATAAAATACACTGCCACAGCCACCAGTGCTACTGTCTGTCTTCTCTATCTAACTCAGCCAACACATACATACATACAGACCCACTTAAAGGCTGCTGATGAGCCATAAAAATGTTGTCACACATCCGCTCTCATTAGTGCGACAAGCAGCAAAAAGGGAAACAACAACAACAACGACAAAAATAAATAACAGAAATTTTTAAAACCAAAATAACGTCATCGCCACCACCAACGCCGCAACATAAATTTCTCTACACAAATGACATTGTCATTGGCATGAAAAAGGTGGTATCTGTGTGTGTGTGTAGTAGTAGTTGTAGTAGCTGAAGTGTTGGCAGTTAAAATGCTACTGTTTTTATAACAAAATTGTTTATTAATATACAGTGATATGTATGTACTCATATATCTATATGTATGTATGTAGGTAGCGATAGTGGAGGATCTCCCTCTGTCTTCCTTCCAATACTTTTACTTGCTCCAAACTGCATTAATTGGATGCATAAACTCTTAGGAATTTCTTTGTTGTGGCGCAAAGTCTAGCTCTGAGGCTAGTCTTTCCAACAACTATGAATATACATATGTATGTATGTATGATTCGTTCTTTGTTGCTTTCACTTTGTCTATCAGCTGCTCTAAGCAGCAATTTTATGAAGCCACGCTGCTCGCTATACATTTTGATATGATTTTACGTGTTTGATATTGATGTGTTCTTACAAAGAAAAAAATGAAGAAGAAAAAAATTTAAAAAAAAGAAATGAAAAAAGGAAAAAATAAAATTAAATTAAAAATGAAAAAATTAAATTAAAAAATTAATAACTAAAATAAAATGATAATAAATTAAATAACAAAATAAAAAAACTCAACTAAATAAAAAAAAATTAAATGAAAAACTTAAATAACTAAAAAAAAATTAAATTAAATTAAAAAAATTAAAAATTTAGAAAAGAGAAACAAAAAAAGGAAAAAAAAGTATTAAAAAAGGAGTAAATTAAATTAAAAAAATGCAAAAATTAAAATAAAAAGGGAAAAAATAAAACAAAATAAAATAAAAATGAAATGAAATTTAAAAAAAGTGAAAAGAAAAGAGAAAAAAGAAAAAAATTAAGAAAATTAAAAAATATAAATAAATGTTAAATTAAATGAAATAAAATAAAAAGTAATATAATTAAAAATGAATATAAAATAAAGTATAACATGTGAAAATTAAATAAAAAAATTAAAAACTAAAATAAAATATAAAATAAATAAAATTAAAATAAAATAAAATAACTCAATAAAAAAATTAAATGAAAAAATTAAATAACAAAATAATACTTAAATAAAAAATTAAATGAAATTAAAAAAAAAATTAATTAAAATTTAAAAAAAGTGAAATGAAAAAAGAAAAAAATTAAAATTTTAGAAAATTAAATAAAAAGTTAAAAATTAGATGAAATAAAATAAAAAATTATATAATAAAAAATGAATAAATAAAATAAAATATAAAAGGTGAAAATTAAATTAAAAAATTAAAAACTAAAATAAAAGGAGAAATAAATTAAATTAAAATAATATAAAAAGCTCAATATAAAAAATTTAATGTAAAAATTAAATAACTAAATATAAAAAAATTAAAAATTAAAAATTAAAAAAGTGAAATGAAAAAAGGAAAAAAATATGAAAAATGAGAAAATTTAATAAAAAATTAAAAATGAAATAAAATAAAATAAAAAAGGAAAAAATAAAAGAAAAGAAAATAAAAATTAAATGAAAAATTAAAGTAAAAGGAAAATAATAAAATAACATAAAATAAAATAAAATAAAATAAAATAAAAAATATGTTACCAATTATAGGTATAAGAGACGATTACATGATATCAGCGGCCGAAAAAAAACTAATTATGTAAGAAAAGTAAAGTAAAACTAAAGAAAATTAATTTAATTTATTGCCACTTAATGTCAAAGCAGGAATTCAGTTGAATTAAGGTGTTGAATTGCTCGCCAAAATGGTAGCAGACAGCAACAACAACAACAAAAAAGAGAAAAAAGTTGAAGTTCAAAGAAATTAAAGGCAAATATTAAGAAAAAGAAGCAAATAATAAACCTGAAATTCCCTTTTTTTCAATTTTTAATTATTTTTATTTGAATTTCACTACTTTTTTCACGGAATATTTAAATATATTTAACATATTTGGTTAAATTTTGTTGCTGTTTGCTTACACTTTTGGAGCTAAAACTTTTCAAAATTTCAATGAAATTTAAATTAGATGAATTTTAGCGTTTTTTTTCCAAAAAAAAATTTTAAAATTTTTTAAATTAAAAAAAAAAATATTATAAAAAAGTTGCGTTAATAGAAATGTTTGAAAATAGTTCTTAGAAAAATATAATAATTAATAAAAAAAAGTAATTTTCTATATATTTATTTAACCTTTTCATAATAATTTTTTTAATTTCTTTCTATATATATATGTATGAAAAAATAATACAAAAAATTTAAAATTCTAAAAAATTATAAATTTTTTTATGAAATAAAATAAAATAAATGTTTAAAACATTTAAAAAAAAGATAATAATTTATATGTTTTCATTTATTAAAAAAAATCTTTAAAAAATCTACTTAACTACTCAAAAAAATTTGTCTTGTTTTTTTGAATATTTTTTTAAATATTTTTATTCTACAAAATTTACTTTTCATAAAAAAAATTTAATTAAACCAACTCTCTTCCGCCGCAACTGTCAAGTACAAAGCACAAACACATTCATTACTTAATTTATCTGATTTCTTACTTTTGCCACACTCACTCGCACGCACTCTGCAACACGCCGAGCACATTTAGCGGCATGCAACTACGCTAAGTTGCTTTCAAATCCGCACCCCACACTCTGCCCGCCAACACCAATGTTGCTGTTGTGTTAACACTTGTCCATGTTGCCAAGTGTCGGACAGCAAAAGCAACAACAACAACAACAACAACAACAACATTCAAATTAAATGAGGGGGAAAACAAAAAAAGTTAAACTAAAAAAAATTTAAGAAAAAACAAAATAAAAAAACAACAACAAATATTGCATAAAAATTAAAATGCGCACAACTTGAAAGCCTTCACTTCTCACTACCCGCTCACGCATCTCGCGCACTTCCATCGCTTCCATTCAGCACTTCGCAGTTTTCAGCTTTCATTCGTTCGTATGTCGTATAAATAAATTTGTCCTGGCAATAATTTGCCACAAATACCGACACCATACCACAGCACAGCAGCGAAAGATGCATAAAATGGTGCAAAAAAAAAAGTTGCACCAATCAACAACAATAACAACAACAACAACAAGCGCTTTCGCCGCCACACAGTAGCGCTTAACTGTCATTAGCACCCGACGTGGACGACGCGCACAACAACACGACAGGCAGACAGACAGACATGCGCGCATTACTTAGGCCGGCTACTGGCTACCACTGGCCACTTTGGGTGATTGCTGTTGTTGTTGTTGTTGCTGTTGTTGTTGTTGTTGTTACTATTGTAGTAGCATAAATACCGCTTAACCTCACACATGCCCAGTCAAGCTGTACTCATCTCGCTGAGCCTCAGCTGAACTCATCTTCGTCTTTTTGTTCTTCTCCGGCCGGCTTGCCTGCCTGCCTCCTCCTCTACTGCAGAGCCACTAAGTGGCAAATCGTCATTACGTTTGTAGATTGCCACTGTTTTGGTAATCAGCTGCATACACAAGCCGACCACTATACCAACGCATCGGTACTTTGACTTTTTTCGTGCGTTTTCTGCGTCTTTAGCCGCCTAATACGTTGGTTTGGTAATCTGAATTCATTTAAGTGTTGCTCTTTGATATTTCTCAAGGTAGATGAAAGCCGAAAGGTGGCGATTAAATGACCGCGATACATGAAAGACACATTGGGATCGCGTTGCTGAAGGTCGCTGAATATATAAATATGTGTGAGGACTCACATAGAGGCTCTGAAACTTGGCAGGAAAGTGAAGAGTTTCCTACCAGAATGCTGAGTTCATGACACCATCGAACCCAAAGGCATTACATAGCTTATCGTAACTCCAAGAAAGTAGTTATGTGAGGTTTGGAGCTTATGACAACAATATTGATACTCCATTCATTGTCCTCGTATCCACTCTGCGTCCCGAATCCCAGTCATTACATTCTTTTCATCGCACTGCAAACAATTTTTAAAAAACAAGACCAAGGAATGAGTTTCCCATCTCATTCAACCACCGACCAGCCATTTGGTAGCCCTTCCAACTCGCTTAGGGACAACGATGTAAGTTCCGGGCTGTACGAAACTCAGAATCCAGCATTTTCGGAGGCTTGAGAGAGGGGAAAAGAGAACACCCAAGCTCAGTGGCACGCTCCGAGCGAGTTGGTAGCCCTTCCAACTCGCTTAGGGACAACGATGTAAGTTCCGGGCTGTACGAAACTCGGAATCCAGCATTTTCGGAGGCTTGAGAGAGGGGAAAAGAGAACACCCAAGCTCAGTGGCACGCTCCGAGCAGTATAAGCTAAAAGGCGAGTAGAACGGATGTGAGGTCTCACTGTCCCTGATGAGAAACTCTTGGAATTGACTATATGGACGATCCTTGTGCCTAAAGATACTTTTGAAACTGGAGGGTAACTCCCGAACTGGAGGGTAGACTATGTGAGAGCCATTGCTTACTACCGAACTCGGCTTGAAATGGCTTTGAGACGCCATCACTTGCTCCTTGAAGTCTTGAGATTTTACTATCTGAATTTATAGTTCTGACTGTCAAGAGCAGCGCCTTAACTGGAGGGTAGTTGTCCCGGACTAAAAAAAAAAGGTGAAAATAAAAAAATTACGCATTCTGAGCGCTCCAAGATACTTTAATATGCCAACCTCTAAAAAGCCCAGGATATACCGTTAATTTGCGACCCGTTTCGCTTGCAACACTTCAGTGATTACTGCCAAACATCGCATGCCACAAGTCCATTGCTGTCACACGGCAGCACCTTGATGTTGTTTCGCACTTTGCAAAAGAGAAAAACAACAAAACAACAAAAATGAATAATAATAACAAATGAAAATTAACTACTACACCAACAACAACAACAATAGCAACAACGCTACCAAAGTAACGCCGACGGTGGCAATAAATGCCTGTCACACCGGACAATCGCTTAATGGCTCGCCTTACTACATGAAAATATACTCAAGTGTTATCGATTAATGTCCACAAGCAGCGGCTACCGAAACGTTGATGATGATGATGATGATGATGACGATGATGGTGTGCGTGGTGAGTGGTGAGTGGTGAGTGGCTACCGTCATTGTCGCACCACAACAACAACAAAAGCGGTACGAATGTCGTTCGATTATTGTCGCTTTTGAAGTTGTGCCGCCACCGCCAATGGACGACTCTTAGATGCCGTGCAGTGACTGTGTGCGGCCGTTATAAATGCCACAGGACTAGTGTGCTTGGGTGTGTGCGTGTAATGTAAAGGTGCTGCCATCTTTGGCCCGACACTCAAGCTGCTACCACGCTCTCTGACTATCTGCCTAAACTATCTGCCTGACTTACTGCCTGGGCGCTGCTGTTGCTGCTTGGCTCCTCTTGTATGCGCGGGCGCTAATGTCGCCCGGTCTTGGCAAACACCTTTATCAGCGCTTACTCACGCTCGCACATTCAACGGCTTTCGGCAGCCGCCTTACCAGCCAAGGCAATAGAATCACCGCTGATAGTCAGTCGGTCGTCGGCAGTGTACGCCACTTTGGCTATCAGCATTCTGAGCAACTTAGTAAGTGAGTGAGTATGCCAGCTGATAACGGTGCCGTGTGAAGGCTACTTCTTGGTGTTGCGGTGGTGTGGAGCCGCTGCGACTTCCTTGGTGGTCACTATTGCCTTGCATGCAAAATTCTTTTTGTTTTTGTTTTTGTTG
Organism: Neoceratitis asiatica; assembly: GCA_030068015.2. Lineage (NCBI taxonomy): Eukaryota > Metazoa > Arthropoda > Insecta > Diptera > Tephritidae > Neoceratitis > Neoceratitis asiatica. The sequence goes on along the minus strand of CM061525.1, from coordinate 90,067,506 downwards.
ATAATTTTTATGTAAATTTATTGTTGAGTGTGAGCGGTGCAAATTTTATGTGGCACTTATGGGGCAAAGAGAATTTTTGATGATAATAAGGTTTTCTGGCAGTGAAGCCTGAATATTCATGAAGTTGAATATGAAGAAAATTACGATTTGAGAAGTAAAATTGCCAACGCAGCGGAGATATCTCAAGTAACTCACAATTTTGATGAAAAGAAGAAAATTGGCAACGTTGCTTAGTTAGTTCAAAACAGCAGAAATGTATTTTATTATAAAATTTTAGTCGTTAGAACAAACCATGTTACATACACGTGTTTTTTCATATGATAATTTCAAGAATTACCAAAATAAGCAAACTCGATGAAAATTGGCAACATTGCTAAATTCTAACTAACAACAGAAATGTATTTTATTATAAAATTTCAGTCGTTAGAGCAAAATATTTTACATATATGTATTTTTCCTTATGAGAACTACAAGAATTGCCACAAAAAGTAAACACGATGAAAATTGGCAACGTTGCTTAGTTAGTTCAAAACAGCAGAAATGTATTTTATTATAAAATTTTAGTCGTTAGAACAAACCATGTTACATACACGTGTTTTTTCATATGATAATTTCAAGAATTACCAAAATAAGCAAACTCGATGAAAATTGGCAACATTGCTAAATTCTAACTAACAACAGAAATGCATTCTACTATAAAATTTCAGTCAATAGTGCAAAATATTTTACATATATGTATTTTTCCTTATGAGAACTACAAGAATTGCCACAAAAAGTAAACACGATGAAAATTGGCAACGTTGCTAAGTTCAAATTAACAGCAGAAATGTATTTTATTACAACATTTTCGTCGTTAGAACAAACCATGTTACATATATGTGTTTTTCCATACGGGAACTACAAGAATTACCACAATGAGTAAACACGATGAAAATTGGCAACATAGCTAAGTTCAAACTAACAACAGAAATGTATTTTATTATAAAATTTCAGTCGTTAGAACAAAGTATGTCATATATATGGGTTTTTCCATATGATAATTACAAGAATTACCACAAAAAGTAAACACAATGAAAATTGGCAACGTGGCACAAAATAAAAAAAATTTAAATTTAATTTAAAAAAAGAATAAAGTAAAATAAAATAAATTAAAATAAAATTAAATTTAAAAAAATAAAAAATAAATAAAATAAAATAAAATAAAATAAAATAAAAAAATAAAAATAAAATAAAATAACATAAAAAAATAAAAATAAAATAAAATAAAATTAAATAAAATAAAGTAACATAAAAAAATATTAAAAAAAATAAAATAAAATAAAAAAATTAAAAAAATAAAATTATAAAAAAATAAAATTAAAAAACTAAAAATAAAATAAAATAAGTTAAAATAAAATAAATTAATATAAAATAAAATTAAATTAAATAATATAAAAAAAATTTAATTAAATAAAATAAAATAAAATAAAATAAAATAACAAAAAATATATAGAAAATAAAATAGAATAGAATATATAAAATAAAAAAAAATGAAAATAAAAATAAAAAAATAAATAACAAATATTAAAAAATAAAGAAAATGAAAAACTTAAATTAAAATAAGTGAAAAAAATAAAAAAATAAAGATAAAATAAAATTACAAATACTAATTTAGACGTTTTTCTGTCCCTTTCAATCTTCAAATGTTATTACACGTGTTTTTTATTCAAAAATTTTCCAGCAGCATTCACTCGCAGTCACTCCCCCAGGCCTGCATTTATTATATTGCATTTAACTGCTGCTTATTCCATGCCTTCACAACATGCGCTCTCGCTACCTCTCAAGCACACCCACATTTTGTGGCATATTTTCATTGCTTGACTTGTGTGTGCTTGTGTTGCAACAAGCAAAAATTTGTTACAGCAAACAGAAACTCGCCGTGGAAGTGGCAGTAACTAGCTTTGTGGCAGATTTGCCTTTCAAATTTACTTTTTCAAAGAGAAAAAAAAAAACCGAAATGAAAATTGCAAATAACAACAACAAATCGTGTCATGACAGCAACTAACTAACTGGCGGACTGGTCGCCGACTCGCTGGCCGCGAAATGCATGTATTTAAATAGATGCCACACAGCGGCCGATGGCGGCAGCTACTGGCTACCAACCAACCAACCAACCAACCAACTACTGTCTGCCCAAGGCAATTTCTAAAAGTTTTTATTTTTTTGCTTGTTTGTGCAACATGCCACATGCAACCCAGGTAAACGTTTGGTTTTCTTTCTATTTCAAATTGTTTGCTTTTGTTTCTACGCTGCATTTTACGTCATTTGCATATGCGCCACTAATGAGGCATGTTGCATGTTGTTGGTGGTTGACTGTTGTTGGCGCATGCGCCAATGCTTACAACATGAATTTCGCCGCGCGCGCGCGCATAAACAGTTAAGCTAACGCTGCAGTAGCTAGAGGCGCCACAAATGCGCGCTATGGGTAAACCATGCGACTGTGGTGGAGGTGGTGGTGGTGGCGAGGAGCGCGGCGGGGCGCGGTTCAGTGGGCGCCGAGCAGAAATCAAATCAAATTTAGAATTGTGTCTGTTTGTTTGTGCGCGCGCGCGATGGAAATGCACGAAAAATGTTTAGCATGCAAAATTTAGTAGCTGCTATTAGACGTGTTACCAAAACAACAATAGCAACAGCAACAACAACAATAGCGGACAGCCAACAAAAGGCCAGACAACCAATGAGCCATCAATTTTAATTCGTTCAACTTGGTTGGTTGGCTGGTTGGTTAGCCCAGCTACAACTGACAGTTATGGTGACTACCGTAAAACAGCAGCAGCAGCGGCGACAACAACATCAACAACAACCACATACCCACAACAGCGCGTTACCGCCTTCACCTTAAATGGCAGTTTTGCTGCCAATTTTATGAGATTTGTTTGTTCAACTGCTAGTTATGCGATATCAGTTGTTGTTGTTGTTGTTGCTGTGTTTTCATTACTTCGGTTACACAAAAAATCATGCAGCCATGTGATGTTGCAACAAATCGCTGTATTTGTAAAATTTGCAAATTTACAAAACCAACAACAAATCACCGACGGCAAACCGCCGTGTTGTTGCAAGTGTGGCAAGTGCGCGTGGGTGGCACCAAAGAGGTGTAGTAGTGGGCAGCAGGCGTATAGCGTGCCTACCCACCTACCTCAAATGCCAATGCTCGCCGACCAGTGGGCATTCAAGCGACGCGCGCGCTTCAACAAATCGCTGGTAGCAAGAATTACAAAAACAAAACAAAAAACAGCGAAAAATTGTTGTATTTGTTCCGCATTGAAGCACTATTGATGCATTCAGTGAATTTGATTGAGGAAGTGCAAATGCTGTTGGTTGCTGCATGTATGCATGTATGTATGTGGCATGAATGCGCGCGATTCATCATCACCGTGAAGAGTGCTCAATCGCGCTGAACAGTATTGGAGTGTCCATTTACATTGCAGTGTTTGATTTTTGTTGTTATTTTTTTTTTTACTCTTCAACCAAATGAACTTTAACGCGTTCACAAGTGAAGCGTAAAGACGGAAATGAATTGAAAAAATTTCAACTTTTCATTAAAAAGTGTTTTTCTAAGCTTAATTTGGGCTTAAAAATAACGGTGAAAAACAAAAAAAAATTAAGAAAAATTTGTTTTTAAATTTAAAAAAATTATATAAATTTAATATACATTTTCTAAAAAATTTTTTTCCCCATCCAACCCAATTATATTCCACAACGTTGCCAATTTTCAATAAAAAAAAAATTTACATTGAAAATTATTGACAAAAACTGGAAACTATAAACAGAAATAATAAGCAGTTGCTGATATTCATGATATTTTTTCCAAATTTCAACAATTTTTATATCTCACAACGTTGCCAATTTTCATCAAAAATTGGTTATAACAGTGTAAATTACATTGAAAAATTAAAAAAAAAAAACATATAGAATATTTGTTTTACAAATTGAGTTTTTCCAAATTACCATGCTTAAAAAATTGAAAAAAATTTTCAAAAAAATTTTAAAAATATTTTAAAAAAATTAAAAAAAAAAAATTTTGAAAAAATTTTGAGAATTATTAGATTATTCACGAAGGTTTTTTCTTCGTGCATGCACCGTTCACCGTTGCCGTTTTTCATTAAAACTAAAAGCAAATGAAGAGCTTTTTTCTTTTTCTACTTTTGACCTTTGTAATATTTTACAGGGTTGCCAATTTTCGTTAAAAAAAAATTATTTCACAGTGAAAATTATTAAAAAAAATTTTTTTTTTAGCTAATTATTATGTTTTTACAAACAAAAAATATTTTTTTACAATTTTCTCTCCCTTCCTTCAGACATTGTTATATCCTACGACGTTGCCAATTTTCACTCAAAATTTCTTTAATAATGAAAATATTTCTAAAAAAATGGAAGCTAATATTTAACTTGTTTTTCATTAACTGAGTTATTGCACATTGCTCTATAAAAAATATAAATAATTGAGAAAAAATAGCTGCACATTTAAAAAAATTCATTAAAATTCATTAAAATATTCATGTAGCTTTTTTCCATCATTCAACCATTTATGCATACTACAACGTTGCCAATTTTCATTAAAATAAAAATATAAAAAATAAGAATTTTTTAACCATTTTTCTTCTTTCTACTATGTAGACATCCTACAATGTTGCCAATTTTCATCAAAAATTTCTAAACAATGAAATTTATTTAAAAAATATAAAAAAATATTTATTAATACTTTTGATAAACTGAGCTGCTCAGTATTACTTACAAAAAATTGATAAATTCTTTCGAAAAAAATAACGGTTATGTCTAACAAAAGGTACAAATTTTTTATCTAACAATTTTAGTATAATTTTTCATGAAATATTTCTATAATAATAAAAATTCATTCCACAACGTTGCCGTTTTTCTTCTTACATCGTATTTTCGTCTTTTTTTTCTGGAAAATAAAACAAAAATTATGCTTTAAGCAAATTTTGCTTTTCAAAAAATTAAAAAAAAGTCAATAAAATATTTTGTATTTGATTTCCTTAACAAAAATTAGGCGACGTTACCATTTTTCGCTTCCCTTTCTTTAATTCTTTTTCCAAATGTCTTCAACAGTTTGTCATTATTTAAACTTTTCAAAAATATTTATTAAAGAATGCAGCATTTTCCTCATTTAACTTAATTTTTACAACGTTGTCAATTTTCCTTTTTGCACAATGTTGCCAATTTTCTTATAAATTTTTCTCCAACATGCTTGTAATAGTAAAAAAGAAATTATTTAGCATAGTAAAAGACTGCAGAGGAGTACACATTAGTTTTTACTACTCAGCGCTTTTTAAAAATATTGAACACAATGTTGCCAATTTTCTGCTTGCTATATAACTAATCTCAAATTGATAGTTATCATATAAAAATATGTAAAAGAAAGCAGTGAGCGCTCATAGTTGACTACAGCAAGTAAAAAGATGGTGTTTTATCTCTTCGTGCTCTATGCAACGTTGCCAATTTTCCTAGCAACAGTTGTATGTTAAATACATATATCGTCTACAGGGTGTAGGTAAAATATTATGTGTGTTTTAGATGTCTTAACAGGGAAATTTACTTAATATCTCTTCGCTCGTATTTTCCACGCATTGTTGCCAATTTTCTTTATTTAGTTCTTTGTACCAAAAATAGAGAATGCAAAGACTAATATTTTTGTTTTACAGACAAACCTGTCTTATCATTATTTTCCTCACTTCACCGTCGACTGCATATGCAATGTTGCCAATTTTCACATAAGTGCACATAGCTAGACAACATTTGCTTTGATACGGCATTGATATGGAATACTGCTTAAGAAATGTTCTATAGACCAAAATTTTATGACCTCATCCACATAATCAAGTAATTCACGCGTTGTGCTTTGTTCCCAATTTTCCAAAAATACCATATACTCACTTCCTATGTTTATGCAGCCTTTAAATTTACTAATATTGCTGAAGAAATGTTGTGAAGGCCGAAATTTTATAAATTTATCCAAAAGTTCAACTTATTCAAAAGTTGTGCATTGTTGCCAATTTTCCTGTTGCCTATTTTACTTTAATACCATATTTCCTCTTCATATGCGCAGAAAGTCTTGAATTGTACTAATATTGCTTAAGAAATGCTGTGATGGCCAAAATTTTATGACCTTAGCCACATATTCAACTTCCTTACACGTTATGCATTGTTGCCAATTTTCCATAAATTCCATATTTTCACTTCCTATGCGCATACAGCATTTAGTTGTACTAATATTGCTTTAAAAGTAGTGTGAAGTCCAATATTTTACGACCTTATCCATATATTCAACGTCCTAACGCGTTATGCATTGTTGTCAATTTTCCCCCAAAACACCATATACCCGCTTTCTATGCATAGACAGCCTTTCATTTTACTAATATTGCCTAAGAAATGCAGTGAAGGCCAAAATTTTATGATCTTATATACATACAAAATTTTTTCACATGTTGTGCGCTGTTGCCAATTTTCCCTAAATTGTATGCACCCACTTTCTATGCGTATACACCCTCTAATTGGTCCAATATTAGCTGAAAAAGGCTGTAAAGACCAAATATTTATGGTCTAGTCTACACACCCAACATCTCCACAAGTTTTGCGCTGTTGCCAATTTTCCGCAAATTCCATATAGTCCTCAACTGTACTACAAAAGCAAGTAAATATAGTATTTAAACACGCTGAGTGCTCTCCATAGCATCTTTAATAACTCTGTTGACATCTTTCTGGCTTATAACTGCTCCATTTCTTTCCACACCTCGAAATTCCCACTTCACACAACACCAAGCACGAATCACCGAGTGCGCGCAGTGCCGCAGTTCAATTGTCACCTCTGCCTCTGCTACCACTGCTGTGGAGCGGGTTTTTTACTTTTTGCGTTTTGCCTACCTTTTTTCCACACTTTTCAACCATTTTTCTACAAAAGTTTTATTATTGCTGACAATTTGGTCGCGTAATTGTGACAAATGACCGTTGTGAGGAGCCATAAATTTTAACAAAACTAAGCAACTCAGCAACTAAGCGAGTGCTTGAATGCTTGAATGCCGAACGCTGAGCGTTGAGACTGGGGAAACTCACCAACCAAGCGAGCAACTAACTAACTAGAGCAACAACTACAACTCACTTTTGCCCCATACCGTACTTAAATTACATGGGAGTTACCTACTAAAGAGTTATGTGGTTGACAAGTTGCCTGACACATGACAGGGCATATATGGAGCATACTGGGAGTGTATATGCATATACAAGTACATACAACGTACTGCGTATAGAGGCAGTCAGCTGGAGCTGAAGCTGGAGCTGTTGGTGCTGGTGGTGTTGGTAGAAGCGCTGTGCTCTAATGCTATTTTAGTAAGTGACAAGTGAGTGCTGCTGCTGCTGCTACTGCTGCTGCTGCTGTTTTCATCACATTTTCTCGTTTTTATTAGATGTTAGTTTTGTCAGCGGCATAATTGTGACACGAGCCTACTCTCTGTTGTTTGGCTTTGTGCTGTGCGGTACTTTTATGTAGATATGGTCAGCGGGTACTTACTTATTCGTTCGTTAGAGTTATGAATGCGTGCGCACACTTACTTAGCACCAATAACAAGTGGCGACGCAACGCAACGCAACGCAACGCTCACACACTGTTGACAATTTTCACCGCCGTTACACCACAGCCGTTGCCTTGCCTCGTTAGTGCTACGCAGCAGTGCTTGCCATAAATGGTGCGTCCGTCTATGACAGCGCGTGTTCATAGATTTACATTTGTTTTTTACGATTTTTTTTCGTTTTGCCAGCTTCGATTATTAACTATGTCGCTGCGTCGTCTTCGTCGTAGTCGCTTTTAATTGATTATATTTATTTATTTTTCCAATATGGCATGCGTAGAATCACGAGACGTGCACTTATTAAATTTTTAGCGGTGCTTGCGTTTCTTAGAAGGCAATGAAGACGAGTAATGTACATTTTTAAGGTAAAACGCTTTGTGTTTCTATGGCTGTTTTTTTTTTGCTAACATTGTTTTCAATTTGGCGTGGAAATGTTCCATAATGTGTGTGTGTGTGTGAGGAAATGAAATTATAGTAAATCAGCACATGTGATGTGACATAATATCGTGAGATATTTGGTTAGAGTAAATTATGTTGCTTTCGTTCGAATGTACGTGGTTTTTTGCATAGAAATATGGCAAAAAATTGAAGAAATAAATTGAAGAAATAAATTGTATATTTTCTAAATCACATGATTATAGCGCATGTCACGTGACTTAAGATCGTGTGACATTTCATTTGAGAAAATTTTTTCTTTTGTCATATTAATATTTTTTTTTGTGTTAAAATATTGTTTATGAATTTTTATATCATGTGACTACAAAGCATGTGATGTGATCACCTAACATCATATGACATTTCATTAGAGGATTTTTTTCTTATGTCATATTACGCTTTTTTCTTAGTAGAAGCATTGTTTATGAGTTTTTAGATGATGTGATTATACATTATGTGATGTGACGTAATATCATATGACATTTCGTTATAGAAATTTTTTTTCTTGTCATTTTTTTTCTTCCTGCGTTGAAATGTGATTTATGGTTGACAAAAATTAGAATTCTTTAAATCATATGATTACTTCAAATGATTTATTTTCTTTGACGTAATAGCTTGTGACATTTCAATTGAGTAAAAAATTTTTGATACGGATTTCGCTTTCTTAATCCTTAAAATTTGGTCGCATGTGATGTGACCGAACATCATATGAAATTTGATGGAAGTAAATATTTTGTTGTCAAAATCTGCTTTCTGCTGCATTTAAATGTGTTTTATGAGCCCGAAATTAGAATAAAAATTTTGTATAAATTATATATATCACATGTGATGTGACCAAACATCATATGGCATTTGAACAAAGTAATTTTTGTTAGTCAAATCATGGTTTCACCTACATAGAAATATGGTTTATGAGTAAGAAATTAATTTCATGTTTTTTAGATCACATGATACATAGATATATTATATTTGCTTTAATATAGCGCATGTGATGTGACCAAATATCATATGACATTTGATCAAAATAATTTTTTTTTGCCAAATTATGTTTTCACCTACATTGAAATGTGGTAAATGAGTCAGAAATTGAATTAAAATTTTTGAGATTACATGATACACACATACATTATAATATATCGCATGTGATGTGACCTAACATCATATGACTTTTGATCGAAGCAAATTTTTCTTTTTCCATTTTACGTTTTCTTTTGCATTTTAATATGGTTTATGAGTCTGAAGTTAAATCAAATTTTTTTAGAACATAAATTGTGGAGCATGTGATGTGACATAATGTCATATGACTATTGAATGGAGCAAATAATGCTGATTGCTCACACTGTACTTATCTTGTCCTCGAAATTTGGGGGAAAATGCCATATTATTGATTAGAAATTAAATTTGAGTTTTTGAAAATATATGTACATATATATACATATATTTATTTAAAGAGCAAGTGATGTGATATAATGTCTTGTGATATTTGTTAAATTTCTCTATTTTGCTTACTATTTTATTTTTGTATTTTTTTAATTTTTTTAATTTTTTTTGTTGCTCAGAAATGAGTTTTATTATTCAAAAATTAAATTTAATTTTTTCAGATCACACGATCTTATAACAAGTGATGTGACCTAAAATCACATGATATATTATCAAAGCACATTGTATTGTTATTGTTGGATTCTACTCATACAATATCTACTTTGAGTGACAAATATTATAAAAATCCACGATCAGAAGGAACGGAAATCATAATCAGTTTATATGTATACATCACATGTGATGTTTGACCATATCATATGTTTGTACATATGATCAAATTATAAATAAATGCATAAAAATTGTGGAAATTATTCATTAATTGTATTTTTTTTTTACATGTGTACATGCTATGAAATCAATATCACATCACTTGTGTTAGGAATGTATATCACATCAAATTTTACTTGGAGATCACATCGGTTCAGTTGGAACCGGTGTGTGTATGTAGCTCTAAAAATGCATAATATTGAAACAAAAATGTGTGTGGGCTAGCTGCTAGCGCAGTTGCTGGCAAACAAACGTAATTTATCTTATGATTTGGCGTAAAAAAGTCTCTTATTTTATACACCAGACCCAAATGGCCGCAATAAATATCATCAATTTAAGGCAAGAGAGCGATTGTAAAGTGGAATTGATGATCAAGGCACTACATTACCGCACAAGTAGAGAAGTTAAAACAAAAAGAAAAACAAACTGAAACTGAAACAAGTTAAAAGGAGACAAAATCGTTATAACTCGTCAAGTCATGTGCTCACACACAGCAGGATGCCATCAACAAGAGGCTACAAAAATTGTCAGCGAAACGGAATTAAAGTTGACCCAAGACAAAAACTAGCAATAATAAAAAATAAAAAGATTTGAAAAATAAATTAAATTAAATTAAATTAAATTAAATTAAATTAAATTAAATAAGATAAAATAAAATAAAATAAAAATTAGAAAATATGAAATAAAATAAAATAAAATAAAATAAAATAAAATAAAATATGAAATAAAATAAAATAAAATAAAATAAAATAAAATATAATAAAATAAAATAAAATAAAATAAAATAAAATAAAAAAATTATATAAAAAAAATAAAATAAAATAAAATTAAATAAAATTAAAAAAATAAAATAAAATAAAGCATTAAATAAAATATTAAATAAAATAAAATTAAAGTAAATTAAATTAAACAAAAAAATTAAATTAAATTAATTTAAATTAAATTAAATACATTAAAATAAAATTTAATAATTAGAAAAATAGTAACCAAAAGTAATATAAAACTAAATAAATTAAATTAAAAAATTTCAAAACAAAAAAAGTAAAATAAAAAAACACGAAAAATATCAAACTTTCCTATTTCTTCGAATACTTTAAGCCTTCAAAAACCCGTCGCCCATACACTCAGCCGCTTATCAGCTACTAACTGCCTGACTACCTGATTGCCTGCTACTCAAATACGCCGTGTTAAGGTTGCATGAGGTCGTAATTAATCTACTAATGTCATATATTAAAGACAAATACATTTAGTAGCACACACACACATACACACACACACACACACACACTGCGACCAGCTATCATTAGTGTTTTAGTGTTTGTACATACATACGCAGGCATATTCATTTCAAAAAGATCAACTCGTTTAACCGCCACCAGTTGCGAGGTGTGAGGTAAATTGCAAAGCACAAAATTTGTGGGAAAATTATACAAATGTTAGCGGTGATGATGGTGATGGTGATGATGATGCTCTTTACGAAATCAACAAAACAAACTATTTTGAATTTTAAATTAACTTTAAAAAATAAAAGCAACTAATGCGCTCATAAAACATAAGACAGAAGCGACTAAGACAACAACAACAACAACAATGTGTGTCTCGGTAGTAGCAATTGACAGTTGGTGAACTACCTGAGTGTGGAATATATTTGTGAATACACACATACCTACATATACATATATACACATATATATGTATATTCCTACTTTTATAACTATTTCTGTAGCTCCGTAAGCAAGTGCTACGCATAAATTAGTGAAATGGCGACAAAGGTGGTCCGAAAAACATGAAAAATAAAAAATATAAAAAAGTCTAAAATAATGGAAATTGTCGATAATTATAATGAAAATGAAATAAAAATAGAAACGCAGCAGTAATACTTCTAAAGAAGATGTTAATGAAATAATGTGTGGTGGCTCCGGCGTTGCTTTAATGAAGTGTTATGCATAAGAAGCATTCGTTGTTTACGAACTATAATTTCGGATTAAGCCAAAAGCTTAGAGATAAGAAATATTGATAAAAGTTGATGGTGGGGGATATATAAAAAAATTAAAATAAAAATCAATAAAATGTAGTAAAAACTTAATTAAGAAATTACAAAAATCAGATTCATTGTGAATAGAACTCTGCATATTGGTGTATAATAACTGTTTTTTTAGGATTTAATTAAAATTTATGGCTTCCGAAACTCATGTGTAAGAAACCACTTAAAAAAAATACAATAATATTAACTGAATTAATCTTTTTGGAATAGTGATCCACTCAGGAAACACATTAGCTTTCACTGTAGTGTATTTTTAACGGTTTCTATCTAAAAAATGTGATGCTTACATAAATTTTTTTTAATTCTATTTTATTTAATATAGTTAACTTTTATTTATTTTTATAATTTATTCCATTTTATTTTACTTTTTTCATTTTATTATATTTTAATTTATTTTATTTTAATTTATTTTATTTTTTTTATTTTTATTTTTTATTTTTTATTTTTTTTTTTATTTAATTTAATTAAATTTTTTTATTTCATTTTTTTATTTAATTTAATTTTATTTGTTTTTTTTTTTTAATTTAATTTTTTTTAAATTTAATTTTTTTATATTTTTTTTTATTTTTTCATATTTAGGAAACCTCGAAATCGATCACGCTTATATAATAACATTCATTTCATTTCATTTTATTTTATTTCATTTTATTTTATTTTTATTTTTATTTAATTTTATTTAATTTCTTGATTTTATATTTAATTTATTAATTTTTTTTATTTTTTTATATTTTTTTTTTCATTTTTTTATTTTTTCATTTCATTTTCATTTTATTTACTTTTTTATTTTTTATTTATTATTTTATTTTTTTTCTTTCAATTATTTTTTTGTTGTTGTATTTTTTTAACTTTTTATTTATTTTTAATTTAATTTATTTAATTTTTTTGTGATTTATTTTACCCTAATTTAATGTAATTTAATTTTATTTTAGGTTATAATATTTTTGGTTATTATTTTTTTAATTAATTTAATTTTTTTCCATTTTATTTCATATTATTTTATTTTATTTTATTAATTTTATATATTTTCCTTTTATTTTTTTATTATTTTATATTTAGTTTTTTGTTTATTTATTTTTTTTATTATTTTTTTGGTAATTTTTCCATTTAATTTAATTTAATCTTTATTTATATATTTTTTTTTGTTACATTTTTTTATATTTAATTTAATTTAATTTAAATTAAATTAAATTTTTATTTATTCTTTTTTTAATTTTTTGTTCAATTAAATTTATTTTAATTTAGTTTTTTACTTTTTTTCGGTGTATAATCTAATCATTAATTCAATTCCAAATTCGGTTTTCCTTACTTAAATATCCCCTTTTTTGGTCATATCTCCATTAAGCCCTTTTAAGCTTACCAATAAAATTATTTAAAAATAACTGCAGCAAGCAATGAAGTAGTTTTGTACTTTACTGAATACTCAAAATGCCCTTGATCGCTTAATTATCGACCAACAACAACTACGTTTCACATACCCTACATGCTGACCAGGCCTAATGTCATGCATATTTTCACCAATTTCGTGGCAATCCTCCACAGAGCACAGATTAACTCACGTTGTCTTCTCGCCGCGACATGTGTGTGTGTGTGTGTGTGAGAAATGTAAACTGTTCTACTTAAGCTGCCTGCCACACACATGCATACATACATACATATAAACTTGAGTTATGCACTTTTATGGTGTGATAAAAACATGATGGCGGTACCATTTGTGGTCTAATATGTTTTCCATATGGCTTAAACGATTTTAATACATCACAAGTGGTATCCCTCACCCCCTCCAAATACGGTACGCTGATACCTAGCTCCAATTCATCGCCTGTGTGTGCCACCATAGTTCATAGTTCCAGGTATTGACGACAAAGCGCAATTATGTTGTTCAACATCCTGAACTGATTACCTACAACTTTTGGTTTGATTACAAATTCCCCTAATCCGTTTCAGGATATTGACAAACAAATTAAGCCCATTTTTAGTTTGCTTAGAAGAAGTTGAAAATATGCGTGTGATTAAGTGAGTTGTCGTCCTTGGGGACCAGAGTGATGATTCCGGCTCTTTCTCTTCTCCCTTGCTGCTGGGGGGAGGTGTGCACACAAGTCACCGTCGCAGGCTCAGAGCTCTGCGCGCTCTTCACGGGCCGGTCTTTGTTTGTGGCAAGTATCGCCTCGCCTCTGTGGCGGCCTCTGTTGCCTCTGTCGCTGCAACATTCCATCCAACGAATGTCTTAATTAAATATGTCGTAAATTTGCTATTTCAATGTGTATTTATTGATTTGTTGCTTGCAACAAAAGTGTTTTTTTCATTTTTCTTCTTCTTCTTCTTCTTCTTCATATCAAATTGCTTTGCGACTGCAATTGGCTAAATATGCCGCATAGTACATGCAACAAGCATTTGGCGCATTTAAAGTATTTTTGTGACATCATGTCTGGGGGGACATAGCGCTGTTTGTTGTTGTTGGATTTTGTTGTTGTTGTTGTTGTAATTTTTTCATTTTATTTATGTTGTAAATGTATATTGTTGTTGCTATTTTTGTTGCAAATGCGTGTTGTTGTTACTATTTTTTATGTAAGCCAGAAATGTTTTTTTTATTACTTTTTTAATTGTAATTTTGTTGTTGTAATTTTGTTGCAATAGAGTGTTGCGTTGGTTGTTTTTATTGTAAACACCTGCTGTTGTTATTGTTGTAGCATTTGCATGAAAACGAAATTTTTTTTGTGTTTAAATTTTTTTCGAATTTTGGTTGTAATTTATTGTTTTTGTTGTTGTAATTTTGTTGTAATTTTGTTGTAATTTATTTTTGTTGTAATTTTATTTATTTATATTTTTTCACGCTGTTTATTGCTGCTATTATGTTGTTGTATTTGCTTTTTTTCGTTTTATTTTTATTGTATTTTGGTTGTAATTTATTATTGTTGTTGTAATTTTTTATTTTTGGTTATTTTTTTCACGCTGTTTATTGCTGCGATCACTGTTTTGTTGTCTTGACTGACATATTCGCACGTAGCGGCGTAATTGTCATGCTTGCAACACAGTAATATTGACGATTTGCGGTTGCGTGCATTGTTGTTGTTTTATTTTTTTATTTTTTTTAGCAGATAACTACCTCTGTGCTTTTTCTTCTTTTGCAACTTTTTACAACTTTTTGGTCTTAAGCTTAACCTAAATCCATTAAATTGCCCCCAAGGTGCGCGACACTTGCCGCTCAGCTGTTATTGTTGCTTCTTCTTTCGCTGTTGCGTTGTTGTTGTTATTGTTGTTGTTCAACATGCTGTCATTACAATAAATTACCACGCTACAGCGATGACTACAATGACGACGACGACATCATCATTATCATCAGCACACGGACGTGTAAAGCAAAGCAAAGCAATCGTCACTAAAAGCGCACTTGCCACAATGCCTGCGTTGCACATAACCGTTAAGAGCGTTGTGGCGTTTTGGTGTGTTGATGCATGTTGTTTGTTGGCCACTTCGTTTCTGTGTGCTGTGACGCGTTATCGCCAAAAATGGGCATATGAGCTTTGTTGTATGTTGTTGTTGTGGTTGTTGTTGTTGTTGCACAACACTTTTTCACTTTAAAAATTTCTCTTGCTTTTTTTTTGCTTTTATTCCTGCTTAGCGCACACAGAACACATTTGCTGTCTCTTGCCACTTGTTTCAACTGCATTTGGGACGCTCGTGCAACATACATTGCAACATGCATTGTTTGTTGATGTCGTTTGTTGTTGTTGTTGCTGTTGTACAGCTATTCGATGACTGTTTTTTTTTGGTCATCAGCGCTACGCTTATTTTAGTGACTTTTAGTGACAGCTTGCCAAGCAACAACACAATTATTGCAACGTGCAACGTGCAACGTGCAACGTGTTGATTACTTCATGTTCAATTGCTGCATTTAAGCTATGCATTGGTACATATGTTTATATAGATATGTATATATGTATATGTATGTGTGTGCCAGCATTATAGTCACCTGCAGTAGCAACGCATCGCCAACAAATCGATCACAAACAGCGGCAGTGCAGTGGCAACAACTGTGTGCGTGCCCCACTCGCTACGTTGCGTCGCTCATAACAGTCGGCGCCTTTTTAAATGCCTTTTTGTTTGACTTGCGTACTGACTTGTGTTCTGCAATGTGTGTTTGCTGTGAGTTATAGCATTGCTGTGGCTTAGCGGTTTTATTTGTTGCAAATTCCAGCGATTTAATTGAACTATCCGTTGCAAATTGTTTGCCAAGTCGCAAGACGCATTGTTGCAACAATTGTACGTGCTCCAGAGTGTGTTACTGTGTAGAATCAATGATGTCTTTATAGAATTTTGAGTGAAAAGTGGTGAAGTGTGCCAAAAGTTACTAGTAGAGGTCTAGTTTAAAATGGTCAAAACAATTTATTCATACTTCAATTAAGCTTTTTATAAAATTTGAAGAGCATATTAAATTTTTTTCAAATACTTTTTTTTTACAAGTCCAAAAGTAGCTAGTCAAGAGCTAGAATTAACTAGTTCCGAACCAGTTGATATGACCCGCTGAAAAATTCAAATTTGACTTCCATTTCGTAAATTAATACAAGCTAAATGACATTTAAATAGAATATAAAAATCGAAAAGTTTGCTTTTGCACTGGTCCAAAAGTAACTAGTTGCTTACTAGTTGATTTGGTTTCAATATTTACAGAAAAAACACATAATTTCATTTCAAATTCGTTTGAACAATTAAAAACCAAAAACTAAAAAAATAGTCCAACAGTAACTAGTTACAGACTAGTGGTAAATTAGTTTAAATTGAACATTTTATCCACTTCCTGCACACCGTACTACACCAACGTACGCAGATGCACTTCATCTTTACTTTAATCCTCAATAATTTTCAATTCTCATCTTCGCAGAATTAAGTGTAGGCGCTTTTGGCTCGTCTCGTCTTGCGCCAAATATGTCACTGCTTGCCGCTCGCTCGCTATGTACTTTTGCCGCTAATACATAGGTGCTCTGCAATGCGTATGCGCTTTTGCGGTACCATACATACGCGTACACAATATATCTTTCGCGATAAGCTGAGCTTTTTAGAGATCATAGAGATGGCTTAGAAAGATAAGCCGCAGCCGATCCGGCCAACTATGGTGTAAACTCGCAATATACTCAGTCAGTCAGAGTCAGCAGTATGCACCGATTAAGGCATAATGTTGAGCTCATTTAGTGCATATTTAATACTTGTAAATTTCTTACAACTATTTATTTGCCTACTACTACCCGCAGCTCTGGCAGCATTTAAGGTGCTCCCAAGCGTTTGAGTTGATCATGATGGTGGCTACTCCTGTTTTGGTTCAATAATTTTCTTGCTGTTGCTATGGA
The DNA here is from genome assembly GCA_030068015.2 of Neoceratitis asiatica. Classification (NCBI taxonomy): domain Eukaryota; kingdom Metazoa; phylum Arthropoda; class Insecta; order Diptera; family Tephritidae; genus Neoceratitis; species Neoceratitis asiatica. The sequence goes on along the minus strand of CM061525.1, from coordinate 90,050,254 downwards.
ACATATTGATTTCTTCTTCTCATTGCATGTTCATTAGTGATGGCAGTCACATAGTTAATTAGAATGTCTCATTTACCATAATGGTATGAAATCCTACGCATTAGACATATTTGGCGCAGTTCGTAAGGTCTTATTTGGTGTTTTATGTTTTTTTGCAAATGTGGAAGTATTTTGTTTTTCGAATTGGCAAGTATTTCATAATTTCATTGCATTCTACATTTTTTAAATATAATATTTATCTCAATTGTTACTAGTTGGTAACTAGTTACTTTTGGGTCAGTTGAAATTTTTATTGTTTAAATGCTTGTTTCAGCTCACGCTGTTTATTCTGCTATTATTGTTGTAATTTTCGATAGTATACATCATATGCGACACACTGTTATAGCGTTTATGTAAGGCTGCGAGCTCAAGTTACTCAAATTTAAAGCTAAGTAGACTCTGTGGACGTAAATTAATGGAAGATCCTGTAGAGAAGATCATAAAAACATCGCTATTTCTCTCTATAACCCAAGTGAAGGAGGTTAACTGACTTTAAAAGCATAGATTTCTGCGAATCTGCGTGCCCGCTTTGGTAGCTCTTTTGAGGTTAGATCGGGAAGATATTGAGGCTCACGCAGAGCTTTAACGCCGAGTTAACGGATTAAAACTACTGCCGACGCTAGTTGCTGGCGAAGGGTATTCAAATGGCATGCGAAATCTCGTTTTCCAGGTCTGACAGGCGATCTCGGTTAACAGGGGCAACAAGTTAGAGTCATATTTTACTCTCCGACCGAGCTTACTTGTGGATGGTTATAAGTTCATAGGTAAGCCACCCCCGGTAACTCTTTTGAGGCTGAAGAGCTACTTAAGTCTATTATTTCCTCGCTTGAACGTCTCATTAACGAATTAGGACTCCCACGGACGCTAGCTGTAGGCAGAGAGTCTTTTAATTACAACCGATATCGTGAATTTTTTGCTGTCCTGAGCTTGCGGGCGAACTCGGTTAAAAGGGGCAACAAAGTAGTGTCAAATTGCACTCATTAAAGGACCGAGCTTACTTGCCGATGGTCATAAGTGTGTCGGTAATCCAGTTTTGGTAGCTCTTTTGCGGTTGAAGAGCTTCTAAAGTCTCTAACGCCTTTGCTTGAATGGCTTATTACCGAATTAAGACTACTTGGGGCACTGGCTGCCGGCTGCTGGCAGAGAGTCTTCAAATTACCAGCGGTATTGTGAAATTTTGCTGTCCAGAGCTTTCAGATGATCTCGGTTAACAGCGGCAACAAAGTACAGACAAATTTCACTTATTCAAGGCTAGCTCTCCGAACGAGTTTACTCTACGTCAGTCATAAGTCAATAACTCCTTTCAATTCAAGCTCTTGTAGACTCCCCCCGTCATCAAGTAGCTTAATACTCGTATAGACACACATTACTAACCGTTTCTTGTAATCTTCTACTACTACCTGTCAACGCAGCACTCAGATTGAGCAAGTTCCACGTAGAAGCAGCTGAAGCTGAACGGGGACCACCCAAGCTTCCACGAACGCCGCTCGGTCACACACATTACAAGCCAAGCATATGGACTTTCCCATCGACCGCAGTGCCGCAACTGATGGTGTTGTCGACGCATTTATTGTTTTAATACCTTAATACAAAGAAATAATATATGTCAATAAATATGGCTGAAGTTGAGGCGGCTGTGCGGTGTAGCGGGCACAGTTGAGATACAACTGTATATGCCAAAGACACACTGAGGCACACTCAATTTAGTCCGCATTGACATCGACAGACACATAAAATATTGATTTGATACGTTAATAGCTGTATCTTAACTAAGCTGGAGCTCGCGAGCTCAACTCGAAGCGCGGGTAAGGTCGCTTGCGCTGGTCTTTTCTACTTTTTTTTTTACTTTTAATGGTCTCGCTACCTATGTAGTGCGACGTATGCTGCGAGACAACCGGCGGTTAGCCTAAAACATGCTCGTTTGTATGTATGCTCGCGCATGGACGGTTAAGTAAGCGCATAAATATGAGATTTGGCTGCCTGCAACCGTTTAAACGTCAACCAACAGTCTCCGGCTTCTTGGCTGATTATGGTCTGCGGTGTTTGGTTGTTGTTGTTGTAATGCTTGTTGTTGTTTTTTTAGTTTTTTATTTTGTAAGACCGCACAGCGCGCCAAGTTTACAACGTTGCTGAACTCATATTAATGCAGCGCTCAACGTCAACACATCGCCAGAGCTTAGCTTGGCTCATACTAACCGGCCGGCCGAGTCGCGTCATTGACAGAATTGTAGCAAAAAAAAATGCACCGAAATTATAATCAAAAACACTTTTATATACACATTTTTCAAGCTCAATGTGCTGCGCTGCGCTGTTTTTAATTATCATAATTTTTTTTCCGCCCATCCCTCTCACCATGCTTAGCGCTCCGTGCGCGCAGTCCATCCTTCGAGTTCGTAGTTGTGGCGAAACAACTTTTTAGTCGCAGGTTTTGGGGGGATTTAAAACGCGCCGCGCGTTGTGCTCACGCTGTGGGCACTCGATAAAAATGTTTGGAAGACAAAATAATAATCGCTAATACAACAACAACAACGAGTGGTGGTTGCGAAAAAAAGCATGCTATTGATTCGATAAATTTATAGCCTCGCCTAGTCGAAGGCGATGGAAGATGGAAAGAGGCGCGCAGGCAAAAAAGAACTAACCAAGCAACTCAGTGCCGCGCAGCCAACCAACGCCGCGCCGCCCTTCCTGAAGCACACTTTCTCCATAACTTGCCTACCGCCATAGTCCATTTGACTTCTTCTCACCACCACGCCTCCTATCCGGGTACATGTTCTGCTTATTTATGTCTCAGCCCGTCAAACTGTCGCGTCTATCTTCAGCGTCTTGCCTTTGGCTTACACTAGATCTCGTCTCTATCTGTTTGCTCTGCCATACTTACCTGTGAACCACGCTCAACGCTTCGCATCAACGTCACCACCCATTCACTTTTATTTTTATGCAGTTTTTTTTTTCATCTTACCCTCCGTTGCTGCCACCGCCAAGAGGCAGCAAAACTAATGTTCGGTAGAGTTGATCACTTTATTCGTCGTGGCAGAGTGAGTCAAGTCACGCCACACAGTCACACAGCCACTCAGCCACTCACCAAACGCCATTACATGGGAAGCAAGCGAGTGCGGCACAGCAAAAAAAGAAAAGGAGTAAGAAATCAAGCTTACACCACGAACCAGAGACCCCACACGCGCTCGCCACTACACGTCGTATGTTTGGGCGTGTGTGTGTGTGCAAGTGCTGACTCTAGCACTCTCAAGCACAGCGCAGTTTAGGCCACACCGGGCGTTGTCTTGTGTACGTCGTCCCACGTCTAGATTGGTTTGGCTGGTTGGCTGGCTGACTGGTCGGTTGGTTGGTTGGTTGGTTGGTTGTCTGTTTGTTTGTTTGTTGGCTTGGTGGTGGTCTCATATTCTTTCTATGCATTCTTTTTTCCCAACTAGTTTAGTTTAGCTAGCTGTAAGGGCTTGCTGTTCTCTGTACTCTAAACACGCCATTGTTACAACGCGCGAAAGACGACGCCACCATGCGACGCCACGCCACGTAACGCCATTGTTACCTCGTGCTGTGGCGTTGGATTTGATGTCTGCAGGAATGTATCTTTGGCTGTTTTTTTTTTCAAAGATTGCGCAGCACCATGTGTGTAGGCTGCTGTAAAGGCTCATTGGTGATCAGCTAAGCAGGCACCATTTTGTTGGGTTAATGGTGAGTTCCATTTTGAAGTGGAACCCAAGTAAGAAAGCTCTCTTGAGTATTAATTTACTTAGAGCTTTCTTCGTGGATCTCCGAGCCCCCTCAGTTATAGCATGGAGCTTCGGTGTCTCCAATCCTCTGGTTGTCCATTTTTTAACTCTGATTGAATACCTTGAGGACCCCACGAGCTTAAAGCTCCCTTAATTTTGCATTTCAGCCAAAACTATTTGGAGGGAATAATAATGTGACCAGCAGTGCGGACAAGTTTACATTTCATTTTGACTTTAAACTCATTCGAAGTTGTTACGAAGTCTGTTACTCTAAAAGCTGTCACTAGATGGCCAAAGAAACGTATTAATTGGTTGAAGAGACCTTCTAGACAAGAAAGTTGAATTTTCTCATTTTAAGCATTATTAAGAAAACACAGCGGGAATTGAAGCATTCGAAAAAGCGGCATAGCAAATTAAAGCTCTTACTTAGGGGGTCGAAAGCTCATACTCAGAAAGCTTAAACCTAATTTTTTTTGGAGATTAAAACTAAGTTTCAGGCAGCGTAAAGCTTCTGCTTGTGATCTTATATCTCATGTTTTGCAAGGTTTGAGGTTTAAGTTTGACGAGCTTAAAGCTCATATTTTGAAAGCCTAAAGCTCATATTTGGGGATCTTAAAGCTCATACTTGTGATCCTGACTCACATGTTTTTCGAATTTTAAAACTCCTGCTTGGGAAGCTTCAAGCGCATGCTTGTGTAAATTAAAGCTCATTCTTAGGAAGCTTAAAGCTCATATTTGCAAAGTTTAAAGCTCATAATTTTGAACCAAAACCTCTTTTTTTGGAGCTTAAAAGCTAATTCTTGTGGAGCTTAAGGTACATACTTGAGGAGCTTAAAGTTTATACTTGGGGAGCTCTCAACTTATAGTTGACGAGCTTAAAGCTGTTTCATAATGCCCCAGAAGCAAGCTTATCACCCCTAAGATGATATTTTAATTTATTTTTTCAATTTTATTACTCGATTTTTAATCATTTTTACCTTTCCCCCTCACTTTTTCACCATCCCTTCAATATTCCCTCCTTCCCATCACAGTTCTTTCCACCCAATGAAATTTTTTAGTTAAATCTTCCAAATGCAACAACAACTCATAATAAATATTGTCATTTATTTCTCATCAATACAACAAAAACAACAATTTTTATTGCATGTAATTCTTATCATACCACTTAATCGCACATTCATTAAGAGCTACACGAAGTTTAGTGAGCTGCTGCTCCTGCTGCTCCTGCTGCATCTCTACGAGTACGCGCTGCTTGTCGCCATGAAAATTGTTTGCTGGTATTGAAGAAAAATTTATAAAAAAAAAAAATTTCACCATGAACATGGGAGTACAAGCATACCAGCGGGCAAAAAAAAATATCGCATGCGATAAAATAAAAAATCAACGAGAGCCGTGAGCGGGTGTTGGCATGCTGACTAATTAAGAAGCAGTAAAGTAAGAAAATAAGTAAAAAAGAAATTTAAAAAATATATAAAAAAAAAAAAATTTATTGGGAAAAAAATATTTTAAAATTTGAAAAAACTCAAAGGAGACAAGTTAAATTACTCTTGATGAGGATCTTTAAAATGTGCTACGAGCGCACGTCTTCATATGAACTAGTCTACCATATATGTAGGTATGCATACATACATATGTATGTATTTTTATAGATAAATTCACCAGCTCATCACTTCATTTACACGTTGGCTTTCGCATTGTGGCAGCTGCGGGATAACATTATTTAGAGAAAGCGTTAAATTATCAAGGTGAGACAGGTTTGTAGGAGAACTCATGGAGTCATGGACCGACCGCCGTGCAGCGCAAGCGTGTGAAACCAACATTCCTGACGGCTTAAAAGCGCACAGCATACATATAATATATATATGTATGTATTTATGGAAAAAGGTGCGCGTCGATGCGGGTGGTCATGAGAAGTATTGGCAAATTAAAAAAAAAATATATATATAAAAAAAAAATTAAAAAAAATTAAAATATAAAAAAATTAAAATTAAAATAAAATAAAATAAAATAAAATAAAATAAAATAAAATAATATAAATTAAAATAAAATAAAATGAAAAGAAATGAAATGAAATAAAATAATATCAAAAAAAAAAAATGAAATAAATAAAATAAAATAAAATAAAATAAAATAAAATAAAATAATATAAAATAAAAAAAAAAAAATAAAAAAAATGAAAAAATTTAAATAAAAAATAAAATATAAAAATAAAATAAAATAAAATAAAATAAAATAAAATAAAATAAAATAAAATAAAATAAAATAAATTAAAATAAAATAAAATGAAATAAAATAAAATAAAATAAATTGAAAAAATAAAATAAGCCGAAATAAAAAAAATAAAATGAGGAGCTTTTTTTCGTGGCAGAAATGCATGCAACCCCTGTCCTGCAGATTGACGACAGTAATTAGACTTTTTTTTTGTTTTTCATGAGCTTTTTAGGTGCTTTTAAGAAAAAAGCCTCAAAATTTTTAAGCTTTTTGAAAGTTTTCTAGAGCTTTCAAGCTTTTACAAAACTTTCAGAGTTTCTAATTCATATTTTAACGGCCGTAGAAGCCGAGTGGTCAGCAGTGTATTTTGCTGTTAAAAAGGTTAGGATTCTAATTGCGGTCGCCACCTGGCAAGGAACATTTCTGCCCTCCGAGGGAACTGAATTGGCATAAAACAGAAAAGCTACTCCTAAAAATCCATCGGCCATTCGGAAACGGCTTAGTATAAACTGTAGGTCCCTTCATTTGTTGCAAAAAAGAAGAACACCAAGATGTACACCAAAAATTGGACTTTTAAGTTTTTTCGAGTCATCTTAGTTGCGAAATCATTTATTTTGCTCTTTTTAGACCGATAGTTGGGTAAATATCACTTCCCGTATTCAGCGTCGACTTACTATACTACTCTTTTCTAACTGTTTATGACAACCACATCTCATTTGATGAGCATAACCATCCAGACTATCATCTCCTCTACAAAACCAACCTCCTACGTGCAGTAGCGACTTTATTTATTAGCCTGAGAACCAAAGTAAGAAACCCAAACCAAACCAACAACAACAACTACTTATACATACATATTTATATTGCTTACCTCCTTAAAGGTACACAGAACAACAGGATAATTGCCGGTTAGCCGTGGCGAGCGCGATTTCGTTGATGATTTGTTGGCGCCAGGCGTGCGTGCATACAAAGCCCGAGAGTTTGTTTGTTTGTTTTTCCAAACTTACTTACTACCGATGGCGCATAAACTGATGCTTGTTGTTGTTGTTATTGTTGCATGGTTATACATATTTGTGCATAGCGAGTTGTTGATGAGTCTCATTTTGTGCAGTGCTCCAGCAGCGCTCATACAGCATCATCACTGAACACTTTTTTTGGCGTATCTATGTGTGCCTCGCTGTGTATGTGTATGTGTGAGTGTTTTGCTTTGCATACTTCATTCAGTCTCTACCCTGTTCGCCTGTCCGTCCAGCCGTTTGGCTTGTTTCGTGCATGATTAACAAGCGTGTTGAGTTTTGGGCGGTCCCGACGACGACGATGGTGATGTCGACGGCGGCAACTACTACTACAGCATCTATACTCAGAGTGAGGCTGATGATGACGACAGCGGTGGCGTCGAAAGTTATATTTGTGTCGTTGTTGTTGTTGTTGTTGTGTGACTCCTCGACCGTTGTTGATTCTAATTTGCCTGGTGATTTATTGAAATCAAATGCCAAACAAGGCGCCAACAACTTGAGAAAACACGCACACACACAAAAACACACACTGTCTCACTGCCACACCAAGCACTGGCCAACAGCAACAACAACAGCAACAACAACAATAACTATAATTGCAATAACCACATTTGTAAGCGACACGTCTTACCAAACACGGTGCGATTTGGTCTGCCAAAAGCACGAACTCCGTTTTGTACATATATATCATAAAAAAGGAGTAAAAAAGTGGAAGAAAACGCTTTGCAAATTAAGACAAATCGATCAGACCGATGATTAACCTTTGTTGTTAAAGTTGACTGCTGTTGCTGCTTGTTTATCTGTTTGTTTGTCTGTTCGTTTATTCGGTTTGTGTTTTGCATGTTCGCCTTTAGCGCCACCCTTTTTTGGCAAGGTGAGTTAAGCTATGTTAAGGCTTGCCTTGAGTGCTTATAAATATAGGAAAAGTAGAAGAAGCAGTGAGTGAAGTGATTGAAGCTTGTTATAAGGCAAGTGGGGGGACAGAAAACTTTTTATGAGAGACCAAAAAATTCTGATTTTACTCTAAATTCCATAAAAAAATACAAGAAGCTTGAAAACAGCTTAATAATGTATTTATATGCAGCAATTTAAATAAAAATTGCAAAAGCTTCCGAAAGCTCAAAGCTCAGTTGAGCTTTCTCAAAAGTTCTTTAACCTGCAAAACCAACAAAAGTGCGGCAGGAACCCAACAAAGCGTTTTTGACAATTTTTAGAACTTAAAAATGAAAGCTCAGAAAAGATGAAAGCTCATGCCAGATTTCTAAAATGTTCAAAAGCTCAAAAAATTATTTATTAAATAAACAAAAACTGTTTAGAAAGTATTTTGCTGGCAATACCTTAATTTTTTTTGTTAAATACTACACAAAAAAAGCTTTTAAGGCTTAAGCTTTTAAATTTGAAAACACCTTAAGACTTTAATAGCTTGAACGTTAAAAGTTTTCAGGTGATATATTTAAAAAAAAAATATTTCAAAAGATCTTCAAAGCCAAATAAAAAAAAGCTTGTCCAAAAGCTCCTAAGCGCTTTGTAGCATACTTTTAAGATATAAAATCAGAATAATAGGTTTTTATTTTACTGTTAAAGCGTTTTAATATTTTTAATGTAATTTTAAATCAATAAGCTTTTTTAAAATTGCAAACTTTACTTGCTTGGAAAAAAAAATAAAAGCTCGTGAAAAGTAAAAAAAGACCGGAAAAAATTATGTTGTTGTAGGCTCATTCTACACATTATTTTTCTTCATTATAAACTTTCTCTATATTGAAAAAGTGAAAGCTGTCGCCTTTAAGCTCTTAAGGAGTAACAAAAGAGATACTGCTGAAAAAACAGTCAGTGATAATGGCTTTAACTACTAAATTGATGATCTTAACTACTAAAAATTCAACGCTTTAAAATGAAAAACTAGAAAGCTTAAAAATATAAAAGTTCTTGAAAGCTTTTTCAAAAAATTTGTTAGTTTTTCTTAAAAAAAGAAGAAATTTATATGTCCAAAACAAAGTGATTGCAAATAGTAAATTTAAAAAAAAAAATTCTTTTAAAAGTGTTAAGGCTCATAAAAGCCCGGGAAACTAACAAAAAATAGCAAAAGCTTTAGAAAAGCTTGACAAGAGCTTAAAAGCTTATATTAGCTATTACTTAAAAAAAAAACTTTTTACAATTAATTTAAATAATTAGTTAAATTGAAGTGAGAGCTTGAAAGCTCCCGAAAACTCAAAAGCTCAGCTTAGTTTAGCTGAAAAAGCTTTTGATGCGATTATCTCGACTTAAAAATAGTAGTTTGAAATTTTTAATATGTTTTAATGTTCAAGTTATTGAGATTTATCGTCATAATATGATTAATTTATATTTTCTGATTGCCGTTATTACTGGTTTTTCACTCTAACATTTCATATTTCACCAACCACTCACATTCATAGCTTTTATGTCATAATTTAAATGACAGTTATTTGCGTTTATGACTTGACTGAATGGCAATGAGTGTAGTTACATACTTTTTATTATTGTTGTTGTTGTTGTTAATATTGCATTAATTACTGCAACTGGGCATTAAAAAAACATTAAAATATTCAGTTCAACGTCAATAACACAGCAATAATAATAAAAAAATATAACAAATGTGATTGAATTGAAATTGAAATATTTATATTTGCTTGTGACAGTGTTGCCATATTTGTAATTTCTATACGCACACACACACACGCATAAATGCCGAGGCTACAAAATGACCAATGAGTAAGCGATTGTGTTTGATAATGTTTTAAAAATTAAAAAAAAAAATTAAAATAATAGAAATTCATTACTTTTTTTAAAAAAAAAAGGTATTAAATGGTGAAGTTAGTTATTTCAATAAAAAATAATATGCAAAATAAATATTTAATATCCCATTTTTATATGAAGGCTAACTAAATATATGAGTCATTCAAGAGAAAATGGATATTTCCAAATCTGTTTGAAATCAGTAAGCATGAAAGCTCTGGAGCTTTTAAGTTCAAGCTCCCAATCAAGGGTAAAAAACTGAGTCAAATTAATGGCTTGGCATTGTTGAAGTAACAATAAAATCTCAACTCCACCTGGCGTTCAAAAAGCTCGCAAAAGCTGCCAAGATATGCTATTGAGCTTTCATTGTATTTTTTTAAATATTACATTATTATTACAAGACGAAAAATGCATACTTCCAAATCTGTTTGAAATCAATAAGCAAGAATGCTCCATAGCTTCAAGGCTCAAGCTCCCTAGCACCGACAAAAAACTGCGTCAGATTAATGGCTTGGAATTTTTGAACTAACCATAAAATTTTAACTGTTCCTGGCTTTCAAAAAGCTCGCAAACCTCCTTGGGTATGCTATTGAGATTTCATTTAATTTATTTTTTCATTACAACCACAATTAATGGTTTGGAATTTTTGAACTAACCATAAAATTTTAACTGTTTCTGGCATTCAAAAAGTCGCAAAAGCTCCTTGAGTATGCTATTGAGCTTTCATTTAATTTATTTTCTCATTACAACCACAATTAAGTGTGGATTAAAATAAAAGCTTCAATATGTGCCTCAGAATGTATGCTTTTAACTGTGCTAGGCGTAAAAAAAACTACTTAAGAAAGCTTTACAACCATACGATTAGAGATTTTTTTAAGTATACGAAACCGAAAAAACATTCGTTGAAAGTTTATGGAATTTTTACTATAGAAAAAATTCAAGTTATTAAATCCGTAGTAGTAATGAAAATGTTATAAAAGTTTCTCAAAAGCTTCTAGGCACATTATTAATTTTGGATGTAACTATAATAAAGAGCTTTACAGTTCTTTATAAAATAAGTAAAAATATGGCAGTCATGCAATGGAGCTTTCACAAGTTTAATATGAAACTTTAGAGCTTTTGAGCTTTTTTAAGCATTAGCTGAATTTTTATTCAGTCTAAAAGCGTTAGTTTGAACTAAATAATTTAAGTAAAAGGATTAGAGCGGTTAGAAATTTTTAAAGAAAGCTTTCTGGGGTAATTTTTACTTCTGATTGCATTTATAACCTGCAAATATATAGATATATTTGAGAGAAAATGAGAATTATATATATACGTACTGGAAGCTTTCACGCCACTCCAACGAACTTTACAGGGTTGAATTTACGAGTGAAGAACTTTGTAGCTCTTACAAGCATAAACTGAGCTTTGAACTCTTTTAAAAGTGTAATTTCAAATGAATGCTTGAAGTATAGAGGAGTTGCTAGCATTGAAAGCTCAAGTGGGCATTTTTGTGATTCCGATTATGCATTTAACAGTGAAGAATAGTTTATGTAAAGCGCTTTTCAGTAATAAATGGAAGCTTTAATGTCAACCAACAGAGCTTTTATAAGTGATATATGAAGATGTAGAGCTTTAATGCGCTTTTAAGTGCCTGAAAGAGTTATTTTGAAGAGATTCCTTTAAAGAAAGTTCAAAATGACATGCTTGTAACTCCAATTGTTCATTTACCGATGTAATTTTTGAGCAAAAGCTTGCTAAAATAAATAATGGAAGCTTTCATATCAGCTAGTTAAGCTTTTATAAGCTGAAAGCGAAAGTGTGTAGAACTTGAGCACCTTTATTAGTATAAACAGCGTTAATTTGGAGTAAAGTGTTTAAAAAAAAGCTCACATGAGTATTTTTAAGCTACTAATTACGCATTTACTGACATAATTTCTTAAGAAACCAGCTTTTATGTATTCAAAACAGCGTTTGCACTGGTTTAAGCGCTGACTTAATTTCAAAAATAATTTTAATCAACCAGTTGAGATTAAACGCTTAATTAATTAGCTATTTCGTCGATAACACTGCCATCTAAAGCTACCACGCTAATCAGTAAGTGCACATATCTTGCACTCAATCATCACCTACTCACTTTCAACTGTCCATAAATAAAATAATTACTTTTAACCATATTTTTTGTTGGTTTCTTTAATTCAATCCAAAAAAGAAAAAGAAAAAAGCTTTGGAAATCAGCTAATGATTTTCAAACCGTAATCAAAGGATTTTGGCACTTTAGTGTGAACAAGTGACGTATACAGGCAATCAGAGCTCAAAAATGCACACAAAGTATGCAACATGGTACACATATATATACATATGTAATTGCATGTGCAACATTATTACGTGGCATGCCAGCAAAACAAATGTTTTTCCTACACTTCAACTTCAACTATTATCCCACTCTCATATGTAGAGTTTATTTATGGGAATAACGGTTTATTGAGAATGCGAACATTTTTTGTTTACGGTATTTTTCCACACATACGGATTATAAATAATTGCCAATTCATAACAGTTGTCAATTGGTATTAGCACGAAAATATTTTATGCCGCTTGGCGTTGCTGTGGTTCAGTTGGAACAAAAAAAAAAAAAAAAAAAATTAAATAAAAAACAAAATGTTGCAAGAAGTGGTTTTTCCTCCTTTTTTTGGAGCTGAAAATGCGGCAGCCACATTGTCTAGTGTATGGAATATTTTACAATAATTACTGTAATGAGTGTTTTGTGGTAAATGCGCCATTTGTGATTTGGTTTAACTTAGATTTTGGATCTTTTTTTGCTTTCCTTTAAGTTTTGCTAGACAAACTGGCACCGCATTCATACAAAATCATGCTTTTGTATGATACACCGCAATTACAATTAAAATTTATACAAAAAGAAACCTTAATTTGAGCTTTAACTGAAATTTTTAAAATACTTTTTATAGCTCTCAGAAACTTTTATTAACATTTTCGTTTTATTTTATTTCTTCTTTTCCTTTTTTAAATATTTAATTTACAATTTTTAAAAATTTTTAAAATATTCGTGTTTATTTTAATAAGAATTTTTTATTACTATTTAAATTTTTAATTTTTTTTTTTAATATAGTTTATGTGGCTGATTATAATTTTAATATTTTAATATAAATTTATTCATTTTATTTCTTTTTAAAAAAATTTTTATTTTAAATTATTAATTTTTTTTTACTTTAACTAATTTTATGTATTCTCATTAAATATAGTTTATTTTCTTTTTTTGATGATCTCATTTATTTTATTTTTTCCTTTCTTTCAGTTTGCTTTAAATTGATTTTATTTGATAAAATATTTTTGTTTAGTTTTTTCTTTATTTTAATTAATTTAATTTAATTTTTTTTCTAACTCATTTAACTTTTGTTATTTCGTTATTTTTTATCTTATTTTTTTACATTTTATATTTTCATTTAGTTTTATTTTATATTATTTTATTTTATTTTATTATTTATTTTATTTTATTTCATTTTATTTATTTTTTTCATTTTATTTTTTTTTATTTTTATTTTATTGTTATTTTTTTATTTTTTATTTGTAATTTAATTTAATTTTTTTAAATTGTTTCATTTCGTTTCATTTTATTTCATTTTATCTTATTTTTTTCTAAGTTTTTTATTTTATTTTATTCCATTTGATTTCGTTTCGATTTATTTTATTTTATTTTTTTTTTTAATTATATTATTTTTTAATTTTTATTTTTTTTCTTTTTTATTATTAAAATTATTTCATTTTATTATATATATTTTTTTATTTTTTTTAATTTTTATTTTTAATTTAAATTCATTTTATTTTATTTTATTTTATTTTATTTTATTTTTATCATATTTATTTCATTTTTTATTTTGTTTTTATTATTATTTTTATCTGATGAGGAGATGTGGTGATCCCCGAAACAGCTGTCACTTCTACCAATTTTTCTTATTATTTATTTATTTATTATTAATTATTTATTAAAATTATTTTTCTAATAAAAACAGGCCTTCGAATACAGCTCATTTATTTATAACCAAAGCCATTACAGGCAGCATTAAACAATCTTTAATTAATTTTAGTTTTTAATTTTATTTTATTTTACTTTATTTTTTTTTTAATATATTTATTACATTAGTATATATTTAATATATATATTTTTTATATTAGTTTATTTATTTTATATATTTTTTTGGTTAAAATTTAAAAAAAAAATTTTTGTTTTTTTAATTTTTTAATTTTTTTATTTTTGACCAATTCACGTCTCAAAAACACTTGCAATTTTTTCTTAAGAATTTTTTCCTCGAAATATATTTATGTGCAAAAACTTTTTATCTCATTCTCATGCATCTTTTGTGCTCTCCTCTCCATTTCTCTTGCAGACGATACTCAATTCAATGCATAAATACCAGCCACGTTTCCATTTGGTGCGAGCCAATGATATACTCAAGCTGCCGTATTCAACATTTCGGACGTATGTTTTTAAGGAGACAGAATTTATTGCCGTTACAGCATATCAGAATGAGAAGGTAAGGGAAATGTTAAACGAATATTGTTAAAAACAAAGATAAAAGCTATGTTTCGCTGGTAAAAAGTTTGTCAAATGTAAAATGAAATAATTAATTAATAAATAAATAAATAAATAAATTTTAATAAAATTATTTTCAACAGAAAAAAAAACATTTAAATATTATTAAAAGAAATATAAAATTTTATAAAAAAATCTCTGAAAAATTAGAAATAGTAAAAAAGGTTTCTAAATGTGAATAAAATATTTTTAAACTAAAAAAAATATTTATTCAAAACTTTGCATGATTAAACCTATATGAAAATAAATAAAAAATTATTGAAAATAAAAAAATATTCAAATAAATAATAATAAAATAAAAATTAAAATAAAAAAATGTAAATAATTACAAAAAAATTTGGAGATTTTTTATTAAAATCTTATTTTTGTTAAATTTTATTTTATAAATAAAAAAAATTTGAAATTTTTTATTAAAATCTTATTTATTTTAAATTTTATTTTAAAAATTAAAAAATAATTAAAAATCTAGAAAGAAAATTTTGAAAAATTTTATTAAAATCGTATTTATTTAAATTTTTTTTTAAATTTGAGTTTTTAACCTAAAAATTTTAACTTAAATTTAAAATTTAAAAATGTTGATAATTTAGTGAAAAAAATTTAAATAATTTAAAATTTTTGAAATAAAAAAATTTAAAAATTAAAAAAAAATTAAATCATTAAATTTTATTTAAAAAATAATGAGAAACTTATTTAAATTTGAGTTAAAAAGTCTTGTCCAATATTAAAAAAAAATTTTTTTTTTGAATTAAAAAAGCTGTTTGAAAATTAATAAAAAAAATTAATAAAAAAGAAAACTAAAAAATATTCAAATATTAAAAACAAAATAAATTAAAATAAAAGAAAAAAAAATTAAAAAAGGGTAAAAAATTTAAACATATTTAAAAATATCTTTTTTAAAAATTATAAAAAATCTGTTTAAAAATTATTTAAAAATTTTGAAAATAATAAAAGAATTTTGAATATTACAAAAAAGTTATTAAAGTTAATAAAAAATTAGTTTTAAAAATTGTTAAAAAATTATTTAAGTTTGAAAAATTATATATATTTGAAATTTTATTAAAGATTATTTTAATTTGAGCAAAAATCTATATGAAAATAATTAAAAAATTATTATAAAAAAAAAAAAAATAATATATTTAAATAAAAATAAAAAAAATATTAAAAAATCAAATATAAAATAGTTAAAATAATATTGAAAAATGTGTACAAAATATATTTAAAAATTTATTTAAAAAAATAAATATATATAAAAATTAATAAAAAATAATTTCAAAACTGAAAAAAATATTTAAAAATTATTAATTAGTTAATTAAAAATTTTTTTTAAAATAATAATAATAAAATATTTAAATACAAATAAAAATAAAAATTCAAAAATGCAATATAAAAAAATTAAAATATATTTAAAAAATGGACAAAATATATTTAAAAATTTATTAAAAAATAAAATTAAAAGGTTTTAAAATTTAATAGAAATAATTTCAAAATTGAAAGAAAAGGTATTTAAAAATTATTTGATATGTTCTAAAAAATAAAATCCTTTCAAAATCACTAAAAAATATTTAAAAGTGTAGAAAACAATTAAAATAGTTTATTTAAAAATTTAGAAAATTTAAAAAATATATTTAATAATATTTAAAATATTTTATATTAAAATAGATAAAAAATTTAAAAAATTAGTAAAAACAAATGTTTAAAATAATTTAAAAATATTTTTAAATTTTTTAAAATTTTCTAATATTTATTTTTCTTTCTATTTCTATTTTCCAGATTACTCAATTAAAAATCGATAACAATCCCTTTGCGAAGGGCTTTCGTGATACCGGCGCTGGCAAGCGGGAAAAGAAGTAAGTATCACTAAAGTTTTGTTTAGAGAAAAAAAATCATAAAAAGTCCTAAAACTAAAAATTGTTTACCACAAATTCCAACTACAAAAATTTGATTTCAAAGTTAGTTCGCCCCTTTCACGAGACCAACTCGGAGGCAAACTTTTACTAGTATTTTCCGCTTTCAAATTGCGCTGTCAAAGCAATGACATTGCACATTTATGTGTGATATGTTTGTGTCCGTATATGTGCGCCTGCTCGTGTCAGCGGCGAAATGACTAGCGTTTTTGTGCTCCTCTTACCTGCTTTGGTTCAGTCTTTCCACACAGTTACATGTGAATCCCTGCTGAGGTGGCACAAAGTAGCTCGATGGTAATTTCAAAACTACAAACACTAACGGTTTCCAATTTCGGTGGCAACGACGAATGACAACAACAGTCACAATGCTGACGATGATGATGACGACGACGATGATGATGATGTTGATGATGATGATGATGACAATGATGATTGCTCATTTTCTATACCTGACACGCCAAGAGCTCCCCCAACCAACCCATGAAGGCACTCGCTCATTGCCTTGCCTGTCACTTGTCGCGGCCAACGAAGTCATCGCTACTGTAAATGATAGATATATCAACGCCAATTTCTTAATATCTCCATTAGATATACATACATACTTATATATGTTTTTTTATGAAAGTGGGCGGTAACTTTTTGGCCAACACGGCCATGCAGTTTAACTGGTTGACTGCTTCAGACACAACTTGGTGTTGTTGTTTGTTGTTGTTTTCTTTGCTTACCGTTTGCGAGCTGGCATTTTGACTATTTGACTTATTTTAGTTGTAACGGTAGTCTGTCTGTCTGTCTGTCTGTCTGCTCGACCGCCTGACAACTTGGCACGCGAAATCTGTGTTTGAGCTTTAAGGCGTTGCCAATGTTTATTGAGTTGTCATGTGTCATTGTGTATGTGTGTGTGTGCGTGTGTGTGTGTGTGTGTGTGTGTGTGTGGCGAAACTGAAAATCATGACAGTTGACAGCTGTAACACGCCCCCACACGGATGACAATAGTGGTTGGCAGTTGGTTTCAAAGGAAAGGAAGCCAGATGGAAAAAGAATTTACTAAAAAGTAAAATAAAAAATTAAATGTAATTAAATTTAATTTAAAAAAAATTAGGAAATAAAAATAAAATAAAATATAATTAAATTAAATTAAAATAAATTAAAATATATAAAGAAAATAAAGAAAAATGAAATAAAATAAAACAAAATAAAATTTAAATAAATAAAAATTCAATAATATTATATTAAATTAAATATTATAAAATTATAAATAGATTAAAAAATAAAAAGAAATGCAATAAAACTAAACTGATATAAGGCGAAATAAAAACAAATTAATTTAAAAAAATTTGTTTATATATAAAAATATCAAAAAAAAAAAGTTAAATAGAATAAAATTATTATTGAATATTTACGATTAAATAATTTAAAAAATATTAAAAAACTAAAAATAAATTAAGTAACTTTATATATATTTTTATAAAAACATCAAATAAAATGAGAAAATATATATTTAAGAAATTTTAAAAAATTTACACAAATTCAATCAACTAAAATTAAATTAATTAAATAAAAAAATTCAATAAAATGAAATAAACTTAAAAAAATAATAGTAAAAAAAAAATGAAATAAATTAAAAAATAATATAAAATAAAATAAATGAAAAACAATTAAAAAAAAATTTAATGAAGGGTGATCCAAGTAGAGGTACTTTTTTCAATAGTCTTTTTTCGACAGATCAAGCTGTCACGCTAATTTTGTTCAATATATTTTGGCATTTCTCAACATGGAACGCCATTTCTAAACGCCTCAACAATGTTTACAAATCACTCAATTTCATTCAACGAAAATTCACGTTCTGTAAAGAATGTGTTTCGCGCGCTTCTCCTCAAACTTATGGTCAACATAATCAGTGCCTACTGAGCGTACTATTCGCAACACCATCATCCATCTTGAGACCCAGCAGCATTCATTATTGGTTAATATTCGACCGAATAGACCACGTCCAGCACGCAGTGAAGGAAATATAGCGGCCGTAGCTGAGTGTGTACACGAAGACCGTGGTGGATAGTCGATTTGGCGCCGTTCGCAGCAATCCGGACTGACGTATGGGACGCGACTTGGCGCATTTTACGTAGATATCTTAAATTGAAAGCGTACAAAATGCAGATTGTGCAAGAACTGAAGCCGCTCGAGACCTTTCCAAGCGACATCGCTTCACTCTATGGGCTTTTGAAAAGTTCCAAAAAGAACCGACGTTTTTGAGCCAAATGTTGTTTAATGGCCCATTTGTGGCTCAATGGGTATGTAAACAAGCAAAATTACCGCATTTGGAGCAAAGAGCAGCCTGAAGTTATTCAAGAGCTGCAATTCGTTCCAGAAAAAATAACGGTTTGGTGTGGTTTGTGGGCCGGTGGAAAGATCGGTCCATATTTCTTCCAAAATGTTGCCGGTGAAAACGTAACCGTTAATGGCGACCGTTATTGCGACATGATAACCGACTAATTGATGCCTGAAATTGAAGCTCGTGATATCCGCGCGACATTTGGTTTCAACAAGACGGTGTCACTCTGTTGCCCACACATCGCATAAATGAATGTATTTAATTGAGAGAACTCTTCGGTGAGCAGTTAATTTCACGTTTTGGGTCGGTCGGTTGGCCACCAAGATCGTGTGATATCACACCGTTAGACTTTTTTTCTATGTGGTGGGTGTAAAGTCTAAAGTCTATGCGGACAATACCGCTTCGATTCAGGCCTTGGAGCAAAACATCACGCGTGTCATTCGCCTGTTACCATCAGTCGAAATGCTCGAATGAGTCATCGAAAATTGGATTCAACGAATGGACCAGCTGAGACGTGGGCGCGGCCAACATTTGAAAGAGATAATCTTCAAAAAATAAATGCCAAAGAACGTTCTTTCGCAGGATAATAAAAATTCCGCATTAAATTTGAATTTTCTGTGTTTTTTTTTCTTTAAAAAAGTAGGGAACCTCGAAATTAAATTAAAATAAACCATTGTAGGTCTTGAAAAGTTCAGCACATTTTTTTTTTTTTTTTGGTTGTAGTAGTAAAAGAAGATAAAAATTAGTTGATATTTGTTTTTATATTTTTATTTAATACGATATTCCAACATTTTATATCTAAACAGAAGGAAAATTTTTATTTTATTTTTTTTCTCATATAATTAATTCACTAGAGTTGTACAATATTGCCACATTTTTTTTTCTCCCCTCCCCTCACTGGCAAGCAAACTAAATTGACTACTCTATCAAAAATTACCGGAAATCCGATACCAGCGACGCGTAAGCGACAAGCGTGTGGATGCGTTACTCATCCTCGAAAACAATAGACAAATATATTTAATAGAAAGTAAAAAAAAAAAACGAAAAAACACTTAAAAGCGTTTGCGAGTTTGCCTTAGGGCGCTTAGTGGCGCTAATGCAGGATATTCATTAAAGGATATGCCGAAAGCCAATATACTCTATATATATATATATATTTGTATGCTTTAAGTGACTCAGCCGAATAAAAGCAAAAAGTAAGGGGGGTGAAGTGATTGGCAATATGTCGCTAGATAAGAAATCAACGGCACTTTTAATGTGGTATAAATTTCAATTTTTTTTTTTTTTATTTTTTTTTTTTTTTGCTTTGAGTGACATCGATAGCGCAGCGCATTTATTTCCAATAGCAGAAAAGTAGTTAATATATTTTCTTCCTCTCAAGATATGCCACTGATATGTCAATTGCTTGCTCTTCTGCCTTGCAGCAATTCGAATTTGCGCGAAATTAACTATCAGCTGATGATTTGAGTTTATTTCTGCATTGCCTGCCCAACGTCAGCACTTCATCCGCACTCTGTTTTTACTTACTCACTGCCCTTATCTGGTAAAGTTTTCAACATCCCCACGGGGCGTTTGATTTGTGGTCGTGTTGTGAGTCTATCATTGCCACAAATCTAGTCAAATTGCTTGTGTGGCAGTGAGAGGCGCGTGATTTGCAGGGGTTGGGTTTCGCCAAGAGCAAGCAGTGGCTTTGAGGGCTGTAAATTGCTTGGCGGCGCAGCAAGGCACTGTCTCTGGTGGCGTCGGTTGAAAATTGCTTTGGTTGCTTTTGGTGCTACGCTGAGCAACGTGCGCTTTGATGCGCAACACACGCATGCACGCACGCACGCACACACGCAATCACTGACAGCTGCGTACTGACTTGACACTGACACTTGTCAGTTGCTGATGACACATACAAGTCATTTACAAGGCAATGATGTGTGGTTGATGGCGGTAGTGAGAGTGAGCAGGGTTTGAAGAAATATATATATAAGATCAATTAAAATAAAATAAAATTAAATTAAATAAAATTAAATTAAATCAAAAAAAAAAAAACAAAAAAAAATTAAAATAAAAATAAATATAAAAAAAATAAAATTAAAAAAAAAATTAAAAAAAAACCATAAAATAAAAAAGTAAAAAAATAATAAAATTAAAAAAAAGAAATTATAAAAAAAATAAAAAAATGAAAATAAATATAAAAAAATTTAAAAAAAATTTACAAAAATTTTTTTATTAAATTAAATTAAAAAAATAAAATAAAATAAAAAAAAATAAAATAACATAAAATAAAATAAAATTAAATTAAATTAAATTAAACTATATTAAATATATTAAATTAAATTAAATTAAATCAAATAAAAAATAAAAAATTAAATAAACTTAAAAAAAATTAAAAAAAAAAAAAATTTTAAAGAAAAATAAAATAAAATAAAATTAAAAAAGCAAAAAATAATAATAAAATTTAAAATCATTTAAAAAAAAAATAAAAAAAAAAATAAATATAAAAAAAAATAAAATAAAAATTAAAAAAAAAATTAAATTAAATAAAAAAAATAAAATAAAATAATAAAATTGGAATAAATTAAATTAAAATAAAATAAAATAAAATACAGTAAAATAAAGAAGTAAAAAAAAAATAAATAAATAACATAAATTAAATTAAAAAAATTTAAATAAAAAAATTAAAAAATTGAAAATTTAAATAAAATAAAATTAAATTAAAATAAAAAAAAATAAAAAAATAAAAAAAATAAAAAAATAAAATAAAATAAAATAAAATCAATTAAAATAAAATAAAATAAAATGAAATAAAATAAAATGAAATAAAAAACTAGATAATAATTGAAAGAAAAAAACTGTATGGAACAACAACTCAAAATCTATATATCCACCTAACTCTATGACTACCCTGACTACACCCTAATTCAGTGTGACTGGCAAGCTTGAGTAATTGACTGACCAGTCACTCAACAATATGCTCACGCTCTAACAGACTGGCATATGCAATGCGTGAATACCAGTGAACAAGCTAACTAGTGTGCGCTGATGAATTCTTCATCCTGCAGGACTTAAGTTAACTGTCATACATTTGAATGCTTCCGAGATTTCTGAAAAAGTTTTTTTTTTTTAACTCTGTTATATTTGTCACTTTGGCATGACGTGCGACCGTGATCCGATCCGCCTGATGGCCCAACCACTCAACGAAAACTTGCTGACGACGCAAAGCTGCTCGTTCGGGGCTTCCGTCATTGTATATTCTCTTCCGTTCGTTGCTATGAGTTTCTTCATGGAGTGGGTTGGCTGGTTGACTGGCTGGGTGGCTGTTGAGAGGATGCTACCCCAGAACCCAGTTACCGAGCGATATGTATACATATCTACTGTTAGATTTGTATGGGAGTTAGTGTGTCTGTGTCCATTTGCACACAATCATAAAGTCAAATTTGCAATTGTGCTTGTTTGTTGTGGCAGGAAATTAAAATCAATCAATCAACATGGATTTCCGCTTCCTGTCACTGATACCTCCCGCACAACACAACACTCAGCACACTCGCTCACAGTCAATCATTCTTTGGTTAGGAGGATAAAAACAAGAAAAAATAATGGAAAAAAAGGAAAATATCTTCAAATTTTTGAGTTTGTTGTAAAACGAACCGGTTTGTTGTTGTTGCCAGAAAGTGCTTCTATTGCTTTTTTGGGTCGCCGCAGCAGCCCTTGAGAAATGATGATATGAAAAATTCTTATTTATTTCTAATAATGACAGGATTACGGAGCTTATGGCTGATTAAATGGCAAACGAGAAGTAATATGGTCAAAAAAAGGAATGCCCAAATATTTTTTGAGATTAAAACAAGTAAAAAAATGAAGAAAAATTTGTTTCAAAATAATTTTGTTTAATGAGAAGAAATATAATTTTCCATTATGCAAATTTACTGCTCACTTTTCTCTAATTTAATTTAATTTTATTTAATTACATATTTTTAATTTATGTATAATTTTACTCTTTTCATCTTCTCTTTAATTTTATTTTATTTTTATTTTTTAAGTTTATTTCGCATTATTTTATATTTTATTTTTCTTTTATTTTTTTTTTTTTTACTTTATTTAATTTAATTTATCTTTTTTTATATTTATTTTATATTATTTTATTTATTTTATTTTTTATTTAGTTTTTATTTTTATTTTTATTTCTTTTTAATTTTTGTTTTTATATTTTATTTAATATAACTTAAATTAATTTTTTTATTTTATTATTATTATTATTATTATTTTATTTTATTTTATTTTATATTACATTATTTTATTTCATATTATTTTTAATTTTTTAAATATTTTTTTAGTTGTTTTATTTAAAATATTTATTTTAAAATTTTTTTATATTTTTTTATACATTTTTTTAAATATTTTTTAATTTTTTTAATGATTTATTTTAATTTAATATTATATTATATTTTTTATAATTTTTTTTATTTTATTTTATATTATTTTAATTTATTTATTTTATTTTATTTCATTTTATTTTATTTTATTTTATTCTTTATTTTATTTTATTTTATATTATTTTAATTTATTTTTATTTTACTTTATTTTTTACTTTTATTTATTTAAATTAATTTTATTTAATTTCGTTTTATTTTAATTTTATCCCTTGGTTTTTTTGCTTTGTGTCCGCTTGCACCCTAAGCAGCAATTGCTTGTGCATTGATGGTGACATTTAGACACCTCAGAAACGAGCGACTCATTTGCTCGTTGGCGCGAAATGACAACATAAATCCGCTTGTAAAACTCAGCTCAGACGCGCCTACCAACACACGCACACACACACATACACACAAGCACACAATACACACATGGAGGCATTTAAGCTTTTGTTTATATATTTGTATGCCTGCTTTGGCCACTAAATCTGCACTGCATGTTGCACGTGTTGCATGTTACTAATGTGCTTTGTAAAAATAACATAGAAAAGTGGCAAAAGCAAATATAACGGCATGCAAGAGCCACAGAGTAACAGAACCAAAGCATTATGTATGTATGTATTGTGCAGCATGGCACTGACCGTTGCTCAGTCAGTCCAGTCAACTTACTATTATTTCTAGCTTTTGCTATAGTTGACCATTTACTGTTATATTTCATAAATATGCTCAACGCCATAACATACTTTTAGGATTATAAACACATGAGCATATACATACATACATACTATTATAGTAAAGCCTTTGGCGTTTATACAAATTTTGTTGCCTTTGATGCAGTCTGGGGCAGTTGAGCGCCTAGATAACAGCAACAAAAAGCCTTCACTCACTCGCTCTCATATTAAAATTTGTACAGAAATGCTTTTTATTGAAGCAAACAATTTTTTTTGGTTACATAAATATTTTCGGGTGTCGAAAATTGAAATTTTGCAACCACAAATAGACCATAAATGTATTTGTGGCACACACACACATGGTGATGTAAAGTATGCAAATAATTTCAGTGGCAAAATTTGTAAGCGCATCAACGCCTGCAGGTATGCTAAGCTTGTGGCTTACAAATTAAGTCCAAAAAAAAATAAAATTATATTAAAAAAAAATTAAAAAATTTAAATTAAAAAAAATAAAATAAAATAAAATAAAATAAATTTAAATAAATAAAATAAAATTAACTAAAATAGAAAAATAAATAAAAGAAAATTAAAAAAATAATAATAAAATTAAATAAAGTAAAAAAAAAATTAAAAAAAAAAGAATTAAAATAAAATAAAATAAAATACAAGAAGAAAAAAAATAAATAAATAAATAAATAAATAATAATAAAAATAATTTAAATTAAAATAAAAAAATTAAATTAAAATCAAATGAAATAAAATAAAATAACTTAAAATAAAATAAAACTAAATTAAATTAAATAACGGTCAATTGAATAGTCTCCGTTCTATTATCATAGTAGAAGACTTTTTTTGCAAAATAATTTTTTTTTATTCAACATAGTTGCCTTTCAAGGGTGATGTACTGCTTATAGCGACGGACCTGCAACTTTTCTATACCATTATTTTTGTAGTACAATTTGCCCTTTGCTTCGAAATAGATCTCAGTTACGGCGATCACCTTTTCATACGACAAAAATGTCTATCCAGCGAGCATTCTTTTGAGATCTGAGAACAGGAAATAGGCGCTAGGTGCCAGATATGGAGAATACGCTCGATGCGGAAGCGATTCGAAGCCCAATTCATGAATTTTTGTCAACGCTTTTACTCACAATAGTGACATAGTGTATTTTCTTGGTGAAACAGTCGTTTTCTTCCTTCAAATTCGGTGGATTTTCAAAGATTTCGTCCTTCAAACAGTCTAATGACGTTATGTAGTAGGCGTTGATGGTGTTTCTTCTTTCTTTAAAGGTAGTCTATGAAAATTATGCCATGCGCATGCCAAAGTATAGTCGCCATAACCTTATCAGCGTTGACTGTTGCGTTTTTTTCACACTTTGGAGCATGTTCATCGTGTTCAGTCCTCTCGGATGACTCTGTATTGCAGTTCGGAGTGAAATGATGGAGCCTCATTTCATTCATTGTCACATATCGATGCAAAAACTCGGATTTATTATGCTTGAACATCTCCAAACACTGCGCCGAATCATCAACTCGTCGCTGTTTTTGGTCAAAAGTGAGCTTGTGCGGTACCCACTTTGCACAGAGCCTTCTCATAGCCAAATATACGTGATTGATATGATGTACATGGTACAGTTGATACCTTTAGAGCGAAGGAAGGCGTTCAATTTCATTTTACGGTCATTCAAATAATTTTTTGTGGTTTTTTGATGTCAGCGCCATCTAGGTGTGAGCTTCCCGAGGGCTTTTCAATTGAACTATTATATGGAAAATACATAACTTTCCTTAGCGCTACGTAAGATGTGTAAAAAGCAACTTGAGCACGCAATGAACGCTAGTAACAAGCCAAAACGCCAAACTCTAGTCGCCTTAAATTAAAGTGTAAATAAAAAATTGCACAATTTAAATCGAAATTCGCAAATTGGCCTGAATATAAGGAATACCAGCTGCAATTAGACGCCCACACAGGCACCCACAACGCGCACGATTAACGAACCACTAATAGCTTAAAGAGCTTAAGACACCCAACCGGCAAACGCTAACAACCCTCCCCAAAAAAAAAAAAAAATCAAAAGTAGTAACAACAACAACAAAAAGGAAAAAAGATTGTGGCATACATATAATAAAAAGTGTAAATATGCCGCCCACACACACACTACCACGGACCTGACTTGCCTCATAAGTTGCTATTTTATTATTTGTTCACTTTTTCAAATTTTTTTTTTTTTTTTTTTTTTTTTTTGTTATTTTCTTATGATAATTCGTAAATTACAGCACAGCGCCTCTGAGGATAATGCACGGTAATCACATGGCCGAATAACAAATAAATAATGTTGGAAAATGAATAGCGAAAGATTAAATAAGAGAAAAAAAAGAAAAAGAAAAAAAGAAAATGTGGCATATGCCACAAACCACAAATAGACATAGACATGTTGTGATGAGGTTAATATGGGTCGCACACGTACACCCATGTGCCCGCGCGACCACCACCCAACACATAGTTAACTATATCACCAACCGCGCTGGTTGGGTTCATTGGGTGGATGGGTGTACGCTCGTGCGTTGGCATTGGCGTTGCAAGTAGTAGTAAGAGTTGGACAGTTCGCTTTGCATGCATGGCCGTGGATTGCGGCAAACTGATGGAGTTTAAATTGATTTAATATTAAATTAAGTTGGTAAGCCGCAGAGAATACAGTGAATTAATGCCATCCGTTTAGAAATAATAAATATGTTAAGTTTGCGACGTGGATGGGTGGGTGGTTGATGGAATAGAAACAGAGCACTAGTGTGAGTTCATATAAGAAGAACTCGGTGAATGCTACCACAAGGTTTTCGCTTGCCAAATATGTTAAGGAGACATAAACTGCTTGAGGTTTAAACCAAAGGATGTCCTCGCTCGTGCACTGATATGCTTTCTTGGCTAGTGCGACCAAAAGAAATGGCTTTAGTGCACCTAAGTTCTAAGCCGTGCTCTCAATTAAACTCTTCTCACAATTTTTTCTTGGCCTTTTGGAGCTAGAAAAGGCTATTCTGGTCAAATTACGTCCCAGCACTTTGGAAATAAGCTTAAGACGTGGAAGTAGATCTCTAACGGGGGTGTCTAAAGATTTTTTAGTTGTAGTCCAAAGCCTAAGAGGCTAGATCCCACCGTTTTAGTGTTCTGAGGTTGCTAGAGATAGGATCTGATACCTTTGTAAGGAGAAAACCGATTTTTTCAGGTCACTTCCCTAGGAAAAGTTAGTCGTAGTATCCATTAGAAGAGTCTAGTGGGCTAATAACATTCAAAAAAGCAACTAAGTAGAGTTTCTTGTAGACTTTAGTTGTTATTCCAGGCAAAAAAAAATATAAACTATTAACAAAGTTAGTCCTGGCAGGTCCTTTATGCCTCTTTAACAAATCCTCCTGCCAAAACTCGTCCCCACCACACCACAGGGAAGTCAATAATAAACAATAAAGCGATAAAATGCCTTAATGTATGCAAAGTATAATTTTCTATTAACTTCCTTTCGATCCTTTTTTTTCATTTACCCACACAAAAAAAGGACCTTCCAACAATCATGTGTGACGTTTACTCTCAAATTATCGCACAAAATTTCGCTAACGTGTCCAAATTTAAATTGCGTAAAGAACCAAAGAGTGCAAGAGAAAGTTTTTCTTCGTTTTTAATTTTTTTTTTTTTTTTTTTTTTTGTATGTTTCTTCAGCGCAAGGCTAGAGCAAATTGACGCAAATAAAATTACAATGCCTTTGATGTGTGTGAATAGCAATTTAGAGCGGTACGCAGCAGCAGTAGCAGCAGCAGCAGCGCATAAGTGAAGTGAATGAAGAGGTGTTTGGGTGAAAATAAAATTGAAAAATAAAGTGAAGCGAGCAGCAGCTGAAGCAGTGGCAAACCCACGCCCTGGCATGGCATATTTTTTTTCAAAGACGCAGCGCAGTGCTGGCGGAAGAAAGTGTAGAAGAACTGATGTGGCTAATAGAAAATTGGCTTATTATGTCGAATTTTTTTCCCTTCGTTTGTTGCTCCGATGTGTGTTTCTTCATCGATTAAGGTCTTTTCGTTAAGCTGCTCCACATACTCGTATACACACATGTGTATATGTATGTTGTGTATGTAATATTGAAGGATAATTGAAAAATTTAGTTGCATACACTTGTTTGGCTGTCAGTGTGTTGTGTGAAAATTGCTATGACGTGTTGAGAATTAATTTTAACGGTATTTCATTGTGAAGGTTTTTGTGAAAGAAGTAAAAAAAGAACAAAAGAAAATTAAATAGATTGGAAGTGAGTTTTTTTTATAAATTTTTTTTCCATTTATAGAAGAAATTTAAAAAATAATAAATTCAGATAAAAAATAATTTCAAATCATTTATATTTTTATTACATAATTTTATCTGTTATACTTTAAAATTTTTTGTACAAGTATATTAAATTTTTTTTCTTAATTATATTTAAAAATTATTTATTTAATTTAATGCAATATCCGTTTTTAAATTTTTTTTTATTTTATTTAAATTCTTGTTATTTAATTATTTATTTGATTTTATTTTATTTTATTTTGTTTATTTTATTTTAATTTATTCTATTTTATTTATTGGTATTTTATTGTATTTTTATTTATTTTTTATTTGATTTGACTTTGTAGTATTTAATTTAAAATAATTAATTTTATTTGATTTTATTTTATATATTTTGTATATTTGATTTATTTTTATTTATTTTTTACATTTTTATTTTAATTTTTTTTGTTTTATGTTATTTTTATTTAATTTTGCTTTATTTTATTTATTTATATTTATTTTTATTTAATTTTTATTTGATTTGATTTTGTGGTAGTTTATTAAATTTAATTTAATTTTATTTTATTTTTATTTTATTTTATTTTATATGTTTTTAAATCTTTTTTACATTTTTTATTTTATTTATTTTATTTTACTTTCTTTTATTTATTTATATTTTATTGTATTTTTATTTAATTTTTATTTGTTTTTATTTTATAGTATTTAATTTAATTTAATATAATTTAATTTAATTTTATTTTATTTTATTTTTATTTTATTTTATTTTTTATTTATTTTAATTTATATTTTATTTATTTTATTTTTTTTATTTATCTTATTTTTTATTTTTTTTACTTTATATTATTTATTTATCTTTTATTTTGTTTTTTATTTTATATTATTTTATTTCAATTTAATTTATTTTATTTTAATTTTTATTTTTTTTATTTCATTTTTCTTAATTTTTTTTATTTTTTTTTTATTTTGTTTTATTTAATTTAATTATTATATAAAAAAAATTTTTAATATTATTTTATGTAGTTTATTTTTGTTTGTTTGTTGAAAAAGCCCAATCTTCGATTTCCTCAAAAGACTCGAACCCCGGTGAACATCCAAATGGTCGAAAAAGACAGTAGTCCGAAAGGGATAGGTCTGAAAAATGCGGCAGGTGGAGTAGAACCTCCCATTTCAGCATTTACAGGCAGTTTTTGGCCTTTACAGCTAGGTGGGGCCGAACGTAGCTATGTTGCCAAATCACCTTATCATGTCTATCGGTCGTTTTTGGATATTTTTCGTACATTGATTTGCAAAAATGCATTAGTTGTAAATGATAACGAATTCAGTTTGCGTTTGGCACGGCTTTTCAGTTCCTCATCTGTAAAATTTTTGGTTTGGTAAGGAGGCTCTTTCTTTTTCAACGCCAAAATGATCATTTTCGAAGCGTCAAAATCACTCTCTGCATGATTTTTCGCTCGGTGCAAATTCGTCATAAACTTCCACAAGCATTCTATGGGCTTCAGCTTTACTTTTCTTACTTTCATTTAATTCTTTTTTATTTATTTAATTTTTTTATTTTTTTATTTTTATTTTTTATTTTTTTCTTAAGCCTTACCTTAAGAAAATAGCAATTTCGCACCCTTCTCTTAATCACTGACGTCTTAAATTTCGTGCAAATATTTAAACATATGCAGCATTCGAAAAAAATTCACACACTAGCGCCATGGGTGCCGTTTTGGATTGAAAGTGATTTGTTTTTGTTGTGCCTCACATTTGAATGATTATTTTCCACGGTTTTGTTTACACTCAGCACCCTTTCAAACAATATATGTATGTATATATGTATTTATGATAAACATACGTCACTGTTGCAACAATAGTATCATTTACTATGCTATTTTCGAAAAAGAAAGCGCTTTGCCAGCGCAGCATGCCATCATCAGCGTCAGCATCAGCATCATTTGCGCCCAAAGTGTTTTCTCAACCAAAGGGATGCAGCGTGTTCATTGTTTATTCAGCCAATTTGCTACTACACACTACTTTCTCAGCACATTTGCCGCACCACCAACCAACCCCGCACCCGCTTCTTACTCAGCACAATCCTTTTGTTGGCTTTTAATCGCATCGCTTCTCATACGCCGCGTTGAAAAAAATAGCCTGCGGGCGTTTGCTGGAAATGCATTTTTATCGCTCGGTGGCTTTTCTTTTGTCCACAATCAGCTGCCGTCACCACCAACACCACCATCAACAGCAACACCAACACCACCACGGCTACAGTAACAAAGTGCTACTACTTTTTACTCCACTTCTACTACTCTTTTATTCCGTTTTTCTGCTTTCTCTTCCTTTCTCTCCATTTCTGTGCGCCTTTATAGTTTGCTTTTAGCACTGTTTTGCGCCTTTGTCGCCTGACAGTTGCCAATTCACACATACATATAAATACATACATATATACACATGAAAGTCCTCAGTGTTTTTGGTTGTTGTTGTCGCGATTGCAAGTGGCATTTTGCAACTTTCTTTACGCGGCAAGCGGAAATTTTAAACGCCACCAATTAGCGTTATCCTTAATTGCATTGAAGGCGCCTCTTTGTTTTTGACCTCCTTTGAGGCGTTCTCCTGTTGTTTTATGCCTCTCTTTTTGTACATACATATATATGCGCACTTTTCTCGCATTTAATTAATTAAATTTTTATTTTTATTGGTTTTTTTTTTTAACAAATAATTAAATTTTACTGGATACTTCCGTTGGCGCACATGCGAGACACAATTTCTTATATTCCTATAATCCTATGGAGTACGAGATATTTACTATAATTTTCTTCTACTACTATTTGTACTAATTTTTTCTACTACTAATTTCTACTACTCTTTTCTGCTACTTTTTTCTACTACCTATTTAAAGTATATACTATTTTTCCACAATACTAATATTTCTCAATATCATAGTTTTTCAATTTTTTATTACTAATTTCTACTATTTCTACTACTATCTTTCACTATATTCTATAAAATAAAATAAAATAAAATGAATTCAGTAAAATGAAATATAATAAAATATAAAATAAATAAAAAAATAAATAAAGTAAAATAAAACAAAACAAAGAAGTAAAATGAAATAAAATCAAACAAAGAAATAAAAAATAAAATGTAATTAAATTAAATTATATTAAATAAAATAAAATAAAATAAAATAAAATAAAATAAAATAAAAAAATGAAATAAAATAAAATATAATGAAATAGAATAAAATAAAAAAATTCAAAATGATTTAAATAATAAACTAAATAAGAAAACATGATAAAAAATTTAATAAAAAAATTAAATTAAATTAAACAAAAATGTCAAATCAAATAAAATAAAATAAAGAAACCAAAAATAAAATAAAATAAACTAATATAAAATAAAATAGAATAAAATGAGATTAAAAAGAAACAAAAAATTTAAATAAAATTTTATAAAATTATATGCAATAAAATCATATAAAATAAAAATAAAATAAAATGAAATAACATTTAAAAGATATACATATATAAAAATAAAATAAAATAAAATAAAGTTATATAAAAAAATGAAATAAAATTTAACGAAATAGAATAACAAAATTTTTAACAAAATAAAATAAATAAATTAAAACAAAGCAAAATAAAACAAAATTATATAAAATAAACTAAAAATAAATTAAAATAAAATAAAATTAAATTAAACTAATTTAAAGAAAATAAAAATAAAATAATATAAAATATAACAAAGTAAAATAAAATAAAGAAAACTAAAATAAAATAAAAAAGTAAAATAAAATAAAATGAAATAAAATAAACTTTAATGAAATAAAAAAATATAAAATTAATTAAAACAAAATAAAAAAGTGAATTAAAATTAAATAAAATAAACGAAAAGAAAAATAAAATAAATAAAATAAAATGAAATAAAATAAAATATAATGAAATGAAATAAAATAAAATAAAATAAAATAAAATGAAATAAAATAAGTTAAAAAAAATATAAAAATAAAAATTAAAATTAAAAATTAAATTAAAAAAATTTAAAAAAATTAAATAAAATAAAATAAAATAAAATAAAATTAAATTAAATTAAATTAAATTAAATTAGATTAAATTAAATTGAATTAAATTAAATTAAATTAAATTAAATTAAATAAAATTATAAAAATAATAATAGTTTAAGTAAAATGAACTAAAACATATTTATAAAATGAAATAATAATAATAATAAATCCAGTCTATTCTTGAAATAACATGTCGTTTCCTCGTTCTTGACTCCTCTATTACCCATTTATGTATTTATTTATGCAATTCTAAATCTCTTTCACTTTCCGTTGTGCGCAGCATCATTTTAATACAAACATACACACTCTCCATTGCTGACCGCAACACTTAACTTCTACCGCCAACCGCAGTAATTAGTACCTGTGTTCGGCTGTGGCAATTATTTGTCACCCGTCGCTTAAGTGGCGATAGAAATCGCAAAATATTTTTAGAGTTAATGTGTTGTGTGACAAGAAAAAAGTTTTTGTCAGACATATATATGTACATACCCAAAAAAAAAAAAAAAAATTTCAAGCAGCTCAAGCGCTTAAAAGGGTTACTACGCAGCAAATACCAGCCTCATTGTGTGTGTCTCTCTCTCTGCCTCTCTCTCCCATCTGCATAAATATGCAGCTCATTAGCACTAATAACATGATCATCTACATTAACAACAACAACAACATCATCATTATTATTATTATTATTATTATTCTGTTGTTGCTGCTGTGCATGCTGCTCTGGTGTTTGAGAGTCACCCCAAATGTCTTGTTTCACTGACAAATCCTCAGCTTCTCCCTTTCTGTGGGTCTTTTTTGTTCAACACTAATGAATTTGTCCGATTTTCTAAATACATAAATCATACATATATACATATAAAATTGTATTTGTTTGTATGTGTGTGTATGTATGTAATCCCGAAATTGCCCTTATTGTTCGCATTTGTAACATTTATCCCTGATTACTAATGTCTTTAATGTTTTTATTTGTGGCAACAACACACGCAGCATGTTGCCACACGAGACTATACTACACTACACTCCATGTCCATGCCATGCCACGCCACCTCGATGTGCGACAATTTAATGCGTCTTATTCTCTATTGTAAAGGCAAATGGATGGGTGAGAATGTGAGTGAGATCTCGCTGAAGTGCCTGCTATTGATAAACCAAAAAAAAAAAAAAAAAAAAAAAAAAAAAAAAAATAAATTACAAAAAAAATTTTATCCAAATATATATCAATTTTTTTTTTTTTTTTTTTTGGATATCAAATTTAGTAATCAAAACCTTCCGTTTCTAATATCCTCTCAAATAAATAAATATTTGCCGAACAATCAAATCATCTAACCCTTCCTGCTCTCCTTTGAGCTCCCACTCTCCTTCGCTCTTCGCGCGCTCACACACTCTCCCCCACCGTCACAGCTGTAAAAATTTGTCATAACCAAGTGTGTAGCGCCATCCACGGCACCCGCACACACTTTACCCAACCCAACTCCTGCAACCCTTTGTTTTTCTCACACAAAATTTGCTTTTCTCTTCCTCCCCATCTCAGAGCTTAGAGCGCGCCCTTTTCTTTCAGCATTCCGGCATTGTTCCAGCATTGTACCAGCATTCACAAAGTATCCACTTTGAAATCAAAAATAATTCCATCCACTTAACTACGCTTCATTGTTCTCCCACACTTTACTAGACACACTCTAGGTAGTGTCAGTGACTTGATGAGCTCTCTCTCTCTCTATCTCTCTCTCTTGCTGGTGATGTTTGTGCGGGAGAGCTTAAGTGTTTCAGCGACAGTTAGCAATTGTTTGTGTTTAATGGATTGTTTTTTGTTGTTTTATTATAATACCAACTAATTACTGGCACAAGTTCTGACTGGTGAGGATTAGCGTGTGCCAAAGGAGCTTATAACAGAAGAGGAAGCTCCGCAACAGCTTTCTCCCACTAACTACTTCGCAGTAACTCTGGGAAACCGAAGTTGTTTCCTCCAGACAATTAAGCAGAGTAAATGGTAGAGAAAGAAAAAAAGGGAAAAGGGAGGGAGTCAAAGCAAAATGTCCGTGAAATAAAGCCCTTTTTTCGCTACTGGCAGGCTCTTAATCTGAAACCATGTCAGCCGGCACCCCGAAGTTACTGAGAGACTAGATTAGATGGCGTTCGGCGTCAGTTAGAGAATACAACCGGATCAGGATGGCAAGAGTGTATTGTAATCGTCTCGGTACTTCACTGATGACTATCCTCCGTTAGGAAGACTAAGGCTCAACTACTTTTTCCCACTCACATCTGCAATAAGCCGAGATTCGTGCTGGACGCTAAGCATTTTGGCGGACGTTCAGGAACAGGAAAACGTGGCGTGAAGTTTTAATAGTGGCAGAACCTAGCACCGGGTCAACCGACCACAACCTAACCTAACGTAACTTTCGGCACCGGGAGGGGGAATAGAGTAAGAGTGTGCAACTCTGGACTTGCGACAGTATGAAGCTTACCACCAGATGACTCCGAGCCGGAAAAAGATGGGATTTGCTTGAGTACGTAAGTCTTATGGAAAAGGTCTCAGCGCTAGATTAACCTTAAAGCACAGCTCCAGCTGCAACCAGGAAGAACTTTTCGTTAGCTTTTAGAACCAGGCAAAGTCTTCTTAAGGAGTTTCGGTCTTAGACTGGTGCTGATGTATTGAAAACCTCATCAGAAAAAGTTTACTCACTCAGCGGTAGCTCAATAGCTTCGGGGCTGATTGGCAATGCCCGCACAAATGCGAGCTCTATCTGCGAATTTCAACGCTATGCCATGGAGACATCTGTAGCAGGCTGAATGAATCAATCGGCACCTTTAATGCTCCAAACACTTTTTACAGCGATCGGTGGGGTAGATCTGCAAGATCAACTACCATCGAGCTCGGTAATATCAGGAAGATAGAATGTATTATCTCCACTACGCCGTAAAAGCCAGCAGAGACCAGGCAGTGACATTTGAAGTACATTTCGAGTGTACTAAAATATAGAAACCTGAATCGCCGGTTAGTATCACTCCAACTGGACACCCAGCTGTCTAAAACCTGTCCAAGTATTGTCAGAGTCCAACTGAATCTGGAAGTAGTTAGCAGAGCTATCTATGCAGACTCGCTACTCCGAAAACTAGGGACTATAAAATGTCAAAGAAAGCAGTCTTAGAAGCGCAGTGGCCTAAGTATCTCTTGAGCGCAATGAAAGCTCTCAGAGTGTAGAGTAAAGTTGGTCTCTTATGCCATTTGGAAAGCGGTAAAACGACTACCGGAGTGGAGCCTGAAACTAGTTTTAAGCGCACAACTTGAGAGCTCACAGGAGGACCCCAACAGGCATTAATTCTAGCTAAGTGAAAGGTTCCTGAAGACATAGTCGGCGGCACTGCGGCGTCTGGTATCCCAGATTTGAAGAGAAGTAGCTAGAGCGTATCTTAAAAACACTTCCCAAGAGGACTCTGACCCATTTATGGTATACTTTCAGTCTTAGGTGCACAATGAATCGATCCAGTGGCTTAAATACAGCCGCTTGAGGTCAGGTCCTCAACCTCCCCCTTCATTTAATCAACTTCCATTCTTAGGTTTTATCAAATTTTTAGATTCAGACTTTTGGCACTCAGAAGTCTTTCGCTTTTCGTAAGAAATTCAGCTCGTGGGGGCTTTCTAGGTCCTCTCATATATTGTTTCCGTGTCGGGCTCTCAAACATACATATATTTCCATAAATTACTTTTACTGCCTTTAACAACTCAACCCACTTGTACTTGGATATTCTAATTAGTCTTTTGCCATTCTCCCAACTGTTGTTACAGGCAAGCGCTCATGTCGAATCGCGGGTCCGATTCGGACAAACTCAATCCTACACATGTCAGCAGCTCTCGAGCGCCACTACATTTGGGCCACACAGGACGACCACCGCATCATATGCTGCAGCATGCGAGTTTACACGACAATCAGGCGGACGATGAGGATAAGCTGTTGGATGTGGTCGGACCGCCGCAGAGCCCACTATTGCCTTTGAGTCATTCGTTGCAGCAGATGCATGCGCATCAGCAATCCGGTAGGTCTAAAGAGAGTTTATTTTACAAAGTTTAAGAAGAGTGGGGACGGGATGTGAGCAGAGTTTCAATTGCGAAGTCCTTTGCTCTCGCCTCTCCCCCCACCTGACATTTTTGAGTTTGTCGCGTTTGCACGCCTCAGCTCACACACACACATTGGTTTATATTTCATTTTCACATTACCGCATCTTTTTGGTTTATTTATTTTAATCTATTCCATTTTTCTAACCAATTTAAAGCCCTTGCAGCCTGGTTCAACCATTTGGCCGGCGCTGGCGATCATGCGAACGAAGAAGCACTACGTCGCCGCCTCCAATCGGACGATGTGGAACGTGATGGCAGCGATTCGAGTTGTTCGGAGAGTGTGGGTGGCAGTACGGGTGGCGCCTTCCGACCCACCTCGTCGGGTAGTCCGAAAGAGAGCGCCGCGGGCGGTTTAAATGCAGCTGGCGCATATCCATCACCGAATATCTCCGTGGGACCACCGATACATCCATCGCCGCATCTGTTGCCTTACCTCTATCCACATGGCCTGTATCCGCCACCACATCTCGGACTGTTACACAATCCAGCGGCAGCGGCTGCCGCCATGAATCCGGCCAGTCTCAATCCGGGCTTACTCTTCAATGCGCAATTAGCGCTAGCCGCACAACATCCCGCCTTATTCGGACACTACTCAGGACATACGCCCGTCTCACCACTGCAGGGTTTGAAGGGACATCGTTTCTCACCGTACAGCCTGCCCGGCAGTTTGGGCTCCGCCTTCGATGCCGTCACGCCCGGCTCGAATGCGAATCGTGGTGGTGGTGGTGGACCGCCGGGTGCGGGTGGTGATGCATCTACGCTGGGCGCCGCCGGCAGTAGCGGTCCGGGTAGTAGTATAGAAAATGGACCGCGCAGTTTAAGCTCCAGTCCACGACCACGTGCCTCATCTAACTCACCGCCTACACGCCCGATTTCGATGTCGCCCACGACGCCACCATCACTGCTGAAGCGTCAAAATTCACCATCGGAGCTGAAGAGTATCGAGAAAATGGTGAACGGCCTGGAAGTCCAACACAATGGGAGTGGTGGTAGTGGCGGTGTTGGCGGTGTTGGTGGTATGGGCATCGGTATTGGCGCACTGGTGAGTGGCGCCTTGGAGGAGCTGCAGCGTAAGACGCCAACGCAAATGGATCAGTGACATTTATTTGATCGAGACGATAACGACCGTTCGTCTGTCATCGATCTCGACGATGTGTGACCGCAAGAGCAAGTTTTTCTCTTGCTTTAGTGGGTTTGCGTGATAGTCGGAGTAGCGGGCTGGAGCTGGAACGGGAGCCGGCGCGATAGTCTGCATGTATCTGCTATGCGCGCTGTTGGCAATGTAACGGAGAATTACGGAGCAGCCTCTTCTTGTGATATGCTGCTTTCAAATATGTCAATTGCGTGCGAAGTTATTCGTACGCGTGTACGCCTGTGGATCGTAAGTCTTTGCGGCAACGCTGAGACACATTATCTTAACTTGTGTGTGTGTATATAGTAATTCGATGGAAATAAAGCTAATTTAAGTAATGTTAAAGGCATGCGAAAAATAAAAAAATAAATAAATTTATGTCCCACATACGATCCACACATATAATTTCACCTATTTTGAAAAAAAAAATGTTACTGCAAAAGTGCGCCAGTGCATTGATAGAGAGAGAGATGGTATTTCTTTACAACATACTATCTAGAAAATTTTCAATAAAGTTGCATTTGGTTTTAGTAAAATATTTTATTAATTTGCACTTTTTTTAATAAAAATTCAAATGAAAATGTAAAAATAAAAACTTTCCGATGTAATGTCCAAGCGTTTTAAGTAACTTTTTAAATTATTTTGCAGTTTTGATTACGTTCCACATACGATCCAAATGTAGAATTTGTGTTTTTTACTCAAAACTTGCACACAAAAAATCTAAGTTCCACATACGTTCCACATACGTTCCACACATAATTTTTCACATTTTGGTTATAGAAATGTATTCCCTTCATGAGCAAATCACTTTCCACACAAAATATCTAAGTTCCACATGCGTTCCACATTTATTTTTTTGCTTTCTTCACTTTGAAATGAATTCGCTATATGAAAAAAATCTTTTTCCACGCAAAATAGCAAAGTTCCACATGCGTTCCACATACGTTCCACATAAGTTCCACAATATAATTTCAGCATTTCACTACATTAGGAACATTTCTCAACTTTTAGCACTATTTCACTTGGATGTAAATGCTTTTTTTGAATAATTTTTGTTAGCACTCCTTTCATTTCGCTGGCGCACAGGCAAATAAAGCACATTATATTATTAGATTTAGCATTATAAATCTGCTATTTTGATTTTTATTTCTAAATAAACTATTAAATTTAGTTAATCTCTTAAGTTCTCAAACCAAAGAGTTACTTTCAGTGTAAAAAAAAAATATAATTTTTTCCCTAATAACACTTAAAAATGCTACTAAGAATTTAGTGCTTTCTACTTATAAGCACATTTGTATGTATAAACAATTGTATAAAATAGATTTTAAACTATCGAAAGGCAAATCTACACTACACTGTACACTGTGAAAAATTGAAAAAACAAAAATTAATATTATTGTATATGAAAAAAAAAAAAATATTTAAAAAAATAATAAAACTTAGCCTCAAATGTAAGTGACTTGCCTAACAGTAAACAACAACAAAATGCCCAAGTAGCTTTAGGCTAGGGCGTGGCTTTAAAAACATTTCACGCTCAGAGTATTATAATTTAAAAAAAAAATGAAATAAAAAATTGTAAGAAAAATATTTAAAAAAAATTTTTTTTTTAAATAATAAATTTATGTAAGAAATAATGAATTATAAAAATAATGTAAACTAAACGAAGCATGAATTTGTATTATTTAGTTTAAATTGTTTAATGAAAAAAAAATATAATTTGTTTTTGTAACAGTTGAATATGTTCCTCAATTAATTGTAGTAACTGTTTTTATTATCAGTTTTTTTTTTAGTTAAAAAAATATCAAACCAAGTTGGAAAAAAACGTTAAAATATAAGTAAAATAGTTTTAAGGGCAAAAAGAGAGTGCAGCAAAATGTTATTGTAAAAAAATAAAAAAAATAAAAAATTAAAAACAAAATGGGAAAGCAATATTAAATATAGTTAATTAATGCACTGAGAAAAATTAAAAAGTAAAAAAAAAATTTAAAAAAAAATTTAAATAATTTTTTTTCAAATCCGCTTTTAAGGGGGTATTCTAGACTAGACACTAAAATTACGAGCGTTTTTTTTTTGCAATTGATGGAAAAAAAGCCTTTGAAATTTTCATAATCCATTTTTTTTATTGAGAATTTCTTTATTAATGTTTCAGGAGTACACAAAATTAATTTAAAAAAAATTAAATAAAATTTTTGATGGAGTTATGCGTCCTTGAAGTAGAGAGAGCAGAAAAAAGACCGTGTTCTCGTCGCCATGATTTCTACTACACTTGTGGTCATCTGAAAAATAAAAAAAATAATGGATTCTTAATTAGTACGAATGTCGCTTTCTCAAGAACCTGAAAAAACTGGAAAAAAAATGTTTACATAAAATGTTCGAAAATAAAGTTCAATTTTTTCACTAATTTTTTTCACTTTATCGAATTTTTTTAAAATGCCTCATGCGATAGAAAGATATTCAAAGAAATGCAGTTAAAAATTTATAGATAAAAACTTTTCGGTGTAATGCCCAAGGGTTTTAAACAGTTTTTTTAAAATCATTTTGCAGTTTTGTTTGCGTTCCACATATGATCCACATACGATTCACATAAAGAATTTATGTTATTTAACTCAAAACTGCTTTCTCTGCATTATATAAATTTATTTCACACAAAAAAAGCTAAGTTCTACATACGTTCCACATACGTTCCACATACAGTT
This sequence comes from Neoceratitis asiatica, assembly GCA_030068015.2. Lineage (NCBI taxonomy): Eukaryota > Metazoa > Arthropoda > Insecta > Diptera > Tephritidae > Neoceratitis > Neoceratitis asiatica. The sequence continues at coordinate 90,010,324 of CM061525.1, read as the reverse complement.
TTTACTTTCTTGTTATAGAAATCAATTTTCTTCATGAATAAATCACTTTCCACACAAACTAGCTAAGTTCCACATGCGATCCACATTTATCTCTTGCTTTCTTCACTTAAAATGCGATAGAAAGATATACAAAGAATATTCATGCGAAATTTCAAGTAGATCGGCTGATTAGTGGTCGAAAATAGTAGTTTCGAGAAAAATGCGTTTAAAGTTCACGTACGTCCAGTCGCCTATTGCTGCAGTCCTGTTTAGATGCCACGACACAGCCGGTCTACACACTGCCACACGATACTAAAACGGCTATAACTTCGGAAATAATTTGAATTTTTTTGAAAAAATCCTTTTAGGGAGTTAAATTTGAATATCTAAACTATTGAATTCTGAAAAAAAATTCAATTTAATTCTTTAAATTTTTAGACTAGAATATCCCCTTAAAAAAATGGTAAATTGAAAAAAAAAATTATAAAAATTACAGAAAATTGTGTTGAAAAGTGTAAAAATATTCTTTAAAACAAATAAAAAATTAGTAAAAATGAAAAAAAGAAATTAAGAATAATTGAAAAAAAAAATTAAAAAAATTTAAAAAAAAAAATTAAATATTAAAAAAAATTAAAGAAAAAATTATAAAAACCGAAAATTAAATTGTTAAAAAAAGCAAAAAAAAAGCACATTTCTAAAACACATTCAGAAGAAATTAAAAAATTAATTTTAAAAAATATTAAAAATAGAAAAAGCTGAAAGTAAATAAATGTGCTGTATAGAAAATTAAAATAAAAAAATTTAAAAAAAAATAAAATAAAATAAAATAAAAAAATTTCTCAGCAATAGCTTATATGTAAAAAAAAATCAACAACAACAATTATATATATATTTATAGTGCTTATATTTATATATTCCTATAAAATTTATATAAATAAATATAAATAAAAAAAGTTAAAAATTACTAAAAACTATCACTCCTTTAGTGTAAAAAAATCCCTCTTAAAATTTGTGTAAATTAAGGTAAAAAGCAACAACAAGAACACATGAATTGAAAAAAAAATTATTAAAATTTTTATATATATATATCTATGTATATATATATATATATATAGAAATAACTATTAATGTATAAATAAATACTAATTTAAATGCATAAAATACATATAAATATTACATAAAAAAAAAAAATATATATATATATATGAAAAACAACACATCTATGTACATAGTTGCAATTAAATTTATACATGAAAAATTATAAAAATTAATAAATAAAAATTATATACATACATATATATACATATATATATATATATATATAAAACATATATAAAAAAATTGCATATTGATTAGTAATAAAGACACGCCCATATGCGGGCAGCATTAATTAATTAAAATGAAAGAAAAATGCGTAATTTTATTTGAAAGCAAATGGTAAAGAAAAATTTGTTTGAAAATAGGTAAGTTGAAACTATAAAGTAGGTATATTATAAGGTTTTTTTTTTAACAATTCTCTTTGAATTTTCTTACGTTCCACATACGATCCACATATAATCTTTACTTTTTTAACCTGAAAATTGATTCTCTAAACGATTTAATAATGTAACACACCAAATAGTTAAGTTCCACATGCGTTCCACATACAATCCACAACGATCTTTTCGCGTTACTGTTTAGTGTATGGATTTTGGTACTAATGGTATAGCCACATAGCACATTATCAGCCTATTTTGTTGTAGTGATACCACTTAAGCTTACGGTTACCTTCCAAAATGTGTGAACCTTTTGGTGTGACCAACAAATGCTTCGTCGTTATTAATGCTTGCGTTAATTTCTTCTTTTTTTTCTTCTTTCTTTTTTTAGTTGCAGCTACTTTAAGAATTCTCCTCGGCGTTTCATGCCACATACGATCCACATGCAATTATTTACTTTCTCAACTTTAGAAAAGGTTTTCTACGCAAGCTAAACATTAATCACAAAAAAAATACCTAATTGTATATGTGTTCCACATATGTTTCACGTCAAAATATTTACTTTATTACACCTTGATCAACTCAAGATGCTAACTACCAATATTATATGAACCTTCCTGAGATTCAAACACACTCTTAAGGTAGTATTTTCCCAGAAAATAACTTCGCGCATTACCAGGGCTGGACACTACACCACAAGCCAGCAGGTATAGAATACCTTTTCAGAAGCCATTGACTCGCTCAAGGCTCATTTAATATAGCCTCGAAGAGGATGTTGTTAAAAGCTGCTTCTATGTCAGGGAAAACGCCAATTGCATTCCTTACTGTTCGCCGAAAGCGCTGTCGAGGCTAGTGCTTGCTGTAGATAGATGACGAGCAGAATCTCAAATATTTCTAGACAAACTAAGCCTTTTAGTCCCACAAAGGTCTGAAGTCTCGCACGGTTCTGCAAGAAAAATCACTAAATTATGTTTTTTTATGTCTGGAAGACTAAATTACTAAATTTTAATGTGGAACGTATGTGGATTGTATGTGGAACTTGTTGTATAAGTCAAAAATGGACAATTTGAGTGAACCATGTGTTAATAAGCTGAAATTTCCAAAATCTCATGTGGATCGTATGTGGAACGTAAGTTAAAAATGCAAAATTTTAGAGAAAAAATTACAATTATAACAATTTATAAAAAAAGCATGAGAAATACGTACATCCTTCAATGCTGAAACTCTTTCTAAGGAACAAAATCACATCTTAGAACGTCACAAGCTTTCAACGGAGCGTTTTGACAGAAATAAGTACAAACAATAGTTATAAGTGGATAATGTTACCCTATGAACTACACAAAGACAAATTAAATGTAATACATTTAAGCAACGACTAGCATATCCCATCTAGCCTCACACACTGCGCTTTGCCACTTCATTGCACATCCCATCGTAATTACCACGACATCCAATGCCATTTATTTATTTATGTATTTACTCGTGTGTATGTCCTTTGTTGTTGACTTCACTTTGTTTTGATAACTTTATCAACTAAAGTGCATTCGCATATCCGCTAAATCGGCTAACCTTAAACCTCCACGCTATGGCTACACTCAACAGCCTAAGCTCAACCTAACTCTCCACTTCTGCCTCGCTCTCACGCAATAAATTGGTTTTTATAATTTTTGGAAATTGACAGCCGCAGACAATCAAACTAAAATCGATGAGGTCCCTCGACTCGTACGATTATCATTGCCACCCCCCCACAATGAATTAATGTAAGTTAGCCGTATTTATAGTGAAGCAGCACATGTGCCGCATGCCACACATGCCACATGCCACATGCAACATCAGCTACACTAGCCACACCAGCAGCAGCAGCAGCAGCAGGAACATTAATAGTCAGCCATTCAGCCGCTGTGATGGTCAGTCGTTGCTTGAGTACATATGTTATGTGTGTGTGTGTGTGTGTGTGAGTGTGTGTGTTTATGCTGAGGGTCAGCTAACGTATGACCCCTGGTCACTACGCTCACTCACACGCTCACGCTCGTGTCTGATGTTGCAATTTGTCACACAACCCAAAAGTGAAGTGTCAATTGCACTGCTGCTGCTGCTGCTGCTGTCGAGAGGGGGAGTGCAGGCTGTTATTTCTGTTCTGTATTTATTCTTGTTATTCGATTTTTATAGCTGTTGCGAAGCACATACATACATACGAGTACACAAATTGAGCAAATGTACTTGCAACAACTGATGCTAATCAAACATTTATTGTTAGCTTTTACTACTCTGGTAGAGTCCCTCTGGTGGATTGAGTTTACGTAGTGGGGCGGAATATACCTACCTCTTGAAGGAATATAAAATCGCAATAGTTCGTATGAAAAAAATTCCAAAATGGAAACTACTCACAGAGCTCTATTTGTTTTTAAAAATTATTTAAAAATTGTTTAGAGGGTAAAATTATGTGGAATGTGAGTGTGGATCGTAAGTGGAACTTGTTGCATTTGCCACAAATTACTAATTTGGACAAACTGTATGTTTTTGAGCTTAAAGTTTGAAAATATCATGTGGATCGCATGTGGAACGTAAGCTAAAAATAAAAAAATTCTGTTAAAATAAATTTTTCTTAGCGTCTAAAAGAATAGTAACCAATTCTCTAAATAAAAAAAACCAGTTTAATTGAGATCACGTAGACTAAAGAATACATACGGAAAGCAGATTCATGCAAACATTTTTTCTCGCCAAACATTTTTGAAATATTTAAAGAGGTTTTTTTATACATAAAACAGAAAAAGTTAAAAAAAAAATCCATTATATAAACCTAAGTGTAGGTAAGAAATATTAATTTCTTGTGGAATGTATGTGGAATTTGTTGAATTTGTCACGCAAATGCTTAATTTAGTTAAACTATGTGATTATGAGCTGAAATTTAGGAAATATCAGGTGGATCGCATGTGGAACGTAAGTTGAAAAAACAATAAATTCTTTAAAAATTAAAAAAAAAAAAAAAATATAGCACTAAATCTATGGAGATATTGTCTAAGTCAGCTGTATGTTACATATCTCTCAGTCTGACTCTTATACTGCTATTTACTGTAAAAGGAACAGCTATAATTTTTTGTTGAATTAAGTGTTTATTGTTTACGTTCCACATGTGATCCACCAACGAATTTCGGTATTTAGCATAAATACTCCGTGGATAATGCATAATAATAAGTTTTAAACCGAAAACAATACGTTCCACATACGATCCACCCATGTTCCACATTTGTGTATTAGCCAGAATGATGTGAAGCATAAAAATAAATAACTTTCAGTGAACCCTGGCATTTTGAATTTGTAAAAAAAAATGTTTTTCTTTAAAATGCTGTATTATTTGACCACTTTCGTAATATAGTCACAACGTTTTTACTTTTAATTCAATACAGACACGATTCAAAAGAAATTATTCATATTTTTTGGTTATGTTCATATACAAGTTATGTACACTATTGATTTTTAAACCATCCTATATTTCGATACGTTCCACTTGACTGATATAGACACGTTCCACACATAATACGCAAATATTTCGGCATATTTTTAAAAGACAGCATGACTTGGGGAGTACATAAAATAGTTTTAAACATTTAGCGGGGCATTTTAAGCATATTTTCTAGTGTATTTTAAGTTATAAACGTTACGTTCCACTTACGATTCAAATGAAAATTGCAGTATGAAGATAAGTTCACAGGTAAAATATGTGTTCTTTCACTTTTAAACAGTTAGCGATATGTTCTGCATATGTTCCACATATGATCCACATATGTTCCACATAGGTTCCACATATTTTTAAGATACCGAATAACTAGGGAAGTGTAAATATAGAGTAAGAAATAATTTCAAACACCACAGATTACTGTAAATTTGCTCTAAAATGGATTTTTCTTTAAAATAATGAATTTTTCCAAAAAAAAATTTTATAACATAATATAAAAATTCAGGTAACGAATAAAAAAATTAATTGAAAACAATTTTTTGAATTAATTTTTCTACTTTTATTTCTATCGTTGGTCTTTTACCCATTTCCTTTAACCCTTTCCTTTAAGCCTTTCCTTTAACCCTTTCTACTCTCCTTACCACTGTTATTTTCACCTTTACAAAGTATATAAATCACATGAGGAGCAGTTACTCACTTCACTACATGTCAACAAACGCATTGCCACATAACACTAACACATTTTCAATGCTGACTGAATGTCATGTCAAATGACGACAGCACAACTGGGCAAAGCCCGACAGAGGGAGAGGTAAGTTTAATGTCAAAAGTTTAACCTCAAACAAATCAAATGTAACCGCGCGAGCACCACAAAAAATTATGTCACAAACAAATTGACGACACAAGTCAAGTTAGAAGTCGAAACATTTACGATATGCGCGCACAATGAATAAATTTTCATAGAAAATAGACAATAAAATGTGTAGGAGGAGGAAGAGAAAAAACAACAAAAAGGGGGATGAACTTGAGTCAACTGCAATTAAAATGCCTAGAAGAAATGACACGCAATGAGCAAATGAACAGAGAAATATTAAATAAATAAAAAGAATATCATAAACGAAAGTGATTTGACAGCAGTCAAACGATGTAAGGGGTTAAACAGTCATAAATGTTTGTGAATTAGTGAGTGTAGCACGCATTTAGGCGCTGAGGAGGACAAATTCTATTTAAGTACTCAAATAAAATGCGTGAAAAGTGGTGAACATAAAGGAAAATATACAAAAAAAAAAAAAAAAAAAAAAAAAAAAAACAAACAAAAAAATACACAAAAAAAATTAATAAATAAATACAAAAAAAACAACCCTGCAACGCGCAAAACTTTTGCTTAGAAAAGTCAACAGACAGCAGTGACATTTAAGGCGCAATACTTAAAATAGCTTGTATTGTTGTTGTTGTTGTTATTGTTGTTTTTCGCTATTCTAACCACAATGAGCGCCTTCACGCTGCGTTCTTAAGCATATTTTGTCACGCATTTGGCCACAGCAAAATCAAATAAAAATAAAAAAAATTTGTTTTTTTTTTTTTTTTTTTTTTTTTTTTTTTTTTTTTTGCCCTGAAAGGGTTAAGAGTAATTAATAATATTTAATTTACATAAATTTCTAATTTTAATGGTTTTGTGCGTGGAGAGTTTCAGCTCGACACCATGGTTATATGAAGTAAACAAAATCATAAAAAGTAAATATTAATGAGGCGTTGAAGGGTTAACGAAGGTGCTCACTAGCGTTAATTAAAAAAACTGGAGTATATCAATTGGCATAATTTTATTTTAAGAATTAATTTGGGGTACTTAGTGATACCGCTCATGAGCCAATTAACTGACATTTTTCCAGTGTACCACCATTTTAAATGCCACAGTGACATTTTCCCGTATAATTTGATGTTTTTGTTTACGTTCCACATATATAACACACGTTCCACATATGTTCCACATGTTCCACATATGTTCCACATGTAATTTTTAAGTATTTTCATAAGCTAACACATCAAGGATATACGGTAGTCACTTTTAACCCGAAATCAATACGTTCCACATACGATCCACATATAATATTCGATTTTTTTTTTTTAAATTCACATGTAAAATATGTGCGTGACTCATTTTTAAGCCATAATCTATACGTTCCACATATGTTCCATACGAAATTTTTAGTATTTCGAAAAGTTAACTTGCAAATTATGCACGGTAGTCACTTTAATGTCGAAATCGGTACGTTCCACATATGTTTCACACCAAATTTTCAGTGCTTTGAATATCTAACAAGTAAACTATATATGCTAGTCACTTTTTAACCGCAATCGATGCGTTTCTAGTATGATCGGCATACAATTCTTTGGTATTTATGCAAGCACACATGGAAATCATGTTAATTATTTATTTTTAAACTTAAACCCATACGTTCCACATATGTTCCACACAAAACTTTTGGTATTTTGATAAGCTAGCATGTAAGCTATGTGCAATAGTCATTTTCAAAGCTGAAATTAATACGTTCCACATAGGTTCTACACGAAATGTTTCATATTTTGATAGGTTAACAGGTAATTTATGTACAATAGTCACTATTTAACCGAAATCGACATGTTCCACACATGATCCACATAAGTTCCACTTTTTTTAAAACGCAAAATTACTGGCGCAGGATGTAGAAATAATTTCAAGTAAACGCCTTTGCTATAAATTTTTATTTAAATTACGAGGGAGCAATGTCGAGCTACCCTACGATCCTGGTAGTGGCACAAATAGTGCTTTCTACCCATTCCACGTATTCTATATGACCCAGCACCTGGGTTACTAAGAAGGTAACCCATACTCCGTCCATCCTCAAGAGGTGGCACTCTCTTATTATGACCGCTGCAATGGTAAGTAAGATCTGTCTAGCCACATTGCAGAAGGTTTCCTGATGCGACATGCCATATTTCTTTTCTGGTTTCTGGTGTACGCCGATCTTAGCAGGCAGATATATTCCCGCCGTGTACAGAACTCGCAGCAGTTCGTGGCTCGTGCTTATACCAGCACAATTACCACGACCCCTCTAGAGAGAGAGAGAGAGAGAGTTAATGCGCACCTTCATTTCAAACCTAAAATTTCCTTACTTTCGCCAGGGTTATCCAAGATTATCTACACCAAATTGGATTAACTGAAAGTTTTTGGATTAAAAACAAAATTAAAATTCAATAAACCAATAAACCAGTAAACACCCACACAATGTCTACCCCGGGCCAAGCCGCTAAGGATTAGTGCAAGGGTAATTTGCAAATTGGCAAAGAGATGCTTATCGCGTCGTACGTCGTACCTCGCATAGTAAGCTCGTTAATCGTCAGAGGAACACGTTGGCTAATCGCACTAATCCCACTGCGCTTTTTGGCACAGGAACAGAACGTGTTAGGGCGAGTTGCGAGTGAAAGGCAAGCAGAAACGATTATTTTAACTCAAAAGGTTTTCACTTTTTCGCCGAATTTTTTTTGGAAATTAGGGTTTAACGCTTGACTTAGCCGCAAACGATTTAGCTGGTGAGTCGCCTTGCCATGACGGGTGGGATGACTTATCGCGAAAATTTGCACTTGAATTTCCTCTCTTTTTTAAAGCCGGCACTGCTAATCCGCATGCCCCCTTGCACTCAGCAGAGGTTGGTCGTTTAAAAAACTACTAATTTCGGCACCTTTTTGCTTTGTAGCTTTTGTGGCAGTTGAACAAGTGGCTCATTAGCGGGTGTTACGCCATGCAGAGCAGTCAACCGCCTTTTCGTCCTTGAGTGGGTGGTATGCGCCACTAATTTTTGGCTTAATGCCCGTCACAAGCTTCAAATGATTGCCAATTCACTTCTTTTCATTGCGAACTGAGGCCAAAACTTGAGTGTAGAAACACAAAAAAAAAGAAGAAAAGAAAAAAAGAAAAACGTCCACAGCACGAAACTACAAAGGCGAGCCGCAGGACGTGGTATGGGGGTGCCAGAAGAAACTTATTTACTTTGACTACTTTCGAGTACATTGTGAGCTCCAACTTTGCAACGTGTCGCACTAACAACGGTCACCTACGAGGTGCGAATTTATTGTTGTAATGGCATTGTGCGACTGGCACCAGACGGCTTTTTGCCTTTACGTACTTAACTCACTTAAAGTGATGTAGAAGCTTAAGGCTAATTACCAAATGCGTTACCTGGGGTGGTGGCCGAATTAGTTGCCTTATTGTTTTGTGACTTGATTTTAATTAGACGAACTCAAAAATATTTGTTGGTGTAGGTAAACTTTGCTCATAGAAACCCCACGAGAAACCAAGATGGAGGTATGAGCTTGATATTTGCTGATGTGCAGACAGTGAAAACGTCTTTGAGTGCCGTGAAGTAAGACGAATCTCACAGAATGTGAAAGAAAAGACGATTTTCAGAGCGTGTTAACCAAAATCAAGCCATTCTAGTGGGCTTTCCTGGATTCAGCGGGCTTAAAGACTGCAACTTACCTAAGGGGACCACTGAAAACTAGTAGTTTTCAAGCAACTCGTTGCGACAAATTTAGACAAATCTACTGTAAATGCAACAATAAGTCCATACCACCTTTACATACCTCCCTTCAAGGGCTCTCTGCTGTCTAGACTACATTGAAGTCTTTCCGTAAGTCCACCCTCAAGAGTGGTCAACTAGAGACCTAGCAGACTAAGACCTAAAGCTAATAAGCTGACGGAACCACTACTAACTAACACCTACAAACAATAATGTCGGCCCTGAAATCCAATGCAGAAACGCGCCTTCCAACGGATGCTACTTTGGACTGCGTGGGTAATTGAAAAGTAGAGTCATCTCTCGAGAAACCAAAACCAAACAAGTAATTCATCATGTCCGTCCTGATGTAGGGTGCGAAGGACAATGAGCCATAACAACATCTGCTAAGTTGGCGTTAGTAGACGTTCGAGGGAATGGTTTTGCGTAAGATTTACGATCCTTTGCGTATTGTCAACGGCAAATACTGCAATCGCTGGAATGATGAGCTGTGCGAGTTATACGGCAATGTGGACATAATTCATCAAAACAAGAGAAGACAGCGGCTACGATAACTGGGTCGTATGGTTCGAATGGATGAGAGCACGCCAGCTATGGAGGTATTCAACCCAGTAACCGGCGGTGGAGGTAGAGCAAAACGAAGATCTCCACTCCGTTGGACAGATCAATTGGGGAAGACCCGGTTGCACTTGGTATTTTCTATAAACGTCAAACAGTGAAAAGAATTCAACGAAAGTAAGGCAGCAATGACGAGCTCTTCTTAACTTGGCTAAAATCTCGTAAACGGTGTCTACGCCAATAAATAAGAAGAAGAATATGCTAACAAAATTGTTGCCACGAATCATACTAGATCGAAAAAGCTCCCTTACACAGTATCTCAGATGTAAAGAAACTTTAATTGTGTCTCTTATGCATTCAAAAAAAAAAGTTTGTGTATCATTCTACTCTCTCATGTTTGCTGAGACTGAGTTTCGGCAGAAGAATGTGCCGAGTAGGCCATCTTTACTTTTTCTTAACGAGCGTTTGACTCAACCAGACATAGATTGGTAGAACTTTATGATGGACAGTTTGCAGGAAATGCTGGAGAGGCTGCTTATTGTAGACCTAGACATATTCTCACGAAGAGTTGCGATTTTCAAGATATATAAAGAATTTTCACAACCTCTGAGGAACCTGCAGGGATTGATTGATTGTGATTCTCCTACAAATGAGAACAGACAAACAGCTCTAGGTCCTCTACCCTATGCTGATATGAACAGTTAATTTCCAGTGAGGAGAAAATGGTAGTCACCGGGGCCAAGATCTGTGCTGTCAAGCGGATGAGGCAAAATTTCCAAGCCGCTATTTCCCAGTTTTTTGAATCGGTATTGCAACACAGGTCCGGCCGTTGTCTTGATAGGAAATTATTGCCTCGTGTCTGGTCGCAAATGACAATCGCTCATTTCAATATGATGAGTTGTTGTCGGTAGCGTTCCCCAGTTAATGGTTTCAGTCGATCTCTTAGAAACTCATAGTACATACTACGTTCTTCTGATCCCATCAAATACAGAGCATTACCTTAGCGCGTTGGATATTTGGCTTTGCTGTTGATTTGGCTGCTCAGCCAGACTTCACATATGACTTTTTGCGTTAAGTGCTGTCGTAATGGATCATCCAATTCTTCACCACTATCCTCAAAAATATTTGTTCAGACACAAGGCACAAAGTTCGATATAAAAGTACTTGAGTTGAATGGGACGAGCACGGCTACCTTATCTAAGAATTTGTTTAAATGAGCAGAGCTGAAGCCAAATAACATAGGAAATGCGTAAGGACGCAAAATAGATGGTCAGTGAAGCTAAGAGTTTCGAGTCCTTAAACATGGTATGAGAATGTACCAACATAATCGGCAACATAATCAACATAATCGGCCTGCTGAGCGTACTCTTCGCAACACCATCACCCATCTAGAGACCCAGCAGCATTCATTATTGGTTAATATACGACCGAATAAACCACATCCAGCACGCAAGCGGACGAAGAAAGTATAGCGGCCGCTGCAGAGAGTGTACACGAAGACTATGAAGAGTGGTTTCGGCGCCGTTCGCAACAACTCGGACTGACGTATGGAACGCGACTTGGCGCATTTTACGACGAGATCTTAAATTGAAAGCGTAGAAAATACAGCTTGTGCAAGAGCTGAAACCGCTTGACTTTCCCAAGCGACATCGCTTTGCTCTATGGGTCGCATTTAGGTCGAAAATTCGACTCAACGGATGGACCATCTGAGGCTTACGCTTGAAAGAGATAACCTTCAAAAAATCAATGCCAAAGAATGTTCTTTCGAATTTTTAATAAAAATTCCCCTTTAGGTTTGAATTTTCTGTGTTTTTTTTTTCTTTAAAAAACTGGGGAATCCCAAAAGGGATCACCCACTAGATCTGAAAGTCACCAAAAAACAACGACTAAACTATTTTTCATCTAGAAAAATATGGTAAAAAAGGCAATAAATTTAAGAAGCGCAAATTGCTCACTACCACAGCGCCTGCTGTTCGGTGTAACGGTAAGGAACTGCTGCTGCTACTCGCTGTGTTGCAATGACATTTAACACTCAATTGATTAGGAAATTTATGACCTGCTCAGAGCTGACAAAGCATTACTTACACTGCGTTTTTACCCAAAAAAAAAAAAAAAAAACAGAAAAAAAAACAGAAAAAAAAGCGAAAAACGTACGGTTTCTCCGTTGTTCATCCACCAGCCACACAACCGTCAGTTGTTCGCTTAACGGTATCTTCCGTTGATGTTTTCCACTGTTGCCACTACTGTCGCCGGCGTCAATTGACCCAATGAAGCATACCATTTAGCAGTTAATTTAATTTGTACGAGAGTACGAGACGCGCGTAGTGTTGGGTGTAAATGTGCGTGGGTCGACACTGGTTCGTTTAAGGGTTGCTAAGGCAGCATCGGTTGGTTGACACCAAAAAAAAAAAAAAAAAAACAGAATTAAATGTAAGAAATTACTCGTTTTAATGACTGGAAATGCTTACACAATACAAATGAGTGGGTTGACAATTTACAACAACAAATAATTAAATACAACAACAATTGTTAGCATATGCACAAAAAACGGTCACAGCAATTAATTAAAATAAATTTCGATTAAATTTCAATTGAATTTTAATTTTTTTATTTTTTTATTTTTATTTTATTTTTTTTTTTGGGTAAATGGAGACAGCACCGGCAGTCGTCACCAAAAAGGAAGTAAATTACAACAACAAAAATTTACACACAGAAACTAAAATACTACATTGAGCATCTACACGGCCGGATGAGAAATGGTTAATGTGTGTTGGCCGCCGAAGTCTACTGCGCTGAGCTAGCTTTCAGGCTACCTCTCAAGCTTCCCGATTTGCTGCATTATTTTCCTCTCAGAGGTCTTGACGGAAACTAGTTGGCACCGCAGAAAACCACATGATAAGCATCACATGATAGCGAGGCGGCAGTGCAGACAGTAATCTCACATCTTTCCACGTCTGAAAATGTCCCCAGAAGCAGGGAAGTCGTGGATAAGGCGGCCGCCTGGAAGGAACTATATATTTACTGGGCTTCAGGGCACCAGGAAATTGTGGAGAGTGAAATAGTTGATGAGTTTGCCAAAAGTACCATCCTCCTCGACATAAAAGACCGTGAAAATGATGCACAATGACAGGTAGAGAAAGCACACCCACTCAAGCAGGTCGAAAGCATTGTCGTGTTATAGACGGACCACAATCTACTGTCAGCACATGCGAGTATTGGAATTTGAAATATTTCCACCTTCTCTGATCGACCCTATTTAGAACACATTTTCGATATCCAGAAGCTTTGATTCTTAGACGACTAGAAAGTGTTTTAAAACTGTATACCAAGGCGCTGAAGCGACTTTCGGCCGGCTCCTTCTCTAATTTGTAATTTTGCACCTTGCTATGTTTACCAATAAATGTAGGCACCTACAGCCTCTTCTAAGCCGTCTCCGAACGGCCGGTGGATTTTTATGAGGAGCTTTTATTTCATGCCAGAAATACACTTGAAAGGCTTGACATTCCCTGCCGAGGGGCGACCGCAATTACAAAAATTTGTTTTCTATAATTTTGAATGTTCCTTGAATCTGGAGTCGAATCCAGGTCTTCCAAATTGTAGTATGCAATGCTAACCACTCGATTATCGCGGTCGCCAAGGCCCTCTTAAGCTTCTCAATAAGCTGTGATGTTCTAAGCGTCAAATATTTTGCCTCGAATTAAATGAAATCTTCGTCGGGCACTAAAAAGGACCAACAGGTCGATCTATGTAAAGCGAAGTTGCCATCCAGTGTACTCTAACTTAACCAAACCTAACCTATCTAGAATATGGACTGAAAACTTGAAGCTCAGGTAACTACTGTTCAGACCTTTTCAGTGCGAAAAGGAAACCCTTGAAAACCCTCTAAAGGAAAAGGAGTGACGCTGACAATTCCTAGAGTGTGAGGGCACAGGGACATTCACATCAACCTTCTGCCAGTGAATGGCGTCATCGGAGTCCAACCGCCATCCATAACAGGCGAGAAGTGCTCGAACTACCTTGCGAGATCTAAGTAATGCTGGCACACTAAAGTCTCGATACTTTAGTAGACTCAACTCCTACTTATCGTGACTCGGCACGTACATATGTATGTCCTGCTTGCCATGAGCTTGGCATGACTTTAACTACCCTGTTTCAAGCCCTTTAAAGTATGCTCACGTAATACCCGTCTTCCTTTAGTTCTTTAAAACCTTCTAACAACCCTTTGGGCTGAACTCGTCGAAAAATCTTGTTTCTTGAGTTTCTCGTTGCGAGATCTCCTTGTCTGCTCTTTAGAGAAGATTGTTAAGGGCCAAAATCAGACGAATCACCCTCTGTACTAAGAAACTGAGATGGAATAAGAGTACGAGCAGAGCTGGGTAAAGCTCAAGATGCTTCTAAGGCTCTTAAATAGAGAAAAAATGAGTTTTTGTGTGGATGAGGTTTGAAACTGTCGGCTCCAAGGCGTATAAGTCGTGCTAAAATTGGTTAGAAATATTGAAAATCTTTTTTTTTACTCCTAACCTCCAAATATCTGACGTAAATTGGGTAAAATTCTTTAATTTACAAGACTTCCGCAGTTTGGGGTGTGAAGGGTATGAAAACGCTAGCAAATCCGCCGTAGATGCGGAAACCAACGCATGTAAAGCCTTGGGTTATGGCTAAAAGAGTCGGGAACCTTGGTGGAGCCACTCCGACATAAAAGACCAAATTCTTATTAAAGCGTCTGTTACACTAGCGGTACAGCCACGAACGGGCGTCGGTCGGTAGGCAAACGGCTGGCTATATAAATGTGTTTTCTTGAGACTCGCCAGGTAAAAAATCGGCTCCAATAAGAAGTAGCGATAAGCCTCTCCTTTTCATGACGTCCAAGTGCCATTACGAGCTCAGAGACGGATGCTGATCTCTGTTCCTCCCAACCCTCCCTGTCTCCCTGTCGCCCTGCGGCAATAATAATTCGAATAACTTTAAAGTGAAGTCCCTCAAGCAGGAAAAACGGAAAATATGTCCCCGAAATTATGCTCTTTGTCTCGCTGATGATTGATGTAAAGCAAAAGCGATAAAAAAGCTAACACCAAGAATGTGTTTGCGGATGCGACATAGCAGTCAAGCACATGATTGAACAACCAAAAGCGCTGTCACGTAGTATATGTGACGCTCAAAGGCTCAAAGCAGCCAGAAGACATTATGAGCTCGAACACACAAGAGCTTTGGGGTGGGCGAGTAGTGGCATAGCAGTATGCAGACGGTCACACAGTTGAATGATGAAGATGAATAGTTGAGCAGACTTGCAGTTGGCATGAGAGTTACAAATGTGAGGCTCTGAGGGGAGAAACTTGCTTGTAGAAGCATAGAAGGGACTGAATATCAAAGTAAAATTTAGTCAGCCACCAAGCACACTCCAAAAAGTCTCGCCGTTTTTGCTAAAAGCCACTAAATATTAATGCACACAGAGCACATGTCCTATGATTTCCTGCGGAGGTGACCGTTTCGAGACAGTCCAAGCGACACTCGCCGGTCACACTCTCCTGGGCGAGTTGGGTTTGTGACTAAACAAGTATACGACGTTACTTCAGCGCTTTCTGGTTGTAGTAAATGCCATCTCAGCCAAAGTCGTATGACCCCATCTCAACCACAAGTCCTGTGAGCACCTCTCTTTGGATTTTTTTCTCTCTTTTTGTGGCTGCCTCCACCGCCTCCGTTGACGGCACGGAAATTTGACACAAAGCGCATTCCCTACACGGCTGAATGCACTCGACTGGTATGTCCTTCAGCGTCAGGACAAAGTATGCAGTCGCAGAATCCTCCCTCCTTCATTGGATTATGTAGATCCGTCAGTCCCTCGTCCGTCCGTCGCCGTACGTGTAATTTGTAGTCAATTTCATTTGCTCAGCTCATCTTGGGAAATGAAAAACTACATATCCAAACATACAAACTCGACTCGTGTCGAAATATTCATCAGTATTAGTGGTAGTCTGACAAGGCACCAATAACTTACATGTGTTTTTGGTTTGCCTCTACGCTCGGTGTGGGAACTTGTCACAGCAAATCCTTGAGTTATTTGTCGGTGCGCCAGAGCGAGTGTCTCTGTGCGAGTGTACTTGCGTGTGTGTGTGTGTGTGTGTGCTCTTAGCCATTTTGTCGGTTTTTGGCTAAGCCATCAAATCACTTTGCATTTCAACTACAGCGCAAAAGGCAGGAGATACACACATAACTAAGCAGAGATGTACGAATTGTGGCACATTTTGACAATGAAACCCAGTGGAGTCTTACTTGGGTTGATGGTTGGAATAAGAATTTGTAGAAATGAATGGAACTGAGAAGGTTTATCGAAGAGACCTGCGATTTCATGAGGTGGATGGTGGCTTAAGGGTCGCAGGCTCAAAAAAAGCCAAGCTCTAGAGTTCGGGAGTCGAAGTATAGCCACACTTCGTAGTCAGCATTCGATCCCATGTCGGTCTGAGTAAGTTGGAGAGAATAGAAGTCGAAAATTTACATAGCTAGAGACTTGCAATCGACAGTTGAACATCCCCAGCGTGCTACCCATCGTAGTTCGCGAGCGGAAGAATCACAGATCTCATACCAGACCTCTTCTGCTGGAGCTAGATCCTTTCCTTCTGAGTAAGTTGGAACGAATAGAAGTCGAAAGTTTACTTAGCCAGATACCTGAAATCGATAGTGGAACACCCCCAGAGTGCTACCCATCGTATTTCGCGAGCACAACAACCCCAGATCTCATCTCAGATCCCTTCTGCTGGAACTATATCCTTTGCTTCTAAGCTTCAAGCCAACTTTTCATGCAAAAATCCTTTAAGGTGTGAAGGAGTTCGAGCCTCATTAGAGCTCACTAAAAGCCCGCTTGTGGAGTGGGTAAGGCGTTTCTCCTTGTAACGTGTCGAAGCGCGGTGAAGAAAAGCGAAATAGAAAAGAAAAGCTCCTCGAAATGGACCACACGGGTACAAAGACGTCTTCCTTGAAGAGAAACCAACACTCCTCGTGAGGAGCACCCACTAGAAGACCATATCAGTATGTAAGGAACCTCGAAGTAGCTTAGTCCTTCCAAAAATTAAGATCCCTCCTGCCAAATGACAGCCCAAGTCTGCCTCTAAGCTAGGCCAGCCTCCCTTGCGCATCACTTCGGAGCACCTCACGGCCAATCGTTAGGATATTCGCACCACAGTAGCTCGCTTACACTTTACATCTCATCACCCACTGGGTTCTTTTATATGGTATATCGAAGCATCCACATATGCTCTCCACCAAACGCCTGTTGGCATTTCATGTTGGCCAAAATGGAAATGTGTCCCGGACACGCAAACACACACGAGATGCGAAAAGCCAGCACATGCTGGCATGTATGGTTAGTTGTAAGTAAGCCAATCGAGGCGCAAATGGCCAAAAACCATCAACATGACCCAAACACACACACACAAACACACTCGGCTCCCCTCGAACTATTCGCATAACGGTGCGTAATTTACAAAACACAGAGTACAACACACAATTGCTGCAGGATAGAGAATAGTTAGTTGGTGCAACAGGAACGTGCCATACTCAATGAAGCACTCTACAACCGACTGTCTCATCGACCGACCGACCGACCGACCGACCGACGGAGTAACCGAGCGAATGTTTGACGTTTAGTCATTAACAATGTACATGCGGGATCTCCTGCGTTAGAGATGTGGCGAAGGTGAAGGTTATTGAAAGCCAAGTTGGCACCGAAGCTGAAGTTGGCTGGAACTGAAGGTAAGCGATTAGTAATACCTTACACTGTGGCAAGGAGGCAACGGAGTCCAGCCGGCATGAGTCTAAATACCCAAAAACGGAGCTCTGAAGTGGAACAGCTCGAAAAGTTTCGAAGCTGGAGCTAGAATCGATGGAGCGGAAATCGGAATTGTAAGTATAGACTCTCTGAAGGGCGGCTTTTGTTGTCAGGCTCGGAAGTTATCCTCAGTATGAAAGTTCCCAGGGAAGAAATATAGAATTTAAGGTCCTCGAGGCCAAAACTGAAGATTCCAAGTTGGTTATAGAAAGACCAGAAGTCAGTATCAAAATCTAGTTCCAATTTTTCCGATTCTCTCTATGGCAAAGAGGCCTAACTTTGTGGATCCGAGGTCGTGCTCATGTCTATCTATCTATGAAAAAAAAAACTGGTGCGGAGTCCTACTCAGCGAGTGCTCATCAGAAGTGTGATAGGAAGATGGAAAAATCCAGAGACGGCTTGGAGGCCATGTTTATACTAGAAAGTCATGAGATGGGCTGGTTGATAGTCGGTATGTGGAGCTCTGCTCATCGAGTGCTCATCAGAATTGTGATACGAAAGGTGTAAGAATCCAAAGCCGGCACGGAAGCCATGATTATCTAAGTAAGTCAAGAAGTATCTGGTTGGTAGTCGAGGTACAGAGCTTTACTCATAGAGTGCTCATCTGGAGTGGGATATTGAAGGTGTAAGAAACCAGAGCCGGAAGGAAGATCCGGTTTATCTAAGTAAGTCAAGAGACTGGCTAGCTGATAGTCGGCTCGTAGAGCCCTAGTCAACAAGTGCTCATCAAGACTGTGATGGAAAAAGTTTAAGAATTCACAGCCGACACGGAGGTCATTTTTATCTGAGTTAATCAAGAAGTATCTGGTTGATAGTCGGGGTACAGAGCTCTAGTCATCAAGTGCTCACAAGGAGTGGGACAGGATAAGAGTCCAGAGCCGGAAGGAAGATCCTGTTTATCCAAGTAAGTCAAGAGACAGTCAAGGTCTGTGATGCGAAAGGTGTAAGAAGCCAGAGCCGGCACGGAGGTCATTTTATCTGAGCTAGTCAAGAAGTAGCTGCTTGATAGTCAAGATGCGGAGTTCTACTCAACAAGTGCTCAACTAAGACCCAAAAGATTAAAAAAGGGTTGAGAAAGTACCGGACGAAAGCGAATTGAACTCCACTCAGCAATCCACGGGTCAAGTTACAGCAGTCGGAACCGTTTTTACCGCCACCTCCGTCATATCGAACCCAAACCCGCAGCTCCGCTACGCCTTTAATATTCATGGATGATGGGATATTTCGTTGTGTCTCTTGCCCTCTTATGTGTGTGTGTGTGTGGGATAAGGGCATGCAGTTGTTCTATGGTTGTGTGTGTTTGTGTCACTCAAATTTACTTGCTTACTTGGTGATTTCAACGGAAATGGAACTCTGAATTGTGTAGTGAAGTGAAGTGAATTGAATGGAATTGAATTGAATTGGCGCTGCGGTAGCTTCTGCTCAGACTCCCGATCCGGCTCCGGTTACAAGGTTTACATGATGAGGGTGGCTTTAACAGAGGAATAATATCAGCGGACTGATGGGGAGGAGGTTTTTTTTTTGTTATATCCATGTGTGTGTGCGTGTGTGAGTGTGTGTGTGTTGGAAGGCATTTTAGCATTAAGCAAATTGCCAAATGTACTCACCAAAAGCCACAGCCATCAACATCACAAACATGCAACAACAACACATCCTCAACGGCCACGGCCACACCCGTCCTTCTGCCTCGCTCTCCCCCTTTTTGTTCGTCCGTTCGTCGGTTAACTTAACATTCTAACCTCTGCCGCAAATACAAGTTCATCACATACACACACACACACACACAGAGACTCACAGGGTCACAAGCGTATTGCGCTGTCCATCAGCAAACACATTCCGCCTCGGCACTTGGCACTAAACTCAGCCGTGCTTCAACAACACGGGCCAACCAAGCGACCAACCGACCAACCGACCAACCGACCATCATTCGCCAATCACTCGACCACATCACTCGCCAGCGTACATTCATCAACATCACTCAGTCATTTAGTTATTCAGCTATACCGTTATACCGTTATTCGGCGAGTGTGTTCCCACATGTCTTGACCAGCGTCCGAAGTACCACACATGCACACACGCTCGCCCCTTCAAAGTTAGATGTATGGTGGCGACACGCCCACTTTATGCTCGTCGCTGTTGTTGGCGGTTTCTTCATGACTACTCACGTATTCCTGTTCTAAATTCCTAGTCCCCCCTTCGGTATGAGCAATTCCAATTCCGCTACTTCGTCTTCTTCTTCTTCTTCCACTTCTTCTATATTATGGGCAGTTAAGCTCGTAATTTCTTGTATGCGCACATAACGGTACGTGCTGCTTGTCCACTTCATTGCGTCCATTGCATGGAATGCAAATGCATGTTGGTACTTAGATAAATTTGAATGAGCCTGAATTAGTTGGGCACCACGGAGGTTGAGAAAGCTTGAGATGAGGAGTTGTGGTGATTTTGTGTTGAGTCAGTGGAGGCATCTTTGGCTTCTAAGCAGCAGTACTTCTTTGGGCTCACTTAATGGTCAGTGGTTGTGGCATAAAGTCCTTTCTCTGTAGGTAGTTTGAGATCAGGTGATCTCTTGAAATTCTTTCACCTCCTGAACCATTCGCAATAGCGAAGATTTTTCTTGGACTCTCTAAAAACTTCAGTCTATTAGCGATCCTGCTTGATTCATTAAGAGCTCGCAAGGCCGATTCGAACTTTAAAGATCCTTCGCTTTACCATCAAAGGTTCTACCCTTCAAGTGGTGACCGAAAGAAGTATTAATACCAACACACAGTTAGAATTCAACTTCTGTTCAGCTCTGGAGGTGACCACATTTTGGAGCTCGTTTTGGAAGTACTTTTGACCTCCTTATATATGCCTTCGGGTAGCCAATGCTTACGGCACCACCTGCATCTACGTGAAAAGGGTGCTCCTCTCAGGCCAATATGAGTTTCCTTTGAGTCCAAAAGTGCAACTGATATTTGAATGCTTCGACCTCGCCCTTGGAAGTAGAACCCATTATGTTGAGCTCTACTTTAAATACGCAAATGCTGAGCTCTGACGTGCAAATCTTTTTCTCTCTACGTCAAAGAGGTGATATTTCGAATGTTCCGTCCTCGTTCTTGGAAGTAGAACTCCACATCTATGTCCGAATAGGACGTAAGATCAAATGTCAGCTTGATTGAACTCTAAATGAGAATTACGAGAGATTCTCGGTACCAAAACTGGGCTACTCTACTTAAAGACAACTCTAGCCTAGCCCTCGGAAATGCCTTTCTGTGACTTCAGTGGCCTCCTAAAATGAAAAGCTTCATCCCATGCTATTTAAAAGCAAATGCCAGTCAAGAGGGCTCTTGTTAAGCGAGCTCAGACTTCATTCTGGGAAGTAGACCACCCTTTAACTGAGCTTCTCAGAGCGAGCTCTGCAAATATTACCTTTGCAGAGACTTTGCTTTCCATGATGAACGAATGGAGGAGCTCCGACTAAGAGAAATCATTCCAAAATGGAAGATAAGAAGCTTTTGTCAGCTAATTGGAAATGCCCATGTCCACATGGCTTAAGCTTTGGCTTCACTAGTGACGGATTGATCGAGCTCCGAGCGGAAACTTATTAGAAATGCTCAGAAGCAAGGAAGAGACGAAGGTTTGTGGAGGCTCCAAACGAGTTTTTGCTAACTATAGTCACCTCCAGGTCCCAATTTGCTCTAGAAATAAGTTAGCTACAAGAAAAAAGTATTTCTGAGTTCATAACCACTCTGCGCGCTGGCAAAAAGAGACAAAAGGAACATATCCATGAAAGCCTCCCTCTACTCACACATGCACCCACGCACACAGCCATTTATATTTGTCACATAAAATCGCCAGATTTACGACCTCGCATGTCAACACAACACACCGAGCAGTGGTTTAACCCTTTAACAATGGCAATGCAGCTGTCGAACGCATATTAATTTACAACAACAACTACGAACACACACACACGCGCGTGCAAGCTGTGTAGGTAGACTTTCGCATGTAAACTGAAATTTATTGCCTCACTTCAACGCCGAAATGTATGCAATGAATGCGCATGAGAAGCCTCAACTCAACGTCGCCCGCCTCACCTGGCACACCTGACACACCTCGCCAATCCAAGGACATGTGCGAGCGGATAAATATTCATACTGAAATTCACGCATTACAAGAGCTACCAACTGCCGCTGCCACTGCTTGCTGTTGCTGTGGTTGATGATGATGATGGTGATGACAGGGCTCAGTGGTGGTGCTGCAGGTGCCAGTGGTAACAAGCGGACGACAACAACTGAAAGCAACAACAACTATCACAAAAATTAATAACAACAATAGTCCTGCATGTAAGAGAGATAATAAGGATAATGTAAAGTGCAAAACTAGTAGTAGTCGAAAGCAACCCTGCCCCTCTCGCTCCCCCTGTCTCTTCGTTTCGGTGCTGTAATTGTAGCAGCGCCATTTTAAAAGCTGTCTCATAATCGAAAGCTATTTATATCCTTTATTTGTGTGAGTGCGTGTGTGTGTGTGTGCTGTTATTTTTTTTCTCTTCTTCTTCCTATTTTTATTGCATGTAAATGAGCGTGACATGCGAATTCAACTTCTTAACAAGTAATTTGCTTCGACTTTTCGTGGGTTTTATAGGCAATTTCTGTTCTAGGAAAGGGTTGCCAGGACAATAAAAAATATTTTATTTTATTTTATTTTATTTTTTTATTTTCATTTTTTTATTTCTTTAAATTAATTTTTTTTTTAATTTTTTTTTGTATTTTTTTTAATTTAATTTTTTTATTTAACTTTATTTAATTTTAATTTTATATTTTTTTTATATTTTTTATTTATTTATTTATTTTAAATCACTTATTTTTTATTTATCAGTTATTTTGAATTTTTATTTTTTATTTTTTTTTTTAAATCATTTTTCTTTTGATTTTTTAACTTTTTTTATTTTTTTTATTTTATTTTTTTTAAATTTTATTTAATTTAATTTCATTTTATTTTTATTTTTCATTTTTAATTTTTTTATTTTTTATTTTTCCTATTTATTTTATTTTATTTTTATTTTTATTTTTATTTTTATTTTTATTTTTATTTTTATTTTTATTTTTATCTGATTTTATTTTTTATTTTTTTTATTTTATTTTTTGTTTTTTATTTCATTTTATTTTTTATTTTTATTTTATATTTTTTTATATTTCATATTATAATTTTTTTTTACTTTTTTTTTAAATTATTTAATTTAATTTAATTTAATTTTAAAAAAATGTTTATTTTTATTTTTACTTTTACTTTTTTTATTATATTTTATTTTATTTTAATTAATTTTTTTTTTTGAATTATTTATTTTCCTTTATTTTTTATTTTTTTATTTTTATTTTTTTTATTTTTTTTTAAATTTTTTTATTTTTTTTTTTTATTATTGTTTTATTTTATTTTTTTTTTATTTTACATAAATTTTTTATTTTTTTTGAATTATTTATTTTCCTTTATTTTTTTTATTTTTTATTTTTTTATTTTTTGTTTTTTTTTTTACTTTATTATTTTTTTATTTTATTTTATTTTATTTTACATATCTTTTCACTTTTTCAATTAATTTTCTTTATGGTTTTTTTATTTTTTGTTTTCTTTTTCTGAACTTTTTTTTAATTTTTTTCATGTATTTTTATTTATTTTTTTTACATTTTTTTAAACTTAATTTAATTTTTTTTTTGATTATTTTATCATTTTTTTTTTCGTTTTAATTTTTCTTTTCTTTTTTATTGTTTTTTAATATTTCTATTTTTTTATTCTTTTAATATATTTTTTTAATTTTTTTATTATTTAATGTTTTAATTTTTTATGCTTTTAATTATTTTTTTTATTATTTTTTTCATTTATTTAATTTTTTATTTTACTCTATTTTATTTCATTTTTTTAATTTAATTTCTTTTATTTATTTTTAATTTATCCTATTTTATTTTATTTTATTTTATTTTATTGTATTTTTTTTTAATTTTTTTTTACTATTTAATTTTTTATTTTTTTATTTTATTTTTATTTTTCATTTATTTTTTTAATTTTATTTAATTTTTTTTTTTTATTAATTTTTTTTTACTGAAATGGCAACCCTAGCATAACTCTTTCCTCGCCATCTCAGTAATTTCCACACGAAAACCTTGAAGGGCAGCAGGAAACAGAAGTCAAAAGACGAAAGGATAATCACGCTTCACCAAAGGATGACGACAATTTATCGGTTGAGTTGTTAGTGAAGAGCAGAGAAGAGTGGAGCAGATATAATAAATAAGTGGTTGACGGTATGCAAAGACGGAATAAATTCGCTGAAAATGAAAAATTATCATAAAGTCACTCTATTAATGCGAAACGGTGGCGGCGATATCACCGACACGACGCCAACACCAAGCAGAGTCAAGGCGTCCAGCAGCAGCAACAACCTAGTGAACAGCTAAATAACCATAAAATAAAGCTCGCATTGTCAAGGAGGAGGTACCGTCATTTGTGGCTGCTGAAATATTTCATGTTGCATGTTGAATGTGAAAAGAAAAAAACTTTCATTGCCCCCCGCCACCTTCATAGTTAACTTAATCCACCTTTCTGAGCTGCCAACCAGCCAAAAGACACACTTAGTTTAACAAAACTTCCCCATCAGCGACAGATCCCACCAAGCAACAGTCACACTCTCCTCGCGTTTGTTTGTTTGTTTATTGTCTGATTTTACTCCCAAAAATTATATTTTTAATAATATAATAAGCAGGCGGCGCTGCCGAGCAAACCAAACCGCCCACTCGACCCGAGCTTCATAGAGCTTGTTGTACTTCTGCCGGCAGCTCGGTCGGAGGAGGTACTCCTTTCACTGTGTGTTGAATTTTGATTGCTTTTTGTTTATCAACTTCTTCGACTCAAGCTCGCACGGGTGTAGAGGGGTAGAGGGGCTGCAACGAGTTGGAAATTAACTTCAATTCATGTGCAATTATCGCATTCTTTCAAACAAGCCCGTACTTTGGTCGGAGTTTGTATTGTAGTTTGACACACGCAACTTTCAATGACGTTTTGGTGTCGTTTGCACGGCGCCCAACATGGCTGACAGTCACTTGATGGCAGTTCGTTGGTGGGGTTGGTGGTTGGACAAGGCAAGCAGGTGGCTCAGAAAAGAGATATGAACTAGAAATGAGCATTAGGTAGCATTAAAAGCTGGAGAACTTAGGTTTCCGAGGGATTCTAAGTAGTCTCAGACCCACTGGGGACAGAGGACCTTTTCAGAGGAAGAGAATTAGATATGGTTGAAGTCTTTATGGTACTTTTCGCTTCGCCAACAACCGATCAGGTCAGTAGGCATACGCAAGACATAGAACAGCAAAAGGAAGGGGCCTGATACAAGAAACAGTCCTACTCTCCCAAAACTATGAAACTCTCTGTCAGGGCACATAGGGATCGGCGAATAGCTCCAAAGATTTGGGAGAAGTTGGGAGAAGCCAAAAAAACTGACGGAGGAGCAGAAGGCCAATCGTAAATGAACCAAAGTCGTTCTCAATGCCAGAGAAAAACGAACTTAAGGGAAAAGTATCGAGAGCACACAACATCCTTGAACCACTAAAATTCCCAGATCTTTGGAATACAATGCTTATGGATTCAATAGGCTCATTCAGAATAACGCTGCCTACCACAATCCGTCCGCCCCCCTTAGCGAGGTACAAAAGAGCTCTTTATACTAGGCTGGTGGCATCCGGACGAGCAAATTTCTCCAGATTTCTATGGAGGGTTTATGCAAAATGAGTAAGAATATATTTCAAAGATGCTCTAACCCTGCAGCTGCAGCACGCCAAGCAGGCTAGCTCAAGAATCGCGTAAAACTCGTTGCGATTGCGGATGTTAGAACGGTAAAACTCTATTAGGAGACCATCGCAGAAGTTGGAGAGCTTCGACGTGGTAGCACAGATTTGGTGGCAGTGTAAACGGATGATCATCAGATTTCGTGTCAGTAGAGCCCTCCAACCCGTAAGAAATTATCCAGCTCAGACGGAGTAGCACTGAAGGAACTACCCACCCCCGACTGAAGGGTAGTTGAAGTTGGTGAGGTCAAGGAGAAGCGGCGTTTCATAAGACTCATCATAAAGGATGTTTCGCTCCCAGCTCTCACGGACTAAACATTCTTTTCCTCTCTGTATCACTGTAAAAGACCACAAGAAGGGTGAGGCCTCTATCCACTTGGCATCCTCCGAGCATAGAAAGCTTCCACTGAACCGGAGAATGCTTCAAGCGAGACGAGCGTGGCAACCACATTCAAAGTGACTGCACCAACTCAAGGTTTCAAGAGGCAAAACCGCGAGAGCAACAGGGACACCCTGACACAGCGGGTTGAAACTACAGTCAAGTCGGACGGGCTCTCACTGTCTGTATACGTTAGCGGGATTTTAAGCCACTAGAAAACTATAGAAGAAGACCACTTACGGAATCCGACATCACTTCCCAACTAACAGCATTGAATGAGATGTAGGGAGTGAGCTCTTAAGAGCTTCTCTAAAGTCTTTTCGATCGAATTATTTGCTTTTTTAGCTTCTTTTTAGCATATAGATTCTTCAAAGGAGTATAGCTGTGCCCACTGGTCTTGGTGAAGTATACGAAGGTGTTTTGAGCCAATGTTTTGAGTGGACTTCTTTGCTTTGATTTTCAATTTAAGATCAATTTTTAGCGAATTTTTGTTGAAGCTCGTTGCCTTGGTGGCCGCAATAGCCGAGCATCGTACTGAAATTCAGCACGTTCGACTCCAGCAACATCCAAAAAATTATAGAACAATAACTTTTTCTAATTGCGCTCGCCCCTCGACAGGGAATGTAGAGCTCTCCGAGTGTATTTCTGACATGTGATAAAAAAAAGCTCCTCATAAAAATCCAACGGCCGTTCGAAGGCGGCTCAGCATAGAAATGTAGGTCCTTCCATTTGTTGGTAAAAACATCACGACGCAAAAACCCTCAAATTGAAGGAGGAGCTCAGCCGAAAATGTCTTTAGCAGTTGCCTTGAAGCCACGCCTTTACTGTTTTTGAGCTTATTTCAAAGCTTTTCCAACTTTTTAAGCTTTATAAAAGCTCCTCAAGCTTAAGCTCGGAGAGAGAAGCAGAGACACTACGCTATTTCACAGTTCTAACTTCAGCTGCAGGCTAAAGGACCTTCTCATTCCTGCTGTTCTGGTGCATCTACTCCCCTTTTTCTGTTCGAAAAAAACAAGAAAAAAAAAATTATAAACACTCAAAAAAGCAAACAAAACTTCCAGAAATCACACGCACACTCAAACTGAGAGACACGCTTATGAAAACGCAGCCTAAAACCTTTGGGGGGAAAAGTAAGGAAAAGTAGTAAGTCAAAAAAAAAGTAGTGAAAACTTTGTTGCCCGCTGACATTTAGTTTTATAAGTTTTTTTGTTGTTGTTGGCGTGGCATGTTAATTGACTTGGAAATTTGTTAAACAAAAGCAGCTGCGAGAAAAGTTTTCTTCCTTTTTTTTTTTTACTTAATTTTTGTTTTGGTGGAAAACGTCATCATGCAAGGTAAGGAAGCGGGAGTTTTTTGGTAGTTTTTCTTTTTGATTTCTTTTTGATTTTTTTTTTTAATTTTTTATTTTTTTTATTTTTTTATTTTTTTTTATGTCAAGAAAACGCCGGAAGGTGGCGTCATATTTGTAGTTACTCATTTAGTAGCAGGTAAAGCAATCATTATTGACATTAAGTGTAATTAGTAGTATATAAATAGTAATTTGCGCCTTTTTTCGTATAAAAGTTTGTAATTAGAGGCTAAAAATGCCGCTTTAAATTGCGGGTTTTAACAGAGGAGAGCAACGGCTGGGGTAAGTAGATTGAAAATTTGAATTTTTTTGTGGAAAAAAATTTGTTTTTATAAGAGAAAAGCAAGCTCTACAACCCACAGGGCCTTTTTCAATTTTTTTCCATTTTTTTTTTTTTTTTTCTTAAAGTCCGCAAAAATAATATTAAGAATTTTTTCTTCTTGTCTGCTTTAAGACACTCTACACTCTCTATACTCTCTACACTCTCTACACTCTCTACACTCTCTACACTCTCTTTCCCCACCTTTTGCACTCTATTTCACCAAACAATTTGTCCACCACATAGACTTTCATCTTAACATCCTACATCCTCCAGCTCTCTCCCGCTTTTTTTCGCTTCTTATTTTTCAACAAATCACAAATTATCCCACTTCCGTTCTATCGTGCACATCATCATTGCTACAAGCGAGCGCCTGCTGTGATTTTATGAGGCGCGTAAATAAATTTTCTAACAAATTCAGCAAAAATTATGCGCGTTCGTATGCAGTTGTTGTTGTTGTTGTTGTTGTTGTTATTGTGCAAATATCTACTGCTACTGTTAGAATGTGGCGTTAAGCGTTATGCCCTTACAAGCACTTTTGTGCGGTGCGGGGTGGGCAAGGCAGGCAGTGAAGGCAGTGTGGCCTTTTGGTAAGGCGAAAATTGGAATTCAGCATCGAGGAAAATAAATCCATAATTTTTGCTACTACTTTTCACCTACTTTTTTCTACTATCGTTTTCTGCTACTTTTTTCATGTTTTTTTTTGTACTTCCTTTTTTTTAACTACTCTTTTCTACTACTTTTTTTCTAATATGTCATTCTGCTACTCTTTTCTACTACTTTTTTCCACTACTCTTTTCTACTACTTTTTCTACTACTATTTTCTACTACTTGTTTTCTACTACTTTTTTTTACTACTTTTCCTACTAATGAAAATATAATTTACCTCTTCTAATACTTTTTTCTGCTACTATTTTCTACTACCTTTTTCTGCTACTTTTTTCTACTACTATTTTCTACTACTATTTTCCACTACTTTTTTACTATCTTTTTTACGGAGATAGTGGGCTACTTTTTTTTACTACTTTCGCTAAAACTTTTTTATTCCTATTTATACTATTTCTGTAATCTTATCTTTAACATTTACTACTTTTTTTCTACTACTTTTTCTTACTACTATTTTGTGCTATTACCACTGTAACTCTTTTATTCTACTCAACACACTCACACTCATTATGTGTTACCCACTGTCTCGTAGCAAAACAACAACACTCCTTCGAAGGGTAGTTCACTGCGTACCGTTGCTCGAAAGTTACCCACCATGCAACTCAAAAAGGAGGAACAGAATGTGTGTGTGAGTAGAGTAGTCAGTCGGTATCGACGGAAGGAATTGCAAATCGCAAATTTTTACCCCACAACCGAACCAACAATTGCGATAAATGTCAGCAATCAAAGCAACAACAACAGCAACAACAACAACAATAAAAGCAATAATAAACATACTATCATAACAACAATTACAACAATTACACATGTCTAACAAGCGCCCAAGCGGATGTATTATTTCGACGCCTGTGGTGCGACGACGACTAACGACTAACGACCAACGACCAACGACGAACGGAGACGCCGGGCGGACGAGAGACGGTTGACAGCCAAAGCATCCACTAACAAATTATCGCTGCGGCGCGCTTTTTTCCGGAAGGACTCGTCGAATGGATGGAAGGAGGCTCTAAAAAAGATGGTTAAAGAGGGTGACAAAGAGCAAAGAGCGTACATCAGAGCGATGTAACGGAGATTGAGGCAGAGAGATAAACGTTGCACGTCCAGTGAGCACTTACACCGCCAAGGCGAGATAAGCTGTGGAAACTTTTTGGAAACTTTTCAAACCAAATATTTCTTTGCAGACAAATAATTCATACGTAATTTTGTGGTTGAGCAAAGTTGCCTCAGCTGGATGCTGGATGGGAGAGTGAGTGGCTAGAGAACAATTGAAGAAATCACCGCAACATCTTAGTGAGTTGACGTCATCGGCTGAGGCAGAAGTGTTGGTTGCTTGATATCACCAGCTAAAACTGGTCGTCGCCAAGCCGTTGGAATGGACGTTTAGTGGGTTGGTTGAGTAAATTGGAGAGTGAGAGCCTTAAAGCGCTGCTTAGTGAGTGATAAAGCTGCGCCGAGTTGCGGTCTTCTTAACCGCAAAAGTCAGTAAGTCTTTTTCTTCACGCACTTCCCAAGCGCGGTGTGTGCCTGATAGTTGGATGGTTGGCTCGACGCTTCTTTGGGTAACTGTGATGAGTTGATAATGAAGTTAATATGCACGAGTTGTCGTTGAGGTGTTGCAAAAGGCCAACCCACGGCGAGGACGGTCTTTGCATGTTGTTTTTGTTGTTGTTGTATGGATATCCGTTACAACACGCTGCGTGAGCTCACTTTATTACAGTCACACAGCCGCTCCTCACACATTGCTCTTCAGTTGTGCTCTTCAGTCGTGCTCTCCCCACTTTTTCATCTCCCTCCGCCGCGTCACCGCAGTACACAGTCTTAAAAAGTATAGAAAGCAGCAACTTTGACATTTCTTTGTGGTTTTGCTCTTTAACTAATTTTTTTGCTGTTATTTCTTCTTTCCCTCGTTCTCTCTCTCTCTCCCTCTCTGCCGACTGCCACAGTTAATTCCTTTATTGAGTTGAACAAAAGAAATTGATTATGGTATTATGTCGCCTCAGCGTCAAGTGTGATTAAGCGGATTTATCCCTCGTCTCATCAAGTTTACCCAATGGGCGGAGATGCTCATCCCTCTCACCGCCGGCAGACGGCGGACGACCGCATATTTTTCGTTTATTTGAGTATTTGGCATGTGACCACCTGCTGGGTTAATTGCTTTTTGACTGTGTTATACTCGCTTTAACGGTATTATTGTGTTGTAAATAATATGTTTTCATGTTTTAATGTCGAAACAAATGCGAGACGAAAGGGGGGAATGTAAATTTTGGTACACCATGCAGCTGTGAAGCTTTCATAGTGCTGGGAAGTAGCGCTTCTCCGCTAAGAAGCGGAGTTCAGAGGTATTTAATGAGGAGTCTCTTGAAAACGCCACGCTTTCGAGTCTACATCATCAGTAGAGAAAGATTTTCTTGAGTTCTCAATAACCGTTCGCGGCGTGTTTCCATTCTCCGTCCATCAGATTTCCAGTTAAATCAAGTCTCTCCTAGCTCCAGCGATCTAAAAGGGGGGTTTAGTCTTGTGTTGCCTGATTTTTACAGTAAGAACACCCGAAGGTTCGTTTACTGAATTATCTCCAAACCTCAAACGTCTTAGTGTTGTAAAGTGCAGAGCTTTAGCAGTAGATTGAGTGCTTTTATAATCAGTTCACGTGCCCTTCTTGAACAAAAATATTTTCCTACAAAGATGGAGTTCGTTAGAAAGGGTTGAGCTTCTTACATGAAACACGAAAACATCAGAGTCCCCTGCGGAGCTGGTTAAACGTCGTACACTAGCACTCTGTGTTTTGCTAACTTATTTTCTATGCCCTATTAGTGACCGCAAAGACTCTGCTAAACGGCACTAAGCCTTAATCGGTGCCACCAAATAGCCTCAGCTCTCCTCTTTTGAGGGAGATGCATGCGAATGTGTTGCACTTCAACAGCGGCGGTCATTTCAGACCCGACGGTTTGTCAACTGTAGTAGTGCCAAGTAGGCTCAGTAGATATATCTATATCAAGTAAGAATTTACTATACTAAGGAGCACCCAAATGTGTTTTACCAGCTGAGTAACCTTCTCCATCTTGTAGTATAAGCGAATTTTAGGAGAACAAGTCAGCCGAACAAGCAGCCTCTGGCGTGTTTTTCATTAGATCACATGGGTCTGGGATCGCCATGGCGAAATCTATAGTTTTAGACACCACAAGAAAGTCTATAAGAGCTCACCAGTCGACCAATTAAGGCTGTAAGGCTTACTTATCCTATATTGGGGTTGAAACATAATGTAACTCCATATTGAGCTCAAAACGTTGCTCAGAACAACTGGCTTTCAAGAGCCGTAGTGCATTTGTTGTGGCTCTCCTAGAGGTTGCATATCCGAGAGGCTGCAGTGCTCTTGTTGATAGTTGACTAGATATAAGCCCCACCACAAGTCTATCCGATGTGGATAAGAGCTTGTCCACAAAATAACCGTGGACCGTGGACAATTATTCTGCTAATACGAGTATACCCAAGGACTACCCGCTCAGACCAGAAATATATATAATGCTACCTCCTTTTACCACATTCATCAATCTGTCAATAGTCCGACTGCGAGGGCATTCGCAAACCTCTAGGACAGTCTTTAAACCATATTCACAGGGAGTTCCTTCTCACCTTCCACCACTTCATTCCAGTAAACGAAGTAGCAGGAATTCAGGCTCTATCCATTGGATAAGAGCTTGAGCTACCTTGTGGTGGGGTAAATTCCTACTAAAACCAAACTCTACAATTCGCTCATCATCGCCGTCTTACTTTATGGTGAAGAAGAGTGGTTGTTAACAATATTTGAAGAGTCGACTTTGGAAGTCTTCGACAGAAAGGTTCTGCGGATTAAGAGACAGCGGCTACGTTGGCTTGGACACGTCGTCGAGATGGACGAAGTCACTCCAGCTATCAAAGTATTTGATACAGTACACGCCGGTGGAAGAAGTGGAAGAGAAGACCTCCAAACTGTTGGTGGGAAAGGACTTGGATTCACATTTGGTGTATCCAATTGACGCCAAACGGCTAAAAGAAACAATTGGTGCACTATTGTTAATTCGGCTATAATCGAGTAAGCAGTGCCCACGCCAAAGAAGAAGAAGAAGACGAAACTCACACTTAATCGGACAAGACCCCCAGAATACTCAACGTAAGTTCCGCATAAAACATAAACCATCTCCTTGTACGCCGCCCCGAACCAACTCATCTCCAATTCCTTTTGTCTAGTTCGCACTCCTCGAATTAACTTGTTTGAGTGACGTCTATCCAAAAAAAAAAAACTGTTTAGCGAAGAGCTCGAATGGAGTAATATGAGTTTTTAGATGAGTAGAAGGGTAAACTTGCTAATTTTAGTTCGCTAAGTCTTGCTCCCTCTAAATCTTCCAACTCGGATGTTTTATGTTCATTTAAGCTCAGTAAATATGAGCTAGGACAGCTTATATCACTAGAGTTCATTGGAAATCCAACCATTTGGCTCAGTTCTCAGTCGTTTCATGGAAGTTCCACTTCTTTATCGTCCACAGGCTCTGCAAACCTCGCCTGAAAAGCCACCAGAGGTCTCGGAAAAAATGCTTTCAGAGGCAAAGCTCTGTTCACTTGGTCCTTGGAAACGCTTCCACCGCCGACTCACTTTGCTGAGTGTTGTGTGCGGTTCATGTTTCTTGAGTTCTTTGAGTTAATTAATTCGACAAAACTAGAAAAAAAGTACAAAGGAAAAGACTAAAGCAGCCGACCCTCCACAACTCGCTCCAAACTCTGTCGTTCCACTTAGTGCTTGGGTCCTTTTCCACCCACTTCCACACACGTCCACCAACCACTCACGCCGTGATGTCGGAAATATGAACAATGTGCCGACTATTGCACGCTTGTTGGCTTTAGTTTAACACCAACTTTGGGAAAACTTCTAAGCAAAGAACATAAAAAACGGACTAAGTTGGAGTAAGAGAAGCAAAAAAAAAACTGGTAACCAAACAGATGTTTAGTTGGTTGTGTGAGTGTCCATGACTATGAAAACCAGCTGCTCATCCACACCCACTACGACTACGGCATGTCCTCGCATGTCCTGCAGCTTCAGTTTGTACACCGCCTCCATGGACGATGCACATCCACGATCCACAGCTTCGCATGTAAATAACTGTGTTCCTCACCACACCACACCACACCAAACTAACAACAAATATGTTCATATTATGCAAATGAGCGGACAGTTTTGTATGGAAATAACTAGTTAATTCCAAAGTTCATAAACAATAGAAGCTTCCCGTACCCACATACACAATAAGTTTTTGGTACAAATGTAGTCAAAGTTGAGAGTTGAGCAATATGCTCTTTGTGGGTAAATGAAAACACCGACCAAACAACTTCTGTTGTTGTGTGCAGACACTGGGCGAGCTTGTGTGTATCCTCACCGTCAACAGCTGTAGAGAAGTGGAGAGTAGAGGATGGGCACTGACAGACTGCGGTTCACTGTTGGCAAACCTTGGACTTTTGCTAAGAGGTGCACATTTTCAGAGTTCTTCTCAACGACTCTCACGACAGCCGGTTCTACGTACCGGAGTAGACCGGGATTTTATCCGGCCAAGAGCTGTCACCCTTTCGGCAACCTAATCCCGTTGAGGTCATCAGGTAATCTTAATCTTTGATCATAGTTCTACTAAACAAAGGTGAACTCCGAGGGCTCTGGGGATCTACTCTTATTCAGAAAATAAAAGTTATCGATTTTAGCCGGTCTCTGTCTTCGTACAATTCAAACTGTACTCTTACGTTATATTTCAAAAATTATGTCTACTGATAACCTACCATCGGAGCTCTCTGAATTGGGACGGTGTGCATCTCATTTCTTCACTTTCTACTCGTTTTCCTGCTTGCAAACGAGAAAACTCGGTCGCGGTTGGCTTGAACTAGTTCACGCACACATTTTCCCAAACTCTGTTGAGCTGTCGGCTCTTAATTAAGATTAGGCTTGTCGGACTAGTGATTCACTCCAGGAATTTTGTGGAATTTTAGTATTCTTCGTAGCTTGAGGAATTGCAAAATCTCAAATAAAAACTCAGAACAAACTGAGAATCGAAAGGATCTCTGCGGCTATGGTAGGGAGATAAAAGGTTTCTATAAGACAAATTGGATGGGAATACCATATCTAAAACTGGTTCGACGGTACAAAACTCGATTAATTTTTAGGCAGAAAGTCACCGGCCCGCAGTAGAACTGGTCAGATGGTAGGGTCGAAAAGAGATGAATTGAACTAGGGTGAGTTGATACCAAATGTAATGTCACGGGGAGGAGGAAAAGAAGGGGTTTAATATGACAATGACATGGTGGGATGAGACGATATTATATGAGGTATGTTCTGCGTTCTCCAGGTTAGACAAAGAAGCGAAGCTAATGAATCTGGTATCGAACGAGTGCAAGACGAAATATCTCCGGTCATCAAATAAACAGTCCTCGCATTCTCGGCTTGGCTCCCACTCTGCTCTCTGTGGACAGTCATAACGAAGAGATGTGATGGTAAGAGGTGGGAAGAGATGAGATGTGAAGAGAGAACACGAAATGCGAGGAGATGGAATAGAATGA
Organism: Neoceratitis asiatica; assembly: GCA_030068015.2. Lineage (NCBI taxonomy): Eukaryota > Metazoa > Arthropoda > Insecta > Diptera > Tephritidae > Neoceratitis > Neoceratitis asiatica. The sequence continues at coordinate 89,975,393 of CM061525.1, read as the reverse complement.
AACGCGTTGAGATGGGATGAGATGGGATGAGATGGGTTGAGATGAGATGAAAAGTGATGATAATATGAGTAAGCAAGAGATGAGAAGAGTTAAGATCAGATAAGAAGAGATGAGATGAGCTGAGAGCTGCTGAGATGGGTTGAGAAAAGAAGAGATGAGATGAAATGAAATGAGATGACATGAGATAAGACTGCACCGGAAAGAAATGAGATGAGATGAGCTAACACGAAGAGGTGAGACAAAACTGGAAGAGGTGAGCGGAGATGATATGAGATTGCAGCTGCTGAGATGGGTTGAGAAAGAAAGAGATGAGATATAAACAATAAAATTAATATTATATGAGATGGTAAGAGATGAGATGAGATGCGAGGACATGAGCTAAGACTGAACTGGAAAGGAATGAGATGAGATGAGCTAGCACGAAGAAGTGAGACGAAACGGGATGAGGTGAGCGGAGATGATATGAGATAGCAGCTGCTGAGATGAGTTGAGAAAGGAAGAGATGAGATAAAACAAGAGAGATGAAACGAGAAGAGGTGAGCGGAGATGACATGCGATGGTAAGAGGTGAGTTGAGACATTAGATAAGACTGAACTGCAAGGAAATGAGATGAGATGAGCTAGCACGCAGCGGTGGGACAAGATGTGATTAGACAAGCTAAGAATAGATGAGATCAGATTAAATGAGATCTGCTTTTTATTGAAGAAATTGCGAAACAAACTCAAGAGAAAAGTTTCATATCAGACGAGACGCGATCAAATGCATGAAGAAAAGAGCAGTGTAGACGTGAAAATAAGTATAAAGTTGGAGTGAAATAAAAAGAAAGTACAGCAGACGAGCTGTGAAGAGATGAAATGAGATAAGTTAAGTTGAAAGGACACAAAATGCTCTATGAAACAATGCAGAGCAATAGAGGACAGAATAAACAAATGGATAAAGGTGAGATGTGACGAAGTTTAGCTGAGTTTAAACGGCAGCAATTAACACAGAACGAGAAGAAATGAGCTGAACTCAGACTAGATCAAAGAAGAACTGATTTATGAGGATCAGCAGCTCAGAAGTAACCTCCAATATGTCTTCTTCTTGCTTTATTTAAATTTTTTCTCATGGAATTTTTTGAAACGAGAAGTTTTTGTACTCTAATTCCGCCACGCCGTAACCACTTCCGGTTGAAGAATTCAAAAAAAAATTTCACAAAACCAATGAACGATAAAGAAAAAGAGCCTACGCTCGCCACAACGACAACATATGCCTTGAGACGATTAACATAAAAATTCTCTTACAATTCTATAACAATAAATTTACGGTTAAAAAAATTTATTTTATTTTATTTTATTGCTTGGCATACCGAAAAATATGCAAATTACCGGAACCCAATGAATATTTGTGCATGTAAACGCTTTCGAATTGAATTAATTTCATAACAATTTACGAAGAGAGAGAGAGAGAGAGAGAGGGAGTGAATTGAACAACTGACATTTGGCTATAACTGACTTGAGATAAATGACAATAATAAAATAATAAAAAAAAGAAGAAAAAAATTTAAATAAAAAAAAAATAAATAAAAAATTAAAAAAATTCCAGCTGAAGACAACGAGTGACAAATAACTAGGGATGATTGAATACAGAAATGTTGTAACGGAGAAAAGGAAGACGGGAAGAGGGCAAGAGAGCGCACACACACCCACACACACACACATTGAGCAGCAGAGCTGCTGAGGAGTGCCAATTGAGGGAAGTTAAGCGAAAGAGTTAGACGAGCGGAAGCAGGCACCTGTGACCACAGGTGATCAATAAAGACAAAAAAAAAAATAACGAAACTGAAACGAAGCATGTAAAAAAAGGGCAATAAATAAATAAACAAAAAATTACATATTTTAACTACAAACAAAAAATGTCAATGAAATATGTAAATCAGCAATAAACGGCACAGAGGAAGGGTTAAAGCGAGCGACTGCTGTGGTGAATAATAGGGCGTGGGCCAGACCGTAAAGGCTATAAATAAAACAAAAAAATATTCAAAACATTTACCAGACAATTGTAGCAAAAAAAAAATTGAATAAATTATAATAAAAAAAAAATATGATAAAAATAAATAAAAAAATAAAAAAATTAAAAAAAAAATTAAATAAAAAAAATTTAAAAAAAATCGTAAAAAAATTTTAATAAAATTTAAATGAAAAACCAATTCGACAAAATGCTAATGAGCAACAATAGTATATCAACGAGGCAGCTCAGCTTTTTTTTTTTTTTTTGGCTACACACATTTTTACAACGCCACAATGTGACCGCAATGAAACGCATACGCTTGAGGAAGGGCGCTTCCTGCCACACTACTTCACACTCTCGCCCTCTCACTCCACATGTGTGCGATTGCAAATACACTTTAATTAGTAGAAAATTTCAAAATTACAACATAAAAATGTTTACGCATGATTGAGTGCCATGCACTGTTATATTCCATTATCCAGTGCAGCAGTAGGTAAAAATCATTCGTTTTGTGTTTCTTCAGAGTGTTTCTAATGGTTGTAGAAGTGTTAAGCAACTAACTTAGGCCATATTTCTACTTTCCTCACCCGTTTGCTCAAAATCTTACCAATAGAGACGGAAATATTGGTTGAAACTTAGTTCCTCTCATTCACGTAGGCTGCTGCAAGGGCGCTCGGAGCTTCTGCAACACTTCTTACCGATTTTAGAATTGTTTTTCACTCTTTCGATCTCTTTTTATTTCATTAAAGGTCATCTTATCTCGTCTCGATGCAGTTGCTATCAACTTAGCTCAACTCGTGTTATTCCATCTCATCTCATCTGTTCTCATTTGAACTTATCTTTTTACATGTTATCTCATCTCGTCTCTTCTGATCTGATCTTATCTTATCTTATCTTCATTAAAGGGCATCTTAGCTTTTTTCCATCCATTTGCTATCAGCTTAGCTCAACTTCTTTTATCCCATCTCACATCATATTATCCAATCTCATCTCATATTTTCCGATCTGATCTTATCTTGTCCCATCTAAGCTCAGCTAATCCCATATCATCTCATCTCTTCTGATCTGATCTTATCTTATCCCATACCATCTCATCTCGTCTGATCTGATCTTATCTTATCCCATCTTCTCTGATCTCTTCTGATCTGATCTTTTCTTATCCCATACCATCTCATCTCTTCTGATCTCATCTTTTCTTTTCCCATCTCCTCTGATCTCTTCTGATCTAATCTTATCTTATCCAATCTCATCTCATCTTTTCCGATCTGATCTTATCTTATCCCATCTCCTCTGATCTCTTCTGATCTGATCTTATCTTTTCCCATACCATCTCATCTCTTCTGATCTCATCTTATCCTATCCCATCTCATCTCATCTCTTCTGATCTGATCTTATCTTATCCTATCTCATCTCATCTCTTCTGATCTGATATTTTCTTTTCCCATCTCACCTCATCGTATCCCTCTCATCTCCTCTCATTTCCTCTCCTCTCTTCTCCTTTCATCTCCTCCCCTCTCCTCTTCTCTACTCTCCTCTCCTCTCCTCTCCTTTCCTCTCCTCTCCTCTCCTCTCCTCTCCATTCCTCTCCTCTCCACTCCTCACCTCTTTACCCTTCTCATCTCATCACTTTTGAAATCATCTTCATCCCGTTTCTTCCTCCTGGCTCTTTGTTTGGTTTCATTTCTCCACATCACGTCCCTGTTCGTTTCTTGTGAACTAATCTCATCTCCTTTTATAAGACTTCTTCCCGTTTTCCCTTTCTCTTTTGTCTTGTTCCCTTTACGATCACCTCTTACGTTCTCTTTTTCTATCTAAGCCTACCTGTTCGCATCTAATTTGCTTTCTCATCGCTAACCTTTGTCTCATCTAATCTTTTAATCCCATCAGTGATGGCATCGTATATTTTAAACTCATCCCATCTCATTACATTTCGTTTCATCTCATCTTTTTTAGTTGGATCTCGTCCCGGTAGTATCGTTTCATCTCAGCGTGTTTTGTTTCTGCTAATTTTAGCTTGTCTCCTTCAAAACTGATCTTTTCTTGTCTCATTTAGTTTCATCTTATCGTCGTCTTTCGTACCTTTTCACATTATCTTATTCAGTACTTCTTCCAGAGCTGTCGAAGTCAAGATAGTTATCAAATTAAAGAGAGTGATGTCACTGCGTCCCAAAGATTATGAGTTCTCTCAAAGACCAATTCAAGAGATGCAATGAAAGTGCTTCTGATGGCTAGTATAAGCAATTAAGCGACAGTTTATATGGACTTGGTTTGTTTTAGGGAAGCTCAGTCCATCGTGGAACACTATTGAGTTCTCCGTTAAACAGAAAATATGGCTCTGGTGAGAAACTTATAGAAAATGAAGGAAGATTGCTTGATTTGGTTCAAGCGCATCAGAAAATCCGATCTCAAAGAAGAAGTTTCATGAAAATATGCGGAAAATAAGACCAAAAAATCGAGATGCTCCAGAAGCCGATTATTTTATGTAGTCATTTGGCGATTTTTTTTTTTTTTTTTTTTTTTGTTGAAATGAAGATCCTAATTTTCTATACGCTTCAGTCTATAGACCTCTTTTCCAATGCTGAGTGAGGAGAAAAAAGCTACTAGAGAGCGTAGAGAGAGTCACAGCTTTAATCTCTTTTAATCGCTGAGCTTTGAATGAAATATTGATTCGACTGAGTGGGGAGTCTCAGCATAAAGCGTAGCGTCGGAGGGCTCATTCCGATGGGGTTTTTATACATTTTATTATTTTTATTTATGACGGAACACACCTTTTTTACTTTCAATCACTTTTTTGTTGCTTTATTGTTGTTGTTTTTTTTAACCACTCACTATTTTATTCATTTAACTTTTTGTTATTGTTTTTCACTGTTTTACACCTACACTCACCCACCGATTGTTATGGTCGATTAATTTCGGTTGTCGCTATTGGTTTCCGCTGACGAGTGCTTGATTAAATATATTCACAGAAGTGAAATCATTATGCGAGTAGTTTATCTAGGAATGAGCGAAAATTTAAATTAGCTTTTAACGAGTGATCCATTTCGAGGTTCCCTACTCTTTTAAAGAAAAGAAACAAACACAGAAAATTCGAATTTAATGCGGAATGTTTATTATCATGCGAAAGAACATTCTTTGGCATTTATTTTTCGTAGATTTGCTCTTTCAAATGTTGGCCGCGGCTACGTCTCAGATGGTCCATTCGTTGTGTCCAACTTTCGATGACTCGTTCGAGCATTTCGACTGATGGTAACTGGCGAATGACATGCGTAATGTTTTGCTCCAAGGTCTGAATCGAAGAGGGATTATCCGCATAGACTTTAGACCCCACACCCACCACATAGCATAAAGTCTAACGGTGCTATATCACACGAGCCTGGTGTCCAATCGACCGGCCCAAAAGTTGAAATTATCTGCTCACCAAGTTGTTCTCTCAATAAATCCATTGATTGATGCGCGATGTGTGGGAAGTATGGGAAGTGGCGCCGCCGTCTTGTTGAAACCAAATGTCGCGGAGCTCACGAGCTTCAATTTCAGGCATCAAATAGTCGGTTGGCATGGCGCGATAACGTTCGCCATTGACGGTTACGTTTTCACACCGGTATCCTTTTTGAAGAAATATGGACCGATGCTTCACCCAGTCCACAAACCACACCAAACCGTTGTTTTTTTCTGGATGAAATGACACTTCTTGAATCTCTTAAGGTTGTTCTTCATCCCAAATGCTTTTTTTTGTTTGTTTACATTTACATACCCATTGAGCCAGAAATGGGCCTCATCGCTGAACGAAATTTGGCTCAAAAACGTTGGTTCTATTTGGAACTTTTGAAAAGCCCATAGAGTGAAGCGATGTCGCTTGGGAATGTCTCGAGCGGCTTCAGTTCTTGCAAAAGCTGCATTTTGTACACTTTCAATTTAAGATCCCGACGTAAAATGCACCAAGTCGCGTTCCATACGTCAGTCCGAGTTGCTGCGAACGGCGCCGAATCGACTCTCTACGGTCTTCCACGTATACACTCTCAGCTACGGTCGCCGCTATATTTTCTTCACTGCCTGCTGGATGTGGTCTGTGGTCTATTCGGTCGAATATTATCCAACAATGAATGCTGCTGGGTCTCAAGATGGGTGTTGTTGATGCGAACTTGACTAGTTGGCAACTAGTCGGGTAAGTTCTCAAAAAATACAATCTGAAGAAATCTAGGTCAAATATAGGAAAGTAAAAGCGTTTAAAACAAAATAAGTAACAACAAAACTACTGTTATTTTACATAAGTTGTTATTGTACACCTTGTGCTTTGGTTCTTTTCATTACAACAAAAATTTATTTTTATTTTCGTATTTTATTTTTCATTATTTTTAAGCTTTTTTCTATTTTTTATATTTCTTTTATTTTTTTTTTTTTTTTTTTTTTTTGTTTTTTTTTTTTTTTTGTTAGCAACCTTCCAACATTATGTTGAAGCTGCAAAATATTTCAAATTCTTGCATGTACGCTAGCAAACGATTTGGTTGTAGAGAAGAAGCTGCGCAAGTACTTTCATGCGTACATACATATGCATATATGTAGGTATGAACGAGTATAAGCACCAGCATTCACCTTCACCACAAACTGGTCTACTCTGTTCGAAGACGAGTGAGAAGAAGAAGAAAATCATTTTACATTTAATTTACACTCGCTTTGCTGATAAGTGATTTTTTATGCTTCTTCTTTTTCTTATTTTCGGTTTTTTTTTTTTTTTTTGTTTTTTTTTTTCTGCGCGCACACAATTGCCGGCAAATATGCGTTGCCAACATATAAGGATATGCAGTGACAATAATTGAGATATCAACGGCGCGCAGCAGCAGCGCCGCAGTCGCAATTTAATCGTGGCTGCCTCGTTTTTCCATAGGCGTTCGGTGGTCGATCGCTGGCAATTGGCAATTGGCAATTGATATGTCAGATTGGGTTTGATTTTTTTGTTTTTGTTTCAACTTCGATTTTGCGTTTCGATGGATTGTCACAGAAAATAAAATAAAATAAAAAATGAAATAACATGAAATAAAATAAAATAAAATAAAATAAACTAAAATAAAATGCAAAAATAAATAGAAAAAATTAAAAAAATAAATTAAATAAAAAATAAAATAAAATTAAAAAAAATATATAAAAATTTAACTAAAAAAAAAAAATTAATAAAGAAAATATAAAAATTATCAAAAGAATTAAAAAAAATAAAAATAAATATAAAAAAATAAAATAATATAGAATAAAATAAAATTGAAAAAAAAATAATAATAAAAAAAATAAAATTAAAAAAATGAATAAATATAAATTAAAATAAAAATTAAATTAAATAAAAAAAATTAAATTAAATTAAATGAAATGAAAAAAAAATTTTTTAAATATTTAAAAAAAAAATAAATAAAAAATAAAATTGAATTTAAAAATTAAAACTAAAAAAAAATTTTAAAAAATGAATAATAAAAAATAAAAATTAAATATAAAAAATAATAAAAAAATTATAAAATATAAAAAAATAAAAAATTCAAAACAATTCAAAAATAAAAAATAAAATAAAAATAAAATAAAATAAAGTAGAATAAAATGAAATAAAAATAAAAAATAAAAAATAAATAATAAATAATAAAAATGAAATAAAATAAAATAAAATAAAAGGAAAAAAGAGAATATAATATTAAAAAAATAAATAAATAAAAAAAATTATAAAAAAAAATTTAATATAAAAAATATAAAAAAAAATATGAAAAAATTAATAAAATATAAAAATATTCAAATCAATTCAAAAAAAAATAAATTAGAATAAAATAAAATTAAAAAAATAATTAAAAATAAATAAAAAAATAAAATAAAATAAAAAATGAATAAAAATAAAATAAAATAAAAAATAAATAAAATAAAAGAAATAAAATTAAATAAAATGGAATGAAAAAAAAATAAAAAAAATTTCAAAAAGATAAATAAAAAATAAAATTGAATTTAAAAAATTAAAACTAAAAAAAAATATAAAAAAATGAATAATAAAAAATAAAAATAAAATATAAAAAATATAAAAAAATTAATAAAATATAAAAAAATAAAAAAATTCAAAACTATTCAAAAATAAAAAATAAAATAAAAATAAAATAAAATAAAGTAGAATAAATGAAATAAAAATAAAAAATAAAAAATAAATAATAAATAATAAATAATAAAAATAAAATAAAATAAAATAAAATAAAAGGAAAAAAGAGAATAAAATCTTTAAAAAAATCCATTAAATTTCGAAATTGCAGAGTTGTATTTTTTGACATCTGTCAAGCTTAACTGTCAAACCAAACATGTTTTGTTTTAGTTAAAAGTCAGGCATTTCAGGAAAATGAATCGCTTAACAACCGCAAAATGCGTTAAAACTGTTGAAATCTACCACAAAAATGGTGATTCCTCCGTGGCCAACTTTCGTGCTTTAAGAAGACATTATTATGTGCACTATAACCATCCAATTACTCAAGCAACTAGTAAAATTTGAAGAGACTGTATCGGTTACAGTTATTGTAAGGTCTGCGCATCATCGTTTTGCTCGTTCCACCTCAAATATCGCTGCTGTAAGTGAAAGTGTAGCCGAAGACCCGAATGTGTCTATTTCTCGACGTTCTCAAGAGCTTGGACTTTCTTGCGGCACACATAATGGCGTATTTTGCACTTGGACTTATACCTACATTCATATAAAATCCAACTCACACAACAACTGAAGCCAGCTGACCACTCAAAACACCGTGGTTACGTCGCTTGAAACACTGAGCAGTGGACCGCGATTTTTTCAACGAAACTTTCTTCAGCGACGAGGCACATTTCACACATATTGCACTCAGTGGATATTTAAATAAGCAAAATTATTGCATTTGGGGTCACCAAAAATCCTCAAATAATTGAAGAGAGGCCAATAAACCAATTTCAGTGGTCGCCAGCACTTGTTTTGCAGAATCTAACTATAACTATCTAGACGATATCTAGAGATGGCTTAGTTCTACCTCTAAGCACGTTAGGTTCCTCTAATACAACTCATCACGTCAAGTTCCCGTACCTTCAGAAGCGTGAGAGTTTCGATCTAGTGAGAATCAGTTGAAGGCAATCTACTCTTTGCAAACCTGGTTGTCTCTTTAACATATAAGTTTAGTCAACTGTTAGAGTGCACCCAATTGGTCTTCAATACACCAACAGAGCGAAGCAGGAACCATCACATTGTGAGAAACGTGATTTCTATGTTATTACTGAAAGTATGAAAAGTCCGGACAATATGTAAGGGACGTTTGTTACCACATATCTTATCATCAGCCCAAAATGGAACTCAGTAAGGGTCAACACAATCTCAACTGGTTAAGCTTCTTATGTGATGAGATAAAGTATGGATTCTGTTCATTCCACCAAGACCTCGGTGTCAGAAAAACTGATTAGGTTCACCTTTTAGAAGTATAGTCAGTGACTCCGTCGTGTGAACAGTCGGAAATACAGTTTGCACGGTGTTACACTTCCATCTCTGCCCAGGAGTATGAGGTAGAGGGTGGGACTACTCGGCTATTAAGCTTATGCAGGCCTTTGACATAATGGAGTTTCGGAACTCATTACTGAGAGAAGGTATCTACTCTCATAGGTCGGTATCTGTGTCGACTAGGACGGAGTAAAAGCTCTGGTCTCCCACTTGTACCTCCAGCGGGTTTAACTAGCTTATACAATACAAGACAACATTAATTGGACTATGTTTCTCTGAGACTTCTAAAAAGTATAGCGGCAGAAGCTCCCATGAATAATTGAAAGGCAGACCTAGCTGTCCAAGAGTAGTTAGCAGATTTCTCGTAGAGTCTACACTAAGCGGTAAGCCTTGAAAAAAGCTGAAAGTATATGCAGTTCCATCCGTGTGTCGGTACTATGCCACAACACCATCTACATCTACGAAGATATGCTCAGATAGCAGATTTGTTTCATCATTTATCTAAGGGGAATGATTACACGCACCGAGCTCCATGTAAGGACGATTATTTTTTACTATTTTTCACTTCCTGGGGAAGAGGCTTTCTTGTGCCTTGAGCGAATGAGAGCTCCCAGAGTGCACCACAGCAGTTTATGGCTTCAAAGTATATGAACAGTCAGAGTTGCTTCAGCAATAGCACCATTAGAGGTGGAAGAAGTGGAGGTAATAAGCTCAACTTGAAGTGCCCAGCAAGATTACTGACTGATGGGATTAAGAAGTGATGAGCTCCTAGGAAGTAGTTACTAAAAAGGATATCTTCCTCTGAGCTACAGTAAGTCTTTGCAGTCCGTAAGCTTCCATAATTCGCATTCTCGCCTGCGAACACAATCCATATTATCTCCTAGCACCTTTCCTCGCCATCCGCCCTCCTAAACAGTCTCACTAAATTCCTTTGTAAAACTGAAAAGAAACATTCTAAACACGAACCCACAAATAACTGCATGCCTATCAGCACTTTGTTGGGTGATTGAGGTGATTGAGAAATTATTGTGGACGACATTGTGCGCCGACGGATCATCAGGCATTTAAGTTGTCAATGACAATTGCCAGCCGGTTGATGACGACTGGTCGGCTGGACGGCCGAATCGGCCGTTGTTTGCTCGATCATTTGGTGTCACTTGTGTCACCAGTGGCTCCAGCTACACTCAGGCAGGCTGCGGCAGACAGACAGCCTAACGATTTGGAAATTATCGAGCACCACTCAAATGACGCCGCCGCTGATGCCGCCGCCTCAAAACAGCGCTGCTGCTGCTAACCATAACCAAATGCCGCCGCAACACACAATGCAAACTACGTGAAGCCGCCAGCGGATGCTTAGCCGCAACGATGTGTGCTGGTGTCAAGCAAATCAACATTGGAATTTCGCGCAATCCAATTGTTTTTGGACACAAAGCAATTTCGTTTGTCTTTGAGCAAAAATTAAAATAAAATTTGTAAAGGCCGAGAAACGAGTGGCGAGCGATGACTGCCGGCCGGCTGGCGACTGGCGACTGGCGGCTTCTTGGCGGCGTGAATTGCTGTGGTATTGGCGTAGCACGGCAGCAGCAACTTATCAAAGTGACACCAAACAACGTCAGCAAATTCCAGCAAATAAAAATTTCACTCTCAATTGCGGTGATTGGGCACGACGGACGGTGCCGCCTTAAGCTACCTTGAGCCGCAATCGGCGTTCTCAACTGCCGCCGCGCTTATGCACGCATGCCACGAACGACGATTAATGAGTGCGAGAGGAAGGAGAGCGACTCTGCTAGGGTGCCGCACTGTGTTGCGGTCTTTCGAACGCATAAAGCCTACATTCGCGGCACCACCAAAAAATTCCAAAGTAAGTACTATCAAAGCGCGGCTGAGTCTACAGTGCCTACACAAAGCAGGGAGTGCAATAACTTAGAACCAACCGAGCCGCCGAAAAGAAAGACATTTGAATGTCAGCTTCTTTGGTGAGGTTTATAAATTTCGACGAACTTTCGGCGGCAGCAGCGCGCATAAAATGAAACTGTCAGTAAGTGCAAGCAATTGTCCTCATTCCTGTGCAGAGACAAATGGAAGCCGCGCGGCTACAATTTTACGCGTATTAGTGGCGTTGTTGGGCACAGAGGAGAGACAGGGAGATGGCAGAAAGGTACGCTCTTCAACAGTGGACTAATATTTTTCTTACAATTTTCTTTTTTAAGTCTCCCTAGTCGAGAGTCGATGATGAATTCAATAACAACAGTGATCGAGAGACCCCCGGAAGCAGCACAGCTGACGCTCTCAACCGCAAACGCACCCTAGCAAAGGAAACCAACCACTCATGTGACGGTAAGTAAGCCAAGAAGCGCAACACAGGGGGGATGTTCATGATAAATTTGAAGTATTAAAAAGTATTAAAAAGGAAAAAAACTCGGCTCGGCTATGCAAATGAATTGCCGCAATTCGAAATGTCAACCGAAAAATATGCGCAATAAAAACAAATGCGTTCGGTGTAGGGCAACTGGGAAAGGCCTTGCCTGGCGGAGAGCATGAACGAGTTTATTAATTAATCGATGACGATCAGTGAGCGATCAGCTGGAACGTAGGCAAAAAGGTGCAAGGCAAGGAAGTGTAGAAGAAGAAGTACCGAGTTATTGGTAGAACTAATCGAAGAAAGAGTTTGAGGACAAATGGAAAGGTCACAGCGAAAAGGTGAGAAAAAAGGGACCGAAAACGATTCAAATTGTCCGAAAACTGTTGCTCCGAAAACGATATTATCATAGCTGAGATAAAAGCAGCGAGAGTTCTAGGAAGAAACTCTCATTTACACAAAGGCAACTCGAAGGTTGATCAATGTAGTGGAATTTCCGAAAACCAATTGGTGTTTAACCTCATTATTCACTATCTGTGCTATGAACTGATGGCTCAGGCTAAAAACAATATATTTTACTGGCGAAAGACATCCTAAATCAGCAAAACTCTGAAAATCTGTGATGGGGTTTTCACAAATAGACTTGTTATGGTGGTCGGGGAGTTATTTTTCATCTAGATCCTAAAAATGCATCCCCAGAGCCTATCATATACTTTCGAAAAACACCTATTGGAAAGAGAGCCTGGAATACCTACCTCAGAGGCTGAAAGAAAAATCTGTATAAGATCCGCAGTGGCAGTGATAAGGCCTCATGAACCGAATTATGCTCGCTAGACCTTTTTGACAGAGAGGGCATAGTTCGAATGAAAGAACTTCCTACTTTGGTTACTCGTTCCAATTTTCTGATAGTCATTCTCGGCAGGAAAGAATGGGCTCCGCAAAACCCCGGACACCCCTTCCGGGTGCATTGAAGTAGACACAGGTGACTAAAAACTAAATGAAGATATTTGCTCCCGAACGCTTCGTTGGAACCCTTATTCAAGCTACCAGGCCAAGGCAGTGGCGGATCCAGGTCGAAATATCCGCTATCAGTGGAGCTCACGAACTCTTTTGAAAAGAATACTAAGGAAGAGATGTTGTTTTTGTTGTTGTAGCCGCTGGGAAGAAACGTATACATCTTCAATGACACTCAGTCAGGAATATAAGCTCGAAGCTCAATCACAGCAAGCTCTAAAAATCATACTGGACTAAAGCAGATCTCTACACGTAATGGCAGAGCAGACTAAACGTCGTTTGGAGTTCTGAGCACTGAGGCATTGAGGGAACCTACAGGACTGACGAACTCGCCAAACAAGGTAAGACCAAACAGATTCAGATTGGATAGGGAAGCGCTTTAAGATGAAAGCAAAACTTCACCTATTCCGAGACGAGGTAAAGTGGGTCAAGAGAACTTCAAATGCATTAAATCCTTTGGAAAAAATGGCGGATATTTCAAAGCTATAGCGTATTGCATTTTAGAAGGGAAAACATAAAGACTAGAGCCTCCTCCCTTCAGAATATGCTGTAGAAGATGCCGAAATGGCAAGGACAAGGAAGAGTCGATTTCCAATTGCCCTGCTCTAAGTAAATGTAGTAGACTTGATGGCATTTCAGAGTCCTTTTCATGCATCATAGCATTTGCCGTGTGGCAAAAATTAAATTAAGTTTACTTCCAAGCTCTGGAGTGCCGAAAACAGCTGTATCCCCAATCTCTTTGTTGAGACTCTCAGAGCTTGTTCTATTGATCAGAAAGTATAAAATGCCTGATTCTGCTCTCGCCTCAGGGAGACCTAGCGATAATCCAGGACAGATAATTGTATTTTAGCTCAAACAGTGAAGGTCCTCTCCTCAAAATGGCGTCCGCCGGTTTATACAGTGGTAGAAAGTTTTGCGGCTTAACACTTAACTAGCCCATTTTCCTATCAAAAGATACACATCTTTGTTCAGAGTGCTACTCAGTACTCAGAAAAACTTTTTTCATCGACCTATAGTGGACACCAAATGGTTATTAGAATCCACGAGCTATAGTAAGTCTAAAAGAACACAATAAGGAAGCGAAGCCTTTCAAAACAAGCTCTTCATCTCCTCGTAAGCTGCCTTCTCGGAGTGGAAACCTTGTAGGTATTGTAGACTTTATGAGCTCTACTGAGTTTCAGGAGCATTCTGTACACCGCGGGTTGATAGGTTTAACCCGTTTGCAACTGCTCTGTGGAGCCACTTGAAAAATCTCATGAGAACCCACAGAAAGTGGGCATAAAAAGATGAGTGTTGATGTAAACCAATGAGATTAGACCTTTTCCTCAAGATACCGCGGAAAACTCCCTTAAACTTTTATTCTCTTCCAAAAACCTTGTTCGTCAGGTAAATATCTCGGTCAGTCATGCTTGCCGCAATCATCCCAGTCCGTCTACAAAACGTTCTCGATCGTTCCACTCAACTCATATGTCATCCATCATGCTTTCATTGTCGAACCTACATACTTTCACGCCTAGTTAAGTGTAATCAGCCACTAAACACAGAGTACTGTACACTACACTCTACAGACTCTATAGCGAGTCAATGGCTCACCTCAATTCAGCACCGCACAGGTATGCGATCGTAACACACGATAAACGTTCGCTCTTCAACGTAAGCTTGCGAGTTCAAAAGCACACTCAGGCGTGAAACTACAAATCTAACACAAATCAACAATCAGACCGACCAACCGACCAACCGATCAACAACTGCCAGGTCACATGGCCACATGGGTGGGTAAGGAAATAAGGTGGAGTAACCAGAAAGAGTATAGGAAGCCGCAGCAGCAGCAGCAGAAGGGTATTATTTCTCATGTCTAGTCAACACTTCAACACCACACCACAACACAACCGCGGCCGAGTCAATTATGTGCGCGCTAATTTGCATACAAAAGACATTAAAACCCGAAAAAAAAGCAAAAAAAAAAAACAACAACAACTACCGAAGCTTACAATGTTTGGCTGGTGGTGAAAAAAAAAAATGCCAAATGCCAAACGCCAATCGATCGATCGACCCAACGAGATCGACGCGATCGATTTTATGTGTTATGTGCTTTCAACTGTATACAACATCCGGAGTTGCGGTTAAATACGCAGTGGCAGGCGGACACGCTGCGGCTGCTGCTGACGTAGGTGTGACAATAACAACGGTTGAGGAGAAATTTCAAAAAAAAATTAGGAAAAAATAGAATTTAATGAAAGCGACGTTCGACAGACCATAACCAACAGTTATTGGTTTGATTTCTGTACAAATTTTCTGGGGAGGAGGATTTGTTGTAGGCATTATGAGTTGTTAAATCAAAAGTAGTTCACCACTCTTCGCGAGTTCCGCGCTTAAGAGCTCTAAATAGAGTTTTATGGATCGCCACTAGATCTTCGTTTGATCACCACTTGATCTGCACTACAACCCGCCACTGTTCTTATGCCACTTTCAAAGCTGCCAACCCGCAAATTACTCTCCGCTCCACTGCACCAACAGCGCCCAGCCTATCGACTGACTGAGGCTGCGTAAGCACACAACAAAGGCAATTAATTTAAATAAATTGCCCACAATCGCCGAACTCTAGTTGTTGTCCAAAGTGATCAAGCGCGCAGTTGAGTCCAAACAACAAACGCTTGTTACATTCCACAACCATCAAGCGCGGCCGTACAGGAATGCCGACGACGACAAACAATTGCCAGCGAAACAATGGGTTCGGTTCGTTTCGTTTCGGTTGGCGGTGTGAGCGCATTGAAAGGTAGCCGCGCTTTCGCAATGGTACTCATACTCTCGTACTAAGAGTCGCAGCCACCGTGTTGTATGTATTTGTGGTGTGTGTGTTATTGTGGTGATCTTGTTGGGGTGTCGATTGGAATTTTAAACGGTAATGGTTTTTATTTGAAATTTTCGTACTTTATTTATGACTCTTTTGTGTGTGTGACTGACTGAGTTCGGCAAAAAGTAAATTGAGATTTCACTTTATCCGTTACCACTTAACACTGTTCGGAGCGTGGGATTACAAAAAGAGGAACACAGCTATGGCGTGAGGTGGAGGAAGTCTTAGGGTAGAGTTTTTAGAACTATAGAAATAAGATATGAAGCTCTGAGAATTATGCTTAACATTGGAAAATACGTCACGAGAACGTGAAATGTGGAGAGCGATAAGCAGACTGGAAGCGAGAGCTTCGCTGTAAGCCTCCTAACTCCGTGCGAGACACACGGAAATCTAAAAATTTAACTTTTTCACTATCTAACCGACCTCCGAGAGACATATGTATTTGGTGAAGCTCCGCACTGAAGTAACCACAGTTTCAAAGAAAGGAATGTCCAAAAAGGTATAGTAGACGAGTAGATGACAAAATTAAAGAAGTAGAGCAAAGCCATTGTCGAGAGTTCTCTTTTTTCTCACTTTGAGGAGATCACAACTCAAACAACAGTTGAAACAGCACTCGGACAGATCCGCTACCAACCCGACCACAATGGGATCAGCTTTGCAACACGGATCAAAGTATTAGCATAGCACATGCCGAGAAACAGAGCCCATTTGTCCAATACTCGATCACAAGTCGGCAACGTGGCTCTATCTGCTATCCATTCTCTTACAGAAATACACATTTCCAGCGTTGGAAGCGAAGTCAACACCAATAACAGCACCGGAGACTTGTAAGACACAGCTTTAAATGAGACAGGCCAGTCAAAAAACCTCTATAAGAACCTATCGACACCTAATGTACCATCTATACCATTAACATAGTGAGGCTCCTTACCAAGTCCTGCGTATTTGCCAGAATACCAATGGAGAATCAATTCCTCTAAACACTTGTTTGAAGCGGAGTCGTCACCCGGACTTATCAAAGAGGCCATACTCATGGCCATATCATGGTATATGGATTCCAATCAGCACCAAACTTCACTATCGCAGAAGGTAAAAACATATCGACAGGCTTCAAAGGTATTCAAAGAGAGTTTGTGAAGACTCTTCTTAAGTGCTCTCATCCCCATTGTTGTTTGTCATATGAGCCCCAGTTTCACTCATTACTGACGAGGAGCTCTCGAGGTTTCACGTAAGATCCAGGAGTCTGTATACTGTGGCAAGTTAATCAACTACTTAGTCAGACTAGACGCAGCGGAACTTACGGTCCAATATACAATGAGTTCCTGCACGACCTCTTAAAGCAACTTTTCTAAAGCACATCTGATTCGAAGCTACCAATAGAGTTAATTTCCTAGATCTACCATCTAATGACTAAAGCCTCGATGATACGACATAGTTTTATTTTCTTTCAAGCGGGTTCAAGGAACCATTAGAACAACATGCACATTCCGAATCTTCTTTTCGCTAAGCTTGATTCCAGGAACCTTCGGGACAACTGCTGAATTATCTTTTACCTGCCCATAAAAACTTTTAGTCAAGGAAATGCCGAGAAAACCTTTAGACACGTCAAATCAACAATGGATCAGAAGTCGTCAGGGAGCCTCAGTTTTAGCCATCTCCGTACAACAGACAGTGTTTTCCAGTGAATATTTTTTACTTATTGCCAAAAATCTACTAGTAAAAGTTGGCATACTCTGCCGTGCAGCAACCGCAGGTTCGGAACTCGATCTTATAGTTTTCAGGCCCACAGTAAGCACAACTTTACACCACTCCTCTTAGTTCCAGCGATCGTCTGCATTTGAAAAAACTTTATATGGTAAAACTGTTATAAGAATTGTAGGGAAGTGTGCTCTCGTGGTCTCTCTGGGGATTATAAGAACTTGAACTACATCCAAGTGAAACTGCAACTTCTCACAGGCAATCCGATTTCAAATTGTACCGGAACCACTGGGATTAACATGTATACTGCCACTGACCATCGTTTCAATAACACTCAAAAAGCTACCAAATGCCTTAGATTGCAATATCTCCCCCGCGTACTTTGGACCTGAATGTCTCTGAACTCACATATGAGGGCTTTTTCATAATCTTTGCTCAACCCAACCTCAGAACAGTACTGAGTCTATCTTGTTTATGGTATATACTATGCATAATCGATGTTATATAAGCTTCTGCTTCGAACTCGTGTAGCCGAGTATAGCCAAGTCAACAATAGGGCGCCAGTCATTTCTTCTTTTCGTTATTCGACGACAATTCGAGGCACCACGTCAAGCCAGGTCTTTTTCCATCTAATGCTTCCGAGGAAATGAACACCTTCCTTTTCCTCTGCTTCCACTAACAGGTATTGCGCTGAAAACTTCCTAAACTGGAGTGTTGCCACCCATATGAACGACCTAACCAAGCCAACGTAGCCACTGACTCTTAGTTCGCTGTCATGGTTTCAATGAATTTCCAATTAATCAAGGTGCATAAATCGTTCGCCTGGGGTGTAATGGATTGTAGTCTTTCTTCCCGATTTGCAGATATAATGAGTGGCAAGACTATTCCCAAATCCTACTTTTACTTTCTCATCCCTTCTGAGTCCGCGTCTTCTCGAGGTAGTCGGTATATCTACCAGTACCGTAACTACACGGACCTAAATATCTTCTTCTTCTTTGGCGTAGGCACCGCTTACGCGATTATAGCCTGTTGTTGTTGTTGTTGTTGTTGTAACCGAAGAAAGTTCCCCCGGATTGGGCTTGAGGGAATATTGCGGGAGTGACAGTCCTTGGCTGGATAAAAATCCGAGTCGTTACGGTATAAAGACGGTCGACTGTCGCGAGAACTATTGGATTTCAATCGACTCTTACGACAGGCATGCCTTACCGCGGGTAAATTCTTGAAGCCCTAACCCACAGGGGGTACGATTACAGCCTAATCGACAATAGCGCGTCACTCGCTCTCTCTTTCTTCGCTGTTTGCGACAGTTGGAAATACCATGTGAAACCGGATCTCGCACTCCACCTAATCCTTCCAACAGATTGGAGATCTTCCTCTTCCGCTGCTTCTACCAACGGATTTACATATAGTCTGCCAAAGACCGAGGCTCCTCCTAAGAATGGAATGGCCTAAAGTTTGTTCCAAGACGCCTCCGAACGGCTGATGAGTTTTTTTTTTGGAGATTTTTTTTTAATTTTATTCAGATATGCACTCGGTGGGATTGATTTTCCCTACCGAAGAGGGACCGAAAAATATTTCTTTTGTATAATCTCAGATTTTGGTCTGTCCAGAACTGGAACCTATGAGCTGCCGCATAGTATCTATTGCAACCTACTCGACTACAGCAACCGCCGTTGTTCTATAGAAAACCAGAAAACCCAGAAAGTGTTTAGAGGACCTCTCTTTGCTGACAATTTCAAAGATTTTCTTTGGAAAGGGGCTCCAACTGGGATTTCACCACGATCTTTGAACTCTGCTCTAGGTTTTAATCCAAATAGGAAATAATTTTCCGATCAGAAAATTCACATGCAAGTATTTTCTCTCTCTTCATCGATTTTCTTCGCTTCTAATGCAATTTTCTGCAATTTTTTCTGTTTCTTTTTTGTTCCATTTTCTTCTTTTTTCGTCTTTTGCGCTGGTAATTACCTCCATTTATTTTCTAGTTATTCCTATTTGAGCAATTGTCAAATTATCCTTAAGCGTCCATTTACGCACTGCCACTCCCTCCCTCTCCCTCTCTCTCTCTCTGTTTGAATTGCTGCCTAGAAGTGCATTCCTTTCCCTCACTCACTCCATCCTCTCATCGTCTTTTGGCAAATTATTTATTTGTTTCGTCAAACGTTGACAGACATTCAAGTGCAGGCATTTCACATGTCGGACGCACATGGCACGGCTGTCGAGTGACAGAGACACACAGCCATGCTCACGGCTCACGCTCGAATACTGAAAATTTCTCATTCAAAAACCGATTTCAAATGCATTTCATTTTGGTGGCAAACATTTTGTGGCGATTATCATAAACGCTGACATTAAAATGTCGCCAATTTGGTGTGTGTTTTGAAGTCGGTAGTGGTTAACAAAAACAAATACAACTCACAAAGCCCTGGTCCGGTCTGGCCTGGTCTGTCGTGTGATTTTCTCAATTTCATTTAACAATTTTGTCATTTGACGTTTCGTAATTGGAATTGACTTTGAGAGTGTGTATGTGTGTGTGTGTGCTCTTATAATTTATAGAATTTTTCAACAACAACAACAACAACAACAGCAGTAGACAAAGCAGAAGCAACTAAACTTAGGCAAATAACCGATGGGAAAAGGCAAAATAGGCGAAAATATGTATAAAAAGGCTTATTAAGGTGATCCAAAAATGTATATATGTATGTGTGAGTATCTCCGCTGAAGCTCTAGTGACGATTAAAAACATATTCTTCTTCTTCTTACGCCGGTTTTAGTCGAGTCGCCAACAGCGCGCAAGTTCCTCCCTTCTCTTCGCCATTTGAAGACAATTGAAGGCATCAGGTGTGGTTAGGTTCATCTCTACCTGATGTTTCCCACCTACTAGATGTCTTCGTCTTCTATTGCTTACACTATCGCCTACCGCGTCAAATACTTCCAAAGCTGGTGTGCCCATCCATCCATCCGGACCACATGACCTCGCTAGTGTAGCCTAGGTCTCTTACTTATCGACTTATGACACTTATCGACTATGTTTTTGTTGTTGTAATCGCAGAAAATTCCCCAAATGAAGCTTCGGGGATTAAAATCCGGGTCGTTCAGGTATGAAGACCCGACTGTGGCGGGAACTATTCGATTTTAGTCGCCTCTTACGACAGGCAAGCCTCATCGCGGGTAAATTCTTGAACCCCTAATCCGCAGGGGGGTTCTACGCACTGAAATTGGCGCGGATTTTATTCGACTAAGGGTTTTCACCCTTTCGGCGTCCTAATTCCGTTTAAGTCCTCAGCGTGGCTACAACAACAACATGTCTCTTGCTTCTCTGAAGCAAGTCATTGTCGCCGTATATCTCGCACAGCTCCGTCGTTCAAGATGGCCTGCTGCATTCACTGTAGCCCACATACAAAGGCCTCACAGCGTTCGTAAAACCTTTCTCTCGAAGTCACCCAAAGCCGATTCATCGGATGTGGTCATCAGCCAATGTTCTACATCATCTAGAAGATTAGAAATTTAAGCAACTTGAAGAGTTCGATCTTTGCTTGTCAAGCAATGGATTTCTTGAGCGAACACTTCGGTGAGCAGATAATTTCACGTTTTGGGTCGGTAGATTGGCCACCAAGATCGTGTGATATCATGCCGTTAGGCGTTTTCCTCTGTGGTGGGTGTAAAATCTACAGTCTATGCTGATTCATAGTCTTCTGTCTGAAAGATTCATAGTCTGAAAAGTCTTCGATTCAGGCCTTGGAATACAACATCACGCGTGTCATGCGCCAGTTACCAGTCGAAATGCTCGAACGAGTCATCGAAAAGTGGGACTCAACGAATGGACCAATCATCTGAGACGTAGCCGCGGCCAACATTGGAAGAGCAAATCTTCAAAAAATTAATGTCAAAGAATTTTCTTTCGAATGATAGCAAATATTTCCGATTAAATTTGTATTTTCTGTGTTTTTTTTTTTCTTTAAAAAAGTAGGGAACCTCGAAATGGATTACCCTTTATCTGTGCTGTGAAAAATGCGTATACTCGTATGTAGTGAGAAAAAGGGAAGCGTTAACAATAGGTGTGGTAATTGACACGATTTGACAATTGTGTGGGTTCGTAGAAATGACACAAAGGCAACAAAATTGGAAACAAAAATTAGAAAAAAAATTATTAAAAAATAGAAAAAAAAACTGAACTGCATTGAGACAAAAACTAAAATCAAAAAAATAGTAAAGAAAAAATCTAAAAAAAAGTATAAAAATAATACACTAAAAATGAAAAAAAATATTGAAAATAAAAAATGAAAAATTTTGAACTCCATAGAAGACCATTTACCAAAAAAAACCTTCAAAAATTATGTTTTTATCTCAGTTATGATCGCAAGAGTTTGAGAAGCCGCGCGCGTGAGTGAGATTTTTATAGGAGTTTTTACATTAACCACACATTTTATACACATACATACATGTATGTATGTATACATGTACGTCTATCCCCCAGCTATTACCTGCTCTTGCTCATCTTTCTCATCTTTCTTCAAATAACTGCACTCACTCACCCACTCACCATCGTTCAAGTATTGCTGGCACGTACCAACTCTACCTTATCCTACTCGTTAGATCTTCGTATTGCCCACTGCACTCGGCTCTATTACGGTTTTTTTTTTTTTTTGTATTATTTGTATGATAATTTCTAATTTTACCTCACCTCAACTATGCGCCGGGGACTGGTGAACGGAAGTAATGATTGTAAATGGT
Organism: Neoceratitis asiatica; assembly: GCA_030068015.2. Taxonomy (NCBI): domain Eukaryota; kingdom Metazoa; phylum Arthropoda; class Insecta; order Diptera; family Tephritidae; genus Neoceratitis; species Neoceratitis asiatica. The sequence goes on along the minus strand of CM061525.1, from coordinate 89,953,289 downwards.
TGTTTGACACACAGAAAATATGGCAACGCCAGCCGCATATTAATTGGGTTAGAAAAAATTTAATTTTTTTCTTTTAATTCATTTCGTTGAAATTTTTTCTAGGGTCAGCAAGATTAAGAGACACAAATTTTTTGTTGGCTTCAGCATTTTGTCTACTTTCTTCGGTTTCTTCTCATAAAAACCCATCCGTCCTTCACAACTGACTTAAAATTGTTGGTCGGCCTTACCTTGTGGTTGGGTTAGATGGAAAAAAGTAACCTTGTCTGCAGCCTCGTTTGATAACGAACGGTATGGAGTGGCTCTATCCAATCTGGATCGAGTACTAGTGCTGGTCTATTCCAAGACCTGACGCATGATGATTAGTCGAACAATATTGTATTCACCGGATCTAGTTAAAGCCACACTGATAAGGTCCGCGATCAGTTCGTTGAAGATGGGTTTTTGTATTACATACAAAACGCCAGGCAAGACCGTATTTACGGCATTAAGAACGCGCAGATTGTGGATTTGAAACGTTTGTCATGGAGGCTGCAATTTCCGACTATGGTTCCGAAGATAGCGTCTTTGCCTAGCCAGAGGCACCCAACATGCCGCATGCAACGAATGCCCAACTTAACGCGACTTATTTAACACCTCTCTTCCCCTGGTCCGAACCCCTCGAAACAACACGTTTCCTGGGTCTCGCGTTAGATGACCTCGATGAATGAAACTAAACTTGCCTGACCCTAGAAGGGGGTGGCGTATAGCCGCTGCAACAACAACAACAACAACAACAACAACAACAACAACAACAACAACAACAATAGCGAATATGGCTTTATTACGAGAGAAATTTCCTAGCCGTGAAATCTTTCGTCTTGGCCATGTCAATTAGCCTAGAAGATCGTGCGATTTGATACCGCTGGTGTTCTTTCTTCATTTTACAGCAATTTAATTTTCGGTATTGAAATTTTTCTAGTTTTGAGCTGTAGAAAGGCTTGCCGGGCAGACCGTAATTCAAAGCTAATGGCCGGTGACCTTTTTTTTTTGTTTGAAAACTCTAAAAACAAACGTCGATTAGAATTCAATACCAAAATTGACTTAGCCTCTAGTGAGGAAAACGAGAAATTTTTTAAGGGAAAAATGTAAAAAATATAAAAAATTAAAAATATATTAATAAAGGACTTTCAATTTCAGCGGACAAAAGTAAGCATAAATACATACAGTGGGTCAAAAAAGAAGTCGGACAAACATCAAATTTACATTCTTGTGCAAAATATTTTGGGGAAAAAAAGTAATTTTTTTTTAAGTTTTTCATTAAGCTAGCTTTTTATTCCCAACTCTTCAGCACATTGACTCATTTTTGCTTTTAGAAGATTAAGATATTTTATTTATTTTATTTATATATTTATTTTATGGTGGGTCCATATTGCCGTCTATGAAACACAACTTAACCGGCTGAGTAGCGGACATACAGCCCCAGACCATTACACAAGCCGCCTCCATGCTTTACATTTGACTTTAAATTCTTCACTAAGAGTTCTTCATTTCGTTTCCGCCATACATGCGACTGTCCATCTGATCCACAGTAGAACGCCACATAAAAGGCCTCTTACTTGTGAAAAAAAAAATATATAGTAAAATTCGCTTGGAAAGCGCTGAAGCATCTTTCGGCAAGGGAATGGATTTTTTTTTGCCAAAAAGTCTTATTTACAGGCAGCGATCGAAGTTCAATATATTCGGCAGCGTTGGAGGAATAAAAATTTTGAGAAAAGAAACCACAACACTTAACGCCAAAAAAAAATTGTACCAACAGTGAAGCATGGTAGCGGCAACGTAATGATTTGGGGAGCGGCGGTTGCGTCATCTAGAGTTGGAAAACTGGCTTTTATTGAGGGTAATATGGATCGGTTGTTTTTATTGAGGGTAACATGGATCAGTTCAAATAAGTATAAGTCATTGTTGGAAGCTAATCTGAAGGCTTCGGTGGACAATTTAGAGCTTGGCGTAGGCTGGATCTTTTGAATAGGTTAACGATCCAAAGCATACGGTCCATATTGTTAAGAATTAGTTGCTTTATCATGCTCCAAGGCAACTACGTACATCATCTCGAAGCGCAGTTTTGAATGTTATTCAATATGACTGGGAGATTTTTGAGCGAAAAATTAGAAAAATTCAGCTTTCCAGCTCAGCATTACACAAAGAGCGTCTTATTGAAGCTCGGAGCAGCATTACTCCCTCAGAATTGATAAATTTAGTAGTAAATTTCGATGCCACGATGGCGCCAAGCTGTTATTGTTGCAAACGGTGAACCAATTAAATACTAAAGAAGATCGCGGTACCTGAAATTAACGAAAGTTTTTGCGCTAAGAGCATATGTTATGTATGTACTGTATGTAGACTTTTGTCCGCCACTGTATATGTGCAAGCATACATGAATACTTTATATGCATATATATATATATATATATATATATATATATATTAACAAATATCCATTTATCACATCTACATACACATGCGAGTATACAAATCTCGTGTTATTATCTACCGTTATTTTGGTTCGTAAATGTCAAAGGACACTTACTTACACTGAGTTTCAGATTATTCTCTATATATCCAAATAAAAACCTTTGTTTGTGTGTATTTGTGCCATTATAAGATATGCGCTTCATTTCGCTTTGAAATCTAAATATGCTACAGACATACATACATACATACACACATACATACACAGTTAAATACAAAGATTCAGTCATAGAGAACTCGAATACAGTGGAGATGCGCACTAAACCAGAATATTATTATCATTATGGAAACGGCATTTGTGTGTGTGTGTGTGTGTATATGCATAAATGCGTGTGTGTGTGTGTGTCGAAATAGAAAATTTGCATACGCAAATTTACACAACCACCCACACACCTAAGCATACATACATACATTTTTGTGTGTGTGTTAGCTTGTAATGTTATTAGTGTGTTTGTGTGTGTGTGTGTGTGAGAGAGAGCGTATGTGTGTGCGTGTGTGTTGGCAGTGGTCAACGCTTGTGTGCCAGCAGGCATAACCAAAATTCAACCAAAAGTGAACGCAAACACATAGCTATGTTTGTACGAGTATGTATATGCACCCTCTCCTCCTTTCACCCACACCTACGCACACTCCCACTCACACTCACTTACACACACAAATTTTGCATAATAATAGCGAATGGTCAGTGCGCTACGCATGCACACTCAAGTCCTGGCGAGTCAGAATTTAATGGACTGGAAAACTGTCCAGTGCGAAGGAGCAAAGATTTAACATTACAACAACAACAACAATAATAATAAATATATATAGTACAACAACAACAACAGCAAAAACAACAACTACAGTGTAGTCCATTCGTGTAATAATAATTTTTGGTCGTTCTTCTTTGCTTGCTTACAACAACAACCACAAAAGGACCAGCAAACATTTTGCACTGTGAATGAGTCATTTTGTGTTAGAGATTATCAAATTTCAAAGAAAAAAATTGACATAAGCTATGGAATTTATGACTTTTGATTTGTTATATAAGTCTAAGCATGACTCACATGTGACTCATAAATGATTCACTTATGACTCATGAATGATTCACTTATGACTCATGAATGACTCATCTAATTTTTGTGTTTTTCAACACTTTAAGCGCATATTTATTAACTATTAAGTTAGTTTTGAGTGTGAGTATGACTCATAAATGACTCACTTGTGACTCAGACATGATTCAGCTCACATTCGTATTTTTCAGGCTTTTAACAAGCATTTATTTAACTCCTAAATTATATTTACTCCAAGTACAACACACTGGCGACTCATGTGTGGCTCGCTTGTGACTCATACTTATATATAATACTCACTTATGACTCACGTATGAGTTACTTTAAATTCAATTTTTTCAACACTTTGAGCATATATTTATTAACTATTTAGTTAGTTTTGAGTCTGAGTATGTCTCTTGATCTTGGCTCAAGCATGATGCACCTTATATTCGTTTTTTTTTTCAGCACTTTAGACCTATAAAATTAACTATAAAGTTAATTCAGAGCCTGAGTATGACGACTCACATGTTATTGATACATGATTCATCTTATGTTTTTAGTTTTAGCACTGACACGTATATAACGCTCGATTTAGTTTTACTCTGAGTACAACTCACTGGTGACTCATGTGTGACTCATGTTGTGATTCGCTTGTGACTCACTTTTGACTCATGTGAGACTCACTCATATCAATTCTTTAACACTTACATGAAGCATAAATATAACTATTTATTTTTTAACACTTACATGAAGCATAAATATAACTACTTATTTTTTTTATGTTTCAAAATATGACTCAAATTGAGTCATTTTGCTGATTTACTATGTGATTCATTTATTAATTTGTTGCGTTTTAGATTTTAAATACTCCACCCTATAACAATAGCTAAATAAGTCTCATAATAGTGTTATATTTCTCTATACTACCATGCTTATTGAATTCATAAAAATTAAGTATTTATGATTCTTTCTTGGCTATCCATATGATTCATTTTATTTCATACTGTTTTATACTTGAATGTGACGATTATATGATTTATATGCGTGTCTTAAAATGCAACTACTTATATGTCTGCTATTTCATATTGCAACAGAACTTCTTTATATATTTAATCTACAATATTGAGTCTATAAGTGACTCATAGTTGAATCCTATAAAGACTCATATAAATGATTTTTTTCTGGTTCTTAATGACCGAATAATTTACCTTTTTATCGATAATTTTATATTAATTTCTTTATTTTTATGATAGGAAGTTGTAACTTTTCTACTTTGAGTCAGTTTGAATATGATTCAATATGAGTAAATTTTTTTTTTCAATTTTTTTTTTTTTTTTTTTGTGAATCACAAGCGGCTCCTGCATACGCAGTCCTTCCATAAATTGACGTTTGTTTATATATTTTTTCAGTTTCTGAGTGTCAATTGATTCATGTTTGCTCTATTAAGCGAGTCTAAATATGAATCATACACACATTTGTGACTCATATATGCCTTGCCTTTTATTAATATTTGTATTAGTTGTCAAAAATATCACTTTTGATTGTGCCTCTCATAGTATTCTCATAAGAGATCACACTAGTAATTTTCATCGCTTCATTTATTCAGTCTTTTGGAACATCATATATGGCTCATAAGTGACTTATAAGTTAACTAAGAGTATTTGTAAGTAAATAGAAAGTATCTTTTTTTATCAAAAACCGTTTAGGAACGCCTTATGTTAGCAACTCATTGAAAATTCCAGTATGACTCACAAATGATTCATATATGACTCATCAAATGATTCATAAAATGACTCACTTTTTATTTTTTTAAATTTTTTTTTTCATATTTATTAATCTCAATCCAAGTCATATGTGACTCATGTCACATCCACTCATTGACTTATTGTGAATCATTTTTGACTCATACCGTTTAAACTAACTGAATATGTTTACTGGGTGAAAGTGCATATATTTATAACATGTACTCGTATCCATCTATTTTCTATGCTCTCCCATACCCACAATGTACTATGCAATTTATTGTGGCATGAGGCGTGTGTAACAAACTGATTTATATGAATATACCTACATACATACATACATACATACCGCTGCATGTGTATGTGTATGCGCCCACCACTCACTCGTGGTAATAGTACGTGCTGGTCTGCTATATGTACATATGTATGTGTGTGTACTCTTATATGACGCAGGCATGCATACAAATTACTCGATCTCGATAGTCTCCGAGTTACACACGGAGCCAGCAAGCCGTGCAGCAGCTCTAATGGAGCCAAAAATTTGTGTCCACAAAAACATTGTGTGCACGTACCATGTACAGAAGACCGACCAGCTGAGGATAGCCTGTGGTTGTTAATTTACGCACATAAACACACACACATACAGGCACACGCATACGCACAAACATCGATGAGAGTGTATAAATATATTTACAAAGCAGGAAGGAGTCATTAGGAAAAAATCCGGTTAATGGAGAAGTGGAGCTTATCGAAGCGAAGGAAGAATTGCCACTGTCAGACGTCGAAGGAGCTCATTGTCGAAGTCTTCTTTCCGGGTAAACCTTTAGCTGGGGAATATTTTTTCAAAAATCCACAACCAAACGGCAGAGTCCCCACGAAGTCGTTGTGATTTATGTGAAAGAGAGCTCTGCGTTGCTGGATGTACTCAGTTAGGTGTTCTTTTTTCATGAATTTTCATGCTTTGTACGAAGAAAAGATCTTAGTTTAACGAATATACCACATCCGAAACCCAACCTCACTTCCACGTAAGTCTTTGTACTCCACTGAGTGAGTCATATTGGAAACTCCAGCATTTGACTAGACGAAGAGGTCTCCGTTGAGATATACAGCACCTTCATTGTGTGCCCTGTCCATTCCTTCATGCATTCTGAAGGGGCTCGACCGATGTGTGGCTTCAAATTATATCCTTTTCTGTGCAGAACAAGCTCCGAAAGTCGCAAACGAACGACTATTCGGTTCCAGTTCGGAATGTGACTTCAAAAGTGATTATGAAATATCAAAATTCACGCTTTAGGATTTTGAAAAACTTTCAAAGAGAAACCAATGCAGCTCCACTTGCCCTGAGTAGGCATTTTTTTTGGACAGTTGACCTTCCAGAGAGCGCATCGGGAAACGATTATTAGTCCGAGCTTATAGTTCTACATGATTACCCTGTGCCAAAAGTTAAACCTTGTCAGTCGAGCGAGAGCTTAAACCTGCCAAACATCATTACTCAGTTGCTCTCAAGGCTTCAGCACTCAAATCATCAAAAGCATCTTAGCAGCTTTTGTACTTCTGCTTAGTCTGCAGTCGGGACGTCGCTCCATTCCTCATACCGCTGACTGACCTTCCATTTAGAGGTGGCTAGAGAACTGATTCCTTCCTAAGCGCTATTTGAGCGTCGATCTCGGTCAATGAGTTCCAGGCTCCTTTGAAGTGCGAACTGAACCTGTTAACGCAATTTCCACACAATTTCCCAGTCGCTCTTTCGCAATTGAGTACAGGCGTTCAAATTTCGGGAACGGATCTTCCTGAGCTGGAAGTAGCCTCAGTCAGGCATACCTTCCTTAGTCATCTTCTCGTGTTAGAGCCTGTTGCTACCGATGTGACCTACATCAGCCTCAGTTTATTTTCCAAGGCTTTAATGAGAGAAATCATTTCAAGTAAGCCCACTCAACTTCCTCCTTCCTTAACTAATGAGTAAAAAAAAAGCTCAAAGCTCGCAAGTCGATGCCAAGCACACTTTGAAAGAGTCCGTCCTTCCTCCAAGGGGGTTGCGTTGAGACAAATGGAGTGTTTGATACCTTTAGTCCTCATTAGTGGAGTCTGATTACCAGCTCTGCTCGGTCTCATTCAAGTTTTTACTAACCCAACATTCGCTTTTGTCTTTCCAAAACACATCAACCACGCGAGAGGAAGACTTCTACTACATAGAGATTTGGATTTTATAGGTAATTCTTAACTTACCGTACCTAAACTACTTGGCAAACCATCCCTCTGAAGCGGAAGATCTCAGCTGAGACATCTTTAGTCATTTCAAGTTGAAAGTTCGCTCTGTAAGCAGAGCCCGAGCTCTGCTTACATTACATTTTAGCAGTTGGCTTCCACAATACTAGTTCATTGGCAAGAGGAAATTTCCGGCTTTCATGATGAGTACCTCGAACTCAATGACAGGACCATAAACTTACGGTCATTGTTCTTAAAAAGTTTACCGTCAACGTCAACTGAAGGCCGAGACCTCACTTCCAGGACCTGGACTACCCAGAACTTTGGTTAACGCTCTTTTGTGACCACCGGTCCCCAACTAGAGCTTACTTCCTCAAAATGAGCTCATCTCTGGTGGCGTCTGCCTAGTTTTCACCCTTAACTTCATGGTCCTAAGCAAAAAGACCATGTTTTCCTTACTGGGCACCTTCCATCTCACCTAGTTCACCACCATTACCGCCGCCGCCGCCGCCGCCGCCGCCATCGTCACCACCACACAATGGCCTTTAGACATCACTGAGCAAAACCGCATAGCTTTGGTTAATTTTGAGTTGAGCTTGTAAATGATTATGAGAATGGCCAACAGCCAGCAGGAATAGCAAATGACCGAGAAGGCTCAAGCACACATCCGTACATACGTATGCAGGTATGTACGGACGGCTGCTCTACTTCGGTGCATGTGTCCATTGGTGTGTTAATCTGTGTGTTTGTGTTTGTGTTTGTGTATGCTGTTGTGTACAGCATGTGTGGAGCTTTCGTTGGAGGCGAGAAAATTAAATTGGCCAAAAACTGTATCCATAACTTTTGGCTATATAACCAACCATTGGACTTTGAGAACAGTAACGGTGTATATGTAAGCAACACACACACACATGCCTGACGCACACATGCACATATGTATGAAAAGTAGCATGAAGTCCGGCATGTCCAACTGTGTGGGGGGAGGGCGGGAGGGGTTATGAATAAGCGACGAAACAATAGCTTTTGGGTACGCCATAAATACGGGCTCTGCTGTATGGGGTGGTGGTGGTGGTGGAGGGAGGTAGGTAATCTAGAGTAACTCATGCAAGTGGGTCTGCTTGCCGCTTGATTTCGCAGCTACCGGGGGATGCCACCGCACAAAACGCGTTTGACTCGTGTAGAGTCCGAGTTCGAGTTTACTAGCGTTCAATGTATTCTAACGGTCATATTTGTGTGGCGTCGAGTGTGTGTGACAAATGACCAATATCGCTTGGGTTTGGCTTATTTCACTAGTTTACACCGAGCGCACAGCTGTGAGGTGCAGAGCTTGGTGAAAATATGGCAAACAAATTGTTGTTGTTGTTGTTGTTGTTGTTCAACATGCTCGTGCATAGCCTACATGGGCATTCTCATTTGCAATAGTCTGCTCAGACAGTTACTCCGCTTAGCAGTGGGGTTAATCGAAAGGTGTAAATGCTTCGAGACGCGCAGAGGCGTGAAGCGCTCCATATTCCACTGTAACCCTCATCCTAGATGTACTTAAAAGTGATCACAGTCTTGGAGATCCCGAGATTGCTAGCTCCCCCCTCATTTATGTACTGCTACGGGGAAGCTGCAGCGAATAGTTTAAAGCTCTCCCAAACTCGATCCAACTCAGCTTCAGTTCGAGCTTGCCAACACCTAGCGGTTTCTGGTAAACCGCATTTTAAATAACCTTTCAGCTATACCGCTCCCCTTACAGCTGGAGGGTATTGATCTCGCAAAACTAGCTTCAGATCTCCACTCTGTCACTTTTGCTCCACTTCAATCGTAGCGCTATCTTTTACTCAGCCTCACACTTCTTACGACGGCTTACTAGCTCAGCCACTTCGTTGCCCGGCCTTCAAGCTCGACCACTACCTCGATCGCTCTCTCATCGTGGCTCTAAAGCCGCCACTATGGAAATCCAATTGTCGCTCTGCCAAGTCAGCTCTACTTACCAATGGTCACGGCTCGAGTTGAGCAAAGGGTTCACAGTTCATTTCTTAACAGCTACATCCGCCGATCTCGCTGGCCTCGCCACTCCACTCTAACCCCTTCAACGCTTCAGTTCCACATTAACAGTATCAGTATTACCATAAGTCTATAGCTTTCAAAGAATTCGACGCAATTGCCATGGCTGTGGAAGCAGAGGAAGGGAAAGACCTCCATTCTGTTGGAAGAAGAAGAAGATTTCCATCACGTCGATGGTGTCACATCGTGTTCGTGATACTTGACCAAAACGAAATTGTTGGCAACTGTGGAGCTGATGAGGCTTCTCTATCGAACTACGAGCCTAGATCTTGCGCCAACTCAATGAGCCTTGTCAAGCACTTCCATTAGCAAGCAAAGAAAGTATGGTACTCTCTAGTGCAGAGCTTCTCAAGGGACAAAGTCACCTCCAAGTCGATATATTGACTGAAAGGTCAGTTTTAAATCCAAAACGTTAAGCTCTCAACCAAACTATGAAGAAGACGAGGAAAGAAAATAATTTGCTGGAAGCTCCTCTGTACAATTGCGATTGCACCTTGAACGTCTGGATCTTTGGCCAACTCAACGAGCCCTGTCAGGCAAACCCATTATAAAGTCGAGGAAGTATGGTAGAAAGTTCCAGGAGAAGTATAGAACTCTACAAGGAGCAAAGGCATCTCCTAGACGATATATGACGATTGAAAGTTCAGACTTAAATCCAAAGCTTTGAGCTCCCAATCAAAATATGGAGAAGATGAAGAAAGGAAAGGTATAATTGGGAACGACTCTGTCCTTGGTTTGACTTTAAATGCCAAAGCCAAATTAGCGAGCGAGAAGGAGCTCTCTAAAATAGAGACTAATAAGGAACGAAGGCATCTCTAAGTCGTTAACCTGGCTGAAAAGACAGACTCTGCTATATCTTGAATGAAAGGTCAGTCTCATATTCAAAACCTTGTGTTTCCAACAAAAATTTCGAGGAGATGAGGAAAGAAGAGGTGTAGTTGGGAGCTCCTCTGTTCAATCGCGATTTGATCTTCTACGCCTTGATCCGAAGCCAACTCAGCAACACCTCGTGGTACTAACATTACCAAGCCGAGGAAGTATGGAACTCTCGGGTACAGAGCTTCGCAAAAGGATGCATTGATCTACAAACCGGTATCATAGCTGTGAGCTGAGAGGTTAGACTTAAATCCACAACTTTGAACCCCCAAACTAAAATTGCTAGCAGCTGAGCTTCAGAGCAAAACTCAGAGCTTCTCTCCCCACACTTACTTATCATTACAGCCTGGCAAAGTACATAATATTTAATTTAAAGGGTTTTGTGAGCACTTCTGAAATCATTTTACTCCCATTCCCTTTGTGAGAGGGTAAGAGTCTTAGACTTCCTTAAAGGACTTCTTTGCGCCTAAGCAACAAATGGCATAAATAATTGCATAAACAGTAAACTCAGTAAAGCATGTTAACTGTATATATCAACACTAACATACCGTCTCTACACATACACACACACACACACATACACATAAGTGAACCTAGAGGTGAGAGATTACTTGAAGGATGTGTCGAGACTCACTTTGATGCGGACCGCCGACACCGCCACTTTGAATGCCTTATGTGGGCAGGGAAAGAGGTTATAAATTCAAAGGCGTGTTATGTGCGTCTGTGTGTGTGTATGTGTGTTTGTGTACGAGCATGTAAAGCTACGCCCGGGAAACTTAGAGCTTTAGCACTTCCCTATACTTGGGCATTTGGAGATAAGCTACTCAGTTGGAGTTGTTTTTTTTTCAACTGCCACTCTCAGCTCGAGAGCCACTTCATTCACGCCAAAAATGAAGAAGAAGAAGAAGAAGAAGAAGAAATTTCAAAGAAAAGCCGCCACATTCGTCGACACCAACACACACGCACATGCCGTTTTTGATATGAGATGCTCAACAGCTAAGCGCTTAGTGTTGTTGTATGTCCTTTTTAAGGCTTTCATATGCACTTTTGGGCACACACACACATTTGCACATTTCATATGTACAAGTGCACATACGCATTTGCTTATATGTATATTTGTTTATATGAACTTTTAACTCTTCTTCTTCTCTTCGACTTCGCCTCATCTACTTAACGACTGTGTCGAGTGTCCTTATTTATTTAATATACCACAATAACGGTAAAATGTGCAACAAACAGTTAAACAACACAATTAAGCGACACTCAGGCTATCCATAGTCATAAAAGGCAAGCGGCATGCACACACACACACACACACACAATCAAGCACACAAAAATGTGAGTTACATGTGCGAGTATTCGTACTTGCCATAAGTGTGAGAGCATGATAAGTGCATTAGGAATACTACTCGAAAATGTCTTAAGACGTTTTATAACTACTGCTTTGAAGTTTCGTTGGTCAGATTTAAAATTATTATTTCAAGGAGTGGGTTGGAGGTAGCTATGGCATCATGCTTTAATTATTTATATTTAAATTTGAATTATATTTTACACTACATAAATTAATTTAAATTAGTTTTATTTTTTTTCTTTATTTTATTATATTTTATTTTATTTTATTTTTTTCATTTTATTTTTTATTTTTTTTTTTTATTTTTTTTTTATTTTATTTTTTTTTTATTTTATATTTTTTTTATTTTACTTTATTTTTTTTATTGTATTTTATTGTATTTTCTTTTTCTTTCCATTTCTTTTATTTTTTTTTTCTTTATTTTTTTTTTTATTTTTTTTTATTTTTTTTATTTTATTTTTTATTTTTTTTAAATTCTGTTTTATTTTGTCTTATCTTATTTTATTTAATTTTATTTTAATTTAATTTTAATTTATATTTCTTTCTTTTTGTTTTATTTTATTTTAATTAATTTTCATATTTTTTTTCTTTTATTTTATTTATTTTATTTATTTTATTTTGTTTTATTTTATTTCATTTTATTTTATTTTATTTTATTTTATTTTTTTTCTTTTAATTTTTTCTTTTTATTTTATTTTACTTTATTTATTTTATTTTATTTTATTTTATTTTATTTTATTATACTTTATTTTATTTTATTTTATTTTATTTTATTTTATTTTTTTGTTTTACTGTATTTTAATTTATTTTATTTTCTTTTATTTGTTTTTTCTTAAATTTAATTTTTTTTATTTTATTTTATTTAATTTTTTTTTATTTTTTTTTAATGTATTTTTTTTTGCATTTAATTTAATTTAACTTTTTTAATTTTTTTATTTTTTTTTTATTTTTTTACTGTATCTTATTTTATTTTTTATTTCCTTAATTTAATTACATAAATTTTTGTTCATTTTTTTTAGTATTTTATTTTATTTTATTATATTTTATTTTATATTATTTATTTTATTTTATTTTACTTTACTTTATTTTATTTCCTTTTTTATTTTATTTTATTTAATTTTATTTTAATTTTTTTATTTTATTTCTTTTTTCCATTTTTCTTTTAAATTTATTTTATTTTATTTTATTTTATTTTTATTTTTTTATTTTATTTTGTTCTATTTGTTTTTTTTTTGTTTTTTTTTTTAATTATTTTATTTTACTTTATTTAAATTTTATATTTTTATATTATTTATTTTTATTATATTTATTTTATATTATTTTATTTTATTTTTTCAAATTAATTTAATTTTAATTTGTTTTATTTTATTTTATTTTATTTTATATTATTTTATATTTTTTCATTTGATTTTATTTTATTTATTTTATTTTATTTTATTTTAGTTAATTTTTTTTTCTTACGCTTTCTCCAAAACTCCTTTGTTTTCACATAGCCACATTATTAGCGCCATCTACATTCAATTTATTGCATTAACACATTACTTCACACTTCGTTAGCATCTTAACGTACGCGCGCCATCTTACGTTGAAATATGGCAAAGAAATGAACCGCTACTTAACTGCTTGGGTTGAGTGGTTTGGTGGTGATGTTGTGAGTGAGTTGACGTTACTTCACACAAACGAACAATAAGCAGTTGGAGTCAGTCAACTGTTTGCCAAGAAATCTCACTCTAACGGTGGAATACAAATACCGTTTCAGGGCTGAAGTATTTGAGTCCTTTTCCACATGCGTTTTTAGTTCTTCTTATAACATTGTCAAGGCAACTTGCTGAGTGAAGGTAGGCTTTTTTTAATAATTTTGAATTTATTTATTTATTTTATTTATATTTAATTTAATTTAATAGGTAGGATGTGCTTAAGGTAAGTACAGACTTTCTATCTACACTGAGGGATCGCAAATAGGAGGTAAGCACAGAAGCAGAGTCATTCAATGGCCGTCCTAATTACGAAGGTAGACTCAAACTACTGTGTCTACACTGTCTCCGGATTTCCAAGAAGAGATTGTGGACATTACCGAAGGTGCTCAAAGGACAACCACCGCTATGTGAAATAACTACTAGATTTTCTTGTGGGGAGAGCCAAGCTGCAGTTAAGGCAATTAAGTGCATCAAGACAAAGTTTACATGTGTGAAAATATAAAAGGAAACAATAAACAGACTTTCACGCGAAAGTGCAGAGAATGCCAGATGAGTTCGAGACTATAAATATGTCTTGAAAGGTGAATAAGTCGGCTCGTGCTGGCGAGACTGTCATTATCGCTCGCTTCACAACTCTCAGCGTCTTTAAATATTGTCTAAAGCAGTTGGCGTTTCAGGAGCACTTCACATTCTGGAACAATTCCAACGTAGGACGTAACACTAACTTAATATGGGGCAGTATGTATCGAAGACAGACCAAAATATTGTTGAAACTAAGCAGAAGAACTTGGTATTGATGTAAGTGTACAAACGGTGTGACCAGCGACTATCCCACATCGTTTCATGGGTTTATGGTCTTCTAATTCCTGGAAGTGGGACGTTAAATGAGGATTTCCATTAAAGTAAATCAGAGAATATGCTTACACATATACTTATGTAGCTAATAAATGCCAGAAAAAGTGGTAATATGAAAAGAAACGAGAGTAATAATAAAATCAAAAGTGGGATAACAAAAGGTAAAAATAGTGATAAAGAATTCAGAACGAAGTCAAAGAAATATGCATGTCTTCTCTGCGTGACGCTCTTGACAAGATAATGCTATCAATTCTCGGAATGGTAAAATCGATCAAAATTGCCGGTGACACAATCAACTAAAAGTGTTTCTGCTGTCGTCACGTTTTTATTGGTATATTTCTCACCATTTTTCCCCGCCATCATGCACTTCAATAATCGACTCCTGGTTTGTGGCAACTCTAGCAACGACGAGGATTGTACAATTGTTGAGGAATTCGATGAAAAGACGACGAATAAATGGTGTCGAAAAAAGAGTATGCCTATAACGGGACCATTCTCATATGTGGTGTCGCACAGCCGGTGTGGCCGAGACAGTTGGAAGCGTTAAATTAGAACAAAAAAAATAATAGTGAATAGAGGAAATAGGAAAAAGGAAGAGGAAAAGTTAAGTAAATTTATTGAATAAAAAAAATGAAAATTTTACTACATTTAAAAAAAAATTAATTTTACGAAATAATTTTTATTTAATTTTTTTTTAACGTGTTTTTTTATTTTATTTAGTTTTTTTTTAATTTTTTTTTTTTTTTTTTTTTTTTTTGTATGAAAGCAGCTGTTGCTGTAGAATTATGCATTTTTAGTGCTTCATAAAACATTTAAATCAATTAATTGAAATTTTCCTAACAACTAAACCCGTCAACACACGCTGAAAGCTCCAGTAAAGCACACTGCATGACGCATGAAAATTTTTGTGAAAATTTTAAATTTTAAATTCTCTTTTCAATACCCAGCAAAATTTTCAATTTTAACACATTTCCCGAAAATCGCTTTATTTTCAAATTCAATTCATTCCCCACTCACCTTTTCTGATGCAAAATGAATTTTTGAGTAACAAAAAAAAACAAAAACAAAAACAAAAACAAAAATAAATACAAAAACAAGACCAAAAAAACAGCGCAGGTAACAAACGCTTTGGCCAAAAGCACCTCTGTTGCGCCTTTAACTAAAATCCACATGCACAGCAGCAGCAACAACAACAGTAGCAACATATGATGAATAATGTAAAATATATATGCATGAGTTTGTGTGTGTGTATGTGTGGCAATGTTTTCAAACGGTGCTTTTGTTTCATTGCCGTGTTTTTTGGACTGAAATAAAAACTTATAATAAAAGCTTCGCGATCAAAAAGTGCCGCATGCATGAAATTACCACACACACACATACACACATATACACACATATTCATATGCATATTGTATGTATGAAATTGTTTTTTTTCTCTCTCTCTTCTTCTTGCTGACCGATTAAAACGCTTCCAGGCAATTTGGCATTGAACAAAACCAATCGCTGGCAACATGATGAAATATGAACGAAAATATTGTGGTGAGTAGAGGAAGAGGAGGTGGTTGGTGGTGATGGATAAGGGTGAGGAGGAGCTCACGGAGGTCGCAAAGAGTTGCCAGACCAACGAAAGTAGCTAAAATGAAATTCATAGCGGGAAAAGGAATATAAACATGGAAAAAGGATGCAAAAAATGCCAAAAAAAATGCAAAAAATTCCTATAGAAATGGCTAGGGAAGACGGAAAAGTGTTTGCGAACTCAGTTGGGATAGCCCTAATAAGCAAAGAAACTCTTAGAGAGAGAGAGAGCTGTGCTCACTGTCTCTCACACCTTCTACTACCTTTTTGAACTTGCTCAAAAGCTCGTTTTGCTTCAGAGGATCTACCTTCATTAATTGCGCCTCATATGCATTGTAATAGATGTCAACTGTCGCAGTATGAGCTGCACAGATTGGTTTGGATATCCTTCAACCACGAGATCCCTGCGGTAATGAATCAAAAAAGTGTGTAATTTATAAAGAGAGTGCTGCTGCTTAGCGAAATTTCAGGTGGAAGCTTTTTGCATGCACGGAACTCATGAGGGGAATGTCGTTTTTACGAAAAACTCAACTCAGCGGTTTCTACATCCTTGGACTCTTAAGAGGAATGCTGCTTCTGAGCGAAATTCAACTAGAAACTCTTTACATCCTCGGAGCTCTCAGGGGGTTAGCTGCTTTTGAGCAAAATTCAACTAAAAACTTTTTACATCATCGAAACTCATAGATGGACTGCTGTTTTTACGAAAAAAATCAAGTAGGAACTTCTAACATACTTGGAACTCACAGGGGGACTGCTGCTTTTGAGGAAATTTCAACTGGAAGCTCTTTGCATCATCGGAACTCAGAGGGAGACTGCTGCTTTTGAGCGAAGTTCAACTGGAAGCTCTTTACATCCTCGGAACTCACAGACGAACTGCTGTGTTTGGACAAAATTCAAGTGGAAGTTCTTTACATCTTTGAATCTCTTAGGCGGACTGCTGTTTCTGAACAAAATTCAAGTGGAAGCTCTTTATATACTTGAAAACTCACAGGGGGACTACTAATTTTGAGTAAAATTAAACTGGAAGCTCTTTACATCCTTGGAACTCACAGAGGGACTGCTGCTGCTGAGAAAAATTCGACTGGGAGCTCTGTACATACCTAAAAGGTGACAGAGGGACTTCTAATTCCGTTTAAAATTCAACTGGGCGTTTTTTCATGCTAGAAACTCGCAGAGAAACTGCCGCTTTTGAGCAAAACTCAAGTGAGAACTTCAGACATCCTTGAAACTCAAAGCAGATCTTGTGCTGTTCAAAAAACCTGACCCGGGAATAGCTTATATTCACAGGAACTCAGAGGTAGACAGCTGAACAAAACTCATGTGGGAACTTTTTACATAGCCAAAAACTCAAAGTGGAGCAGCAGCTTCTGAGCATAATTCATAATGCTTAAGATTCAACTGGAAACTCCTTAAATTCACGGAACTCATACGAGGACAGTTACTTTAGAAAAAACTTTATCTGCAAACACCTTATATAGCTGGAGCATATCTAAGTAAAACGTTTCTGGGTGAATTTAAACTTAAAAACCGTCGGGTGCGCAACCGGTTTGTCTATAAATAATCGAAGTTTCAAGCCTTCCTTGTAGGCTTTGAAGGGTATCCCCTTTGAATTCAATAAAATATGATCCGTCCATTGCCTCCTCTGCAGTGGTGTTCTCATTAATAAATTTGACTTTCATTGAACATGTGTTCTGAAGGAATCTTTGCACTTCTTGACTTTTATTTACGGAGAAAAGATATTGAGTTTTTCTGAGAAGAAGCAGATTTATATCGAGAACTTAGTTAAAAAACCCACAGAGAGAGATAGAGGGAGGTAGAGAGAGAGAGAGAGAGAGAGAGAGAGAGAGAGAGAGAGAGAGAGAGAGAGGAGGAGAGAGCTATTGAATGTTTGGAAGCAAAGCTCTCTTGGTTAAAGAGTATATGATATGATATACTGAGAAATTTACAAAAACTTTTCGACTTCAGAAAGAGGAAGAGAAAATAGCATCTTTCAGAGAGAATGCCGTTTATAAAATAAAATTTTTCACTACAGTTTTCCGAAGATGTGGGGAGTTTCCGGGGAAAGTTTGATGAGATGCAGTAGCTCTCCGTTTCGCGACTGTAAGAAGTTTCTTGTTGAATTTTGTTCAGAGACCGCACTACCCTCTTCTCAACACCGATATTGTGAGGAGTCTTCGAGCGGTTAACTATGTCAGAAGATACTACTTGAGGTTTAATTCGGTAGCTGTAGTCTCCAAATGAGTTCCTGAGGGATTTAAAGAGTTTCTCAGTTAAATTTTGCTTTGAAATATCAGCGCCCCTTATGAGTTTCGGAACTCAGAGGAGTTTCCAGTGAAATTTTGCTCAAAGCCAGCTGCGCGCTTATGAGTTCCAATGATATCAGAAGATTCCAATTGTATTTTAGACATAACAAGCAAGTTCTTTATCGTTTTTCAAAAGTCTGGCAACACGCTTTTTAAGCCTCTCGCATTTATGTGCATATTTTCCGTGTATTTTTTTCAATAATTTTTTTTTTTTTTTCATTCAAAATGTTTGCATTTTAGTATGCAATTGTTTTTAGATCTATCCACAGAATATTAGAAAATTCGCATTTTAGAAATTTTACAGCAGCTCCATGCAGTAATGAACTTTTTTTTCAACAATTTTTAACAATATTTATTTTCTTTTTTCTCGATATTTTGCTTTCTCAAAGTGAGTTTGAGTGCGGCGGGTTTTCCATTTTGATGGACTGGAGAGCGGTTTTGGTTTTTCAAAAATTCTATGCATGAAAATTTTGAATTTGTTGTAAATGTAGTAGTAATAAGCGTAACGTGTTGCATATTTTAGTTGTTGGAAATAGAAAAAAAAATCTTTCAACTAATATACACCTTTTTCGGTTAAACATATGAGTGTGTGTGTGGGTGTGTCTGTATGTGCGCGTGGCCAATAAAAACAAGCGCAAAATTTATTTATCTTTTTTTTTGTTGTTGAAAAATATTCGATTTGAATTTCAAATGCAATTTGAAAGCGTGTTGAAGTGTGCAACGAATCCATTCACTGGGCATTTAGCAAGTTATTTTAAGCGCCTAAAAATATGCAAAAAATCGTATTTATGAATCAGCGTAGCGTGCGCCGTTAGTAGTCGCAGTATTTATAACGGATTTATAGAATTACATTTTGATGGATTTGAATTAGGAAATAGAGGAAAAATATTTTTCAAAAATATTTTAACACTTTAAACGATAGCGAAAGGATTTGAATTTAAATTCAAAAATAAATTTATTCAAAATTCAATGGCGTGAATAGGCAAAATCAACTGAATTCCTGATTCTCTCTACCACCTGCCTTTGGAAGATGGCATTTTTCACAACACCACAAGGGGAATGCCAATCTCTTCGACACATTTTCCCAACATTCCCGATCACCTTGTGGAACCATGAACATTTATCGCCGGCAGGGGTCTGCTTACGTTCTCCAAGGAAGCTACTTCTTGGCAAACTGCAAGTGGAAACTCATTATATGCCCGCAACTCATGCGAAACCTGCTGCTGCAGAGCAAAACTCAATAGTGAGAGTCTTTACATCCTTCAAACTCACTAGAAGACTGCGGCTTCTAGGCTAAATTCAACTAGGTGCTCGATATAACCAAGGAACTCTAAGAAAGACTGTTTTTCCCTTCCAAAATTAATTACAGCCTTGAAACCCATAAGAAGACTGCGGCTTCTGAAGTAAAATTCAATTGGGCACTCGATACAACAAAGAAACTCTCAGGAAGACTGTTTTCCCATTCCAGAAATTCCTTACAGCCTTCAACTGGGAACTCGATATAGTCAAGTAACTGTCAGAAGGACTCCCAGAACTTCCTTACCTCCTTGAGACTCATAAGTATATTGCGGCTTCTGAGTAAAATACAACAGGGAACTCGATATATCCAAGAAACGCCCTGCAGGTTTGTCTTTACTCCACCAGACCTTCCTGTCATCCTTGAAACCCACAAGCAGACTGCGGTTTCTGACTAAATTTCAACTATGAACTCGGTATATAAAAGTGTGTCTCAGCAGGACTACTCTTTCCGCTTCCAGAAATTTTTTACATCCTTCAAATTCACTATAAAACTGCGGTGTCTGTGTAAAATTCAACTGGCAACTCGATATAGCCAAGTAACTCTCAGAAGAACTGTTTCCCCCCTCCATAAATTCCTTACATCCTTGAAACTCGCGAGAAGACTGCGGCTTCTGAGTAAAATTCAACTGTGAACTCGATATAGCCAAGTAATTCTCAGAAAGAGTTTTTTTTTTGTTTTCCCCCTCCCGGAACTTCCTTACCTCCTTGAGACTGATCTGAGTAAAATTACGTTCTGATATCTACGTGCGACCTTACGTTGGTTCTGTGTCCAGAAAAATTGGCAGAGCCAAAAGAATACCGAAAGCTCAGTTGCGTCCTTCCTATGATTTCTACTTACTACCAAAGCCACAGCTCGTACTCGGAATCCCTAAGGTTCAGTTGCGCCCGTGCACTTATTACCACTTACTGCCACGGCCGCATCTCCTTCTGCGGAATGCGGAAAGCTTGCTACACCCATCCATTTATGTTTAATTATCATCAAAGCCACTGCTCGACCTCAGAATCCCGAAAGCTCAGTTGCGTCTATACAATTTTGTTAAATTTCTACGAAGGCCGCAGCTCCTTTCTCAGAATGCTCAGAATGTTCAGTTGCGCCCATGCACTTATGCTTACTTACTACCGGCTTCCCGCCGACTCTTGCCGCTTTCTTACGTCTTTTTGGACCAAATTAGCGTATAGTGAAGCAAAAGCGGGATCTTTAGAGCTCGAATAGGCTGTGTATTATTTGGACTTTGAATGAGACTCCGCACAGGAGAGCAATTTGGTGACAGTACCTCGCGGAAACACATCTAGAGCATGTCTAGAAGCGCTACTTGGACTTCCTTCAAAGGACTTTGAAGGGGAGCAACTAAAATAAGGATCTCCGCGCAGTGGTTTAAGCAAAACTGACCGGATCTTCAGCGTCAAACGATAAAACAAGCAAAATTTTTTGGCTACACTTGGTAGTTTGGACACTAATTAACAATCAGCGACCAAAACTAGTGCAACAACAACAATCAGGAAGTTGTCTTGCCTTGCCAGAAGTTGGTGTACACACACAACGAGGCGATATCTTTAGGCACACACATGGCTACGGCGACGAAATGCACTTCGCTAGATGCTTATTTGTATGTTTCTTTGTATGTATGCTGCGCCGCATTGTATTTGTAGCAAATCTCCTCAACTGTCTTGCCTTTTCGTAGTGTTACGTCATCCACAAATGTGTTTTCATCACTTTTCCGCATGGCTCAGTGGCTCAGTGAGGCTTGTCTGTTTGATTTCCGTTAGTTTTGTGTGTTGAGTTCGTACATTTGAGGGAAGTACATACATATATACATATATACGAGTATATATTTATTATATATTCCATAGTTAACGGCTGAAAAAACCCTTCCCGAAACTCCAGCCAACATCATCATCGCCATCGTCTGTCATTAGTTAAATGCGCGGAGCACCACCACCACAACACGCTAATCCGTAATAGACACCGTTAGCGGCAGCGACTGAGCTGAGCATATTATTTACGCCTTCGACTTTGCCATCAAAACATCAGTCAGTCAGCCAGCCGTTCGGCCATCGAGGCGGCAACAACTTGGGTAGTGTAGTGTTAAGCGTCGCTTGAGTAAATCACAAATCCTTTGGCAATTGTTAAGCGAAATATTTTGCCGAAACACACATACACACATACACACCTTTGCACCATTTCAATAAGCGCACATTAGCATTTTTCACACCCTTCGCTGGCCGTGCCAAAAGGTGAAAATCAAAAGAAGAATGGAAAAAAGTATGGCCGACTTTGCCATTGAGGGCTGTCACTCATATTAATTGCTGCAGTGCTGCTGCTGCTTCTTCTTCCTTCTATGTGTTTTTTTTTTCATTGCTAATTTGCGAAATTAGCCTTTCCTCTGGCTTTCAGCTCAAAATTCGCATTTTGCTTTTTGCGTTTTAACGAAATTCCGTCGGCATTTTCGTGAGCTTAGAAGTGGCTAATTTTGAAATTTCTTATTACTTTCATGGCTCTCTTGGGAACCAGTTTGAATAAGGACTGCAGTGACTAATTGGTCGCTTAATTCAAACAACGAGTCTGAGAGGTTGAGCGGCTGAGAGGTTGAGAGGTTGGAATGTTAAGAGGCAGCAGTGGCTTGAGAAACTTGCTTTATTCTCTCCATTAAGAGTCCCTCAATTCATGGCAGTTGAATCTCTTCCCTACCGGAACACATCTTTTCCATTGGTTCTATGCTTTTTCCATCGTTGTAGTCGGAGCCTGCCGACGTCCAGTCAAGCTCTTCAAAGAAAAATCTGGTAATAAATGAAGTTTACTTCTCAGTACACAGATTTTGAGAGATCTTACTTCGATATGCAGCCGTGAGGCTCTGCTTCAGCCAAGTTGATTACCGTATTGTCTATTCAGCTGTAGCAGACCCCACTGTGGGTGGTCGTGGTTCAAGGATTTATCCGCGTTAAGCCATATCAGTCATAAAAGGCGACTAAAATCCAATAATTTCCACCTCAATTTGATCTTTATGCTGGAACGATCCGGATTTTATCGTTGTGTCGAAGTCCGTTGTGTCGAAACCAGTTTTGTCGAAGCCCGGCTAAAAAACTTTGAATTATATGTGACGTCTAATCAAGCTCTTTAACGAAAAATCTGTTAATAAATAGAGCTTACTTCTCAGTACACAGATTTTGAGAGATCTTACTTCTTACTGCAGCCGTGAGGCTCTGCTTCAGCAAAGTTGATTACCGTATTGTCTCTTCATCTAGGAGGTGATATGACGTAGGTTGCAGTACATATAACAAAAAGCTCCGTGCAGGTGGTAGAGGTTCAAGGATTTACCCGCATTAAGCCATATTAGTTGTAAGAGGCGTCGAAATTCCAATAATTTCCTCCTCAATAGGATCTTTACACTGGTAGGACTCGAATTTTTATCCTGCGAAGGACTGTCAGTCCCACAACATTCCCCCGTAACCAATTTGAGGAAACATTTTTGTGTTTGTAGCACCGAAATTACAACAACGTTGGTAGTCTTCGTAAAGATGAAGCCGGATAAAGTCTTTCAATATATACTATTCGAAAATTTATATTGTTTTTGACGCAATGGCAGACTATTGAGCCGTTAGCAGACCACAGAGGTGGATGATTTTGCCATTGTTGCTATCGAAATGCCCTGTAACCGAGTGGGTGAAGATCAATGATACAAATACTGATCAGATCCACCTCCAAAAATTTAGATCTGTTTTTTCTATTACAGTTCTCCTCGACGGGAAGAGCTCGACCAAAAATCTGAGCCTGCCCTGCATTAGTGGAAGTTCTATCTTCAATTGATTGTGTTTCTCTCCTCTCTAGTATCTATCAGTCTATGGAAACAAAAATTATTTTTTTCTGAGAAGGTTGGCGGAGCTTTACCAGTAAGGAACCTTGCCTGCCTGACCTTCAAATGCCTAATCTTGCTTAGAAAATAAAGAGTAGACCCTCGCCGTCTCATATCCCTGCAGTTGAGGTGTAGAAGTAATAACATCCAATAGTTCCCACCACTCTCCGGTGGACATATCGACATGACGGATTTTTTCGGCCCGCAAAAACCAGTTTTGGAAATATTTTGCGCTTGCAACAACAACAACAACAATATCGATGCAAGGAGAGTGCAGTCAAGACCATATAATCGAGGAAAGTCTTTAACTATCATTCACCTAGGAGCGGTAGCTTCCGATATCCGACCTTAGCCCTGTATCCTTCGGATAGCCGACTAACCTCCATTTGGAAGAGAACCCCCTGAGGTTGTACAGTTCGGCTTGGGACTTATCACAAAAAAAAATCGTTCTCAATGAAAAACAGAAACAACCCACCCCAATTCATTCAATTTTACGGATCACGATATGAGCAGAAGCGCCTGGTATATCCGGTAACTTAACTGGGAAGAACAAAAAGCTGATATCACCGTCGTCTAGAAAGTGCGATGGACGAAAAGGTGGATGCTTTTAAAGTCTACTGCAGCGACCATATAAAGTAGCGAAGAGTTTGCTGTTGGATTTGTGATGGGGAAGTGACATCGTCGCTGAGTACTGGCATTCATCCCTGCGCTACGTCCCGACGTAAGAAAAAGACGCTGTCAAAGTCGTGCTTGGCGATTTTAATGCCAGGGTGGCCAAAGAGATATGGCCCTTTACGGTTGGCGACGGCGAGTACCGTAGATATACGAAACATAAGAGGGCGACATAGTGGTTCAGCGAATCAAGGAACAACGGCTACACTGGTTAGCTCTTATCGTCCGCATGGAGGAAAGCACTCCAGCTTTGAAAGTGTTCGATGCAAGCAGAAGGAGAGAAAAATCATCAGCTGAGGTGGTTAGGTGTGAAGAAGAAGAAAAAGGAGTCGGTGGCAAAACCAGAGCTGAGAGTGGATCCTAAAACTGGCAAATAACATCTCATTGGCAATCTCCTCCTAGAAACTGACGGAAAGCATGCGAAGCTTGAACTTTAAATACGTAAAAGTGCCGAGTAACTAAAAACATCATAGAATTCGAGCTTAGAGCATTGATTTCCGATCAGAAATACTTGCTCAATCAAAGGAGCCTCGTTCTGTCACCGTTTTAAAGTAATCGCCAGAGATAGTAGTACAAGAAGGGCGAGCCGCTTACTCTTCTTGAGATCTCTCTGTCTGTCTCTCTGCTCCTCTCTCTCTCTCTCTCTCTCTCTCTCTCTCTCTCTCTCTAACTCTGTCTTTCTCCCCGCTAGCTCAGAATTTACCTGCAATTTGCTTCAAACGCACTAAGTTCGTCCACAGTTTCCTGTTGAGCTCCACAACTGAACTGCTGAACTTCAATTAATTTCCTCATTTGCAGGCACTTTAAGCACACTCATGGCCCGTTCAAGGAAGCAAGCTCAAGTGCGTACTAGAAGCGGCAGAAATTTATTTATTAATTAAGCAAATTTATTGAATTTCCACATCACTCTGGCAGCTCGAGCATAATGGCAGCCATTGTTTTGGTATTTGTTTTTTCGCCTTCCTTTTTCATTTCTTCTATTCTTTTTTTTTTATTTACTTCTCTCGATTTACTTTTCTCGATGTTTTTTTTTTCTATTTTTTCCTCTTTTCTGTTCATAGTTTTCCCAATCAAAGACCACAACCAATCAATTGTGGTCTCTCCAAACTGTATTCAAGTGACATCTATTGCTCGAGTGGGCACTGCTAGCTACGCCATTTTGACCAGCTACCAACTAACTACAACTCGCCACCGCGCCACTCTCCCACTCATTCAATCGCTCACTCGCTCGCTCGCTCATTCAGTCTGTCCCCTGCCGCTTAGTTATTTACGTTGACTCGTTGGCATAATTACGTCTCCACTTACACAAGACGAAATAATAATAATAATTATTGAAATTAAATACGCCAACAAACAAACGTGAGGAGCAGCGCGACATGAGTCGTGGTCGTGGCTTGCTCAATTACTTGAAGAGTCAGCCAGTCAGTCAGCCCCAGGTAGCTTGGCAGCAGCCATTGCTGTGGCCACTTCAACTTTTGTGCAACACGACAAAATGCGGCGACCAAATTAACGAGTTGGTAAAATGTAAATGAAAATGAAAAGTGCAAAAAAAAGGGAAAATCTCACAGAAAGAGCAGAGCGTGAGCAATAGAAAAACGCAAAAATCTCTGAGTATGGATGGATGGACATGACAAGTTAGTGGAGGAGGGCGTAAATAAATGGAAAAGCTTCGATTTGTACTGTGGCTGCCTACTTGAGTTGAATAGAAATTAAGAAGAAGAAAAATTAACTGGAAAAATACTTGAATTGCTGTGGCTTGCAGCGCCACCACTTTGCACGCCTTCGGTTTGATGATGATTTTTTGTGGCGTAGCAGCGCATGTCGTCCGTCAATTTGACGCTACACAAAATCACTTCATTTACAAGCCCCCGCCCGACCGCTCGCCCGCTCGCACAGACACACACAGCGCCTCACAAGTCAATACAAGCCGAGTATAAATGGTGTTGGGACAGCAGCAGCAGCGGCATCAGAGACACCTACGTACGTACGAGCTTGCCAGTTTGTTAGCCGCATCTCCTCAACCGGGCTACCAAGCTAAAAGCTTCACCTTCGCAGTCAGACTACCAGCTTCGGCTACTCAGCTTCGCTACCTCAGCTTCAGCTCCTCAGCTTCACCTACTCAGCTTCACCTCCTCAGCTTCTGCTCCTCAGCTTCACCTCAACTACCAATCTACCTACCAATCAACTAACCAACAAGTTAACAGCAGCAGCCGCCGCATATTGAGCGCGCCTTTTGTGTCAGTTTTTCAAATTAATTGGAGCTGTTGACATTTTTTCCGCTTCACATTTACCCCACCTGGGCACACTGCGGTAAGTTTCATAATTTCTTTTCTTTTTTCGCTTTTTTTCTTTTCATTTTCTGTTATTTTAATATTTTTCTTTTTTTTCCTCCTCTCTGCCTTTCCCATATCCGCAGCACTCATTTTCTACATTTTTCTTCTTCTTCTTTCTGTGTGAACGTCAACGAGCTGATGACTACTGGCACCACACAGCCCGTATGTACGTCCGCGGAAGATTGGATTGGTTTGGAGTTGGAGTTGGAGACATCACCGCCGTCAGCTTATTGGCTTATTGAAGAGCTGTGGCATGGAAAGCATTGAATGGTGAAATAAAAGTAATAAAAAGAAAAAAAAAACGAATGCGCAAAAAAATTCATTACTCAACGAAAGAACGAAATGAAAGTGGGAACAAAGCATTACAAGGCAAGGTAGGAGAAAATGAGAAAAAAATTTAGAAAACAAAAATCAAAAAATTAAAATAGGAAAAAACAGTTTAGAAAAGCCACAAGAAAGTTGAATTGGCACCACTTCAGCGTGTTGGTGGCAGTAGCGTTGGGGCGCAGGGTTGCATGCGGAGAGAAAATTTCCGTGACTTTTGTCACCACTCAAGCGGTGACATGAATTTCAATTTATTTAATGAGTCGCAGCGCGAATAAAGGAAACAAAAGAAATGCATAAAAAACACAAGCAAACTGATGAAAGTGGTGGGAAGCTATTAGAAAAGTTGACGCAAAAAATTATGTTACGAGCAAGCGCGGGAAATATGTGGAGGGACAGGAAACAGTATAACATTTCAGTGAGCTGTCGGTAGTCTACTTCGGAGACGAAAGGAGCCGAGGAAGTGAAAAGAGATCCAAAATTTATATTCTACTTCCAAATACTTTTTTCACAGCTCGCGCCGAACACCAAGTGAACCCAGGTCTCCTTCTCCACTTAATCCTTCCTTTGCTGTACCCTCCAGTGATAGCTGGGGGAGAAAAAAGACCCGAAACGACAACGAAAACTTTTTAGGCTGCAGTGTTTTTCTCAATCCGGATAACATGAAGTAGTCTCTTACTACGCTGAACTATGTCAATGTCGTCGCATAACTTATAGAGCTCTTCCTTCCTGCGTCTGCGGTATTTATTCATCTTAGCTGGAGGGAAAAGTTCAAATGTCGTTCGCGAAACTTTTCTTTCGAAAATACCCATGGTCCGCTCATAGTGTTCTGTCATCTTTAAGGCTTCTAAACCATATAACAGAAGGAAAATGAGAAGATCCTATCGGAGTTTGCTCTTTGTTCGCTTGCTGAGAGCTTTCTATTTCAATCTCCTACTCATTTCAAAGTATCATCTGTTGGCACAAATGATTCTACTTGGATTTTAAGGCCGGTCTTGCTAATGGTGTTTACGCTGGTTGAAAGGCAGTCCAAATCGTCTACAACTTCAAAGCTATGACCGTCAGCAGTGACGTGGGAACCGATTCATGAAGGCGATGACTCTTTGTTCGATAGCAGGAGCTATTTCGTCTTGTTCTCATTCACTATTAGATCCACTTCGCCTTGCTTCTTTGTCAGTCAAGAGAGAAAGTACAACTAACGGCGCGGTTGTTGAGGCCGTTGACGCAAGATGGGATCTTATACACGTCCTTAAGAAGGTTATTTCCACAGTATTGACGCAGACTGTGGGGGACTTCGCTTCTTATAAATTTGTCCGAGCATATTTAAGTTCCAATACAATTCCAAAAGGCATGCCGTCATCTGCAGAGAAGCTGGTACCTACACCTTGTTAGTTCCTCGCCGTCACATTTGAATAGTTGTAGCCATTGGTTCCCGCCAATTTCTTATCATTGCTAATCGTCATTCGTCATAGTCGGTTGACGGAAATTTTTTGTCATAATCATCAATTGAGGTATCGGTTTCGCCTCACCCGGAGCATTATCATTTGCAATTCGGAAGTTTGGAGAAGTGTTTCCTACAAAAGCTTGTGAGTGACCCAGCTGGAAGTGAAATTAAGAGCTCTCGAAATTCCTTAAGTGCTATAGGAAGCTTCTTTGATCTCACTGACCGATGATTGCATAGCCTTCTCGCCTGGCTGTGGTGCTGTTGGTTGTGTTCGAAGGCAAATCTCTTTAACTCTTCGATATTTATCACTTTTTAAGATAAAATGCTTACTCGTTCTTACTCTCTTCTCTACAAAATCTTTCTATAGACTGAATAAACGAGTAAAGATCAGCTTTCCATGTTAAGGTTATCAGTTTCCGCCTTCATACTTAGATCTATGACCCCAAAGGTGTCTAAAATGAGTTAAAAACATCTTTGGTAGAACCTCAACAACACGGTCCCTCACCTAAAACCTTCTAATATCGTATCTACACCATTTGAATCGTATCAAGGAGCGTCATGTAATGAGGTAAATAGTGAGCTTCCAAGTCTCAATGTTGTTTTTGTTGTTGTAACCGCAAAAAACAACCCCAAATTACGGTCCGGGGAATATCGCGTGATTGAAAGTCCTTGGCCCGAAAAAAACCGGGTCGTTCCGGTATAAAGACTGTCGACTGTTGCGGAAACTATGGAATTTTAGTCGCCTCTTGCGACAGGCATGCATTCCGCGAGTAAATTCGAGCGAGCCCCTAACCCTCCGGCTTAAGAAGACTCAAGACAATACTCAATTGCGCTGATATCAAGCTCTGTATCCACAATTAGGGCTCTTCGGGCTCACATGAGATCCTTCAAAGGTAGAAATTTGCTAGAAATCGCCTCCTAAGTGACATCAGAAGCCAAAGGCAAGTAACTTGGCTTGAATCTAAGCCTTCAGAACTCAATATTTCTGGAATCAAGTGAATTTTTTACGGCGAAATTTTGAAAAAAATTTGATAACTGCTTAAAAAACCTCGTAATCGTCTTCAAAAAGCTTCCACTATCAGTTCTAAAGATCGCCTCTCTTCCTCTTCTTCTTTCTTCCGCCACGTAGTCAGTAAATTTACTATACAACAACAACTGCTCAACACACTGTATCTACATTCACATATGTGTACATATGTATGTATGTGTGCATGAGTACAGCCAGTACTTAAGTCGCCCGCCATGTCGTCACCAAATTGTCAACCAACCAACCAACCAATCGACAAAGAAGAAAGACACTTCGACCGACGACCAACAGCCAACCAATGCACAAACATATGTACATACAGGAATATGAGTACGTGCACATACATATGTATGTATGCATGAATGTAGGTATATACCCAGACCCTAAACTCATTGACAATCTAACGGCTTAGTCAACCTAAGCAACCCTCAAATGAGTACACAGCAAAGACAGAAAGAAGTGTAGCTACTGCAGTGTGTATGTGTGTGTTTGATACTTATTGCAGGAGTGGCGTGACATGAAAAAAAAATTACACTCCGCCATGCTTGAAATGTGAGCAGGCGTGCACGTCGGTATGTACCTCTATATGCATATAAGTGGTTAGGAATGCTTTGAAGGAAATAAAAAAAAATTTTAATAAAAAAAAAATTTTTTTTAATTTTTTTTTTTTTTTAATTAAAACGCATATGCAAAAACCTAAATAAATGCTTAAGCACTTAAGTGGTTGACTAAGTACTTAACAAAATAATTTAATCTGAAAGCTTACAAAATTAAAAAATCCGAACGATTTTGGAAAAAAAACTTAAGCAAATACTTAAGCACTTAAGCAACTGACTTAAGTACTTAGCAAAAACTATCATAATTTTTTATAATAAACTAATTATGAAGACAGCGAAGTAAAAAAAATTTCAAACAGTCCAAAACTTAAGCAAATACCTGCACACTTAAGGCATAACTTAAGTAATTTACTTACGATTGACAATATAATTTTACAATCCTAGCATTTCTTGCATTTCTTGGCTATTTAATGCGAAAAAATGCGGTATAAATAAAGAAAATTAATGCGGCTGCTTAAGCACTTAAGTGTTTTTGCTTAAGTATTTTGTTTAAAATACGCTATATCCTCTCTAAATGCTATTTTCTAGCTCGCAAATAATAAATAACAAAAAAATTGGTAGAATTAGAAGAAAACTTAAGTAAAAACTTGCGCACTTAAAGCATAACTTAAGTAATTTACGTAAAATTAACAAAATATTTTTACAATGTATTTTTCTTGCATTTCTTGGCTATTTAATGCCGAAAATGCAGTATAGATAAAGAAAATTAAAACAAATGCTTAAGCACATAAGTGTTTTTCCTAAAGTATTTCATATAAAATGCACTGTGTCTCCTCTAAATGCCATTTGCTAGCTCGCAAAATATAAATAACAAACAAATTTGTAGAATAAAAAATTAAACTTAAGTAAAAACTTACATGCTTAAGCAAATTAATTTACGTTCATGACAAAATTTTTTGGCAGTATACAATTTTTTTGCGTGAATAACACTCTTTAGGTTTAGTTTACTTGTTTAGCTTTACTTACTTGTTTTTTTAATAAAACTTAAGCACTTGCATGAATACTTAAGTATTTAACAGTTTTACTAAAGTGTTTTGCAGTTTTTCTGAGATTACTGTCATTTTTGCTGTTTTCTTGCTTGCAAAATAAAAATTTAATGAATTTAAGAAAAAAACTTAAGCAAACACTTATATGCTTAAGCAAATTAACTTGTGTGCATTACAAAAATTCTTGGTATCATTCAATATTTTGCTTAAATAATACTCTTTAGCATTAGTTAAGTTAAACAGTTTATGATTTCTTGAATACAACTTAAGTACTTGCATGAATACTTAAGTACTTAAAAGTTTTACCAAAGTATTTTGCAGTCTTTCTACAATTATTATCATTTTTTTTGCTATTTTATTGCTTGCAAAATAAAAATTTGATGAATTTAAGAAAATCTTTACAGTTCTTCCGCTTGAAGACTAAAAATTTGATGATTTCTAAGTATAAAACTTCAGTAAAAACTTATAAACTTAAGTATATCACTTAAGTGCATTAAAGAAACTTAAGGTATTATCAATTTTTATTCATTTATTTTAATTTTCTTTTTTTATGTACTAAATTTTTCACGTTCTTTCATTCAAACTAATTTTTTATTTAAAAAAAATACATGCATAAATACTTAAGCACTTAACGGTTCCATTGATGTATTTTACAGTTTGTTCACAGTTAGTATCATATTTGCTGTTTTCCTCTTTACAGCATAAAAATTTGATGAATTTAAGAAAATCATTTAAAATTAGTATTTCATATGAAGAATATTAACCAAAAATTACTTGATGAAAGATTTCAAAGTATAAAGCAAAGTAAAAAAAAAGTGCTTAAGCACTTAAGTGAATTTCCTTAAGTTATTCAACGCAAAATAATAATTTGTATTAAAAAATAAAGCAAGAAAATTTTTTTCTCGCTTATACTTAAGTACTTAAGCACTTAAGTAAGTCACTTAAGTGCTGATTTGTCGTGAAAAAAAAAATTAATTGCACACGAAATGCAGCAATTTTAGTGACAACACCGCGAGAAGGCAACATAGAATTTACTTAAGTTCATACTTAAGTGCATGCTTAAGCAATTATAACTAAAGCAACTAATTGGCACTTCAACGAACACACACACACACACACACACATGGAGTTAAATGACACTTCTAAGTTGAACTTTGACCTCTCAAGCGCACAAGGCTTAAGAAAATTACAAAAAAAAATGGAAAAAAACACACAGGAAAAGCTTCATAAAAATGTTAATCTCAGCACAAAACTCTTACAAATTAGTCATACAAAATCTTTATAGCTCGCAAAGTGATTGCCAGTGCGCATACACACACACACTCATACTCACACTCTCATACACACATACATACACAGGAATATTTCCGACTATTAGTGCCGCAACGTCAGTTCGGCTTTTTGTTGTTTTTCATTTGCTGCAAGAAAATAAAAATTCACTTTTTTTGCTGTTGTTGTTTTTGTAATTTTGCATACATTAATGCACACACGAGCAGCTGTTGGGCAAGCGAATGAGGAGTAAAAATGCAAAAAAAAACAGGAAGAATCTGCTGTGTAATTAGAAAATGACATGTAACGCATTCGAGTGTAAGTACCTAAGCATTTATGCATTTGCCTAAGTACGTGTGCACATGCACACACACATACACACACACTCATAAGTACATACAAACCTCTGGCGTAGCGTTTTTTCTAGCAACAAATGCTGGGAGGGAAGAAAAATGCGCCACAGAGCAGTAGGCTGTTGGGCGTTAGGCGGCGCATACTCAACCACATAAGTATATAAGCATACAAACACACACATACAAACACACACATACAAACACACACATCACTTAGCAACTTAACAACTTAGCAAAGCGTCATATCCTTGCACATGTAGGGTAGGTCGACGCATCGATGTACTCGCATGGCCCACTTCAATTTAACAGCAGCTCACAGTGACAAAGTCAGCCCTGTGTCAGCCCTCCATTTTTCCCATCGGCCTGCCATATATATGTAAATACATAAGCACTCACATGTATATATATATTTCTTTAATGCTGAGTCTCTCAACTCCCTGTGCGCCTTTCGTGTGACGTTTTTCTCTAACTAAACTAATGATGTTGTTGTCATTGCACTCGAGCCTGTCAAGCATGTTGCTGCTGATGAAAGCCTATGACAATTGCAAGCACTTTGGCTTGACTTGGCTTGGCTTGACTGGGCTGGGTTTGGCTTGGCATAAGCTGAAAGCCCACAAAAGGGGTTTACAGCAACTGCAAAAGACGACGAGTGGGGCGAGAGTGAGTGTGAGCAACTGTGAGCCGAGTGTGTGATGAAAAGTAATCCTTTTTTATCTATCGAAAAAAAAAAACTAATAAATTGAGAAGTAGAAACTCACAAAGCTAAGGTGAATTGAGCGCCCTCGAAATAAGTTACATATGCTGGACCTAAACCTTCACTGGAGCTGTGTGAAAACCTTCCGCAACGATATGTCGAGTTGTGGCACCAAAAAACCTCGCGACGCGCTCTCGGGAAACTGAAAATCTTAAGGAAGACAGAGCTGCTACGTATTCCGCACCCCGGCCAGCACAACCAGAGTCTGTGTGCAGTTCACTGTGGCGATGCATCTAGTT
This sequence comes from Neoceratitis asiatica, assembly GCA_030068015.2. Lineage (NCBI taxonomy): Eukaryota > Metazoa > Arthropoda > Insecta > Diptera > Tephritidae > Neoceratitis > Neoceratitis asiatica. Next base: position 89,919,923 of record CM061525.1, on the reverse strand, counting down.
GTCGCGCTAAAATTCTCCATAACGAGCGCTTAAGAGCTTAAGAAGACGTTGTTTGTATTACTTACCGCAGGCTGGAGTTAAAGTCGGCCATTTAGCCAACGCGCAAGACGGCGCTCTACTAGCACGAAGTTGAAATTTCTTGATAACGAACACACTTTTTTGGTAACGAACACACTTAATCTAATACCAGAAAGTAGCTGTGTTGGAAGCATGAGAATTCTTCGGTTTTTTACTCGTATGAAATTCCTTGCGTTCAGCCTCAGAGAGAGGTATACTTGTCGGAAGTCCTACTTCGCATGCAATACTCGGAGTTTAAAGGCTGAGAAATCGTCATGGGACATGAGCATCTTCTAGATCTTATCTTTTCTTAGTGCACTACCTTCGGAAAATCTACTATGCACTACAATAGGCCTGCATGAACTGCTATGAATTTCCACGCGCTCACCGCTTGGACTGGGTTATAAGCCTTGGATGATTGAAAGCCTTCATCATGGCCACACGGTTGGTTGCAAAAGGCCAATAAGGCGTCGCACCGACGGTTTAACTTTACCTTCAAGAGCTCCGGCAGACTGGGTTTTATATCCAAAGAGCAGCATCAGATTGAAAGACCGAGATGATCTCGTATATTACCTACCGATCACTGGTGAATTATTCACTCCACACACGCCAGTTCTTTCGGTTGCCGCTCGCTGTCAATTGGAGACACCAAGTAAAACGAAGTCCTTCTCAACCTGATCCTTCCAACGAAGTTGAGTTTTCCTTCTTCCTCTGCTTCCACTCTCCGAACGTTGTTGTATATCTCGCACAGCTCATCGTTACATCGTCTGCAGTATTCTCCATGGCCAATACGCAAATCTCTCGCAAAACCATTCCATTACGAACGTCTACTAATGCCAACTCATCGGATGTCGTCATCATCTAAGCTTGCGAACCATAGAGCAAGACGGTAACGGTGAGCTAGCTGTACGGCATAGAGTTTAGTTTTTGTTCGTCGGTAGAGGACTTTCTTCTTTCCAATTGCCTACTCACAATGAAAATCTGCAACTGTTGGTGGGAGAATGGCATACGAGCTGTCAGACGATGAGCAAAGGAATTAGGCATCATTCGCGGAAGACTTTGGAACCATTTAAAAAAGGCTGGATATTCAAAAAAAACTCGAATTTCGGCTGCCACGCGCGAAAAGGCAAAAAAAAATCTTAACTGAACGATTAACCATCAGTGAAACGTTTCTGCAATGCGGTAGTATATAAATATTTCCAAAAGGACTGATCGCGGGCAATGAAAAATGAGAAAAACTAGGAAAATCTTGACCGGCGCTGGTGGGGAAGTTTCTATGTACCCACCCAAGGTAGAAGTTCACATAGCGCGGACCTTGCACCAACTGACTGTCATTAATTTCGATCTCTGCAAAGCTCACTTGATGGTAAAATATGGGTCAACCGAAGAGCCGCTGAAAATTATTTGGCCAAGCACTTCGCCGATAAGCCACAGAAACTCTGCACAGATGCAGATGCTAACAGAGGCTCTTATGACCAGCGCTTTTCAGTTTTCGGCGTGGCATGTTTACTATAAGATATCACAGCAGCGAATATAGGAACCCTACTTGACACGTTCTTCTAGTCGTGTAACTGGAAACACATATGCTTGTCCATTTTATCGAAGGTGATAGGTGTTTCTCGGCATAGGCTCTATGAGCTTCACTATGGTTTTCCCCGTTTCTTGGAAGGTACTTGATATTTGGCCTCACTGGCTCGAATAAGACTTTGTTAAAAGCTCTCGCCATGTCGAGAAAAGCGACACGTGTGCATTTCTTTGAAACAAGTTCTTTCTCGATACAACCCATGGCAGTTTATAAAGCTATACGCGACGGATTTACCCTGGGTCTCCATCTTGCGGTGCTACGCCTTATTCCTCATTATATGCGGAAATTTACTTGAAGAACATTGCAATAATCAAATGAGTAAGTTTTGAAATATATTTGTTTAGAAATAATTATTTTAAATGTCAAAAAAAAAGTCAAAATTTGCTTTGCTTGAGAAAGCTATGATTCTCAAATCAATATCAAATGATGTCCTATAGAACAGCCAACTGGTTGCTTTAATAATGTAATCTCCGAAATTTAAAATTCGATTTTAATGCTGACAAAGTATGCTCGCTTTAATGACAAACTGCTTAACATACATACTCTCAGCCTGTTCACACAACGAGAAAAATACGAACAGATAGTTGTCAACTGCTGTCAACAGTTACTATCTCTCTGACTCTCTCTATCTCATATTTTCATTGCCTACATTTCGGCGCATTATATATATATATATTTTTGCTGTTTTTCTACAAAATTCTCTGCGCCATTTTCTCAATAATGATTTGGAATTCTTTTCATAGGCTTTCTCGTAGTTTTCTGCGCCTATTTGAGCATTCTTTGAATTTCTTTCATATTTTTTTGTGTGTGTGTGCAGTGAATACGGCAAACCAAGCGTGAAGGAATAGTACAAAATTAGGAAAGCAACTTTTCGAATGGGAAAAAGTAGGTGAAAAGCGGGCAGACTTGGCTTTCAATGTATAAAAAATACATAAGGATATATATATACTGGCGTGTAGCTATCTTTAGGTTTGCATTTCAGTGTCTTGTTAATTTTCTCGATATTTTCTTTTCTTTTTCTTTCTACTATTCTACTTGTCACACAAATATCGTAAAAAAAAAGTCTTTCTTTGGTGTGGAAAAGAACGAAATTTGGTGGGTTTGGGAGCAGTTGGTGATGATGATTCGAAAAAAAGCTTGCATACATACACATATCTAGTACATAATATTCATGTGCAAATATTCCAAATACTGCTCATTTCGCTTGAGCGCTCTAGTTGAATCATCGGCAGAATACGAAATTTTAGGTTAGGTTCACAAGAGGTTATCTTTTCTTGATTACGCTTTATGTCTCAAGAGAAAAAATATTTTTTTTCTTCATTTCGTAGTGGCTAGCTTAAAGCAGGGGTCTTGATTGGTATCTAAAATCTACTTGAATCATTGCGAAAGATATAAAGACCGACGGAGCTTATATGCTGACTGAAGCCAACGAATTTCTGCTTAATTTTAAGACCTAGAAACTCTATGAAAGACATTTTACAGCGCCACAACATCAGTTTCGTCATCCATTCTAGCTTGCCTGCACTCCATTTCCGGATATTCTTTTTCTCATGATACGCTTCAAGGCACACCAAGTAATCTTCCATGAAAACTAACCACTTCTTCACTTCATTCTACCAAAGTTGGGTAGCAGGATCTCTTCTTTCTCTTCGATGAATAAGCTCAAATAAAACTACACTAGCAGTAGCCCAATGGGTCAATTGAGCCACATATTACGTAACAAACCGACCGCATTTGAGATGCGCGCGTAATAATTACCCATCAGATCACCTATGACACAACTGCCGAAGAAGGAGGTCGAAGATATCTCTACTTCCGTGAGTCACTCTCAACTTTAGAGCACAACGCGGAGCTGGTTACAGAACTCGATTAAGAAGTAAGTGAGTATTATTAGCCAACGCCGGTTCAGCCCTCACAGACACCTATGGATTATGAGCGAATTGAGCTCAAGAGCTGGGTTCTTCTGGGGCAATCCTTCCTCCATAGAAGATAGTTTCAAACTCAATTGCAACAACACTGTTTTCCAATCTTGGTTGGAAGGATGTACATGACTACAAGGGTACAATACAGCACGATCCGTCCTAAACGCAAATCTCGCAGACTCTATCAACACTTAGTTAACTCTCTTTCTGCAAATGGAGACATCTGAGTAATTCGGGATATTGTAACAGACTGAACTCGTACATATCCCGATTCGATCCATATGCAACATATAAATATTTCCTAACATGCAATGAATCTCCACATGATACTAAGAAACTCGTTGTAAGCCTCCTTCAACCGCATCATCTAACAGCTCTTTGATCTGAAATTGTCGAAGCAGGTTCGTTTCCTGCACCTTTAATTAGATGAACTCTCATAATATCGACTAACTGAGCAACTTGCGATCTTCGATGCTCTGTGCGGAGACCTTTTCCATTCAGCCCAACGAAGCACCTTTTTGAAGCATTGAATCTGAATGAGAAATTCCTTATCCGTGGGTTTGTATGCCTCATAATTGGACTAATTTTTCGATTGCACAAGTACTCAGGCGGTTTCAGATCTTCGAATTGGGCAGATTTTCATGTCTAATAACAGAGACGGCAAGGGATTGAGTTAAGTTCGGCGATCCAATAGATTTGAACTTCCGTCTCACGAAAGTGGATCTATCTATGCCAAACTTTTTCGACAATGGAGCTGAGATAAGATCCCAAGCACGGTGTGCTTAGGGTAGTGATAGCTACCTGGCTTCACCCAGCGAGTACTAACATCTCCCAAAGAAAACTTACACAGAAACAGCGAGTCTAGTGCGTACATATTGGCCGTAACTGAGGCCAGAAATGCAGTACAGTCTGCTGGAAGTCTCAGAATCTATGATGTAATGTAAAAAATTAAAATATTCACAGATTTTTTTTGCATACACTAACCTAAATCGTGAAAAGCTGATGCAAATCTCAAATTCTTTCAACCGACTAATTCTTCCCCAGACTTCGCAGAGATAACCAAATCAAAGACGAAACAATAATTACGTCAATTGCAGAGATTCCCACAGTCCAAAGAAAGAAAAAAACAAATCACCTTTCACCGCTCACAAGCAAATCCTAATTTAGCATCTGCTAATGATCTTCAAAGATTGATCTCGCTTATGATCCGCTCTCGCCACAAAGCGAACCTTTGATCACCGCGCTGGTGATAGCCGTGGAAAATGCAAAATATACAAAGGTTGATCAAACAGAGAGCGAAGGAGATTGCACGTCGTATTTCTACTAGAATAAATACAATAATTGTTGCAACAACAAAATAAAAAAATGCTCTAGATCTGTTGTAATGATCGCCCGCCGCTGATCTCCGCACAAAGCCTGCGCAGGCGCCTCAGGCAGGTGTTGTGCTTGGGAATTAGAGTATTTCTGCTTTCTTTCAACTCTCTTTCTCTTCTATCTTTCTGCGCGTGATATTCATCTCTTTAGTTTCTGAAGCATTCTGAAAGTACAATTGCTAAATCGTTTGGAATTTTGTATTGGTGGATATTTTGCAAAAGATTTTTTGCTTTGTTTTCTAAGAAGAAAAAGGACGAAATACAACCGAAAGGATACATTACACTAAAGTACACATGAATTTGAAATTGAAATTGAGACAATTGTGACAATTTGTATTTAGACAAAGCGTTTTTTTTTTGGGATCTCTGAAGCGCGCAACAAACAGTTTAAAGAGTTAATAAGCCGTTTGACGGCGTTGGAGGGGTTATGTTTCAAAGGATCAGCCTTAAGTAGCATAAATATTGTGCGTGCTTACTTATGAATGGCGCATTCATGTGAAATTGAGTACTTCTGTTCTTCTAGAATCCCTTCTGTTAAGCGTTGATAACTGATTGTGTAATTTCCGGGAGTTTAGAACCGCCTGAGTCAAGAGTTTCAAGGATAACTGGACAGTATATGAGTATTATGTCGTTTAGATGCTTTCGAATAACATTTTGGTAGTGTAGTTGCCTTTTGAAAAGAACATACTCATGAATACCCACTTTCTAGGATGTGCTGAAACTGAAAACGTATTCCCACGCGAAAAAAATCGGTATATAACTGACAGCTGTGAAGTGACCAGTGAAACTCTGAGTTTCTGACAGCAAAAGACATTTTATTTCCACTGCTGTGCCACATCTCCAAAGACCATCTGCTCAAGTAATACCTTCTGCACTTTTGGACCAAAATTCAGTTAACCTTCATGCCAAAAGTAGGAAAAGCCAAATATGAGCATCCAAAGGACTTCAGCTCCATTAAAATCCTTTTATCAACGTAATTAGCTCTTTTCATTGTTTAGAAACTGTTCGAGAGAATACTCAGCAACCGCATATGACAAAAATTACGTTCAAATAGCCTCTCGCGGAAGCCATGTTGCTTACTGCAAGGGTAAATCCGTCGCCTATAACGCTATGACCTCTACGTTGATTGTATCGAGAAAAAACTTATTTCAAAGAAATGCGAGTCTATGCCGAGCAACGGCTCTTCGGTTGACCCATATTTTACCATCAAGTGAGCTTTGCAGAGATCGAAATTAATGACAGTCAGTTGGTGCAAGGTCCGCGCTATGTGAACTTCTACCTTGGGTGACTGCACAGAAACTTCCCAACCAATCTAGGTCAAGATTTTTCTGGTCTTCAGAGATGCTTGTCGTCTGGCGTTGTCATGATAACAGCACAGCAGCTTTTCTATTGATCCCTTATTGACACTTTTTTGAAGAACTTGCTGTAGGCTGGTAAATTTTTGAGAGTAGAGCTCGGAATAGATCGTTTCGTCAGGTTTTAGCAGCTTTTAATGGAAAATTCCCCTCCAATCCCAAGATCTCACACTCAGCAGCACCAGCAGTTTATTGTTCGTTTTGGGCTTCGGAGTCGTTTGACTCTGACTTTTTTTCATATTATAGAGGGTGATCCAAGTAGAGGTACCATTCGCAACACCATCACCCATCTTGAGACCCAGCATTAATTTTTGGATAATATACGACCGAATAGACCACATCCAGCAGGCAGTGAAGAAAATATAGCGGCGACCGTAGCTGAGAGTGTACACGTGGAAGACCGTGGAGAGTCGATTCGGTGCCGTTCGCAGCAACTCAGAACTGACGTATGGAACGCATTTGGCGCATTTCACGTCGAGATTTTACATTGAAAGCGTACAAAATACAGCTTGTGCAAGAACTGTAGACGCTCGACCTTCCCAAGCGACATCGCTTCGCTCTATGGGCTCTTGAAAAGTTCTAAGAAGATCCGAAGTTTACGAGACAAGTTTTGTTCGGCTCAATGGGTATGTAAACAAGCAATATGTGCCATATTTGGGACGAAGAGCAACCTGAAGAGATTCAAGAGCTGCCATTTCATCCAGAAAAAACAACGATTTGGTGTGATTTGTGCGCCGGTGGAGACATCGGTCCATATTTCTTCAAAAACGATGCTGGTGAGAACGTAATCGGCAATGGAGGCCGTTATCACGTCATGATATCAGGTCAAATAATGCGTGAAATTGAAGCTCTTGAACTCCGCGACATCAATCAATGGATTTATTGAAAGAACACTTCGCTGATCAGGTAATTTCAGGTTTTTGGCCGGTAGATTGGTCACCAAGATCGTGTGATATCACAACATTAGATTTTTTCCTGTGGGGGGATATATAAAGTCATTCGCCAGTTACCAGTCGAAATGCTCGAACGAGTCATCGAAAATGGATGGACTATCTGAGATGTAGCCGCGACCAACATTTGAAAGAGATAATCTTCCGAAAATAAATGCCAAAGAATTTCTTCTTTTGAATGATCATAAATATTCCCCATTAAATTTGAATTTTCTGTTTTTTTTTTCTTTAAAAAAGTAGAGGACCTCGAAATGGATCAGTTATGCCGTTTATTGCGATTGGGAGCGAGCGAATTTTCACGCTACGCGTAAAGTAAAAATATTCGCGCAAGATGGTAACATACATACATATGTATGTACGTATATGAATTTACTATATATTTACTATATATCCTTGAAGATAACATCATATATACAAGCATATATGCGCATCGCTACATACATATTTTTGCACATCTCCTGCCTACACTCACATCATACGCACATACATATGTATGTCTGCATATGTATAACAGTGAGTTGCTGTTGCGTATCCTCAAAGTGAAATCTCTTTTCAACTCTTATGTAATATGCCGCTGCTGCTGCTGCTTCTTCTTCTTCTTCTTCTTCTTCTTCTTCTTCTTTATGCTATTTTTATTTCATTCGCCGCATGCTGTTGTAGTATTTATTTAAGCCGCGAGCGTGAACTCTGGGGCTACGTCTTTTATTTTCAAATATATTTTTTTTAAGATTTTTTTGTTATTGGATTTTTCATATTTTATCATTTTTTTTTTTAATTTTTTACATGTATTTCTTCTACATATATTATCCTGTCGCTTTGTGTTTTGCTTTGTGCTCGGCTGCGCATTCGATTGTCGATTGTTGTTGCTGCTTGGGTGCTGTGCTTGCTGTACTGCTACTTGCTTACTGCTATTGCTGTTGTTGTTGTGTTCCTCTTTAATTTCATTTTATTTTATTTTGATTTTGATTTTTTTCTTCCTTTTTTTTCGGCCAAACAAAAGGCAGGATATTCAACAACCGCGTGAGTACACAGGGTAAATAGCACCCTCGAGCCTCAAGCGTTGAGTGATTGTCTAACTGTCTAACTGTGTGTCTGTCTCTCTGCCTGTCTGCCCTTCTCTCTGTCTGCCTGTTTGTTTGTTGGGCCTGAAGAATTGCTCTGCATACGCATTTGCGCAATCAAAATAAAGGTGCAACAACAACAACAACAACAACAAAAATAATACAAAAAAAAAGAAATGAAAACAAATGAAATGAAATGAAATGAATCGCGACTCGCAATAATATTCAGTTAGTTTATTGGGTGTGTGTGTGTGTGTGTGAGTTAAGCGCAATCTCAGCTAAGCGCAAATAAAATATTTGCGAGAAAAAAACAGCAGTATATGTATGTATGTATGCCTTTTGCTCTTCTCCAACGAGTTAGACATGATAATCTGCTATCGATGCAACCACTCAAGCACAGTTGGCGGTCGGTGAAAATAACGGATAGCCTTGCAGTAGTCAGCTGCACAGGGAGGTGTACTCTCTTTAAGAGCGAAAATATAATACTCAATATAATACCAAAAAAATTAAAATAACATTAAATTTAAAAAAAAAATTTAAAAAATTTAAAAAAATACATAAAAAAAATTTCAAAAAAATCTTAAATTAAATATAAAACAAAATAAATAAATTAATTTTATTAAAAATATTATATAAAAAGTAAAACTAAATACAAAAATTAATTTTAAAACAAAAAATTATATAAAATTAAAAAAATTTAAAAAAAATATGCAATAAATAAAAATTAAATTAAAAAAGTTATAAAATTTCTTTAAAAACTAAAAAAAAATTTAATTAAATATATAAAATCAAGAAATTATAGAAAAATTGAATATTGTTAAATAAAAGGTATTTAAATAATAAAAATAAATTTAATAATATATATATATATACAAAATAATATTATTGAAATAAAATAAAAATAAAAAAATTAAAATTTTCGAAAAAGTTAAATGAAATAAAACAAAATTTATAAAATATCTAAAAATTAATAAATAAAAAATATGTAAAATATAAAATGTGTATTAAAAAAAAATTAAATATTCAGAAATTAAAGAAAAACAAAATATCATACCATGAAAATTTTTTAAATAAAAAATAATTAATTATATATAAAAAAAATTATGTACATGAAATAAATTAATATGAAATATAAAATAAAACAAAAAAATTAAAAAAAAAATTTAAATAAAATAAAACCAAAGTTATAAAAAAATAAAATAAGAAATAAAAATATATAAGAAAAATCAAATGCACATTAGAAAGAAAAAAAAATAAAAAGAAAAAAATAAAGAAAAAAAATATTCTAATATATAAAATTTTAAATAATTAAAAAAAGATTAAATTATATAGATAAAAAATATATAAATGAAATAAAATAAAATAAAAAATTTGTAAATGTTTTCAAAAACTTTAAAAAAATTTAATAAAGTATAATAAAATGTTGAATAAAAATATTAATTAAAATTAAATTAAAAATTCAACAATAGAATTAAAAAATTATAATTAAAATATTGAGCATTAACCCAGCCAAAACTTGACGAATGTTGGCATTCAAGTGATCAAAGGGTTAAAGGTTTATCCTCATAAACACAGTCCTTCGCACAAAAAAAAGCTCCAACGATGTCAAATCGCATGATCTTGGTGGCCAATTGACATCACCAAGACGAGAGATTACGCAGCCGGGAAATTTCTCTCGAAAAAGTCAGTTATCAGGCGACCTTAACGCTCCATATTGACAATGACAGTCCCGCCGTTCTCGTTTTCAAAGAATTAAGTTCCAATCACACTTCCGAACCAAAGAGCGCACCACACAATAAATTTTGGTTTTGGTGTAATGGCCTCTCTTCAATTATTTGAGGTTTCTCGGAGTCCCATACGCGACAATTTTGCTTATTTACTTATCCACCGAGTGAGAAATGTGCCTCGTGGCTGAAGAATTTTTTTTTTCGGGAAATATTGCGGCTCACTGCTCAGTGGTTCAAGCACCCAATCGACATAACTGCGGCGTTGTTGAGTGAGCTGGACTTTATATGGATGTAGGTGTAAGTGCAAGTGCAAAATACGCCACAATTTTCCGTAAGAAAGTTCCAACTCTTGAGAACGTCGATAAATGGGCACATTTAAGCCTTCGGCTACACTTTCAATTACAGTGGCGATCCCCTGAAATGATGGAACAAGCAAAACGATGGTGCTGTGCATCTGTTACCGTTTAGGCGAGTAGCTGGTCGATGTACTCGTACGATTAAAGGCTGCCGTCCATAAAGTGCGATGGATTGGACATGGATTGGATTGGATCGAAGAAGGTTGGTCCTTGTGATATCTAATACAGCGGCCATAGAAAGGAGCGCAAATTTTGTGTTGGGTTTATGGTGGGAAAGAGACAAACAAGTTAAATACTTCTACAATGAAACATCTCCAAACGGACTGAGGCTGGCCGACTTAGCTTTGGCCCGAAATATGATTGTTTTCTATAACAGGTTCATAAACCATAAATAGTTGTCCCCGGACCAAAAATCGCTAATCCAAAGGGAATATGTGTGATAGACATACAGTATGTCTCATCCTGTTTTTAAATTCGACTTGCTCTCATCCTCTCAGAGAGCAGCCACCAGCAACTTAGTGTAAGACAACTGTGAGACGGTTCCGAGAGCCGAGTTTCGAGTTCCGAAAAATAATTGGTTTCCGACAATGTCGGAAGCTAAACTACTACGATGAGATATGTCGAAGTGCAGAGAACAGAAAATAGACTGCTTAAAATGGAAAGCTGGCCGATAGACTTGTAGAGAAAAAAAATTAAGAGGATTAAAAGCATGAGTAGAAGGAAGGGCTTGAGAATCTGACAGACGGAGGTCAAGACCGAAAATTCTATGAGACTTACAGAAGATTTTCAAGTCCGGAACGTGATTATGTAGAGGAACAAAGAAAGTAATCTGGTGACCAGAGCAAACTGAGGTTATAGAGGTAGCACTTCTTCAGCCTGTTAAATTACAGTGAAACTGAAGCACGCGAAGCGTATGAACCCGAATCCGCAGTCGATGAGAATAGAAAAGACGTTACCTTACGTGACCATGAACAGCAAAAAAACAAACAAACTAACAAGAGGCGATGGTTTACCGCCTGAACTAATCCGATATGGTGACGAAGAACTGATAAAGGATGAAAGCACTCCGGGCTTGAAAGTATTCAATGCATTGCCCACTGGGATAAGCAGAGGAAGTAGAAAAACTCTACCCCGCTCGAAAGATCAGATGAGGAAGGAGCTCGCTCGAAGAAAAAGCTTCTCATCCTCTTAAAATGGGAGACTCAGCTACAATCGGGACTACTGCAGCTTTATTCTTCGACTTAAAGGATAGACCGTGGAGACCCAGCTCTGGTATGAGTAGCTCTCTGAGCTGGAGCTCTAGCAGTTTCTTATTCAATGATCTGTCCACAAGCACAGAGCTTCCTAAGATTATCTCTAAAGCTCGCAGCCATTTCTCATTTTCATTTTCTCGAATAATCCCACTTGGTTTGGCTCATCTCCTCCACCTCCTAAATCCCCCATCGAATTAGATGCAATCAAAAGCGGATTTACGCCTTTATTGGCGTGCACGTGTCCACTTTTCACATACATACATACCCACATACATACAAACAAAGAGAGAAACAGAAGACTGCATGAATCTGCAATTAATTCATTTCATTAAAATGGCACGTCCAACGAACATATGGACCAATTCAAAGTTTTTCCAAAGTAACACACACACACATGCGCACACATACCGCAGCAGGCAACAACGCGAAGCAGCCGCCATCTTACTACAGCTCGACACGGCCCACAACGTCACGCCGCACACTCGACATTTTTTGTGATTTCTCGCACGGAATTGTCATTGAGACGCTGCCATGCAAACGCAAAAGCCATGCAGACCGGAAAAAATCTTTCAAATGGACTAACTGTACAAATGGAACAACTGGAAGCGTGTGGAGGCGGTGTGTACGAGTCGAGTATGCAAGGCAGTGAGGCGGCTGGTGGGTCCAAAGAGGGTTGCAGGCGAAGCTTGTATGTGTGCATGCATATACGTCTGGGTGTAGTGATGGTTTTGGGTTTTTCGTTTTGATTCAACTCGGTTTTGGCTTAGCACGTCGAGTGCTAGTTGGCATAACGCCTCACCCCACCTTCCCTGCTCCACGTTCCCCACCAGCCCTTAACAGACAGTGCCAGTGCTGTGTGGAGTAAGGAAATTGGAAAATATGCAATGCTAACGGAAAATGTCGCCATTGTTTGTGTCAATTGACTGCGCCCGAAGTACTGTGAACAGAGTTGAACATGGAGGCTTTCGTTCCAGTTATTTCGGTGTACATACACATGAGCTGAACAAGAAGCTGTGAACTAGCGACATATCGGTTCGGCGAATACGGTGTCGGAAATTCGGTGCTGCGAGGATTTCGGGTTCCGTTTCTCGGTTCACCCTCTCGAGTTTTGGTAAGCACAGTGAAGGCTTCTCAGACCAAAAAGCACACAATATTGTCGGTTGAGAGATGTCCAGAGCTTCCGTTGAAACTTACACCCTCAACTGCGCTTCCGTAGAAACAACTTTAGCTCTGAGTTTCGGTTCCGGGAAACTCCTCTCCGTTAACTTAGTACACCCACCGGTAAAGATTTCACCGCAATGGCAACTGACGCTGTTTTCCAACTCAAACCTCTTTCTAAGTGCATTGCGTAGATATCCGACCCTCCAATTGGTTGTATACCTTCCGAGCCCGCTTGTGATTTCAAAAGGTTCCGATTTCTCACCGATAACTGCTTATCCTGGAAGCTAAACATATCGTCTCATGTAGCTGCTGTTTAGACTTACTCCTTAAACTCCCATTCGCTTTGGTCCGCTCAAAGTCTTTAACTCTGAATTCCAGTTTCCAGGAAATATCTCTCCATTAAATCCGCTCATTAGTCATTGGAAGAACTACTAAAACTGAGGATAAAGTTTTTTGAGACTTTTTTCCCACAGTTTCAGAGATATCGGAGCCTCTAATTGGTTTTATATCTTCCATATCCACAGACTTTTAAGGACTATAATTCCGAAATGTCTTGTTTGTATATCTTGGACTCCGAGCCTGCTTGTAATCCCTCTCAATAAATTTGTGTTAGATCCTACGCCTTTTCTTCGCATAAACTCGTTCAGGATTCCGCTCCGTATGGTCCAATAGTCTGCGTGATTTGACAATACTAACGTCGGCTCCTGCTTCGCATACCGCAACGACTAATTTTTACTTCAAAACTTCAAACCCAGCCATCGTGAACTGAGACACTGGTCTCCTCCTGATACCTCCATCCACAGTTTTGGATACATATCTTCCACACCGATCCTGCTTGCGATTCCTCTCATCGTATCTGTATTAGATCTTAACCTTCATCTCGAACTGCAAGTCTAAGGGTTTATGGCAGTCCTCGACGACTAATTTTGACTACGAAATGTCGAACCCAACCGATGGAAACTAATATTGGCTTCCTTCGATACCTCTTTCCACAAACTTAGTCTCATAACTTTCACACCGAGCATGCTTGTGACTCCTCTGAGCGAGTCTATATTAGATCCTGAGCTTCCGTCCTCGCGCAGATATTTTCACGAGCTCGGCTCCGTATATTTTTACAGTCCGCCCGAGTTTACAATGCTGGCTTTGGCTCCGAAATGTCGAATCCAACCATTACACATCCAAGAGTCCGGTCCCAGTATTGTTAAAGTTCTGAGCATTGTATGAGAGACACACATGGATGTACAGCTAACTCCGAAATGTCGGAGCCAACAATTAGCACTTCACTCACGTCTCCGATCCTAGCAGTGGTAAAGTGCATCCCGAAAGCTCGATTTCGGCTTCGACTTCGATAAACTGTACAAGCGCATATATCAAACCAGTGACCGAGTGGGCTCTAAGTGTATTTGTGCGAAGCCAAGAGTAAGTGAAAATATTTTTTTTGCTTTTGTTGTTGTTGTTGAACTCATGTACATAGCAGTGTTGAAGGCCTTTGTTGCCGGCACTTGAAAGCCTTACTTTTCATGCCTATCGACGTGGACGGACAGGACGACGACGACGACGATGACTGTGACTGCGACGATGTGTGTATATGTGCATACCACTCCACGGAGAACGCTCGACAGACCATTCACAAAATAACAAGAACTACAACAACAACATCAACAGGAACAACAAGTCTTTTACCAAAGGCACCCCGCGCGCCCGTCCCCCACTGCCTTTCATTCTCAGCGCCCAATTTCGTTATTACTACAGCAACAAAATTAAAAGCCAGCAGGCAACCAACCGAATTGATGAAGCTGACAAGCTGTCAAAGAGGGTGTTTGTACATAAATACACACACCCACACACACCAACACACGAATACATCCCATCTCAAAGTGGTTTAGTGGTCGCTGAGGCTGGGGCGATTTGACAAAAGCAAAATAATGGAGGAAAAAATCAATACAAAGGCAGCTTAAAAGGCGGACGTTGATGTGAGAACGGCAGATCGTGTGCTGCTGGGGACGAGGGTTAGTATATATAAGTTTCATTTAGAGCCGCAGAGTCGCAGCTCTGGCAGGGGAGCGGAGAGTCGTATGATGTGTACTGCATGAGGGTGCTGAAGTCAGCCATTGAAAATATTTACGTTCAATACTCGGCTATGTGGACACACACAGTTAGATGTACATATGTATATCCCTTGGTATATATGTATGTGTATGTATGGCATTTAGCAAGTCCTCCGCCTTGCTTGTGTCAGGCGTTCTAATTAGTGTTTGGAAAATGTTGATTTGGTCACTAGTTGTTGTTGTTGTTGTAATGTTACTCTCCCTCATTTTTGTTGCTTTTGTTGTGTCATATCATACTTACTTATGCCAGTTTCGTGTTTTTTCTTTTTTCCTCCCCACTTGAGTACCATCACCCATGCCGCAGAACACAAATCTTCAATTTATTAACTCATATCCGCTGTGTGTGTGAGTGTGTGTGTGTGTGTGTGTGCGCGCGTTTGACAAAGAGGCGTCGTCCTCCATACCACGCCTCGCCTCACCTCGCCTCGCCGCATCCATTTCTGTGTCAACCAATTTATTATTGTACAATTTTAACAGCTCAAGAGCGTAGGAAATGGAAAGAGTTGTCGGAAGCTGAGCCGCAACCAGTGAAACCAGTCCGTCCGTCCGTCCATACATGAAGGCCCACAAAATGCAGGAAGTTCTATGTGTGCGCTGAGTGTGCGAGTAGAGGAAGTCTGTAGTGGCACTTGGCAATAGGAAATACTCAATAATGTCAACTCTCAAGCTTGTTTTGATTGAGTGTCTGATTGAAGTCTGTGAATTTGGTGAGGGAGCTCATACGCTGTACGAGGCTTTTGTGATTTTGCAGTGAGCGAGCCTAGAAAATCCTTTAATCATCCGCATGCTCTGCTGAGTTTAGTGTGCAGCGAACTTGGGAACTACTTTTTGACGCGCTCAGCATGAAAAGACTCTGCTATAAAGTGAATCCCCACAGTCTTCTCATCGATTTTTCTATTTTGTGGTGAGCTTCGCATCACCAGCCCAGAAAATTATTCAACCGTCCTCTCACAGACATCTCCATGAACTCGGCTGTATATGTTTCAACAGTATACTGGAGGAAATCTTTCATCATTTTGTCCCTACCCGACTTCGTGCGCGCTGTGCGTACTCGACAATAATTGTGAAATGCTTTGAGTCCCCCTCCGCTAAGCCTAAAAGTGCTCATATATGATGTAAGTTCCCGGCTAAGCCTGGAAGTGCTCATATTTGATGTAAGTCCCCGGTTCTTGCCCGCCATTTTTCGTACCTTGTAATGAGTTTCACACTGCCAGTTCGGCAAATCCTTTCATCTTTTATTTCTACCCTGCAGAGCTTGCGAAATGCTTTGGGCTACGCACAGTGCAGTTGAAAGAGCTGTCATTTGTGTTAAGTCCCCGGAGTATCTACGGAAAAACTTTTGTTTTGTATTCACCTTCCCTTCACCAGCCCAGTATTTCCTGTATCCGTTTGTACCTAAATAGCTTTGTACGCTGAGTTCAGAGAACAGTCAACTGTTCTAACTCGCGTTCCATGAAGTCTTAAAAGGTACTAATCTGAAGAAAACTTGCGAAGAGTGATCTCCGCGCCGTCAGGACGGGAACTCCTTTATTCGTTTAGCCCTATCCGGCATCCCCACTGAGTTTAATCTATATGCATCGCTTGAGGATTGTTTTAGACTAAGTTCAGTGATATTGCAGTGAATCCTTGGAGTCTCCTTGCAGACTTTTTTACTTTGTATCGATCTCAGCATCCTCAGTCTAGGGAATCCTTTATCCATTTACCCCCACTTAGTTTCATTCGTCGAGTTTAGCTAACATAGCTTGAGTGCCCCTATACAAATCACTTGGACTCCTGCACTCCCATTTTGGTTTGGCTCAACTTGCGACAGCAGGACCTTCGTTCCTACCTTGACTTGTCTCGTCAGTGAATAAGTTACTTTAGTAACTGCCTGCATGTGGCGAGGGGCATGCCAATGCATTCTTTATCTGTAAGAACTCGCTTAGCCGCGCCTCTCGTTCCAAGTTCCTTCGCCCTATAGCTGCTCCATTATATCTGTGGGGCCAGTAACCCAAGCCATTTCATAAATAACTCTACGGAAGTAGGCAGCACGATTTGCTTAAAGGAAAGGTCGCCTGAGAGGGGGTTCCATATATCGCTATGCTAGCAAATTTACCTTACCATGAGAATTTCTGAGGCATGCTTCACAACTTCAGATCAGTCCTATGCGGATATTGAACACATTGGATGTTGGTGCGCTGAATCTCCCAAACCATGCGAACCCAGCGACTGTACACTACTTAAAGAGGCAGAAATTTAATGCGTTAACGGGTGATGACTCCGAAGAAACCCGATCAAACTAGCCTTAAGAGCATTACCTCCTGATGGGTTAAAAGATTGGTTGAAGGGAAAAGTAAAGCAACCGACCGAAAGCGTCCGCACTTCATTCATTTATTAGGTTCATAGCTGGGAAAGGGTCAATAGAAATGCACTTAGAAACAACTGCTTTTTGACGGCTTGCTTAGTCAAAAAGTCCATTATTAGTGAGTTTCTGGAGAGACCTCATCAATAACCTGCCCGACTCACCCACCTTGCTTGCCTGGAGTTACGTTGAAGCGATATTTTTTAATTTTTCTCAAATTTTGTGCGACAAAAAGCTCGTCCGATTGACCTTTCGCGTTCATTTTCTCAATAATTTTCGAAGCTTAACTGGTGGAGAGCCTCAATGAACATTAGACGATCCAAGACGATCTGAAATTGAGCCTTAAAAACTCTTCCATACCGAACTTGGACTGAGAAAAGTAGCAATCTTGACGTCCTTAGAATTCTGCAGACTATCTTCTGAGTAGGAGTTAGCTATTAAAACGTTACGACCAAGACTCAAAGCCTCAAGCCTCAATAGTGTTTTCCTTTCCATTGAACTTAGTAGAAGCTCCGAAGAAGTGCGACCACCTAGACGATTTACAGCTGAGCTTAGATTCGGTTGAAGCTTTTATTTAGGGGAAAAACACTTTTTCGGTTGTTAGTCTTAACGGAATTTGAGCCCACAAGTCTCAACTTGTTGCTGGATCTGCTACACACTCAGCTACAGCGTCGACCGTGACTATTTGGTATGAGATTCCAGTAAAAGAATGGTTTGAAATAGAAATTTGAGTCCCCACTCTAAGCATTTGAACACGGAGGGTAAATTTTATGAAACCTAACCCATTTTTGGCTCCCACAAGAGATGTTTGTTCATTTGAACGAACCGCGAGCTCTGTTGAAAGACCACACACACATCAAAGCTCAACTTTCCTTCTTCAAAACGGACAACCCTGCCTCGAGCAGTGAAAATTGTTTACCAAAATAGTATTTCTCTGAAGGTTGGACTCGCACAAGATGCCGTGACATCTGCCAGAGCCCACCCAATCCATAGCAACTAAATACGACCTCAACTCCACCAGCACCTCAGTGGCGTTAGGAAGAAGTATAAGACGGGGAAGCAGTCAGGCAGCAGCAGCAAAGTGCGCACCCAAAATGAAAAGTGATGAAAGCTCGCTGTAATATCTGCTCATAAATAAGTGAGTAAATAAGCGAAACGACAGCAAATAAGCAGGAGCACTTAAAAGGACGCGTCGTACGTATGAAATTTCACTGGAACTCCTAATAGACAAGCATACAAACACCTGTACATACATACTCGTAGACGGATCGAGTAAGAAATGTAGTCAACAAAGGGCAGTAAAGACTGACGTGTATCCTCACACATTCTCAAAAACCCACTGTTGTCTATCTGTCTATCTGCCTGCCTGTCTGCGCCTGCCTTTCTACCAACTCAGCAACGCCAGACCCGCATGACTCGTAGTAAAAAGTTGACTGTACAAAGATGTGGCAAAGCCAGATTGCAGCACGTGTACGTCTGTATGTATGGTGCGACGCGAAGGTGTTCACTGGTGTAAAGCAGAAGCGCAAACATGGCGGCATAGTCAACACCGGCGGATGGATGGATGGACCGACGACGGACGACAAAAAGCGCACTTCGACACAAAGCGCCGACATCGACACCAAGCACTCGGCGTGTGATGGTGTTGCTATGACAACGCGCCAATGCCAACGCGACGCCAAATGGTTTTCGCTCCTTCTTGTTTTTCTCTTTTTTTTCTAGGTTTTTCCTTTTTTTGCTTTGCTTTTGGTGCGCAAAAAAATAGAGGGAATCGAAGCCAAAGTACGGATGGCGGCAAAATTGGTGGATGAGGGTGAAGGTTGAGTCGAACAAAAAACTTGGTTTTGTATGTACATACTTCGGTACAGGCGTAGATAAAATATTTGGGCTCTTATGCGGGTTTTTGGGTATTTTTTTTCGCTTTTGCCGCCATATTCTAACTGTTTTGCACGCCCTTATTTACGGCTTATGTACTTGTGTGCTTGTATTTGCTCTTTTGCGAAATTTTCGAGGGATTTTTGCGTCCTTTTTATGGGGTTTTTTCGTTTTTTTTTCGTCTCGTGAATTTTTTATTTTTTTATTTCATTTATTTTGCTTTCCGTGACTTTCTGTACTGACGTTCGTTGTCAGCTTTGGTTATACCTTTACAAAATCATGAAGAAACTGCCAAATTTTTCAAATATCGTCCAGACTAAAGCTCGTACGTAAGTATCAGAGATCAATCCACAAATCTCCCAACGTTCCTGGGATACAAATCATTCAATTTTATTACGAAAATTCACGTTCCGTAAAGATTGTGTTTCTCATGCTTGGCTCAACTTATGGTCAACATAATCGGGGCCTACTGATCGTACTATTCGCAACACCATCACCCATCTTGAGACCCAGCATTCATCCTTGGATAATATTCGACCGAATAGACCACGTTTAGCACGAAGTGAAGAAAATATAGTGGCCTTAGCTGGGAGTGTACACGAAGACCATGGAAAGTCGATTCGGCGCCGTTCGCAACAGCACGGACTGACGTATGAAACGAATTGGCGCATTTTACGTCGAGATCTTAAATTGAAAGCATACTAAATACAGCTTGTGTAAGAACTGAAGACACTCGAGACCTACCAACCGACATCGCTTCGCTCTGTGGGCTCTTGAATAGCTCCAAGAAGATCCGACGTTTTCGAGTCAAATTTTGTTCAGCGATGAAACCCATTTCTGGCTCAATGGGTATGTAAACAAGCAAAATTGCAAACTTCCCGCATTTGGTACAAAGAACAAGCTGAAAGGATTCAAGAGCTGTCATTTCATCGAGAAAAAAAAACGGTTTGGTGTGATTTGTGGTTCGGTGGAATCATCGATCCATATTTATTCAAAAATGATGCTGGTGAGAATGTAACCGTCAAAGGCGAACGTTATCGCGCCATGATAACCGACTATTTGATGTCTGAAATTGAAGCTCATGATCTCCGCGACATTTGGTTTCAACAAGACGGCGCCACTTCCCTCCCACATATCGCAACAATCAATGGATTTATTGTGACAGAATACTTTGGTGAGCAGATAATTTCACATTTTGCGCCACGGTCGATTGGCCACCAAGATCGTGTGGTATCACACCGTTAGACTTTTTTCTGTGTGGGGATATGTAAAGTCTAGAGTCTATGCGGTCAGACCCGCTGCGATTCAGGCCTTGGAGCAAAACATCAGGCGTGTCATGCGCCAGTTACCAGTCGAAATGCTCGAACGAGTCATCGATCGAATTGGACTTAACGGATGGACCATCTGAGATGTAGCCGCGGCCAACATTTGAAAGAGATAATCTTCAACAGATAAATGCCAAAGAAAGTTCTTTCGAATGATAATAAGCATTCCCCATTAAATTTGAATTTTCTGTGTTTTTTTTTTTAATAGAGAACCTTGAAATGCGTCACCCTCTAAAATAAAAATAAATAAATATAAAAAAAATTAAATGAAATAAATTAAAATAAAATAAATAAAATAAAGTAAAAACCTCGAAATGGATCACCCGTTAAGAGCCTTAATTTAATCTTTTCACTGTTCACACAGGTACTCAATTTATTGATTAATGCGCTAATTGCATTAAAATTATGTATGCAAAGAGCTTAGCGTTACCTAGCTTTGTAAATCTAGCTATCCAACACCAAATGTTCTGACTAATGGGAAGTGTTTATACGGATTGAATACTTAATATCTCTCAGAAATGGCTTCACTGAAGAAATAATTACAGGGAACTTTCTGTGGGAAACTTGACTGTAAACTCCGAACACGATAATGACATACGAGCCATAATATAGCGCTTTAACTGTTCACACAGGCACTCAATCAACCAATTAAAGTCTTAATTGCATTAAAATTATGTACACAAAGAGCCGAGCTTAACCTAACTTTGTAAAAAAGCTATTAAACACTAAATATTCTGTCTAATAGAGAGTGTCTGAAAGCAATGAATACTTAATTCCTCTAAGAACTAGCTTTACTGAGGAAATGATTAAAGAGAACTTTCTGTGTGCAGCTTAATTGTGAAATCTGAACACGATAAAGATGTATGGAAACTTTAATTTAGCACTTTAACTGTTCACACAGGTACTCAATTTACTAATTAAAGCCTTAATTGCAATATAATTAACTTTATAAAGGGTTTTAGAAAAACATTTCAAATACTAATTATTTCGACTAATTGAGTGCGCGTGTGAACATCATTTGAAACTTAATTATTACGCTAAATGGCTTGTTTGGGCATACACTTAACCTCTTCATTCAATCGCTGCAGTCGAGTGGGTACTAAGATGTGCTGTTACCAGCGCATCATGGAAAAAAACCTTAAAAAACATTTTTTTCTCTCAAACTCATCGCTCCAAGGCAGAAAATGGTCATCACCAAGCAATTTTTAATTTCCTCAAAAATTCGTCTACAGACAGGTGTACTTTTCACCTCCTTCTATCACAAGCACAGTCCAGTCTTGAAGGTATTTGTGTCTTTTTTATTTAAATTTTTTGCGCGCCATACCAAATTTATCATTCTCTATCATACATAAATATATTTATTTTTGTGAGCTCATCACATATTTTACCACCACCCCAAAGCCAGCGACCCTTGCTCGAAGCTGCCATGATACTTAAGACTTAAGAGTGGCATAAATTCAATTTAAATGGCATTTTCCGTTCAATTTTCTATGCCATTGCCCTTCTGCGCTTTGATGGCAGCCTCACATACACATACATACATACATACATACATACATACATACGAGTACATATGCACTTATGTTTATAGCGTTTTTGTATTAGCTTTTTCCTTTGAGTTCACCCATATCTCGCAATTGGAATTTTCGAGCGTCGCGTTAAGCTTCTAATATCACCGCTGGGCATTGTGAGGAAGGAGGTGAGAGAGGGGTGAGCGCGAGAGAAAATGGTTATAAGATATTTACAATTATCTGCGCCGAGATATATGTACGCCTGACATTATACTGTCCTTTATCCTGCCATACTTTCGTTGCTGTCGTCCGCCGCCCGCCCCGTTATTGACAGCCAACAAAGCGCTAAAGCCAAGTGCAAACAACCCTCTTTGCCAAAGTTATGTGTAAATAAGAAGACCCAATGGAACGCAAATGGCAGATTCCGAAAATATATGCTTGGCAAATTGGTCATTATATACTTACATACATACATACCTGCATACATACATACATACATATATACTGATGCGATGTGTGTGTGTTTTCTTGTCTGCCTAACGGCATATTTGTGCTGCTACTTAATGTAGGGTGGTGTCTTCAGCTTCACTTCGCACACACTGTTTTGCGTTCAACAATTTTCGAATTTCGTGCTATCAACACGGCACAATCAGCGACAACAGTCAACTGTTGCAGTGGTGAGTGCGGAGTGTGTGGAGGGCAAGTTGTGCAGGCAGTGCATTGTGGTAAATCAAGAGTGAATTTTCAGTTTTTTTATTTTATTTTAATGAATTTTAATTTACTTTTATTTTTTAAACTTATTTTAGTTAATTTAATTTAAGTTTATTTTATTTTATTTTATTTTAATTATTTTGTTTTTTTTTATTTTTTATTTTTTTTTAACCCTATTTTTCATTTGATTTTTATTTATTTTTTTTCTATTTTACTTTTTATTCATTTTATATTTTAATTTATTTTTTAAACTAATTTTATATTATTTTAATTTTTTTAATTTATTTTATTTTATTTTAATTATTTTATTTTATTTTTATTTTATTTTTTATTTTTATTTTTTTTTTTCATGTTATTTTAATTTTATTATTTTATTTTATTTAATTTTTTATTTGTTTTATCTTTATTTTAATTTATTTTATTTTGTTTTATTTTATTATATTTTATTTTATTTTATTTTTTTAAACTAATTTTATTTTATTTATAATTTTTTAAATTTATTTTATATTATTTTAATTATTTTATTTTATTTTATCTTACTTTATATTATTTTATTTTATTTTTTTTATTTTTTTTTTTTTATTTTATGTTATTTTAATTTTATTATTTTTTTTTATTTAATTTTTTATTTGTTTTATTTTATTTTAATTTATTTTATTTTGTTTTATTTTATTATATTTTATTTTATTTTATTTTTTTAAACTAATTTTATTTTATTTTAATTTTTTGCCTTTATTATTTTTTTTTGGAGGGTGATTAATTTCGAGGTTCCCTACTCTTTTAAAGAAAAGAAAAGCGGGATTGTTCGCATAGACTTTAGACTTTACACCCACCACACAGGGTAAAGTCCAACGGTGTTATATCACACGATCTTGGTGGCCAAACGAACGGCCCAAAACGTGAATTTATCTACTCAGCGAAGTGTTCTCTCAATAAATCCATTGATTGATAAGAAGTGTGGGAAGTGGTGACGTCTTGGTGAAACCAACTGTCGCGGAAATCACGCGCTTCAATTTCAGGCATCAAATAGTCGGTTACCATGGTGCGATAACGGTCGCCATTGACGGTAACGTTCTCACTTATTTTTTTCAGGATGAAATGGCAGCGCTTGAATCTCTTTAGGTTGCCCTCCGTCCTAAATGCAGCAATTTTTGCTTATTTACATATCCATTGAGCCAGAAATGAGCGTCATCGCTGAACCAAATTTGACTCGAAAACGTCGGATTTTCCTGGAACTTTTCAAGAGTCCATAGAGCGAAGTGATGTCGCTTGGGAAGGTCGAGCGGCTACAGTTCTTGCACAAGCTGTATTTTGTACGCTTTCAATTTAAGATCACGACGGAAAATGCGCCAAGGCGTTCCATACATTAGTTCGAGTGGCTGCGAATGGCGCGGAAACGACTTTCCACGGTCTTCCACGTCTACACTCTCAGCTACGGTCGCCGCTATATTTTCATCACTGCGTGCTGGACGTGGTTTATTCGGTTGAATACTATCCAATAATGAATGCTGGGTCTTAAGATGGGTGATGGTGTTGCGAATAGTATGCTCAGTAGGCCCCAATTATGTTGACCATAATTTGAGGTGAAGTGCGCGAGAAACACATTCTTTACAGAACGTGAATTTTCGTAATAAAATTGAATGATTTGTAAATGTTGTTCAGGCGTTTAGGTCTTTCCATGATGAAATGCCAAACAATGCTTAACAAACAACAACAATAACATGACAGCCTGAAACGAACCTCTACTTGGATCACCCTTTATAATTTCCTTTTTTTATTTAATTTTTTTTTTCTATTTTTTTATATTTATATTTTTTTTTTTTCAGTTTATTTTATTTTTTATTTATTTATTTTTATTTATTTTTTTAAACAAATTTTATTTTATTTTAATTTTTTAAATTTATTTTATTTTATTTTATTTTATTTTATTTTATTTTTATTTTTTTTTTTGTTTTTTTTATGTTATTTTAATTTTATTATTTTATTTTATATATTATTTTATTTTTAATTTTTTTTTTTTTTTGTTTTTTTATGTTATTTTAATTTTATTATTTTATTTTATATAATTTTTTTAATTTAATTTTATTTAATTTAATTTTTTATTTGTTTTATTTTATTTTATTTTAATTTATTTTATTTTATTTTAAATTATATTATTTTATTTTATTTTATTTTATTTTATTTAATTTTTTTAATTTTATTTTATTTTATTTTAATTTATTTTTTTATTGTATTGTATTTTATTTATATTATTATTTTTATGTATTTATATAATATATATTTTTTTTATTTTTTTCTTTATTTCATTTTTTTTTCTTCTTTTTTTGGTTTGAAAATTTTTTTATGCGACTAACCCACTGTGCACCGCCCAAGTACTACGAGCTGTGGTTGTTTGATGAGCATACAATCAATATAGACATGATAGAGTTGTTGTTGTTTTTATTATTTTCTGTTATTGTTATTGTTGTTGTTTTTATTATTATTTATATTATTTCTAGCTTTATGTTGTTGTTATTGTTGTTGCCATTGCTGAAGCATCCTTTAGGGCAGATAAACGCAAATTAAAAGAATGAAAGTGAAAAGCTTGTCACCCCTAAAAGTAGACTACAATCAATCAAACACTTGGTTGCATTGAACTACATACACTCGTGTGCATACGAGTATATATGAATGTTTGTATATATGCCTTAATATTTCTATGTATAGTTGTTGTTGTTTATGTAAATAAAGAGTGTGTGAGCGGCGTTGGTTGTCAAAGTGATGACAAATGACAAAAACAACAACAACAACTTCTGCCATATTATCAACTAAAAGCAACAAAAACACACCGGGGCGAACAACATCAACTGGATATTAGTACAACAACAATGCCAATCATACCAATGTCTGTCTGCCAGCACAGCTGGACAATTTTGTGTTGAAAATTTTCAACCACCAAAAGCAACCGGCGTTGTGAGTAGCGGCGCTTGAAAGGTGACTGGTGTTGCCTGCAGGCTGAGTGGCTGAGAGGGTGATTTGCTGATGACTGTACGTACATATGTATTTATGGTATATGATATATACTCCAGTGTTTAATATATATGTATAATGCATGTACATAAAAAGATATTTTTTATATATTTATATATCTACTAGGGAACTTTGTATGTATATATATGTCTGCTGGTTAGAACTGCTTTTGCCTTTGAATATATACATATATAATGAAGTGTTGCTTAATTGTGAGTTGTTATTGTTGTTATTGTTTTTTTTGCGGTTTTTTTTTTTTGCTGTGTCGTTTGATGTTATGACTTCTCGTAAACGGAAGATTTACGCGCCAATCTTCTCATTTTGATCGATTTTTTTTTCCCCAGAAATTTTATGAACTGAGATTTTGAGTCTCAGTTGACGTTCCAACGACCGTGGAATGAAGACTTTAAATGTAAAAAGTCATAAATAATAATTTTTTCTGAAAATAATCTGCATTAATCGAAGTTCATCCATATAAGTATCTTTTCCCACTGGACTTTACCGAAAATTCGACAAAAAATCTGCTTAATTGGGCAACAGAAAATCTCTTCCATCCCCAACCATGAGGGAATCAGATTCGCTAGCTTCTAGTGTTTAATTTTCACTACCGTTCAAAAGGCGGAAGAAGTATTAACTCCCTAAATTTTATATACTCTGGGCGTGTGTTGCTACATCATCTCTTTGGGTGTCCTAAGTGGGCATACTCCGCCTGAAAACCTTCTGTAGGTCGCCCCATTTTTCCGTAGAATTTTCAACCACCTCTTCAAGCATTTTATACTCAGAAATTTTGGATTTTTTTCTTTTTAGACCTTTCGTGTACATTAAATAATATATTAACTTTGGTCCGAAGGAACATATGAAAGCGCCAGAAGGAGAAGAGATAGATCCACCAAAATTTATACCAGTCGTAGATGAGTGACGAGCTCAGTTGATTTATGTCCATCTCTCCGTCCGTCCGTCTGTTCCTCTGTTCGTCTGTCCGTCTTTTCGTCTGTTCGTCTGTCCGTCTTTTCGTCTGTTCGACTGTCCGTCTTGTTCGTCTGTCCGTCTGTTCGGCTGTTCGTCTGTTCGGCTGTTCGTATGTCCGTCTATTCGGCTGTTCGTCTACTCGTATGTTCGTCTGCCCATCTGTCTGTGCTTACGTCTCTTTGAACGCAGCCTACTCGCTCAATTTTTGAGATATTTCAACCAGACTTGGTAGGAAGATGCACCAATACGTTTAAACGATCATTTTTCGAAACCAGATCAGACCGATTTTTCAGATTTGAAATTTTTGATCATAAATCAGTCAAAAAACTACCTAGGAACGTGAAAGTTGGTATACTACACATACATAATGAATTAGAATTAGTGAAAATCAGCGAAATCAGATTGCCATATCATATAGCGCCCATACAACCGATTTGTTCAGATATAAGGTTTTGGGTAAAAAAATATGCAAAACAACTTCGGCATGACCGCTGACAGTCTCTTTGCGGGTTAGGGGTTCAAAAATTTAACCGCGGTAAGGCATGCCTGTCGTAAGAGGCGACTAAAATCCAATAGTTCTCGCGACAGTCGGTTCTTTATACCGGATACAGGAATGACACGGATTTTTATCCGGCCAAGGACCGCCACTCCCGCAATATTCCCCGAAACCCATTTTGGGGAATTCTCTGCGGTTACAACAACAACAGCAGCACCGTTGACAGCCGTCCTTTCTTGTTTTAATATTATTTTATTTTATAAAATGAAATTAAGTTTTTTTATTTATTTTTTTCATTTATTTTATTACAATTTATTTTATTTAATTTTTTTATTTCTTATTTATATTTATGTTATATAATTTTATTTTAATATTTTTTTTTTAAATTATTTGTTTTTTAATTAAAATAATTTTACCTTATGGTATTTTATCTGATTTTATTTTACTTTACTCTTTTATTACTTTTTTTTATTTCATGTTTTATTTAATTATTTTATTTTATTTTATTTCTTTATATTTTTGTTTTCATTTTATTTTATTTATTTTTTTTTATTTTTTTTTATTTGTTTTATTTTTTTTTTTATTTTTTTTTTTTACGGTATTATATTTTATTTTGTTTTATATTATTTTATATAATTTATTTTATTTTAATTTATTTAATTTTATTTTACTTTATTTTATTTTATTTTTTTTTACTTTATTTTATTTTATTTTATTTTATTTTATTTTATTTTATTTTATTTTATTATATTTTATTTTATTTATTTTATTTTATTTTTTTTCATTTTAATATTTTTTAATTTTTTAATATTATTTTTTTTATTATTTTTTAATTTCTTTTTTAATATTTTTCATATTATTTTATTTTAATTTTTATATTTTATTTCTTTTTATATTTCTTTAAATTTAATTTGATATATTTATTTTTCATTTTATTTTCTTTTTTCATTTTTTATTATTATTATTTTTTTCCTTTGATTTTTTTAATTTTATTTTAATTTTATATTAATTATTTATTTTTCATTTTATTTTATTTTATCTCTTCTTATTTTTTTATTTTACTTTAGTTTATTTTATTTTAATTTTTTCTAAATTTAAAAATTTTTTTTTTTTTTAATTTTTTAATTTTTTTTTCATTCTTTTTTTGTATTTTATGTTATTTAATTTTAATTTTATATTTTATTTTTATTTTTTAATTTTTTATTACTTTTTTATATATATTTTATATCATTTTATATTAATTTATTTTATTTGAATTTATTTTATTTTATTTTTATATTATTTTATTTTTTATTTCTCATTTAATTTAATTTAATTTTTTTTTTTTTTTTTTATTTTTAATATAATTTATTTTATTTGATTTTAAATCAATTTTATTTGATTTTTTTTTTTTTGCCAAGTAAATGAAAAACGCATATTGACATATACTATGTATGTATATAATCCCCATTTGATTAGGTATTGACTTCTTTTATCTTTGATCAACGCACGTGCAACTCGTCGTCCACTCCTGCGTCACCCGCTCCTACGCCAATTTGATTACTCAACGCCATCGGCTTGATTTCAATACAAAGAAAAAAATAATTTTCTTCATTTTATGGGTCTTTCCGTTGTTGTTGTTGTTGTGGTTGCTGTTTTTGGTGTAGTTCTTTGGATTTTAATCAAAAAAAAGGAAGCGTTAAAAGTGCGTATGCAAACACACACACACATACATCCGCACACACACACACACCAATCGACATCTGCACGCTTCAGCTATCACTTTTCACTTTCACAAATTCCCAAATTCCCAAATTCCGCACGAACGCCGGATTTGTCGCTTTTAATTTAAACAGCATTTTCAGCTCTTCAATTTATTTACTCACTCACTCGACTCATCACCAAGGCCTCCCTGGAGGGTGGTGCTGATGCTGATGCTGATGCCGATGCTGATGGCTGTGATATTGATAGCTTTAGCTTTGGCTTTAGCGTTCGTGTTGGTGTTGTTGGTGGTTGTTCATGACACCCTTGCCCAGCGCAGTCAGCCACTCAGCCTGGCCGTCCCTCAGTCAAGCGGGAAGCGTATAAAGTGCATAAGTAATTGCGATGTTAAAGCTTTTGGCGTGTGTATGTATGTATGTGTGTATGTATGTGTGTGTGTGTGTATGTAAGAGCTATTCAGTGGTGCGTAATTTGTAAAGATAGAAAAAGGGCCACTCTGCCATGCCGATAATAACAACAAAAATTAATCTATTCAAGTTGAAAGTGATATGTCAGTTGGTGGTGTTGTTGTTGTTGTAGCTAAGAGCACTCGCAAGCTGTGAGTGTTGGTTGTCAACCATTTTGAATAAATTTAAAATTAGAATTTGGTTGATTTGTGCTTTTTGTTAAAATTAAAAGAAAAAAAATTTGAAGTTTAAAGTGCTTGGAGAACCTTACTTCCATCGCCTACAGCGAAGCTCGATTCGAGGTATCGATTTTTTTCGTTATGGAAGCCTCACTCGATAACGCGTAAGTCGAAGGGGGAGTCGACTCACTTGACTAAAGCACATACTACTAAGATGACGCTGATTCTGTGACCCACTGGCCGTTTCTTTCGTGAGTTACTAAAAAAAGGGGTGGCGAGCAAGTACTGTGTTCCACTAAATTGGGCAAAATTCTACTCCCATTCACCAAAGAATGACCAGAAATGATTCTTCTGCTTAGGTTTCAAGCAGTTCACGACCTCCAACCAACTATTCGCAAGCGAAGTGAAGTGGCGAAGCCCTTATGGTCTGTGCGTAGGATGTGTATCCCACACAGATAGAGTATCAAGCGAAAAAAATCTCGAAGTAGTGACCCTACCTTCAAAGACGACCACTATAAAGACTTTAAGGACAACGATTTGAGGACACACACCTTGAATGTTCGATCCTCTAATCGATTAGGTACATTGGCTCAATTGGTTGATGTACTCACAATGAATAAAACTGGTCCCATCTTCATTCAAAAGAAACAGTGGAGAGAACAAGAGCCCTTACGATAAGTACTTCATCAACTATAGAAAGAAGTGCAGTTTTTTTTGGTATGAGAGAGAATCCGTGGCTCTCTGTGAACGCTTCGATCGCGCTACAATTGCTGTTGCACATGGTGCTTGGCGATCTCCATCCCAAGATGAACAGAGAAGTTATTTCTGGCGCGACTGTCTGATAATTCAGCTTCCCCAACTAAATCTCACCAAATAGGCAAAGGCTGATCATCTTAGCCGCGCATTCAAACACAAAATATCCATGTTGTTGTTGTTGTAACCGTAAAAGTATTATCCAAAGTCGTTTTCGGAGATATTGCAAGAGTGACAGTTCTTCTTCCGTCATAAAGACTCGTCCGTTGCTGGAATTATGGGATATTAGTCGCCTCTCATGACGATTTACGTGTCAATTCCTGAACTCTGAATTCGCGGGGCGTATAAAAAATCCATTAAGTTACTTGGCTGCCTTCGCAACGAAGAACTCGTAACAAAGTCAACCATTTTCTGATAAACGAAAGACATTTCTCCAGTATTTTAGATAAGCGAGATCCTACCATCGATTGGGATCATTATCCAGCTATATTTCGGACCGTCCTCAGTGCGGCAAAGATTTATTATTTAATATCATTGACCTCAACAACCGCATCGTGATTTCTGTTTTCTCCAAACTGGATAAGGGCAGAGTAGGCCGTTGAAAAGTAAAGCTCTCTCTCGACGAACCAAAACCACATTCTACAAGTCACTCATCATTCCCGTCCAGCTATATGGCGCGGAGACATGAGTTATGACAACATCTGATGAGTTGGCGTTAGTAGAGAAAGATTTTACGCAAGCAGCCGATGGAGCGACAAGCTGCACGAGTTATATGGCGATATAGACGTTCGGCGAATCAAGACAGTGCGACTATGGCTAGCTAGGTGCGAATGGATGAGCATACTCCAGCTTTGAAAGTTTTCGATGTAGTACTGTTGGTGGAAGCAGAGGAAGAGGAAGATCTCCACTCCGTTGGAGAGACCAGATGGAGAAGAATGGAGAAGAAGGAAGAAGATGTAAAAGTAAAGTTCGACGAACAAAGACCAAACTTTCGTAAGAGAAGTTTTGAGGAATTTAAAGTCGAGTAATGCAAAGAATGAAGATGAGCTGTATGAAATATACAACAACAACAAATTAAGAAACAGTCGCAGGCGGGCATAAGCTCGCTAGCCTTAAAAGTATTCGATGTTGTACCGGTTGGTGGAAGAAAAGGTATAAGAAGATTCCCAATCCGGTGAAAAGATCAAGTCGAGCGGATGTTGGAATCCTCAACTGCCCTCGAAATGCAGAAAAGAGGATTGATTGATTTCTATACTCCATACATTCAGTAGGCGGTGCCTGCTCCCAATGTGTGGAAGATGTTTTAAGCCTTTTTAGCTTTCGGTGCAAACACTTGGCTTGCACTAAACGAACCGCCTTGAGGTTTCGACAGCATGTCTGGAAAGATAAAGAGCGGAAGAGACTTTATCCTCAATCCATACAAACATTTACGATACTCAAGTGCCGCAATGACTATTTCCACGCCCAAAATTTCAGTTTCAGTATGGACTGGCTTTCCTAGCTCTACCGTGTAGTCCGCCGAAAGCACGAGCTCTTGATTGCCCTACTTTCATTTGGTTTTCTAAGCTCGTGCGTGTAAGTGTGTAGAGCGAAAAGAAATCTTATATTCCTTGCCGCGGACTAGGATTAAGTACTTAATGAATATTTTATTGAAAATCATTTCAAAATTGAATTTCCAAAACTGATTTCCATGGACCAGTGGCTACCCAAACTCCTCCGTGAAATATTAATTTAGAAATATTTACACAGAAAGCTATCTTTTGGGATAATACAACTTGTTAACCCATCGTTTTCCCCTTTAGTGTGCCCTCAGACGACCTCAATTTGAGAGAAAAAATCGTTATTTTTCTTGTTTAAAGAAAATTTTTTATTCGTGTCATCCAAAAGCTACTTGGAGCAAAAGGACCTTTGAACTTGTCTCTGAGTTTACACTGTTGTTGTTGCAATTCTACAACAAATTCATCTAGTTTGTGCTTGTGTGGAGAGTTTCCTTTGTGTATCCCTTGGTGCTTGCTCCGAATATTGATTTATAAACTACCAAAACGAAGTGAGATCGCCAAAGGCAAAAGGGACAATGAAATGTTTGTTGGCAGTGTGAGTTTATTTGGAAGACACGGTATGTGTGTGTAAGTGTTCATATGTATGTACACAGTGTGAATATGTTTGTATTTTCTGCTGAATACTTTTGTCTTTTTAAATTAAAAATTTTTCTCCCGCGATTTGAAGGGTGCTATCCTCACTTAAGGCTATATTGTAGCATAAAAACAGCAATTTCTTCACGGTAAAAACTTATTGAACACGTATATCCAAAGGACTGAAATGCTCGCCGTAAACTCCTCTGAAGACTCGGTTTGATTTTGATATATCGCAAACTCAGATGGCCCATCCGTTGAGTCCAATTCGATCGATGACTCGTTCGAGCATTTCGACTGGTAACTGGCGCCTGACACGCGTGATGTTTTGCTCCAAAGCCCTAAATCGAAGCGGGAGTGTCCGCATAGACTTTACACTTTGCATATCCCCACACAGAAAAAGGTCTCACGATGTGATATCACACGATATTGGTGGCCAATCGACCGTGGCGCAAAACGTGAAATTATCTGCTCACCGAAGTGTTCTGTCGCAATAAATCCATTGATTGATGCGCGATGTGTGGGAGGGAAGTGGCGCCATCTTGTTGAAACCAAATGTCACGGAGATTACGAGCTTCAATTTCAGTCATGAAATAGTCGATTATCATGGCGTGATAACGGTCGCCATTGATGGTTACGTTCTCACCGGTATTATTTTTGAAGAATAAATATGGGCCGATGATTCCACCGGCCCACAAAACACACCAAACGGTTTTTTTTTTTTTTTTGATGAAATGGCAGCTCTTGAATCTCTTCAGGTTGCTCTTCGTCCCAAAAGCGGCAATTTCGTTTGTTTACATACCCATTGAGCCAGAAATGAGCCTCATCGCTGAACAAAATTTGGCTCGAAAATGTCGAATGTTCTTGGAACTTTTCAAGTGCCCATAGAGCAAAGCGATGTCGCTTGGGAAGGTCTCGAGCAGCTACAGTTCTTGCACAAGCTGTATTTTGTAAGCTTTCAATTTAAGTTCTCGACGTAAAATGCGCCAAGTCGTTCCGAGTACGTCAGTCCGAGTTGCTGCGAATGGCGCGGAAACGACTTTACACGGTCTTCCACGTGTACACTCACAGCTACGGTCGCCGCTATATTTTCTTCACTGCGTGCTGGATGTGGTCTTTTCGGTCGTATATTATTCAATAATGAATGCTGCTGGGTCTCAAGATGGGTGATGGTCTTGCGAATAGTACGCTCAGCAAAGGTCGATTATGTTGATCATAAGTTGAGCGAAGCGCGTGAAGCACATTCTCTACGGAATGTGAATTTTCGTCATAAAATTTAATGATTTGTAAACGTTGTTCAGACGTTTAGGTCTTTCATTGATGAAATGCCAAAAAATACTGAATAACATGACAGCTTGACACGACTGACGCTTGATCTCTCAAACAAAGGCTATTGAAGAGAGTACCTCTGCATGGATCACCATTTATTTATGAAAATCCATTTTTTTTTTGGAAATTTTTGAAAAAAAAAAAAATGAAAAAATAAAGAAAAAAATTTTTTCAAAATTTTGGAAATTTTTTTTGCTATTTCTGGACTTAATTTGAAAAAAAAAATTTAATTACAAATAAAAAAATTCAAGTAAAAAAAAAATTAATAAATAAAAATAATTAATTTCCAAAATATTCGAAAGCAAATTTTTTCTTCCTGAATTTCTTGCTTAAAACTAATATTTTTTATATATCACATACTAATACATATGTAATAAATAATAATAATAATAAAATATTTTCCCCCCACAATTTTCCAAATCGAATTCCCTCGACGCATATTTCAGGCCAATAAGCAACAGCAAAAAGCTGCTTTTGAATTCACTCTGACGCTAATAAATTGAAATCTTTATCTATGCATATGTGTATGTGTATGTGTATATGTGTATATGCATGTGTGAGTAGATATGTGTATGTGTATATACATACATACATATATACACTTCATTGTTGTTTACATCTTTCAACGCCGTTGCTGTTGTATTTATATTAGCTTCTTCCTCGCAAGAAGTGGACTTTTTGTTGCTAATGCAGTTGTTGTTGTTGTTGTTGTTGTTGTTGTTATTCTTGTTATTCATTGTTATTGTCATAGCGCAATTATAACGAAACCCCGTTGCGACGGGAAAAAAAGCGCGCTAAGGTCGTCGCCATGGATTTGGTGTGGCTTACACATTAAATCTCCATAGAATAGCAGGAAAATAAGAAGAAGAAGAAGAAGAAGTAGCAGAAGAGGAAGAAGAAGAGGAAGACAATACAATACAATGCCAAAAGGGGGTTGGGCAAACGAGAATGGCTGTCATGCCCCGAGTTGCGTTGACAAAGTGACTGAACTAAGGGTTTGTAAATAAATCTTATATATGCCATAGACACATACACATATACATATATACATATATATGTGCATGTATATATATGTACATTTGTATATATGTATGTATATGTATGTCCTTGTGTGCACTAAAATGCATTCTTTTCACTTACGTTTACATTTCAGCTTTTCTTTGTGACTTATTAATGTTGTTGTTGTTGTTGTTGTTGTTGTTGCTCATGCTATTATTATTATTATTGTTGTTGTTGTTGTTGTTGTTGTTCTTCTTCTTCTTGCTGCTGCTGCTGCTGCTGTTGTTGTTGTTGTTGTTGTTGTTGTTGTTGTTGTTGTTGTTGTTCTTGCTGTTGTTGTTGTTGCGTGCAAAAGTGCTGACAGCGACAGCTTTGAGTTGACGCTACACTTTTCCTACAATTCCATATATTTCATTTGTTGTTGTTGTTGTTGTTGTTCTTTTTGGCGAAGATTTTTCTTCAATTGACAAATCAAATCATCGTCAGCAGTGGCAACAACAACAACAACAAACAACAAA
The DNA here is from genome assembly GCA_030068015.2 of Neoceratitis asiatica. Taxonomy (NCBI): domain Eukaryota; kingdom Metazoa; phylum Arthropoda; class Insecta; order Diptera; family Tephritidae; genus Neoceratitis; species Neoceratitis asiatica. Next base: position 89,884,721 of record CM061525.1, on the reverse strand, counting down.
TAATAACTGCATGCATGCCACAATTACCGTTAGTACGTAGAAAAGTCTGTGTATGTGCACAAACACACACACACACACACAAGCAGTGCGCTCGTCAACTCACCTCCGCCCGACTGGCGTAGGCAACCAGCCGACCGACCGACCGACCGACCGCGACTCCTCTCCGACCCACTAACAATCCGCTTGATGACTTCTTCTTGCCTGTAAGTAAGTCATATCGACCTCCTTGAGGGTGCTCGAGTGCCAACAACAACTGTTAATCCGCGTAACGGCATATCCTTGTGCTTGAGCGTGGGCGGGCTTGTTGTGTTTGGTGCTTGTGCTGTTCATCCTTCATCCAGAGCTTTTGTGCAAATACTAAATGGGCTTTGTTGTTGAGACGTTAGAGTCGTTATGGTTATTACTGTTGTTGTTGTTGTTGCATATTGTTGTCTTCCATTTTTCATTACACACCATAGAATTTGTGGAAAATAAATTTTTTTCGCGCCGCGCGCAGACATCATATTGCGATCTCGTAGAGGCTTTCTGTGTGCAAATCAAAAAAAAATCGAAGAAATATGAAAATTGCATAAACACACATACGCACACACACACACACACGCGCGTATGGACGAGTATGTATTATAAGCAGAAATTGCACAACTGGCAAAATTGAAGTAATTGAAATGCGCTCGAGATGTTGGCACAGTGGACTCGCCGGTGGGAGAAAGTTGAGCTTATGCGTCTTCCATCGCAAGTCCTCGAAAGTAGATGCTGCGAGAGAGGCGAGAACTTCTCTGAGGGAGTGCAGCTGACATTCCGGATCCTTTGTTGGAGTACTCTAAAAGCATAGAGTCCTCACACCGTCCGAGCCCACGAGCTGCAGACAGCCTCCACATCCAAAAAATGATTTGAATGCGCTTGCAGAGAGAGAGAGAGATAAATTAAACTCATGCCGAGTCGACCATAAATGCACTCAACGAGCTCCTCACAGCTGGAATCACCATTTGTCTACGACTACGGTCATTAATTTTCGATAGAGAGTTGACAACAAAGAGAAAAAGTGAGAGAGAGAGAGATAAAGAATCTGTTTTCTCAGATGCTGCGTGCCTAAGAAGCGCCGAGTACGTGATAGACATAATATGAAAAGGTTTACACGGAGAGCAACATTTCCTTTCTCAAAAATGTACTGATCGAGCTCTACAAGTCCGCAGCCAATTTTTTTCCTGACACTACGGTCCTTAGTAGCGAACTCGACTGATGTACGGAAAAGGCTGCGGCAGGGGTTCTAGTAGAGTTTGCACTGGGAGTCAGTGATTCGCCTCCGGAGTCAATATTTTCTTTCTCAGAAATTTACTCGCCGAGCTCTTGACACTTTCATACTTTTCTGATACGGCGATAGTTGATCGCGATTCCGATTGACGGAGAATTAATGATGTGAGGAAAGAGAGTCTGTTCTTTGTTCCAATTTCCGCAACCCCGAAGTTTTCTTCGAGAAACTACTGCGGTAGCAAGTGGACTATCTTCGAGCCCGCGGCAGACGGGGAGCCACTCACCATCGGATTCAAAAATTTCTTCCCTGCAAATCTACTCATAGAACTCCATACGTCGCGATGCATTATTTTTTTGGATCTGTTAACCTCATTCCCGACTGACTGAGAGTTAATGATGAAAGGAAATAGAGTCCAGCCCGCTCTTCACGCCAGAAAAATTTGGCTGAGTCTTCGATTATCATTCTCTTCAAAGTCAGTGAGATAGCGAGTCGACTAGCTCCGAGTCCGCGGTAGACGTTCTTCGGAACAACACATTGCGAATGTTGCTACTTCTGAGACTATGGCTGACATCAAAAGACAGTCATATATAAAATACTGATGGAACTTTTCACGGCAGGAGGTCGGGATGAGCTCCTTCTTAATGCTTTCGGACAAGAAGTAACTTATCCCGAGCCCACTGCAGGCATTCCAAAGAAATTTACTCGTAGAGCAACTCGCTGCAATTGCCTACATTTTCTTCTGCTGAGGATTACTCATAGAGCCTTTTCCGGAAGGAGTCTAAAAATCCCAAACGACTTTGTTAGATAATCTCCTTGTCAATGGCGAGTCAGCTAACTCCGAGTCCGTGAACCTATTAAACTATCTAAGCTGATGTAAGCTCGGGAAAACTCCCCGTTGGAGTCCAAGTTTTCCAAAGATTTCGACGGTTAATCTCCATCTCAACTTCGTGTATAATCGATTGGTCTGGTGTCGTCCACCAGATCTGGAAACAAGCTGGATTATGATAAACTCGTTATTCGTTCATAACGGTTCTTTTAGCGGTCTAAGATGTGGAGTAGATAGGGGAAAATAATCGAAAACTTCTCTAATTTGTCTTCGAAAGCTGCCTCTAACATCTTCAACTCGAAGGAGACATCATAAGTTTCGTGCTAAGTGAGCCTTCTTCGAAGTATTCTACTGATAGACTCAACCCCGGTTCTTTGTACATGAGAATACCGCGAAGAAAGAGTTCTGGGAAAGTCCTTTGAGACTACTCTTTACCGACTCTTTCGTTAGACATTCTCTGCAACAACATATATACAGTATCGAGCCAAGCTAAGATCTTAAAGCTGCTCCTAATGCCCTCTCTACGAGAATTATAGAGATTTATCCAATTTATTACAGCCTTCTTGCAGTGCTATAGTCTTCGTCTTCTGCTTTCGGACTTAACTGCGATTCCTGTTCACCGAATTTCATCTTCGGCTGGGGTACACATGAGAGAGATAGTGCGAGAGAGCTAATAACTGAAGTTTTTTTTGGTCCTTTCCACGAGCTTGAAGAAATGACTTGGTCGAGCATCTCCTCCTCCTCCTCCTCGCTGTAAACCTCAATAGTTTTTATCACCTTAAGTATTCGAAGTCGAGCCCACTGTGCGACATCCGCCATTTTATGGCATCTCCCGCGCACAAGTGCTCCAACACCCGCCTATGTCACAGTTCTTTTTTTGCATTTCCCATTTTGATTTTGATTTGGTCGCGTAATTGAGACTTCAAATGCAGCTTATCCAGCCGCATTGCGTCGTCATCGTCATCGTCATCTTCGAATCAACAACAGTCAAACTGAGCCAACAACAAACCAACTCCCGCCGAGCTTGTAAGCACACTTGTACACGTTCAACTCACACTGAGCCGAACCGCACCCGAAGCGCCCACTCAACGCCAAGTCAGCAGGCGACCAGCCCACCTATCAATGTCAAAGGCTCGAGTGGAGCTCTGTTTTTTTTTCAAGAGTCGCCTGACGTTTGCAAATGGCCGTAGTGCCTCACAAACGAATACACACACACACACACATCGAAGCGTACGACCACCCACCTGTTTTGCTGTCAAGTGCCAGACTACCCGCACCCGAGCTCCAATTGCAAGTGCGCACCATTCAATTTTCTTTTCGCCCAGCAGCGCATTAGCATGGGGGTTAACGGGAGTTTCTTTGGGCTCCCTCACCCCAGCGACGCTCGAGCTTTGTTTGTATTTGCATTTGTATTTTAACAGGCAACAGGCAGATTAATTTGCGTCAGCCACATACCACTTGACGTCGTTCAGCCAACGCGCTGGGTTGCCATCGCTCTACTCGATCCCCGCCCACGCATTCGCAAGACTTGGCAAAGCAACCAACGTCACTGGCACTCAGGCATTCAGTGAGTCATTTACCGTTATATCCTTGTTTGTTTGCATTTGTGTGTGAGTGTGTGTGTCTCGTAGTTGCTCAAGTATTTTTGCAGTAATTAAAATGTGAAATCTCATCGCTTTCCATGTTGACTTTTCTACACGCTGCTTGAAAAACACTTAGCTAGGAGATGGCTAGGTGGGCTTGGGTTGAGGTTATGGTGGGCGGCTGTAACGAGGAGTCCTTTTGGCGGGTTGTGTATTGACTCAAATTACTAAGAAATGAAATGAAACTGGAAATTATGATTTTTCTATTTGAGAAAGTAGTTGAAATATGACACGAAATTGTGTACTTCTGGGGGAGAAGGGGGGAGAGGTTCAGGAATCAAATGAATAAAAGGTAGGTTAAATAATAGAACAGAAGCATAAGCTAGATGAATAGTAGTACAGTAATTTAGTAAAAAAAATTAAATAGAAATTTTTCAAAAGCTCAATAAAGAAGCTTTTAAGTTAAGTAAAAGCTTCGTGAAAGCTTTAGAGAAATTTAGGAGTGACTTCAAAGTGACTTGACTCTTGAGCCATGTATAGTCATATTCAAATCTCTTGAGTTATTCAAAAGCTTTTCAAAAGCTTTCAAATTGGCGAAAAGCTTACTTTGTCGCATCATTTATTAACCAGAGCGCCTAAAAAGCGTCACCTTTTTTTATATTTTATGTCATATCTTCTAAAAGCTTTCTTGAGCATAAAGAACCATTCATAATTCGATATCTTTGGAGATTATCCTCTTTTTTCATCATCATTTGACAAAAGCTTTGAATAAAAGTTGATCTATTGAGAAAAATATTGGTTAAAGTAACTGAGAGAATGACTAAAAGTACAAGGAGCTAGCGCAAGACTAAAAAAAAAAAATCATTTCAAAAGCTCAATGACAAAGCTTTTGAATTACATGAAAGCTGATCGAAAGCATTCAGTTGGAATAGATGTGCTCCATTACATCAGTTTACTTTAAGCGTGCTTAACAAGTTTATTAAATAATATTTTTTGTAATGCAAATTTTTTAAAAAGCTTTCTTCTTGTTACTTTTCTCTTTCTTTTACCTTCATTTCTTAAAAAAAGTTTATTATTAATGATTAATGAGAAAAAAGCTGATTAAAGAAACTAATAAAATGAAGAAAAGTAGAAAAATGTAGTAAAACTTAAATTTAAAGGTTTAAAAATCTTATGAATGGAGCTTTTTAGTGGCGTAAAGTCTTCTTACAAGCTTTCAGTTAGTGTAAAGCTGGCTTTGCCGTATCAATTGTATTTAGTGTTAATAGAAACCCATGCTCTTATAGAATTTTTACAATTTTTAAAAGGGTTCTTCGGAATAAACAATCTTCTGTAAGCTCATTCGGCATATTCAAGTTTTTTTTCACTTATTCTCTTCGAGTAATAGTTTGTATCTCAATTTTTGCCATGCCTTTTTGCACAAAAAAAAAATTTTTTTTTTCAAAAAATCATTTTTTTAGTCATTTAATATTCTTCAGAGCTTTACGAATTTCTTTGTTTATGCCTAATAATTACATTATTTTAAATCTAATTTACAACTAAAAAATTTGCTTCAAAACAACGAAATTTTCGAAAGTAAAGCTTATGCTTTATTGATTTCGTTTTCGAAAACTCTCTATAAATTAAATAAAAAATTAAACCAAAAAAAAAGATTCTACAAAAGCGTCATGAAAGAAAGGTTGTTTTTTTTTTGGCTTGAAAGCTCCTTCTCGACGTGAAAGCTTCTTCCGGTAGTGAAAGCTCTCTCTGAGCATATCTTTCATTATTTACATTGCCTATTTTACAGAAAATTACCTTTCAAAAACCTAATTTGGTGTAATAACAAGAAAGCTCGTACACTGAAAGCTCAATTGGGTGAGCTTTTTCTACTATTTTGTATAAATTTAGTACGGTAGAAGAAAGCTCGTGCACTGAAAGCTCAATTGGGTGAGCTTTTTCTACTATTTTTTATAAATTTAGTAAGGTAGAAGAAAGCTCGTGCACTGAAAGCTCAATTGGGTGAGCTTTTTCTACTATTTTGTATAAATTTAGTACGGTAGAAGAAAGCTCGTGCACTGAAAGCTCAATTGGGTGAGCTTTTTCAACTATTCTATATAAATTTAGTACGGTAGAAGAAAGCTCGTGCACTGAAAGCTCAATTAGGTAAGCTTTTTCTACTATTTTGTATAAATTTAGTAAGGTAGAAGAAAGCTCGTGCACTGAAAGCTCAATTGGATGAGCTTTTTCTACTATTTTGTATAAATTTAGTAAGGTAGAAGAAAGCTCGTGCACTGAAAGCTCCATTAGAGGAGCATTTTCTACTGTTCTATATAAATTTAGTACGGTAGAAGAAAGCTCGTACACTGAAAGCTCAATTGGGTGAGCTTTTTCTACTATTCTATATAAATTTAGTACGGCAGAAGAAAGCTCGTGCACTGAAAGCTCAATTGGGTGAGCTTTTTCAACTATTCTATATAAATTTAGTACGGTAGAAGAAAGCTCGTGCACTGAGAGCTCAATTGAGTGAGCTTTTTCAACTATTTTGTATAAATTTAGTACGGTAGAAGAAAGCTCGTGCACTGAAAGCTCTATTGGATGAGCTTTTTCTACTATTTTGTATAAATTTAGTACGGTAGAAGAAAGCTCATGCACTGAAAGCTCAATTAGGTGAGCTTTTTCAACTATTCTGTATAAATTTTGTACGAATTCACTATTAAACCTCACTTCGTCTGCTCTCTTACTCGTTAGCGAAACCCAGTGTGCACACATTGAATACTAAACGTCATTTAATCATCGCTCCGCATCATCAGCTCAGTTGATAAAAGTAAAAGTGAAAAGTATCACATACAGTTATAAAAATAAAAAAACAAATGAGCACAAGCAACGCCAATCTCAATCTCAATGGTGGTGACCACCATATCGTCGGCAAGCGAGGGAGCGCAAACCAAGCCAGCGAGTATAGATTTCAATTGATGAATGCCAGCAAAGGCACAGTCAATTGCCCGCGTTGAAATTTGATATTCTTCTTAGCAGTACGAAATCTACCGACAAGAGACGATGTGCGCATGTGTGTAAGTACGTGTGCAAGTAGCTGGACCAATATGGACTATATAATTAGCCAAAAAAACAAATTTATTTATTCATAAATATATATATATATATGGAATTACATACATACATACATGTGCAAGTACAAAGTAAATATTTTTTTTTTTCGTCGAACAATGAATGAAGGAGAATCAACGCAGCAAGGATCAATGGCACCAGCAGCGGCAGCATCAGGCGATGGTAAAAGGAAACAGGCTTTGCGGAAGCTATGCGCACGCCTTCAATGGCATATGGAATTTCGTCTTTTTTGGATTTTTTTATTTTTTATTTTTTATTTTTTTGTTTAAATATATTTTTTATGATTATTTTTTTTTTTTTTTTTTTTGGAATATCCATTGCACAGGATTATGACAAGCGTCCCCCTTGGTTTTTTGGTAAATTCTTTAAGCGGCTCACTTCAAAGCGGTACCAAATGGCTGAAGCTGAAAAGCTGACAATGATAGCTTATAAGGGGTTACGTTGTTGTTGTTGTTGTTGTTATTAGCTGCAAGTTTTGAATTCTTTTTTTATTTCGTTTGTTTTAAGATTTTCAAAACAGATTTCTTAACCCTAAACGAGATTAATTAAAATTGAAAAAATTTTAAAATTTGAAGCCATTACGCCCAAGCAAAACTTACTGTCTGGTGCGCTCTTTGGTCCGGAGGTGGGATTGTACCTTACTTCTTTGCGAATGATAACGACGAGACTCTCTCCCTGTCAATCTGGAGACTTATGGTCGCATTGTAACCGATTTTCTTTGTGGACTGCAATTGAAGAACACGACTTGGCCAATTGAAAGGTCCCAGGTCATAGTAAAACAAATTTTTTTTTGGCAAAATTCATTTTTTTAATTCAATATAACGAGTGCTCCATTTCGAGATTCCCTACTTTTTTAAATAAAAAAAAAACACGAAAGAACATTATTTTTTTTTTTTTTTTTTTTTTTTTTTTTTTGAAGATTATCTATTATTATCAAATGTTAGCCGCGGCTACGTCTCAGATGGTCCATTCGTTGTGTCCAATTTTCGATGACTCGTTCGACCATTTCGACTGGTAACTGGCGAATGACACACGTGATGTTTTGCTCCAAGGTCTTAATCGAAGCGGGTTTGTTCACATAGACTTCACAACTTTACATATCCCCACAGGAAAAAGTCTAACGGTGCGATATCACACGATCTTGGTGGCCAATCGACCGGCCCAAAACGTGAAATCATCTGCTCACCGAAGTGTTCTGTCGCAATAAATCCTTTGACTGATGCGTGATGTGTGGGGGGAAGTGGCGCCGTCTTGTTGAAACCAAATGCCGCGGAGATCAGGAGCTCCAATTTAAGGCAAAAATAGTCGGCTATCATGGCACGATAACGGTCGTCATTGACGGTTACGTTCTCAACAGCATAATTTTTGAAGAAATATGGACAGATGCTTCACCCAGTCCACAAACCATACCAAATCGTTTTTGTTTCTGTGTGAATTGGCAGCTCTTGAATCTCTCCCGGTTGCTCTTCGTCCCAAATGCGGCAATTTTGCTTGTTTACATACCCATTGAGCCAGAAATGAGCCTCATCGCTGAACAAAATTTATCTCGAAAACGTCGTATCTTCTTGGAACTTTTCAAGAGCCTATAGAGCGAAGCGATGTCGCTTGGGAAGGTCGAGCGACTACAGTTCTTGCACAAGCTGTATTTGGTACGCTTTCAATTTAGGATATCAACGTAAAATGCGCCAAGTCGTGCGTCAGTCCGAGTTGCTGCGAACAGTGCCGAATCGATCCTGCACGGTCTTCGAGTACACTCTCAGCTACGGCCGCTATATTTCCTTCCCTTCGTGCTGGACGTGGTCTATTCGGTCGAATAGCATCCAATAATGAATACCGGATCTCGAGAAGGGTGATGGTGTTGCGAAGAGTACGCTCAGTAGGCCGATTATAATGACCATAAGTTTGAGGCGAAGCGCACGAAACACATTCTTAACAGAACGTGAATTTTCGTAATAAAGTTGAATGATTAGTAATCGTTGTTCAGGCGTTTAGGTCTTTCCATGATGAAATGTCAAACAATACTGAACAAAAATAACATGAAAGCTACCGCAATTCACGCGTGATCTGTAAGAAAAAGGCTATTGAAAAAAGTACCTTTTCTTGGATCTTTATATAGTTCCCATCAAGGGTGATACACTGATTATAGTGACCCACCAACTTTTCGATATCATTTTTGTAGTACAATTTGTCCTTTGCTTCAAAATAGGCCTCAGTTTCAGCGATCACCTCTTCATTAGACCAAAATTCCTTTCCAGCGCGCATTCTTTTGAGATCTGAGAACAAGAAATAGTCGCCAGATCTGTAGAATATGGTGGATGCGGCAGCATTTGAAGCCTAATTCATGGATTTTTGCCATCGATTTCACAGACTTGTGACACGGTGCATTGCCTTGGTGGAACTGCACTTTCTCTTCCTTCAAATGCAGACGTTTTCCGGCGATTTCGCTCTTTAAACGGTCTAATGACGCTGTATGATAGTCGCCGTTGATGTTCCTTCCTTTTTCCGAGGGAGTCAATGAAAATTATTCCATGCGCATGCCAAAATACAGGCGCCATAACCTTGCCAGCCTGCAACTGTTGCGTTTTTCCACCCTTTGGAGCGGGCTCATCGTGTGCAGTCCACTCGCATGACTGTCGATTGGTCTGCGGAGTGAAATGATGGAGCCCTGTTTCATCCATTGTCACATATCGACACAAAAACTCGTGTCTATTCCACTTGAACAGCTCCAAACACTGCGCGGAATCAACAACTCGTCATTGTTTTTGGTCAAAAGTGTGCACGCGTGGCATCCACTTTGCACAGAGCCTTCTCATAGCCAAATATTCGTGAATGATATGATGTACACGCTCAGTTAATATCCTTAGAGTGCCTGCGGCTTCATTCAATTCCGATTTACGGTCATTTAAAATCATTTTGTGGATTTTTTTTTGATGTTTTCGTCGGTAACAACCTCTTTTGGGCGTCTACTGCGTTCACTGTCTTCTCTGGTGCTCTGTTCACTACGTCTAAACTTAGCTTAAAAACTCTTGATGGTTCATTTTCCTGGAGGGCAGTGGGGCAGAATAGCATATACATTTTTTTTTACTCTTGTGCACCCTGTCTTTATCATATGCGCTTACTCTGTACTTTTCAGTTTTCCTCACATCAATATTTTAATCAGCAAGGATTCTTACAACGGAAATTCTAGCGCATTTAACTATATCCGCTTCCTTTCAAGGACATATGCACACAGGGTGTTCCACGTGAACAATATTAGGGGTATCCTTTCGTTGCTTACACAGTGCCATCTAGCGGCTGCTTGCTTTGTTTTTAGTTTTTATATGTCTCTGCTACGAAAAATCTCTGCTTATCCTTTTCAAGACAGGATAATACCTGCTGCAGCCCACAATTCACACCACATTTTATATGCCACCATCCACAGGGCGACAGCCGCGGATATCCAATTGCCAAAAACAGCGAATCAAGCGAAATTCACATGACAGATGAGTCAGATGTGAATAAACAGCGAAAGGAAGTGCATTCATTCAACCAAATCATTTGTCATTGTGGCAACAGCAGAAGAGATAGTGAAATTATTTGCGTGAGGATAATACAGCAAACGTAAGGATAACTTGTGTTGCGGAAAGTGAAGGCAAAGCGAAAAAAAAATATAAATTATTAAATGAAAGCTGTGAAGCTGAGCAGAACGTGCAAAAGAAAATACGGAAATTTTAAGGAAAATCGAGACAGTTTGTTGTTGTTGTCTATTTTAATTGACACACCAGCGTGATATTTGACACCCGCCAGCAGGCGAATACCAAAAAAAAAGTAGCATGAAAACAAAGTGAGGACAATATAATCAGCGCAGCAATCAGAGTAGACAAAAGGAAGTGCAAAAAAAGCAAAAGCAAAAGCAACACCCAACCCAAATAGCGAAATCATAACGGCAACGGCAGAAGCCATAGCAGCAGCACTAGCAGTAGCAGCAGCGGCAGCAGCGGTAACTGTATTAGTATTAGCAATATTGTAGCATACACTTAGGCGCTGTCATATTAGTGTAGCCATTATAGGAAAGCAGGCAAGCAGCAAGCAGCTTTTGCAAATTCTATGCGAAAAAAAAATAGTAAAATATTCGCAAAAAATAATTGTGCAAGCATTGGTAGTTAATAATTAATAATTTTTTCCATAAAAAAATAGCAGTTTTTTTTTGTGAAAAATATTAACAAAATTATTTACGTAAAATTTTCACTTTCAAACGTACCAAAAAATTATATAAAATATGCGGCGTGCTCGTTAAAGCCATCTTGAATGTATGAAAGGCGTAACTACAACAACAGCAATAATAACAACAGCAGGTGTTTTCAAAGACAGCGTCAGCTGCGTCAATTGCAAACAACAAAGACAACAAAAGCACAGCAGTAAAGCGATTACATAAATATTAATTAATATAAAAGTAAAGTAGGTACAGACAGGGAGAGAGAGAGTAAGTCAGTCAGGATACAAGTGCTCGAAGTCAACGCACAGAGGACATCATTTACAAGCGCAATCATAAGGAAAAAGGAGGAAAAGCGGAAGCGTCGCAGCGCTGGCATATTGATTGCACAACAACAAGCCATACAAAAGTGCTAATAAAGTAATTATGATTTAATTGAAGACAAAAGTGAAAAGAGGAGGAGATTGTATTTCCGCTACAAAGAACAAACGAAAAGAATAGAATTGAAAATTGTGGGAACTCCAAGTCATTAAAAATTAATTTAAAAAAAATACATTAATAAATCAATAATATTTAATGCCATAAAGAAGACTCAGAAAAATTAAAATACTGAAATTATTACAACAACAAAATTAAGCAAACAAGCATATTACTTTATCGACTTAAAAGGAGAATTATCGTTCTATAGGCAACAACAAAGTCTTAGAAAAAGTTTAACCGGGTAAGTGAATATTTTTTAAACATTTTTAATAAAAAAAAATTATCAAAAATAAATACTAAAATATACCAAACAAAAATTGTCTAAAGAGGATGTGTCTGATATATGCTAAACGTTTTCGCTGTATTTCATTTAAATAATTTTAATTATGTTCTTAATTAAATCATTTTCTCTTATTTTATATTATAAGACAAAATTATATTATTTATTTTTTTTTTTTCAGTACAATAACTTTATTTAATTTTATATTGATTTTTTCTTATATTTTTTATTTTTTTTTTCAGTTTATTTTATTTATTAATTTTTATTTTCATTTTATTTATTTAATTTAGTTTTATTTTATTTTATTTTATTTTATTTTATTTTATTTTTTTTATTTTATTTTTTTATTTTATTTTATTTTTATTTTATTTTATTTTATTTTATTTTATTTTTATTTTATTTTATTTTAATTTTATTATATTTTATTTTATTTTATTTGATTTTATTTAATTTTATTTTATATTATTTTATTTTATTTTATTTTTATTTTATTTTATTTTTATTTTTATTTTTTTTATTTTGTTTTATTTTTTTATTATTTTTTTTTTATTTTTTTTTTATTGTATTTTTTTATATTTTAATTTATTTTTTTTTTATTTTTTTATTTATTTTTTTTTTTTTTTTTTTAATTTTTTTTTTTATTTTTTTTTTTAGTTTAGTTTATTTCATTTTATTTCTTCTTATTTGGCGTAGGCACCTATTAAGCGATTATAGCGTCGTCAACAATAGCGCGCCACTTGTTTCTTCTTATTGCTGTTTGGCGTTAGTTAGAAATACCTAGTGCTACCAGGTCGCTCTCCACCTGATCCCTCCAACGGAGTGGTGGTCTTCCTCTTCCTCTGCTTCCGCCAGCGGTTACTCCATGGAATACTTTCAAAGCTGGCGTGCCTTCATTCATTCGGACGACTTGATCCAGCCAGCGTAGCCGCTGTCTCTTGATTCGCTGAACTATGTCAATGTCGTCGTCGTATAGCTCGTACAGCTCGTATCGTTCCATCGTCTGCGGTATTCGCCGTTGCCAACGCGCAAAGGACCATAAATCTTGCGCAAAACTTTTCTCTCGAAAACTCCTAAAGCCGACTCATCGGATGTAGACATCGTCCAAGCTTCTGCACCATATGTCAGGATGTGAATGATGAGCGACTTGTAGAGTTTGGTTTTGGTTCATCGAGAGAGGACTTTACTTTTCAATTGCCTACTCTGTCCAAAGTAGCTGCACCTGTTGGCAAGAGTGATCCTGTGTTGGATTTCAAGGCGGACATTGTTGGTGTTGTTAATGCTGGTTCCCAGATAGACGAAATTATCTATGACTCCGAAGTTGTGACTGTCAACAGTGACGTGCGTGCGCAAGTTTCGAGTGCGATGACTGTTTATTTGATGACAGGAGATATTTCGTCTTACCCTCGTTCACTATTAGATCCATTCGCTTAGCTTCTTTGTCTAAACTGGAGAGCGCAGAAGTTATGGTGTGATTGTATGTCAATATCATCGGCATACGCCAACAATTGCACACTCTTTTAGAAGATTGCCTGGTCTGTTTAGCTCTGCAGCATCAAATTAAAGAAATCACACGATAAAGAGTCTCCTTGTCTGAAACCTCGTTTGGTATCGAATGGCTCGGAGAGGTCCTTCCCAATTCCGACGACTGCGCTTCTGGTATTATCCAGGGTCAGTTTACAAAGCCGTATGAGTTTTGTGAGGATATCAAATTCAGACATAGCAGCGTAGAGGCATTTTTCCTTATCGTGCTTTCGAAGGCAGCTTTAAAATCGATAAAAAGGTGTCGGGTCTTCTCCAAGATTTGGTGCATGGTGAATATCTGGTCAATGGTGGATTTGCCAGGTCTAAAGCCACACTTATAGGGTCCGATCAGTTTGTTGACGGTGGGCTTTAGTCTTTCACACAATACGCTAAATAGGACCTTATATGCGATGTTAAGGAGACTTATCCCACGACAATTGGCGCAGACCGTAATCTTTTTTTTTTTTTGAATTTTATTTATTTATTTATTTATTTTATTTTTTTTATTTTTTTTTTTATTTTTTTTTTTTTTGAATTTATTAATTTTTTTTTATTTTATCTTATTTTATGTTAATTCATTTTTTTAAATATTTTTTTTTTTTTTATGGAATGTAATTTTATTTAAATTTTTTTTCTATTTTACCCCATATAATTTGGGTTCCGTTAGTTGTTCGAACTTAATTAAAATTCTTTAGAAAATTGCTTGACGCTTACAATGAACTCATATTAAATATATTTGCATTTATAAGTTTGCATACTAAATTCGAAACTATTAAACCATAAACTACAAGTGTAGAATGACAGGCTATTAAATAACGGTAACCAAAAAAAAATGCCATAGTATGAGTGACAAAATATTGCTAAAGTTTTAATGAAATAATGCGGCATAAAGTGAAGGCGGCTCAAATAATGTATAAAAAACATATGGTCAACTATTTAAGGCTCTAACTGACCCAGTAGGAAAAAATCGCTGAGAATTAAATAAAAATAATTAAAATGTGAAATGCAGAGAAAAGTGTGGAATATTTTTCTTATTTCACATACAAAAATAAAATTTATTTTCCTTTTTTATTCATTTATTCCTTTTTTGTATTGAGAATCACACAAATTTCTCTGCAGCCCTTTTTTTCCACCCCACAAGCAAAAAAATATTATTTTTTTGCATATTACAATTACTTTATTGTTATACCAATGTGTGTTTGTATAGGTTTTTTCATGCGCCTAAAATATGCCCAGCTGCACAAATTCCTCACACGACACACACACACATATATATATATACACATACAAAGACCAACACGCTGACGACACTTGAGCGTCCGTTTGCGGGTCATGACCAATGCACAAATACAAAAAAGCGCAACACAGACACAGCCATTTACTCATCATAAACACATACATACATACACACACACTTACATCAATTAGAAAAGTTTTATGCTTACAGCGGTATATACATATGTCATGCATATGTATGCATGTGTACTGGTTGTGTTTACAAAATCGCTTAGTCAGCTCAACTCAAAGCTCGTTACTCACACACATTTTTCGAACCAAAATTTGCCGTCTAAACACCAAATTAGTCCTTTGGGTGTAAATTTTGAACTATTTCCTTTGTTGTTATTGTTGTTGCTGCTACTTTTTGTTTTGTTTTTTAAATATACGCACAAAATTTAGTTTAAACTGTCTCTTGTGTGTAGTTTTTGGAACGGTTTTGAAAGTAATTTGCATATTTTGTAGGAATTTGGATTAAAAAAATTGGAAATATTTTGTGATTTTTTCAAATTTTTTTTAATTTTTCAGTTTTATTTTTAATTTAATTTAATTTCATGTTTTTTATTTTATGTTAATTTATTTTAGTTTGTTTTATTTTATTTATTTTTTTTAAATTAATATTATTTTTTTCATTTGTTTTATTTCTTTTTTTGGGTTTTAATTTCTCTTAATTTCATTTTTTTATATTTATTTTCTTATATTTTATATTACATTTTTTTTATTTTAATTTTTTTATTTTTTTATTTTTTTTTTTGTTTGTTTTTTTATCCTTTTTTTATTTTTTTAATATATTTCATTTTTTAATTTTTTCATTATTTTTTTGATTTATTTTATTTTTTTCTCTTTCTTTTGTTTTAGTTTATTTTACTTTATTTTATTTTTTTTTATTTTTTTTTTATTTTTTTTTTACTTTATTTTTATTTAATTTCATTTTATTTTATTTTCTCTTTTTTCATTTTATTTTTTATTTTTTTACTTATTTGTTTTGTTTAATTTTTTTTTTTAATTTTTTTATTTAATATTATATTATTCCTTTTTTATTTAATTTATTTAATTTTCTTTTATTTATTTTTTTTTTGTTTTTATTTTTTTTTGATTTCTTTTTTTCATTTTTCCATTATTTTAGTCTGTTTTATTTAATTTTGTTTTATATTTATTCAATTTTATTTAATATTTTAATTTTTTTTTTAATTTTTGAATTTTAATTTAATTAATTTTGTTTTATTTTTATTTTACTTTATTTTTTTATTATATTTAATTTAATTTTATTTAATTTTATTCAATTTTTTTAATTTAAGTTTTTTAGCTTTTATTAATTTTTTTAATTATTTTATTTATATATTATTATATTTTATTTTATATTTTTTTTTGTTTTTATTTTTTTTTTTTTTTTCAAATTATTATAATTTATTTTTAATTTTGTTCTTTTTTTACATTATATATATATATATATATATATATATATATATTATTTTTTTTTTTTATTATATATTTTTTTCTTACTTTTATTGTTTTTTATTTTATTTTAGTATAATTTATTTCATTTTTTTTTTAATGTATTTTATTTCAAATTATTATATTTTTATTTTATTTTATTTTAATTTTTTTTATATTTTTTTTTTTCAAATTATTATATTTTATTTTTATTTTTGTTCTTTTTTTTACATTTTTTATATATATGTATACATATATTTTATTATTATTTTTTTTATTATATATTTTTTTCTTACTTTTATTGTTTTTTATTTTATTTTAGTATAATTTATTTCATTTTGTTTTTTTTTTTTAATTTTATTTTATTATATTTTTTTTTTTTTTTTTAATGTATTTTATTTCAAATTATTATATTTTTTTTTTTTTATATTTTTTTTTTTTTTTTTGTATTATATTATTTTTTTTTTTTTATTTTTATTTTTTTTTACTTTATTTCTATTTTTTATATTTTTTAATTTTTTTAATGTATTTTATTTCAAATTATTATATTTTGTTTATTTTATTTTATTTTTTTTTTTTATTTTTTTATGTTTTTTTTGTATTATATTATTTTATTTATTTTATTTTTTTTTTACTTTATTTTTATTTTTTATATTTTTTAATTTTTTTAATTTACTTTATTTCAAATTATTATATTTTATTTTTTTTTTATTTTTTTTTTGAAGTTATTTTATTTTATTTTTTTCTTTTTTTATATATTTTTATGTTTTTTATTTTATTTTGTATTAATTTATTTTATTTTTTTTTTAATATAATTCATTTTTTTAGTTTTTTCTTTATTTTATTATTTTTTTATGTATTTTATTTCAAATTTTATTTTATTTTTTATTTATTTGGCTTTTTTTACTCTACTTTTCACCTCACCACACACTCCATTACTTAAATACTGTTCAGAGTATCGTCCTTTCTCTTGTACTAGAATTTAAGTCGTTTATTATATTCAACACACACACACACACACACACACACACTACTATGCATTTTTTTTTGTGCTTTCTTAATTATGTAATCAGCTGTTTTTGACCTTCGACGGCAGGCTAACGACTTGCCTGAGAGAGTATGGACAAAACTGCTTATGCACGTCGTGCATGCACTTGGGCAAGTAACTGTGTATGTGTGTGTGTGTGTTTGTGTTATGGTAAGAGTATGAGTGTATAAGTGGAGTGCAAGCAAACAAAGGCAACGACTCAAGCATACTAAATGGTAGCAACAACCACAACAACAACACAAGCAGCAAAGTTAATGACAACGAACGCAAACAAGCGCAAGGAGCTCCCAAAAATACACAGAAGCTTACACACACACATACACAGAGAAGAGAGAGAGAGAGAAGGTTGTGTAGTAGAGGCGGCGATGGGAGGGCGAGTCTCTCATCGAATGCAGCCGACATAACAGTAAAGTGACTGACTGCAACAAACGCAGTTATGTAGTTAACAACAATGGCAGTGACAAGTTCGGTTTTTGTTGTTGTTTTTCCATGTTGTTGTTGTTTTCGTTGCGGCTGGTTGGTGAACGGTGCCATCTGAGACGAATTTTCGAGTACAAAAACAAGTATTTACATACTTAGAGAATGCAGTAAGACGCCCATTTTGTCATAATTTGGTTGTTGTTATTGTTGTTGTTGTGGTTTTCTTAATTTTTTTCTTTTCTTTTTGTTTTGCTGACATCTCGACGTAGACATACTCGTACATAGTTCGTTGCAAGTATTTGCGGCTGTAGTTAATGCACTGCCTTGAGCCAATTTAACTGTGGACTTTTCTTAGTTCGGTGGGCGCGAGATACTCGTATAACGGATTTTCTTTCGTCATACACACCGGATTTCCTTAGAACATAGCAAGGCGTAGCTTGAACTCGGACTGTAGCTCGATTTAGACGGCACAGACTCAATCACGGTTTCTGGTGTGTCTTCCTATTCACTTCACTACCGTCATCGAGGCATGCGACTTCGATTCCTTCAGAATATATTGGAACCTAGTGATTTGCAGTTCTATTATCCCGGATCGTAGCGACTTAGACACACATTTAGGATGGTCTATCGCTTTACCTCACTACCACCTTCGTTTTACGTTCTTCTATTGTTATGTTCGTTGGCCCAGCTCCGCTATTTTAACATCTATCTGTCTGGAAGTTTCCTTTCTGTAGTCGACATCGAGTATTTAACGTTCCAAACTAGCCCCTGCTGATAACTTCGTTTTCGACAGAGCTCCCGCCGATATGTGGAGCTCCCCGGTCACTCTCTCCCAACTTCTCTCATCCTCTACATCGCTTTCTCCCTCTCTCGTCGGTTTTCGGCATCTCTCTTCTTACCTCTCACCCACTATATTCCCCGTCCGAGTTGGAACGAGCAAATTGTAAGTTCCAAAAGGTTGCTTTATCTGCTACCATTCCATTTGCCTAGTGGCTCTGATACAGCGTCATAATTGCAGTAAGTGGCTGAAGTGCTAAAGACTCTAGTGATCTCCAGCTTCTAGGAATTAAACACCTCTAAACACAACTCCCATCGATGGAAACGTCAAGTTTTTCTGTATGCCCCAGATGAGATTGACTAGTATCCTGCCGACCTACTTGTGCCCAGCCTTTCTGTGTGTAAGAGTTTGTTGGAATGCCAAACGGAAGAGATTGAGTTCCTCACGGTACACATTCCCAGCCACGCTGAAGCTAATTTTAAACTTTTTTAGACCTGAAGTCCCCGAAATGACTTTTGTTGAGCCTCTGAGCGTGTTTTGAGGATCTATGGATGCGCAGTTTTGAGTCTTGAGGATATATGCATGCACAGTTAGTAGAGTTGCTGGATCTAATAGAGTTCTGGTTGTACTTTTTTTAGCAGGACTTCAGCTGCCAACTAATTCTTTTCTAAGTGAATGTGTAACCCAGCAACTAGAGCGAAAAGTATTTAGGTTTTCACTTAGCAAGATGAGCAGCTTTTGAGAGCCTGTCTCTGTCGCGCGTACTCTCTCTCTCTCTCTCTCTGTCTTCTCTCTTCTCTCTCTCTCTCTCTCTCTCTTCACTTCCACGAATGACAAATACCAATCCTGAATAGACACCAACACCTTCATTCTGGACACTCTAAAACAGCTCCATAAACCTTAAGCAACCTCTTTAGCCTTTGAGTCATCATTGTACTTGCGCTGAGCTGCCCTTTTTGGAGTGTAGGTAAGCCAGCTTGCAATATTTTGACCAAAATGACCGGAAACAAACACGCACTTCAAAGAACTGGCTATAAAACCTTATAAAAATACTTAAAAGACTTACTTTCCACTCGCAACTAGGGGAAAAATATGTAAACTAGAGGCCGCGGACTCATATTCCAGAGGAATTCTCTCAATATGTACCAGATGAGCTAGAGAGATGACTAAGTTGTGGTTTTTCCATAACTGCAACGGGAATGAGATGGATTTCTATAGTGTCTATAACACTTTGGCTGATATCTCAACCTAAGCGAACTGAAAACTCCGCGACTTTCAGCGAACTAGCAATTAAACGCAATTATTTAGCTGTAAAAACTCGCACGAGCTCCATTTCTCACGCCGTACTTGTGGGGAATCTGTGTAAAGAGGCAGTTGTGAACTCATATTCACACAATCCAAACTGGATGAGGTTGGAGAGGCGTTTGAGTTGAGTTTTTTCCATAACAGTCTGCCAACCAAGAGCCATTTTGTCGAGAAAGGCGAAAAATATGAAGAAAAAAAGGGAAAAAGAAGTAGCTCAGCAACATAACACTTCCATAATTGTTGAACGCGCAGGCAAAGAATAATAAATACCCGCTGCCGGCACAATTTCATTGACTACAGAGCAGAAAAAGTCGGAAAGCAAAATTAAAAATCCAACACAAAACTAAAAACTACAAAACTATAAACTTACAAAAAGCAGCGCTGCCCCCCCGAAAAATAATTCCAGAACTGCCAAAAAATGTCAAAACGCAGCCAACTGAGAAATTTTATGAAAACAACGTAACCCCGAACACAGCGCCATCTACAACCTTCTGCCCCCAAAAAAAAACCCCCAAAAAAAACGAGAAATTATGCGCTGCATGTTTACAACTTTTAATTGTGGTTGTTGGCACCAGAGCAGTGTGTTGTTGTTGTTGTTGTTATTATTATTACCACCGCTACAACTGCTGTTACTCCGAAGTCGATCGATAACCAGCCGAAAAAAGAGTAAAATATTTCATACGAAAAACTTACTCACCCACTCAAAATGCCACACACACACACACACATACGCATACAATTAACGGCTCTCGAGCGCCAGCAGAAACTCATAAACCAACAACAACAGCCGAAAATAACACACAAACACTACTTGAAAGGCAATAAAAGCGGGCGAGTGGGTTTGTGTGTGCGAAAGAGCGGCAGTGGTGTGAGAGATCGTGCGCTACATTCAGTGTGACAGCGAGCGAGCGAGCGAGTGAGTGAGTGAGTGAGCGAGTGAGCGCAGAGTGTGAGTTCAAAAGCGTGTATGGTTTGTGCATTGGGTTAGTCAAGTCAGTCACACCAACGCCAACGCCAACGTCAACGCCATGGCCAGCACCACCACCAACACCACCACCGCCGTCACCATCGCATCTCATCTCTGTTGGCAAACTATTGTAGTTTCCGTTGTTGAAAAAACCACTTTCCGGCATGCGAACGATTTTTGTGTATGAGTGACATTTGTGGTGCGTCGTACAGCAAGATGACAACAAAATTTGCTACAACAATAAAGTGGAAAAGTATGAACCCTGCGGGGAATCGATGGACTAAGGAGATGAAAGGCAAAAGCTGATGGGTCGCTGAATGAGTTCGAAGCGCTTATTGATTTACTAAGCTCAACTGAGCGTTTGCAGCTAATCGAAAATGAAGTGACAAAGGTTAATTCGTATTATCTCGAGGAAAGAAAGAGCCACTTGGCTCTCCCACCTAGAAGTTGTGGTAAAAGAGTCAAGAGAGTGAGAATTTGTGGAACCAATTGTTTAAAGAGAGAAAAACAGATATAAATTCCTTACCTCCCGATCAGGGAAAGTGTCATTAAGACGAACGCAGATGGTTCGAAGTCCGCATAGTTCTCTAAAGCCAGTTTGGTTTGATCCTGAGTCCTTTCTCGTCCTGTTATGATCAAGCAAACCCGCGGAAAGTTCAGTAACTCGTCGATACGTTATAGTATAGAGCTCTGTCAACGCTCGGATCTCATCAGCGGAGTGTAGGATGATCTGTCTGGCGAAAAGTTGGACTTATGAATTTGAGAAGCATCGTCATGGCGAGTCTCCTGTATATAATTGGAATCAACAGCACCAGCAATTTATTCTTTTCTCAGTGTGTCGGAGCACCAAGGCTAGTGAAAACTGATCCTTCTCCACCTCATTATTCCAATATAGGTCAAGTTGTCCTTTCCGTCTTCTCCCACCCATGAATATAGCATTGAAAACTTGCAAAGCTGGAGTGTTCCAGCTCATTCGGACGATATGACGCAGCCAGCGCAGTTACTGTCTCTTGATTGACTGAACTACGTCTCGTTCAGCGCATCTTTCCATCGTCTGTGGTATTCGTCGTCTCTCCTAAGCAGTGGACCATACGTCTGCGGCATAGACGTTCTATCGAAAACTCCTAGAGCCAACTCATCGGTTGTAGTCAATGTCCATACTTTTGTGCCATCAAATAAGGCCAAAGTGAATGAAGACTTGTAGAGTTTGGTCGTTTTGATCGAGTTGAGCAGTGAATTAATAGTGTAAACATCAATAACGGGTATAAGTCTTTGAAGAAAACCCTTGATACCTGAGCGTTTCAAGTTCTCGTTGGCAATCTAGGTGGTAGTGTATGTAGATAGACCTCCTCTGAGCTCGGGCTGCAAGGACTTAGAAAGTAATAATATTTCGGTTCTTCTAGAAGGAAAGTATGAAGGAGATGAGGTCATCCGTCCCTCTTAACATTTTTCCAACCTCAGTTTAAGCGAGCTCCTTGCGGCCTAGATTAGTAAAAAGAACTAGCCGGGAAAAGTACACATTCTAACATTACCCACAAACACGCCAAAGTAACTTTTACCACCAACATGGATTAGACCAAGTATTATAAGGGAGAGCAACTTTCATCGAGTGGAGAGCGTTCGAAAGAAGACTCAGATTTAAGGGAATCTTGATGTGATAAGTGCTGGGAACTGCCCATACCGCTGAGGCCTGAACTTTAGACGCTTGGAATAAGCTGAGAATTGGAAAAAGCTGCTAAGGAGCTCTAAATCTCCTACCGAGGGCTTTGAGACGAAGCGAAAAAAGCATTGTCTGAGTCTTACTGTGGGAGGAGTCCTTCCAAATGTGTCTAACTGGCACTAAATGAGCTTCGAATTTTCTTTTTGAGATCAAACAATGGTCTGAGATCTTAAATTTTTGGCGGAGATCAGGCCGCTTTTGGAAAAAATTATATCTTACTTAACCTAGTCTAAGCGGAGGCTCGCGCCCTTCCTATACCAAACGTGTGCGCTCTCCTTAGATTGCCCTCAGACATATTATCTGCTCTTATCGTTTTCCTTCATGAGATGACATCAGCATCCAACTATTTCTCACTGGTTCTCTCTCTCTCTACGACGCCATCAGTTCTGCTATCGCGCTAACGGTTATGTGGCGAAAGACAACGGAAGCATTGCGGAAGTCAAGCAAGAAAAAACCACCAACAACAAATAGACATGATAAAAAGTTAAATGCTTGCGCAAAAGGACTAAAATATAGAGAAGGTGAAAGAGCGAGAGAGAGAGAGAGAGAAATAGAGAGAGAGAGAGGGAAAGGTACAGAGGTGTTGACAACGAAATTTGAACATTGCAATGCCACAACAGCTGCATATTAAAATTCATAAAAAGAATTTTTGAAATTTTTAGCAATGCTCACTCTCCTCATGCTTACGCTCCCTCCGCGCTTGAAAGCCACGCTAAATGTCATTTACTTGCCAAACCATGCCAAGACAACGCAATCGTTTCCGTTACATACGCGTGGCGCTTCATATTTGCATAGATATTTATATGCGCGCATGTGTGTGTGTGTGTGTGGAGTGTATATGTGTGTGAGTGAGTATATGCTTTTTCTCACTATATGCCAAAACATTTATGCGTTGTCTTGACTTGGCTTGGCATTGTAACGAGGCGTTCACCGACGTATGTCTGTCTCGCACGCCTTCCGCTCTGTGTTGAGCTGAGTATGTTACGTATACGCCATGTTGGTGTGTTTAGTCAAAATAACGGTTTATGCATGAATGAAGCGGAAAAATTTTGTGTGGAGTGGAAATTTTTTTCCTGATTTTTTTCTCTTTTTTTGAATATTTTTATGCGCAAAATTTGCACGAAATTATTAAATGAATAAAATTCAAAGTAATCAAAGCGAGAATGATGATGAGAATTTAAATAGAGCGCTCTCTCGCATTTTGTGAGTAGTAGTGAGGCTTTTATTTCCACTTTATTTCGACTAAAATGTGCTCGGGATCTCATTAAAGTAT
This sequence comes from Neoceratitis asiatica, assembly GCA_030068015.2. Classification (NCBI taxonomy): domain Eukaryota; kingdom Metazoa; phylum Arthropoda; class Insecta; order Diptera; family Tephritidae; genus Neoceratitis; species Neoceratitis asiatica. Next base: position 89,861,262 of record CM061525.1, on the reverse strand, counting down.
GAAATAATTTTCGTTTCTCTACTCTCTGTTCACTGAAGTTATGAGCCAGAAGGAGAGAGAGAGAGAGAGAAAGAAAGAGAGAGAAATATACATGAACTAACAAGAAAGAACCGATGGAAATATTAAGGAGAAAGCAGACAAGAATTTAGTCACTTTGGTTCGCTGATATTCTGGCATAGCGAGAAAGTGAAAAGCGAGAGAGCGAGATAAAGAGAAGGAGAGAAAGTGAGCGAGACACTTAAATCAAAAGCAAAGACAGCAGAACATACGAACTAGCGAGTAGGCAAGAAAGCGGACTCTTGAACGAATTATGAAAACGAGCTCGGCTCAAATATTAACTAAAGAATCAAAATAGAGCAAAACTTGCTCCCCAGCTAGTCTGTAAGGCACCCACGTCTGCAAGTTCTCTGTAAAATGGAGCGCGAATGCAAGACATTTTACTGGGGAACTTAGCATGAAGTCGAGGTGGGATCAGTTTTAAGCCACATGGAGAGTGAACTGAAAAATTAACTCATGAGCTCGCTCCAAAGACCCGTCCATCAAAATACAGCAGTAAAAACGCTATAAGGACTATACGCGTTCTACTTAAAGCAGCTCCTCTTCACGCCCTCCAATCAGGTTTAATATACTTATAATCATTCAATCAGTTATTCCTTTGAGCCTGTGGAGCATCAGCTCCTCAGGCGATGTCATTGCAGGGAGATGGACTAAAGCCCTGGAATCACTTAGACCACATAAAAGCCACTGTTTGTTGGTGTTCTAAAGCAGCTTGAGGCGGCGCTGTATGAAGAGCTGTTAAGAGACTACTTAAACCCTTTCGTCAACCTCTGTTGCTAGCTTAAGTTAAGCTTAGTGCTCAGTCTACAAGTCCCTACTGCTCTGTCAGCATTCCTCTAAGCGCGGCAAGAGACGACAGAGATTTCGAAAGGGAAGACAGTAACTTTCCTAACAGATCAGCTGAGTTGCGTGGCCAAGATTGGTACTGTTCTTGCCTTAGACTTCCAATTCTATACAGAAACTTTAATTCACTGCTTCGTAGGGTTTATTGCTTCCGATCGTGTTCTTCGAGGTGCCGTTGATAGCTCATTTTTTCAATCACTGTATGTCTGTTTCTGCCTTTTCTGAGTTTTTCTTCGAGTTCTTACTGTTGGAACTCTCAAATCGACAAAAACTGTCGAGAAGTATGTGAGTAAGCCCTGATTTTATGAACGAGTTTCCTAGCAAATGCAAATGAACTCAAATATGTATAACACTACCAGAACCATGTGAACGAGTTTGCTTCAAATTCACATAGAATTAGTGTATGACTAAGGCTGGGTAACTGAAGTTCTGAGTCGAAGTTACCCCTCCTTGAGTGTACTTATATAAGCCATCGTTGATTCTATGAGCGTCTTCTCAGCCTTTTCCACCTTCCCCTTCGAGAGTCATTTTTCGAGCTGTATGAATATCAACGGAATCTATAACTCGAAACACTGTGGACTTCTTAGCTTTCAGCGCTGTTAAACACACCAGTAGGGTCCTTTTATTAAAATTTTTGCTACTGGAGCTTTTTTCCCCATTGCACAGCCTTTTCGTAACAAAAGTAACCTCAAAATTTTTCATAACTAACCTCAAAACTCTTCGAAGTGTCTAAACTAATCAGAATTCTGTTACTTTTTTGGTTTTATCAGAGACTTTAGCTTATATAAGTACTTCTTTTCTTCTCTCCACAGCTTTTTCATGACAAAACTAACCTCAAAATTTTCAGAGCAAGTAAAATAACCTCAAAGTGCTTTAGATTGTCTAAACTAATCAGAAAACTGTTCCTTTTTTGGTTCTAGCTGAGACTTTTGCTGCTGTTAGTACTCTTTTCTTCTCTCAATACCCTTTTTAGAACAAAACTAACCTCAAAATTTTCCAAAGATATCCTCAAAATTCTTTGGAGTGTCTAAACTTATCAGAATACTATTTCTTTTTGGTTTTAGGAGAGACTTTTGCTGCTATGAATACTCTTTTCCTTCTCAACAGGCTTTGTATAACAAAACTAACCTCAAAATTTTTCGTAATTAATCTCAAAATTCTTTAAAGGGTCTAAACAATTGATGAGGCTGTTCCTTTTCGGTTCTAACAGAGATTTTAGCTCAGAGAGCTTATTTTTACTTTGCCACAGTCTTTTCATATACGAAACTAACCTCAAAATTTTCTTTAACTAACCTCAAAATTCTTTAGAGGGTCTAAACTAGTCGTAGATATGAAACTATTGAGAAGGCTGTACCTTTTTGGTTCTAGCAGAGATATTTCCTGCAATGAATACTTCAATTTTTCTCTCAACAATCTTTTTATAACAAAACTAACCTCAAAATTTTCCAATAATTTTAACCTTTTGTTCTAACAGAGAATTTTTCTGCTATTAGTACTTCTTTTCTTCTCTCAACAACATTTTTACAACAAAACTAATCTCAAAATTTTTCATAACTAACCTCAAAATTCATTAGAGGGTCTAAACTAATCATAGAACCGAAACTTTAGAGAAATTTGGTTTTTGCTTTTTGGTTCGAGTAGAGGCATTTGTTGCATTGAATACTTCTTTTCTTTCTCTCTTACCCTTTTGAAAACAAAACTAACCTCAAAATTTTTCATAAATACCTCAAAATTATCAAAAAAAATAGCCTCAAAATTCTTTGAATTGTCTAACCTTATCAGAATATTATTACTTTTTGGTTCTGGCAGAAACTTTTGCTGCTATGAGTACTCTTCTATTCCTTTAACAGCCTTTTTATAACGAAACTAACCTCAAAATTCTGGTTGTTACTTCTGTATAGCAATGAATAAAATTACTATGAAAATACAATAATTTTAACAAATTCAAATTGACTTGCAAACAATTTTTTTTTTTGGGTTTTTTTTTTGGAAAACCCAAGAAGAAGAAGAAGAAAAACAATTCATATGAATATTTAATTTCATGCAAGCATAATACAATACATACATACAGACATGCACACGTATGTGTGCATACATTTATTTTATTATTTGAATTCAAATATACACACGCACACACACACACTCCCACACTCACACTACGACGACATATTGTCTATTTGCCTCGCATGAATATTTTCATTTACACACAACAGACAGACAGACAGACAAACAAACAACAAACAAAGTAGACAAAAAGAGTGGAGAAAAACTACAAAATAAACCCACACAACCTCAGTCGACCCCAAGTCAAGCCTGGCGGTTCACCCCACACGCACCTCTCCAACTATTATGGTCCTGCGACTGCGACTGGCTGCATCAGCAGAAATTTGTTTATTGTTGCATTGCAACCACAGCATGTATGTATGTGTATGTGTATGTATAAAAAAAACTTTGCATTGTTTACGCTATTTGCACTCTCTATGCGTGTGTGTGTGTGTTTGTGTGAAGTCAGTAAGCGCCCACCTCCACCTCGGTTATCTAACACTCTGCGCTCGGTTTTTTCTATTTTTCCTTCGTTTTTTCCTTCGCTTTTTTTGCACTTTGTTTGTCGTTTCTTCAATTAAAGTTTATTTACATTTTTCAACGTCTGCAAAAAATTTTGATTTCTTTCCTTTTGCTTGTCTTTCTTTGTTGTTTTTATTTCTTCTTACTTTAGTTTGGATTGGCTGAATTTATGCAAATTCCTTTCACAGTTGGAGGCCACACATACAATCGGAGTGGCGAGAATGTGTGGAAAATTTATTAGACTTGGCTCTGCAGACCTTCTGTGTTACTTTCCTTGACGCGGTTTCTTTCCTTGACTCGCACTCTATAGTGAAGATGCTTCCATCCACCGTCTCTCCCAGCCTTATGTTCCCTAAGCAAGGTCTAATTTTAGACATATTTTGACTCTAAACACCAAAAAGAGTGCAGGAGACCGAGAAGAAACCAGAGACTCAGAGAGATTTTAGAGCTCTGCCACAAAATCCGAACTTTAGACAACGTTTAGTGTCATTCTACGTAAGGCGGATGAGATTGAGCTGATTTTGACTCATTTCCGACCATATATTTCAGCAATTTTCCGGCAGTCAGGGGTTTAAGTTTCACTTTTTCAATACCGATTATAAATACGTGGCGCATTATAACCCCCTTATCGTTTTCCGCCCGAGTTCGTCCTTTAATCTGTCATATAAGGTTGAACCACACGTTTCGGCCCATCAACCATTACTCTCTGAAGGTGCTACAGTTGTTCCTCATCAAGTAAGATCATTCTCTGTTTCCGGGGGGTCACAGTCCAGCCGTAAATATCAAGAAGAGGCCAAAAGAGAAGGTAAACCTCTCCCACAAGACCAAAAAGAAACCATAGACTCAGAGAGAGGGTAGGTCTCTGTCATAAAAACCGAGCTTTAGACAACGTGGAGTGTCGTTCCAAGGCGGAGATGACTGAGCTGATTTCAACTTATTTTCGGCCATATATTTCAAGGAATTAGGATCAGTTGAAGGTTTAAACTTCACCCCGTTATTACTGATAACATATAAGTGGCGCTTTATAATCGCCTAAGCGATTTTCATCCAAGCTTTTTCCTCAAATCGTGATGTTATCGTAAGTTGGGTTGAACTGTTCGACTACTTGAGGAGTCTCAGTTAAAAGATATAACATCCATTGTCCAAACAGTTGAAATAGACGTTTTGTCTCTTCAACCAACACTGTTTGAAGATTCTGCAGCTTTTGCTCCATCAAGTGAGTACGCCCTTTGTCTGCGGAACTCCGAGCACTCACACGTTTCTACGTGCTCTACAATCTCCTATAGGGTGGAAGGCATGAGTGAGGCGCTGGAACATCTCCTCTGCTTCTGTCTGGCTTTATTTTTACCTACAACTAGTCTTAGACAGCCAGGAGCTTCGCAGCTCAGTTCAGAAATAATGCAGCGATTAAAGCAAAGGAAAAATAATCATTTGTGGCCACAATACACAACACATTCTAGCGGCCGACCACAAATTACTCATCCATTTACCTATTTAGTGGCCGGAGACTAGTGAAACGCAGATGAAAAAGGCCAAACACCGCCTTGAGGACTATAAAAGAAAACCTCTTTTTATCGCTGAGTGCTCCTGGTGGAATTAAGCGCTAGGTATTGTAACAAACTAAAATATATTGCATTCCGACTCTACCCTCCGAATCTGAGTCTCAACACACCTCAGCATTTCCTCTTATTTTATTCCGAACTCAACGAAACAGCTGGATTTTTGGACCTCTCGTAAGCTGATCTCGATAATTTCGACTACGAGTTGGGGTAGACCTCCTTTAGAGATTTTTTACTCCTTGAGAGCACACTTCAAGCTCTAACTAAATCTAGGGGAGGTGAAGTAATCACTTTCCGTACCCACTACCGAAGGCGAATCCAAATGAAAAGATTACGACTCTACTACAAGGAACGAGTATCGAGGTTTTAAGCAGTAAAGACTTTGTATATAATGGAGAGCTCTGTATGCTAGAATCAGCCAAAAAGAGAATACGTACATTTTGCCTTTCCGAGCAACTTTTCCAGTAGGCAATGGAGGTTAAAGATATTTATCATGGAGAAGGTCTTTAGGCGATAAATTGTGGAAGGATTTAGGCGTGAGACTACTGATATGAACACGAACCGCTGCTTAGATCGCAGTAGCTTTCGTTTCGAGATCCTCCGACTCCAGACCAAATGGTTTTGAAACTACTGACTAAAGATGGTCTACAAGGCGAGGCTTAATTCTTTCAAAACCACGAAAAAAATTCAAATGAAAAAAAATATTATGTCAAGAAATATTATATTTCTCACAAAACTGCAGTGAAACTTCGTGAGACCTTCAGAAACTCAATCCTAAGCCATTACCTAATCAAGTGTATATGTAAGAATGTGTGTATGTACGTGATCTGAATCAATATGGTGACAGAAAAGCATTTCTGCGTCTTTAATTGTGTGGTTGTCTGCAGTGAATTATTGAACTGGTTATAGAATGTACTAGTTTAGCAGTGGAATTTTTCGACTGAAATCGTAGTAGTCCGAAAAATACCAAACTGGTACCAGTTATGAAGCTAATAAACAAACATTTAACAAAGAAAAAGACTATTCACACAGGCACTCAATTAGTTAATCGAGCTTATTTGACAATTAAATTTTTAATTGCAACTAAAATAAACTCATAAAATCTCAAATAATTTCCCGGCAATTAATGACTAAATTTTCATAAATTCTTACAAGCAACCCTGTAAATTTCATGAGCAAGCGAAGAGAGAGAAAATTAATGCCATGAAAATCACTTGCCAGATGATCTAACTATAATGCTAATGAAATAGAAAAAAAATCTAACAAAATAATGAAAAAAAAAAATATTAAATTTGAGCGCAGTGTGAACAGCATTCACAGCTTAATTGACTCAGTTAATTTGTGAGTTCGAGAACATACGCAAAGCGGAATATTTTTATTTCAACGCTGCATTGGCGATTCTAGATTTATGAATATAGAAGCTAGGTGGGCTTTAAAGTGTTAATAAATTACTAATTTTTAATTGAGAAGCCAGTCTGCAGTCAAAACGGAATTTTAGGCGCTGAAAAATTCAATATTTCTACTATACAGTAATAATATTATCTTTAAAACTTGAAAATATCGTCAATTTACTCAGATGAACAAAATAAAAGGGTATCAACTGTCAAAAATGAATTATTTTCATTAAGCAAAATGTGTGTGAACAGCATTTAAGGACTTTGAATTGTCTCAACAAATGGAAATTTTTGAATACACATTTAAAAAAAAATTACTAAAAGTTGAAAGACATTTTTTCATAAGCAAAATAAAAAACAGTTGCTAATCGCTTCAGCTTAATTGAATGTGTGTGAACACAATTTAAAGCTTAATTGCGTTGGCAAATTAAACTTTTTGAGCATACTCCAAGTGATATGTTTTTTGTTGATTAATTTTGTTGATTTAAATTAATAAAATTTGTACACTTCTTGCTAGTTAAAATGGAACTAGTAATATTTTTACCGATTTTGAACTAGTATAATGCTAGTGTTGTGATGACTAAACGCTGACAAAGAGTGTTTAGCCGCTGATACTGTGATTATCTAGTTACTGCTGCCTATAGATAAGCACAGCAAACACTGATTGCTTCAGCTTAATTCAATGTGTGTGAACAACTGTCAAACACTAATTGCTTCAGCTTAATTGAATGTGTGTGAACACTACTTAATTAATTAATCTTAATTTTCTTAGCCGATTGACTTGTTTAAACTTGCTTAAAGCTTAATATTTTTCCTAAATAGTTTTTTTTTTTTGTGAAAAAAGGCAAAAAATATTTTGGTTCAAAACTGAACTGGTTACACTTTTTAACCTTTTTTAACTAGTATAATCCTACTATGGCGCTGAGCAAAATCTGACAAAGAGCAATCAAGCTAGTGCTGCCTTTAGATAATCACAGTAACAGCCGTACAGCGCTAATTGCTTCAGCTTAATTGAATGTGTGTGAACACCTGTTACACCCTAATTGCTTCAGCTTAATGGAGTGTATGTGAACATCACCTACTAAATTGAGCTTAATTTTCTTAGCTAAATAACCATGCTGAAAATATGTTGTCTTTTTAGCTGTTTTTATCAACGCAATTCGGTTCAAACTTAACTAGTAACATTTTGGTTCATTATGGAACTAGTATAATACTAATATAACCCTGGAAAAAATCTGACGATTGCTATTTCGCAGCAAATTCTCTGATAAAAATACCAGCGAACTAAAAAGTAGTTGACTAATCACATGGATGGCAAACTAGTTTCGAACTACTCCCCAACTAGTGCAATTTAACTGCAGTTTAGTAGGCCAAATTCATCTTCCACCGGCGTTGGTAGCAAATATTTCGGCGTCAATAAGTTTACCAAGTATTTCACTTATACATATATATAGTGCATATATGTATGTATAGGTGTGTGTGTGTGTATGTTTTTTCATAAAATATATGCAGTAGTCTGTAGTTGACATTGACTAGTTCGTTCGTTCCTACGAGTACGTACGTTCGTGTTTGCTTGTCTGTCGTGTGCTATGCCGTTATGGCGTTATGGCGCATGTCGTTCGTTGCCCCATACATTGTTGTTGTTGTTGTTGCCGTTATTATTATTATTCTTGTTGTTATTGTTGTTGTTGCCATTGCAATTCGCTGCATTCCTGTTTACACAATACAACTAGCGAACAACAAGAAAAAAACAATTACATAACAACCAACAAAGCAACAACAACAACAAAAACAACAGGCAGATGAGGGAAAAACTATGCTTGAAAATTGCTAGGAAATCTATATGTATGTGTGTATGTGTGCATCTATATAGAATATATATCTACGGAAAAGCTGCATTCATAAAAAGAAAGTACGAAACAATTCAACTTCAACTTTGTGACAACCGTTAACGGTAAATGAAATGACAACAATAACAAAACCGCAACAACAATAAATGGTTGTCAATTTCGTAACATCGCGAAAGTAAACGGAGTAAATATGAGTTCTTTCCTTCCAAATGGCAGTTGTCTATTAAAAAACCCTTAAAAAGTGGCAAGCAATAAGGAGAAAGTTGTTGTTGGAAGGAAATAAACTAGCTGAGGACAGGTGGAAAGCTGGTGAAACGTGATGCTGATGTTAATGGAGCTGCCGAGAGAACGAAAAATCGCGTAATTATTCAAGAATTTCTTAACCGCAGAAGATTGTCTCACGTTGAACCTACCATTTTAAGACTCTTCCATTACTCGCCCTCATTTAAGGGTGTGAGACCACAGCCGAATGCAGTAGCGACTTCGAAATAGAAATTATTCTGACACAAAACGCACTTGAGAGCTTCTAGAACTTGGTATCGGCGTTGAGTTTGAAGCTTAATTTCACAGCGTTGATAATTGTGAAGCGCTGAAGACCGTAGAATCGCACAAACGAGAAAGTATACCATTCATAAGACACGCAGAAGGTGCAAATAAAACTGTTAAAAGCGAGTATTTGGGCTTTCGAGCGTAAGAAGCTTGTATAATTTGCTACTGTATCCCAATTCTTTGTGCCCGACTCTCACAGAACAAGTAATAAAGTTCGCTTTGCCATTTCTTGTGTTACGCCGGGCAAAAGTGAGAGATTTTGTAAGGCGAATTCCCTAACAGACGTAATTTTTGAACTAGCGCTGGCAACTATAGAACAGCGTTGGCCGCTGCGGATTAAAAGTACAAGAATTCACCAGTGGTAAGACCTGCCTGTCGTATGAGGGGACTAAAACCTGTTAGTTAACGCCACAGTCTCCACAAGCGCCAGAGTTGGGCCTTTAAGCCGGAACGAACAGGAGTTTTAACCATTCCAGGACTGTCACTTACGCTGAATTCCCCAAAATCCAACTCATTGGAGAATATTTTTGCGGTTACAACAACAACAACTGAATCACAAATGGCATTCTGTTTCCATCCACATCGTTCACACCCAAAAAGAGAATAACTACTTACTTGGAAGTGAAGATTTCTGAAAAATTGCTAAAGAGAAATATGAAGAGGAAACAGGGGATAGGCGGTTACTGTTCCTTACTGGCTTACGCGATTATAGCTGAGTTTGGCTCAAATTCGAGATACCAAGTGCAGCTGGGACCGTCTCCACGTGATCCTTAATCTTTCTAACGAAGTGGAGGTCTTACTCTCTCTCTCTCTCTCTCTCTGCTCCATCGAATACTTTCACAGCTGGAGTGTTCTCATCCATCCAGCAACATGGCCTAGTTAGCGTAGCTAATGTCTCATGTTTCCCTTGTCTGTGGTATTAACCATTGCCAATGAAATAGCCAGTTGGATGAAGAATAATTATTCATTTGGTCATCAATAGTTGGATGCCAACAGTGAAGCCTCAAAAAATTGGTCGCAACTCTTCGGCAATAACTGGGAGCGACAATTTTCATGAGAATATCATCAATCGGAGCCAGTCTTGCTTGAAGTCAACATTCCGATGAACCATTCAAAGACTATTATCACAGCAACCTTAGCCTCACTTGTGGGATCGGAACTTGAGGTTTGTTCAAAACGACTGTGGCATAATAGCTAAAGGAGATTGTGCACTTTTTGAGCTAACTAAACATCAGCTCAGGTTTCAGTGAACAACTAGTTGATGGATTGGACGCTCATATCTCTGTATGATGTAACTGAAGCAGAGAAACCTAAACCTTTACCTCAAAGCTTTGCTCTCGCTCCTTGATACCTTGGGAAAAGAGATCCAGAGACTCGTGGAATGAATGCGATGGAGTGTGGATAAAGTTAGTTTCACATTAGGAGTGGAGGATGAAAGATTTCTGAAGAAAGTATGACAAAAGGCAATGCGTTGTACAAATACACGAAGACTCTACGACTATTTTGCTATGAGAAAGTCAAGGAGCTCATTTTTTGAAGAGTTTATTACCCAAAACCAGCTCATCCACCTAATGGTCGACCAAAATAGACTTTCTTTCTCGAAAAGAAGCCTTTAACCGTGATGGAGGAACTGCTACCAGGTGGACACAAACTTGCTGTTGATCAGTGTTACCCAATAATTTCTAGTTTTCTCATCAGAGACAGCTAAAAATAATCACAAAACTACATCCTCTCAAGGTTAGACTTCAATAAACATTATTATATGAGCTGTGAGGGAGCTTGTTCCTGGCATGAATATGGGGACGCTTTTATAGAATGCCATTTTCATTGCAAATACACTTCGTCATTGATGAACTCATATCTCCGGTTGGTAATCCTGCAGAGTTTGAGCTGAAAGTATTAAAAAAATAACGGTCTTTTGTACTAACAACTACATAGTCCTTCCTGCCTTCATTTTGCCTCTTTTTTTATGTCTCTGTCCTGGCTCGCAGTAACGAGTAACTAATTACTCAACAGTTAACAATGGTAATTAGAAGACAATTACAGCCTCCAATCAGACGTGGGAGTTTCTTTCTACACGGCCGCGTTCGTAATAGAAAATGCGAATAACTTTCTACATGCATTTTGATGTGTCATAAAGGCATGGAAGTACGTACGTGGAAAAGGATGAGGAGGACATGGCGATGATGACTTATATACAGAAATAGGCACACACATAACCTCACTTAAGTCATTAGAGGAGGAACTAATGGACAATTTAATGAAAAACTACATACATACTGCGCTACGCATAACTGTGATTTTCCATTCATTTAAGTATGTAATATACACTTGTACAAAGCATACATATGCATATATACATATTATATACATGCACATGTCGTTAATTACTATTTTCCATCGCTTTTCACGCAATCGCCGCGGCTGTGTCTCGGATGAGCCATCCGTTGAGTCCAATTTTCGCTGACTCGTTCACTCGCGAATGACACGCGTGATGTTTTGCTCCAGGGCCTCAATCGAAGCGGGATTGTTCGCATAGATTTTAGACTTCACATATCCCAACAGAAAAAAGTCTAACTGTGTGATATCACACGATCCTGGTGGCCAATCGACCGTGGCCCAAAACCCAAAAAATTATCTGCTCACGGAAGTGTTCTCTCAATAAATCCATTTATTTTTTGTTGAAAAAATCGTGGTCCACTGCTCAGTTGCTCAAGCACCCAATCGACGTAACTGCGGCATTGTGAGTGGTCAGCGGCCTTCAGTTGTTGTATGAGCTGGACTTTATATGGATGTAGGTGGAAGTCCAAGTGCAAAATACGCCATAATGTGCCATAAGAAAGTCCCAGCTCTTGAGAACGTCGAGAAATAGACACATTCGGGTCTTCGGCTACACTTTCACTTAACATACATTTGAGATGGAACGAGCAAAATGATGATACAAAGACCTTACAATATCTCTAACCGATGCCTGATTTTTAATTAAATCAAAAACATGTTTGGTTTGGAGAGCAAATAGTACTCACATACATATATGTAACCTCCAGCCTTGAAAATGAACTGATAATTTCCATAAATTCGATTTGCTTAAAGCATTAACAATTTAATTGCATTTATTCAATGAATAAAAGAATTTCATATAAAAAAAACAATTATTTTCATACACAAAACATACATATAAGCCTACATATAAATTTGGTATATGCTTATCTATATATACACACATACATATTTACACATATCTACAAATTCGCACGCATAAATGGCTTTAAATACTGATGGAATGTTCTATTCACCGGCTCCTGATTCATGGGATTCTTTTTGGCTGATTCGAAAATGCGTTCATAGACGCGACCATCAGCAGCGCCCAATGCAGAATCCAATACACGATCGTGTACATCAAAACTATCGACGAGAGCAACAGCATTCGGACGCAAACGCTTGAGGCAATCGGCGAGACGCAATTCCAGTTTGCTAACATCGCTGTCGGTGAGATTGATGAACTGAAAGGAAAGAGGAAGGGAAGTAGTTGTATAAAGCTTAGCAAAAACGGAAAAAGCTGAGTGGCTTACGCGCAAAAAGTCGCCAATGCGTAGTAAACAAGAATCTATTAAATATAATTCTAAAATAGTCTTAAACACAGCGCCCAATTCCGCTGAGACTTTTGGTATGAGTTGATTCAATTCGGTGTATGCTGATTGCGCAAGGAAAGCGCGTCCATGAAGCTGTGGGGGTACAGATTTTAAGTGAATTTCATGTATTTTTTCGTACGCAATTGAAGTAACTTACATCTGCGGCCTGCGTTAGCTCAATGCCCACCAAATTTGCCGCCGTTTCTGGTTCACGTCCCTGTTTGCGGTGCTTTTCCATGCGTTCGTAGGCAATACGCACTTTACTGTTGATGATTTTACATTATTAGATGCATAGAAACACAAATGAAGTCTCAAATCATTAACTTACTTCGCCGCCACAAACTGAAAAGCGCGCACAATCTGCGCCAGCGTACAATCAAACTTGCCGAATTGCTTCTGCCTAACATAATCCTGTATATATTGCACTGTGGGCACTAATGTTTCACCGTTCAGCGCCTGCGCATAAACTTTGACCAGATAGCGTGCTGTTTGCAACAACATCACCGTATTCTCACCCTCATATGTGCACACTGCAGTGGTCATGCCATATATAGTGGGAAAATTAGAGCAATCCATGTAACCATGACCGCCACAAGAGAGCCGGCACACCTCCACCGCTGCCGCCGAGTCGGCGCTGGTAATGGCTTTGAGACAACACGAGAGTGCATGCATTTCCGGCAGCCGATCCATATTACCTTGCTCCAATTCACCGGTGACATTGTTAAACATATTCCAAATGCATTCACCAGTTATTTTGAATACAATTGCCTTGGCGATTTGTGGAAAAACTTTCAATTGTTGTGTGGTGTGTTCGATAATTTGCGGCTCCGGCTCACTGGTCACCCAAAAAAGCGAAAGAAATAGAATTTTATTATTTGAAAAAAAAAAAAAAACATTTTCCAACACAACCTACGCACTTTGGATCGATTGGACTCTGACGACGTACCGCCGAATAGCGCATTGCTATTGTCGAAGCCTTCGCGAGCGTTTGCGACAAGTCGCGTATCAGCGCACAACGCACAAACATCATAGTGCCATAGGTGAGTACGCTATTCTTCGACGCAACATAAGTGCCATCGGCCAATACCTGCTGATTCTTCATTAGCATATTTTTCAACGGCACACGCACATTCTTCAAACCCAAATAACCATTATTTACGGATTTCATGCCAATTTTTGGACCAATATCACCCACATCAATGCCCGGCATTGGCATGTGTGTCTCCAAATCGCGCAGTTGTACAACGAAGGGGGCCAAACCGCGAAATTCACCTTTCGTATAGAGTTGCGCAACGACAATGGCGTGATTTGCTGTGTGACCCACTAAAAAGCGAAAAAACACAGAAGAACACAAAAAAAAAGAAGAAAAGCGTTAGATGTGATTAACAAGTTAACATTTGAACTGCTAATTGCACACTTACTGCCACCCGGCCACCATTTGTAAGCGCTAATTGTTGGCGTATTTATGACAAACTCTTGTGTGCTCGCATCATAATCGGCGCGTGTCTCTAAACCGCGCAAAAAAGTGCCATGACCCAGCTCAGTTTGCGCATACGTGCCGAGTATATTACAATCCCAAGCTTTACTCAACCATTCGATTTGCTGTTCCGTTGTACCTTGACCCATTATCGTTGGTATGAACATGACAAAGTGTAACATCATTGGATTGCCCTCTTTGATGAGCGCTGAGCCGAGTGCGCCGCCAAATAGTGCGCTGGGTGGAGGGAAAAAAAATGGCAAAATTTTAATTTACTATCCATTCCATTTCTACGCGCAAAGTTAGTTATTTTATATTTAAAAAAAAATTTTTTTTTTTTTGAAAATTTTTTAATGCCCACAACTCACGTATACGCATCGACATCATCTTCGCCCTCATCACGTAGTTCGCGTAGCTTGTTTGCAATAAGTACAGCCTTGCGCACGCTATGTTCGTACAGCTCTTTGGGTGACATATAGGAGATGGGTAGGTCGTCCTGCAGTTCAGGGTCATCCAAGAACATTTTCTCTGTAATGAAATGAGGAAAAATGAGAATGAAAAGTGTTAATCAAAAGTTGCATTCAACTAGATACGTGCGTTGTCACGGCGGCTCATTGAATTAAGTTGCTCGGTGTAACGGTAATTTGCGGTTTTAAGCGTTAAGTGCTTACAAAAACTTTTTCTGATATGTAAAATTGTACATATTTTAAGCAAATAAAGTTTATATTATTCAAAAACTAGCTTTTGTTTAAGAAAAACCTTGTTGTTGTTGTTGTAACCGCATAAAAATTCCCTAAATTGGAGCTTCAGGGAATATTTCACCAGTGACAGTCCTTGGACGGATAAAAATTCGGCTCGTTCCGGTGTGAACTATTGGATTTTAGTCGCCTCTTACGACAGGCATGCTTTACTCCGTATAAATTCTTGAACCTCCAACCCGCAGAGGGAAAAAAACCTTCAGTACTTCCTTTTCGAAGCATTAAATTTATTTTTGCTAACAAAAATTATTACTAACATTTGACTTTTCGCGCCTTCATTCATCACGAAAGAATCTATTATCTTGAATTTCTTTCAAAAATGCTTTGAAGTGGTTTACTTTTCGACTAATCACACCGAAATGGCTTTATGACCTCATAAATAATATGATAATCTAATCGAAAATATTAAATCTTATGGCTTAGCTATTTTTATAAGCACTTTTTGGTTATTGGTTTTGTACAAAATTAACGGTATACGAGTTTGAATGCACTTGCTGAACTCTGTACTAGGCTAACCACAATGCACTTAAAATATATATATATTTGCATTTTTATTACGCTAATGCGCTAACAACTTCTAAGTACTTCTACGTAATGTAAATATAATTTAAATTTGCTATTTAAAATGCATAAAAATTATTGGAAATTATATTATTTTTATTGTTATTGTTATTATTTGGCGTTGTAACAAAGTTCATGTACATTTTGCAAATATGTTTGCATGCATATGCACATATGTATATGTGTACATTGCTATACATATTAAATATTATTAATTTTTATTATGATTTAATTTTTAATTTGTATTTTTGCAACGTAAATTTATTTTATTTAATTTAATTTTATTATTTTTTATTTTTTATTTTATTTTATTTTTTATTTTTTTTATTTTCTTTTTAATATAATTTTTTTAATTTCAACTTTTTTTATTTTTTATTTTACTTTATTTTACTATTTATATATTTTTTTAATTTACCATTTAATTTACTTAATTTTATTCAATTTAAATTCATCTAAAATCATTTAAATTTATTTAATTTAATTTTATAATTCTATTTCATTTATTTTTTTAAATTTATTTAAGTTCATTTAATTTGTTTAATTTAATTTAATATAATTAATTTATTTTAATTTAATTTAATTTAATTTTATTTTATTTTATTTTATTTTATATATTTTAATTTATTTTAAGTAAATTTTTTATTTTTTTTTATTTTTTATTTTTACAAAATTTAATGTTTTTTAATTTCCTTCAATTATTTGACTTTTTAATGTAATTTAAATTTATTTTTATTGTTTAATTTTATCTAATTAAATTTTTAATATATTTAAATTAATTTAATTTAATTTATTGTGTTTTATATTTTGAGCTTTTCGGCCGTTAATTTTAAAGCAAAACCTGTTTTCTTTTCTGGCTCCTACGCGTTTCGATACATTTTTGTATCTTCTTCTTCTTAATTTAATTTAATTTTTTTTTATTTTTTTTATTTAGTTTTATTCACTTTAAGTTTATTTTTTTCCTTTTTTCTTTTTATTTTATATAATTTAATGGTATTTACTTTCTTTTATTTATTTAATTAATTTTTTTTATTTTTTTTTATTTATCTAATTTTTTTTATTCTATTTTATTTAATTAAATTTTATTCTAATATATTTCAGTTAATTTAAAGTAATTTAATTTAATTCAATGAAATTTAATTTAATTCAATTTAGTTTAATTTAATTAATTTAATTTAATTTAATATAATTTAACCTAATTTAATTTAATTTGATTTAATTTAATTTAATTTACTTTAATTTAATTTAATTTACTTTAATTTAATTTAATTTTATTTTATTTTATTTTATTTTATTTTATTTTATTTTTTTTTTATAATTTAATTTAATTTTTTTATTTTTTTTTTTTTTTTATATTATTTAATTTTTTAATTTTATTTTATTTTTATTTTTTTTAGTTTTTTTTTTTTTAGTTTATTTTATTTTAGTTTTATTTTATTTTATTTTAATTTTATTTTATTTTATATTTTTTTATTTTTATTTTCTTCTTTCTTACTTATTTTTTCTTTTTTTTTATTATATTTTATATTATTTTATTTTTATTATTTTTTTTCTATTTTTTTTTATTTTTTTAATTTTTTTTTTTTTTTTTTATTTTTTTTTTATATTTTTTTATTTAATTTTACTTTATACTGTTTTATTTTTATTTATTTTATTTTATTTTATTTTAATTTAATTTAATTTAATTTTATTTAATTTATTTTAATTTATTTGAATTTTTATTTTAAATTTTTATTTATTTTTTTACTTTTTTAAATTTTTCTTTTTTATTTAATTTATAATTTATTCATTTTTTAATTTTACTTAAATTTTTTTATTTTGAAAATTAATATTTGTTTTTATATATGTATATACGTATATATGCTTTCGAAATTAATGGCTTAGTCAGCCATTTGGCTACCGTTAATATTTAATTACTCGTCCGCTGAGTACAAAGTTCGAAAAAGTTAAACTTTAATATGCATAAATACTCGCGTTCAGCGCTAAGCGCCTACATACCTACATATGCATATATAAATAAATTTTTTGTGTACAGATTTTTTGGTGATTAATGCGCTTGGCTTGTTTATTTACAGATTTAATTTTGCAAACAAAAGTTTTTCTAATGCGAAGAGCTAAAAAAAAAAATTCAAAAACAAATATTTATTTATATGAAGTAAATGTTTGAGGTTTAAATTAGAGTAGTTACGTATACGCCACTATGCAACGTAACGTACATACATATGTATTGCAAATATGCATTTACTTTGAGAACTTGCTTGACGAGGTTTTTTTTTAAGCCGCCCAGCACGCGTTTCCCAGTATTTAGCTATGCAAGGCAGTCAGTCGGTGAGTGTTCAGAATAAACAGTTCCGACATTAACTGTATTGACAAGCAGAAACAGCGTGAGTGAGCGATGATATAGCAAATAAATATGTAAATGCATATGCATGGCATTAGTTGATAGATAGATATGTATGTACCAATGTGTGTATGTTCAAATATTTGCACACGCGAGCGTATTGACACATGTTTGCAAGTTGAACTACATCTGGTTACTGTCAACATTTGCGTTGCATAAATTTATTTCAATTTTATTTTCTCTTTTCATATCATTCAGCGTGACTTACCCAATTTCTTTTTCGCTTCATATTTTTCTTTACCACCAACCCACCAGTAGGTGAATTCTTGCGTGTTGAAGGTCGCCTTTTCGCGTTCACGTTGCAAGTCTGGATTCACAGTGTTGTTGGTTGGCATTTTTATGCGTTGATTTCTATTTCTGGTTTAGCAACTTGTTTTCGAACTAACTTTTTTTTCAAATTCAACACGCTTACTGCAACTAGAAATGTTTAAACCGTTAACTTCGACTGTCGCCACTAGACTGAGTTTGAAAAACTCTTTTTGCTGTAGTAGGTAGCTGCGCTAGAATGAAAAAAAAGCAATTAATATATGTTAAACATTATTTTGCTACTTACTATAACACACGTGTACATATGTATGAGTGTGCTAGCAAAGTATTGGCTGACCATTGTATGTTCGATGCTTACGCTTATCTCGGAAATTGTAGATTATTGCTATGTGCAAGTAGGTATATTAGTAGCCACACATGAGTACAAAGCATCAGGAAAATCATACTCATTTTGCATACATACATATATTTTATAATCACTCAATTTTGTTTGTTTTACTCCATTGAACTTTGCTTCGTCATTACGCATATACATACCAGCAAAAATATAAGCATTTGTTCCCCACGAAGTGCTCAATTCATGAAACTAGAGGAACTTCACATAGCCACAGATAGTTAAGGCAGTGTGTATATGTGTATATATGTGTTCTCGAAAGTTATGAATTTACTATTACATCAAAAACCAAAATTTTTTAATAACTTGCTGTAGTTACTAACAGCACAAAATATATATGTATGTATGGTGGTGGCTTATAATATCAAAGAATTGATTTTACAAAATCAGCTGTATTCTTCTTCCTCAGCACCAGCAACTTACTCTACGCGCATCCACTTCACCAATTGGCCTGCAACATCCAACGTTTATTTTATGCGCTGCTTTGCTTTCTTGCCTTATAAATATTCATGTGCTGGGCGTTTTTTGCGAAAACTCATTTATAAACTGGTTTTATATGAATTAATTTGTAGAGAAATGTACATATGCGTTGCAATTAAATAAACAAATAAACACACTTCTTCTTCTTACTGGCTTTATGTAAAATATGCATTCACAATCGTCATTTGGCGAATTGTCAGTATGAGCGAACAAAACAAATGAGAAATTGGGTGTATAAGCAGCAAGCGCTTAGGGTGTTGCCATGTGTAATGTAATTTGAGAAAATGTTTTGATTTTAAAAAGGCCGTTATTTTACAATAATTTTTTTTTTTTGAGAAATTTCTTAAAAGAGAGTTTGAAATATTAATTTGGAAAAATTCGTTAAGGTGGACATCGGTATGACATGAAAATAATTACGATATACATTAAGAGCAAATTACATAAGAAGCAACAGGAACTTGATGCCTATCATGTGATGGCTTATGTTTGTGACAGCAACGAAGAAAAATCAAATTTAATGAAAAAAAAATATTTTTTGATCGGAACAACAACTTTAGAAAACCGATAACCAAAAGAGCTTTTGTTGTTATGCCATAAATTTGTTTTTTGGGGAATGTCCATCCTTAGTTTGAGAAAAGTCCGACTCGTTCCAATATCAAAAAACCGATTGTTGTGCGAACTGTTGAATTTTTGAACTCCTGTCCGTTAGGAGGCACCAAGGGTAGGCATCAACTGCGTACTGCCCTCGTCATACACCCGCTAAGCGAGCCCAACTTAGCATTAGTAATGCTTCCGGCTTACTGTACCAAAACTCCACTAAAAGTCATAGATAACTAGTGCTCTCAACCAAAACCGACCCTGCAAGCCAACTGTCTGGGTAACACTGGCCTATTAAAAAGCTTTCGACACAATTAACCACTCAGTGCTATTGTCAAGCATTGAAACTTCCTCATTACTGCCGGGAACGAAGAGGTGAACCACAAAATATACTTATTTTGAACTAAAAGATCGAAACTCTGAAAACAAGGACTTCACAATATAATGTCCCTTCCTGAATACTATTTAATTTTTATAACCCGAAGCTCACAGCAGCTCATAAAAGAGTCTCTGATGTAATGTACCGATAACCGCTCGATGTGAACGTCTAGCTAGGATATTTATGGCCAATTTTTGGTTGTGAGTGGCTTCTGCTTCGACCTTTCCGCTTGTTCATTGTCAGAAACCTAACATTCTCCTCCACGAAATCTCCGGGGGCCCTACCAGCTGGTTAAGAAAGTATTTATTACATCTAAGTGCCAAAACCGTATATTTCGGCAGTCAATAAGCCAAGGACTATGAGACGCTGATGATCTTTTCGGACAGGCCTGGGGATCTTGATGATCCTGTCGAACAGGGATCAGAGGAATTCAATCACCACCTTTTGGAACCCCCCCCCCGCGGGTTAGGAGTTCAAGAATTTACCCACGATAAGGCATGCCTGTCGTAAGAGGCGACTAAAATCCAATAGTTCTCGCGACAGTCGGGTTTTTATACCGGAACGATCCGGATTTTTATCCATCCGACCAAGGACTGTCACTCGCGCAATATTCCCCGAAGCCTAATTTGGGGAATTTTCTGCGGTTACAATAACAACAACCAGCTTTTGGAGACGAAGAGCTCAATAGACCGATTAATCCACAATAGTTTAGCACTCTCGAGACTTTGAACGACTACAACAACAATAATAACAACAATTTTCACCGGATGTACTTTGGTTGGTTGTGACGCATTTTCGAAATATTTCAGCTGACATCGCTATGAGCAAAACAACAAATGAGATGACGATCTGAGGGAAGGGATGTGATAAACTGCACAAAGAATAATATAAGGATTTGTTTCCAACCCCATTGGGATCGAATACCCTACACCTATCCCGGGTTATTAACTGTGGAGAATGAAGGTCTACTTTCTAGCAAGGTGAACTGTAAGTCGTCTAGCAAGGTGAACTGTAAGTCGGGGAGGCAATTCAGTGAATTAGATTAGAATTCCCAGTTCAGGTGCACGCGCAAACCTTTAAGGAACTGGAAGTCTTGGCTGCGGCTCTCTTTACAGTTGTTAAGAAACAGGAGGATCTTTTTGGCTTTCGAAGGTTGAAAGAGGTGGGCTCTCGGGCACTTTAGACTCCTTCAACTGCGGCGAGGTAGCGAAAAATTCTTGGTAGATGAGTTTTTTGGGCTCACTGGACCACAACCACACACTAAATCCAATCGAAACACACAGTTACCTGCATAGGGAAGCGAAAAATGTGAAAAATGTATGTGGGACTTGCTCTATTTAAAACATTTTTTTGTAAATTTCTCTTTTTTTTTCCTCTACTCGCATTAATCAAGCATTGTGTGGTGATTAGTCAGACGGACAGTAATCATGATAAAAATAACGAGAGCTTACAAGCAGACAGACATTAAAGATGAGAGATGAGTTCGTTTGCTTTAGTTAACGCGACGTGAAATGACAATTACAATGAGAATAAGAACAATTGCCGCGCTACAATAACAGCAGCAATAATGATGAAGAAAAAAAGAGAGAGAGAGAGAGAAGAGAGCGAAAGGAAGATAAAAAAAGTTTATTATTATTACATGTCCATCCATCCAACTAAAGTAAAGTAAACTGTCTACGCTTAAGCGCCGAACTGAACGAAATGCACACACTACCCCGAGCCCCAATGCGAGCGAGTATGTACGTCAGCGTATGGTTCGCCTTCCCGAAGTACAACCCTGTATCGGCGTAGCACATGGCGGATTGTATGTTGTTTTCTCCACCCACTACATGCTGCATGAGCAATCAAATACAATGGCGCACTTACTAATTTACACACACACGCATACAGCTGCCGCGTTCTCTCAACGTCTTACGCACACACACACACACATGTATATACTATGTACATAAATTCCTCACAATTGCTGAGAAATGTGAATTGAAATTGCAATCTGGTACTTCCACTTCATTAGTGCGACTTAACGACACTGAGCAATGACCAGCGACCAGCAACCAGCAACCAGCAACCAGCAGCAGCAGCCCCTATCGTACCTATCCCTAACCTGCAATCTAAAGCAACTAAAGCATAAATGTGTATCTCACACCTCGTTAAAAACGTCGACGGACATCGGACAGGCAAACTGAATCGATGTCTATGTACACCAATCGCCACCACCAACGGCCCCATAGCGGTGAGTGTGATGTTCTCATGATGGACACTAATCTGCTGGGCACGTAGGGTGTGTGTGGTGTGTGGGTGGAGAGCTATTGTATTAAATCGAAAGAATGTCACAGTGGAACTGATGTATGCTGTGGGTGCGTAGAAAAAAAACAAGAATTCGAAATGTATCGAGATACGTTAACGCTGAAAGAAGGGTCCGCACCGATCGTAGGTGACGAGGCAAGAGTTACATGGTTAACTTGGCTACTAAAAGAAGCGACAACTGGTGCGCTATTGTCAACTCGACAACAAGCAAAGGAAATCCATCAACTACAATGCCATAAGAGCAACTCCCGAACCCAGAATCAACGCAAATTGTCTCAAATGGTTGTCACACAGGCTCCTGACAAGTTGCGGAAAGCTTTAAACCTTTTTTCTATATCCAAAGAGCCAATAGTGAAGGATCTGAAGAGAGGAGTACTCTTAAAGAATCTCAAAGAAGAAATAACAATACTTGAAGTGGAACTTACTCATCCTTTCCTCTTTTGTTATGCTTACTGAAGCTTAGTTAAGACCCACCGGTGGGAATTGAAGCTCAAGTGAGCCTTTCTGAGTAGGAGGTGAAGTGGAAAATGATCTGAGACTGAAATTATAATTCTGGAAGCAGAATTTTCTCACCCTCTTCTACTCTCACTCTTAGCTTCAGCTGAGAAGAGTTCTCCCAATCGAGGTTGAGATCTCTGTCCAAAATTACTGAGTGAAACTAGTCTTACCGAAGCTCAAGTGAACACTTCGAAGTGGTGGAGTAGAACATGATCTCAGACCGAAATTACAGTCCTCGAAGTGGATTTTACTCATAATGTCCTTCCAATGACTACTATATAAGTGGAACTAGTCATATTAAAGCTGAGGTAAGCTCTTCATATTGAATTTGAGATCAGCCCTCTGGAACTTACTTCTAAGAGATTTCCCTCTTCTCCCAAAAGCCAAACTTAGTACCTGGCGACGCAGAGACGTCTCTTGAGGTTGAATTGGAAACAGCAGAACTCTTAAGATGGCCTTAAAGAGTCCTCCAAGCCTATTACTGATCAATTTTTAAGAGGTGGAACTCTGAAGGAGTCACAGCTGAACATAAGAAGTGCATTAACCGTGTGTAGTGTACTCCTGGACCTGAAAATTTTCGAGATACATGGCGGGTGGGTGGCATAAGGTGTCCACTTAGGGGTTTCTAGAGGTCCTTTCAACTACGTTGACACGGCTATGTTCTAGAAAACTTCTCGGTTAGTACAAATTATAAAAGAATCCGTCGAACTGAGTCGTCTACTTAGTCCTTCTTGATTTCGGCAGGTTTATACCGAAGTCCGTGGGAAAAGTCACAAATTTATGCTCCCCCGCAGAACCGAGCAGAATAACGCCAGCCGAAAATCCTTGAAATAAGCATGCTCTTCCCGTTTCCTTCCTTGAAATAAGCGTACCCTTGAGTACGGAAGTACTGAGCACATTGCAGAAGAATTTTCACTCGCCACAACACTGTGACTATCACTCCCGCTTTATTCGTCTATATGTAAGCCACTTGATGGGTACGTTCGTGCGACTAACGGACGCCTAATTAACTTTATGGACCCAAATAGTCTTTATACATGTAAATATGTATGCGTGAAACAGTGTAAAATGCGCGGCCAAGCGTCAGCAAACAACGTCACTGCACCTCTGGACACACGCACACAGAGTTTTACCTATGAGTATAAGCTCCACCACCTCACAAACTCACAAACTCACCATTCGCCATACAAAATGTCCGAAAACCTACTTCTTTGTGTTGTGCTGTGCTGTGCTATGCTGTCATTGCAACCTTCAGGGATTAAAGTGTTTGTAATGCCTCGTCGAACAAACGTTTCATGGCAGTCATGGCAGTTGACAGCGAAGACCGGCTACGCGGCGTTCGTTGTGTTGTGCTATGCCGTGCTTACCTAGTAACTACCCCCGCTCCAGCCATGGCTAATCGTCATACACACATACGCGCACACACACCGTGTGACAGTCAACCCAAGTGGGCAGTAAATTGAGGCGACACGCGTCGCAGCGAATGTCAATTGTCTTCCTCCATAAAAACCTGGCCGGTACGCGAGGGTGTGTTTCTGTTCAAATTGCCGCTTCGTAGCTACTTGGACTGGTGTGGTGTTGGTGTATCGCGCTCAACGCTCAGTCACTAACTCGCTTACTCGGCAGAGTTGCTTCATCGCTTCATTGAGTTGCGTTTTTGTTTTGTGCGCACCGCCAACGGCAGCGGTTGTACCCATAACAACGTCCTGAATGATTGTGAACGCGCGTGAAAAGTGAAAAATAAGCGAAATAAAAATATTTCGAATTTTTTTTTTGAAATATATCAAATTAACGTTATAAGTCGCGCGGTCTAAAGACATTCGATTGTGTTGACGTTCGGTGGTCGTTACGCGCGTTGAGCTGAAACGGAGGGACGGGCGATTATCGTATTCCGTGTACAGGCATTTGCGGCCTATCCTTGTGGTGTCCGGTCATTAGCAACTGATTTCTGCATAGATTATATACTTTTTTTCGTCCCCAAAGCGTGAGAAAGCGCGAAAAAACAGTTTTGAGCAGAAAAATATTTTTAAAAACGTTTTTTGTGAAATTAAAAAGTGTTTTCGAAGGTGAGCGGAGAATTTGGAGCGAGCATTGGTTTTTAAACATTTTTGTACATATATGTATGTAGTGTAGTGAAGGTTTGGCAGTAATCTCCAAACTTATTCCACTTCTGATTTTATACACCTGAAACTACAACGCAGCTTAGCCCAAGGGACTGAGATTGATAACCATCGCGCAAAGTTAACTGTCACACTCCTAATTACTACTCTACGAAAGGCTCTCAAGTCTTTCTTGTGATGTCTTTTGAACAATTCCCGCTCTGAGACTGAGGTAGTTGATCCCAAAAAGGATCTTTCGTAGACTCATTAGGCCCGTTCGTTGCAAATCTACAAAAAATTACATCTTACTGAGTGCGCTAGAGCATCTTTTCGTCGCTCAGTGCATGTCAAAAATCTGCAAATACGTCTTATGTCAATATCTGTTAACTCTTCCTAGTTGCGATCTGAAAATTTTTAGTCTTAGCTTCGCAAACGGAGGACCATAGATGATCTCCGCCAGGCAACAACGACAGTGAGCATCCAATAATTTTAATCTACCCTCTACAAAGGCTTTCACCTTTGCAGTCCTTCCGTCATGGACAGAGATACGCCAGCTCGGAGATATAGTAATCAACTTATGTATGATTAAATCGAGCCAGTCACAATTGTATACATTAAATTGAGCATTCTCAATTTTAATTTTGTGAACGGAGTCTATTTAAAGGCTCTCAAGCCATCCTAACTGTCTTGTGGGAGTTCGAAGTCGAAAGGAATAGAAACCCTCCACTTAAATTCAACAAGAAAACAACCTCGGAGGGAGGGTACTGAGTAAAGTAGTTCACTTTTGTTAGTCTCGTATTGTCTTTATCAGGAAAAAGTCTCATCACTGCTCTCTAAGCGCCTCCTGCACGTCTCATTTTGTGAAAGTAGTTCATTTGAAAGCTGTTAAGCCATTCGAACTCAGTGGTGGTGCTTGAAAGTCGAAAGGACTAGAGTCCTACCACTTAAAGTAAAGAAGAATACAACCTCGGAGCGAGGGTACTGAGGAAAGTAGTTCACTTTTGTTAGTCTCATATTGTCAGGTTGTCAAAAGAAACCTCCTCATGGTTCTCTAAACGCCTCCTCGGCGTCTCATTTTGTAAAAGAAGAAGATTTGGATGCTCTTAAGCCATTCCACGTCAGTGGAGGCGCTTGAAAGTCGAAGAGAATAATATGCCTTCATTAAAGGTCGAGAAAGTAGTGACCTCGGAGCGAAAAATTTGGAAAAATTTTTGATTTTTCAGATCTCATAAGTTTATAAATCAAAACACGCCTCTTCGGTGTACTCTAAACGTCTCCTCCGCTTTTCAATTTTTGAAAACAATCCATTTGGAAGTCATTTTACAGCTTTAAGTGGAGAAGAAAAAGACCTCGGAGTGAGAGTTCCTCAGTACTCTAGTAGTAGTAGTTGTCTTTTGTAAGAGGAACCCATTTAGCAAAGCTTAAACCATTCCAGCGCAGTTGTGGCTCTCGAAAGTCGAGATTACTTAAGCTCCAGCTCTTAATGTCGAGAAGAAAAATGACTCGGAGCGAGGAGAGTAAGAAAAATTGTTTTCACCAAAATAAGCCTCGTTGTTGACATCTATATTAGTACTCAAGTGCTCCACCTCCTCCTCCGCATATTCCTAAAGCAAACCAAACGTAATTTACTCAAAGCAAAAGCGATTTGTGTAATCACGGGTGCGGGTTAAATAAACCGCACGTAAAGCCAGCGAGTACGTAGTATTTTTTAGCAATCAACATGACCACCTACACTTTCTACCCAACTGCAATCCCCCCGTCGCAGCCGCCCGCTCAACGAAAGAAGCAAGCACATTTTACGTTTGACGCTCGAATGCCCAGTGTGACATTTACGCGACGATGGACGCAACGGCAAAACGGAATCCGATGTTCGTTCCATCATTCATTATCAACAATGATGGAAGTGCCATCATCAGTGCGTTCGTCTGAACGCGATTTGAAAGTCAATGAGCCTCATAAGCAAGCATGGCGTGGTGGGGACGGAAATGAAACCATTAATAGTGTGTGATAGTCGTCGTGAAGGTGTCTTGATGCGGAGACCATTTGTATTGTTTGATGTTTGTGTGATGTACGTTTGTGTGCCGCCTAGAATTTTCTCGCCGCCAAATTGAACACAACAAAACAACTTAACGGACCAACAATGTGTCGGCCCGGCGGCAGACGAGTTGGGGAGAGACGGAGAGACGAAGCGACGCACTGGGGGAGTTGAAACATTAGTAATTGACGGCTTGGGGGCAGCCTTTAGTTAATATGTAAGCATTTATTTCGGGACATGAGCGCCGGAAATCACTTAGCGCCTAATGTGACCACTAGCGTACCAGCCGATAAACTTGATCGTCCTTTTGTTTCGAGTTAATGAGACATAAAGGTTTATTATTATTTATTTGCTTTGTGGGTAGCGAATTAAAAAAAAACTGGTGCGCAAGTTAGGAAATCACTCAAGCGCATTTCTGTGATAATATATTGCGGCAAGTTTGAAGAATCTCATGGAAGGTCACTCTACTTGACACGTGGGTATGATTTGTTATAGCTTTGACTGACAGTGTTGGTATGTGCGTTGGAGTCATCCGTGCGGAATTGTGTGGTGTGAACACATCTTACATCATTTACGTACAAATAGAGGTGGCTTCCGTGGGAGGAAGCTGGGTTTATAGAGCTTCCGTCTGGGTTTTGAGTGTTTTTTTACCTATTTAATGATGCATGAACTAATGAAAAAGGAGACGCACTCACGAAGAGTGTCCTTTGTAACTTTTAGAATTCTATTTCAACACACCTTCACTTGTCTTGCCACATCTTACACTCTCTCAAACTCATATTTACTCTCCTTTGTCGCTCTCTCTCTTCTTTCCAGCAAAATGGCTATCCTCATGCCCACACTACAAACGCGTTCTCGCTCCATCTTCGCTGCCGCCTTGTTTCTTGGCATTCTAGAACTCAGCGTATTCGCCTCGATAACAGCTGCATCAATCGCTACGCCCGCACCCGCCTTCGCCGCTGCGGGTGGTGCCCAACTTTCGAGTAGTATTCCACAAACTGAAATCAATGCCAATACCATTGCATCTGCGGCCACACGTGAGCATATTGTGGTGTCCACAACATCTGCATCACTACAAGCGGCTGGCGTCTCCACCATCGAACCTGTGGCTGGCGCTGAAACTGCATTAGAAGCTGTTGGCACAATTGCGCCGACGAGCTCATCAACAAGCACAACCAGCCAACCGACTACAATAGCGCCCGAACACGATATTATCGGCTCACCCGGACCGGATAAACGTGAGCAGGAGGCCATACTGAAGGCGTTGGATTGGTTGAAGGAGAAACGTGCTGCCGATTATGGTTGGGGCAATGATACGCATGTAGTGATATTGGCCAAAGAATTGTCGGGCGCGCGTGATCCCACTGATGCTGATGGTCACTTGCAGATCATACAAGAACTGGAGGATACACTGTCCGTGAAAGAGATGGAAATCGAAATATTAGCCATGTTGGATCGCCATCACACATTACCGAAACCGCTGAATTTGGAGAAACTTGCACGCTATGTACTCGCGCTCGGCTCGTTGTGTAAGGATCCGAAACATTTTCACGGACACGATCTAGTTGCCACGCTGCAGCATCACGAACCGGCGCAAGACAATGAATTCGCCTTGGCCACGCTGTCGGCGTGTAGTGCGGCTGCGCATGTGCGCAAGCGCCAGATACGCCGACTGCTGGACATTGCGAGCGGTGTAACGGATCAGGGTGTGGATACGATCGCTATGGTTATACTAGCGCTACGCTGCATTGTGACCGATCATCGGCATCGCCATCTACAGCACTTTGTACGACGGCCTGCCAGAGGATTGGCCAGTTTGCAGGACCCACGCGGCAGTTTCGGTTCGTTACGCAGCACTGCACTAGCTATGCAGGCGTTGCAAGATCTAGAACACGATCCAGCCGGCTCGTGGAACCGCACTGCCGCATCGAGGTGGATACTGAGTCGACAGCGTGAGGATGGCGGTTGGACTGAGGAGCCATTACACGACGGACAAGATCCCGGTATTGGTGTAGGCTTGACAGCTGATATTATACTGGCGTTGGGTTGGAAGGGGCTGGGTGCGGTACGTGCACTACAATGCGATCATGTGATACGGGAGAATAGTGATCCCACTTCAGGTAAGTTAGCAAGTTTTGGTAACGCTTTAAAGCTTAATCTTAAAAACACTTTCACACACAACACATGAAAATTACAAAAAATCCACACAAAAAAATTCACAACAAAAAACTTATTTCAAACACACCAACAACAACATGAATAAACGTAACAAACACAATTGAAAAAAAAACGAAAATTCGCAAAAAAAACACAAAACTCAACTTAGAAAATGGCGAACCAAAATTAGCTGTGCCCTATGGACTGACATCATCGGCTGAGGAGTCGGATTCGAAAAATGTCTCCTACACATACACGCTATGGGTGGGCTCGAACGTGACGGAAGCGTTCTCGCTATCGCTAGTCTCGCCCAAAAATACAAGCTTCTTTAAGGCCATGACGCAGGCTGCCGAATTGGATCAGCGGTAAGAAGAAGAGATAAATAAATGGCTATAGGTACTCTTCAATGCTATATATGTATAATCCGTAGATTCGCTTTTGAGGCGCGCGAATGGCCCAACGGACACTATGTACACACACTGGCCGGCAAAAAGGAAGAGCCGAGAGGGTGAGTTTATTTTGAAAAAAAAAAAAAACAATTATTTGTCAAGCAATAATATTGCTCTGCTCTTCTATAGGTACAATTACTGGCTGCTGTATCGTTTGCCTGAACTACCCGATCCAAATAATGCACCCGGAAATCAACTAATTGCGCCAGTCGGTAAGTGTTTTTGAAGGAAAGTTTTTAAAAATCGTAAAAAATTGTATGTGAAAGAAACTTAAGCGCTCATTCAACACGAGAGCATGTGTATTTGCAAAATTATTTTAAAATTTCGATTCATACTTGACCAAAAATTTCATAAACACTTAATAAATTTGCTAAAAGCGGTAACTTTTGCACATTGAAGCGTGTAAATTTTATAAATATCGATTTTAATATATTATTTTTTTATAAAAATTCAATTTTCACTACCAAACTTTCACTTGCACGCACTAATTTAATGAAAATTTAAACGAAAGTTTAAATTAAATTCGTTTTGTTTAATTTCTGTGGAATTTTGCTCTTCTCTGGTGTACCATTCACAATGCATGTAAATAAAGCATAATCGATACGAACTAAGAATAATCGATAAATAGTTAACGTTGCTGGGCAGTTTCATTTATTATTCATTTTATTTACATAAAACGTAGAGATTTTTAATTTTTTTAATAAAATAATACAAATTTTCATACATTCTTACTTCCAGGCGTCGATGAGTTGATGGTTGAGGATGGCGAGCATTATCTTTACTGGTATAAAAAGCTCTAAGCGTACACCAACGCCACAGCCACAGACCCACAAACAGCAATAGAAGTAAACAGCACACGGAGGAAGGAGTAAGCGAATGGAAGAAGGTGAAGCAGAAGCAGAAGCGGAAGAAGAAAGAACTATATATGTACTAAAATAACGAATAAAAATTGAAAATGAAAACCATTTACATACAACAACAACCTACAAATACAATATACAGCTAACCAATACCAAGAGGCCATAACATAAATGATAAAGCAAATGCAAAATACAAATATACACACCAATATATACATATAAATATACATAAATACCTACATTTACGATAAATACAAGTTAAGA
Organism: Neoceratitis asiatica; assembly: GCA_030068015.2. Lineage (NCBI taxonomy): Eukaryota > Metazoa > Arthropoda > Insecta > Diptera > Tephritidae > Neoceratitis > Neoceratitis asiatica. The sequence continues at coordinate 89,830,833 of CM061525.1, read as the reverse complement.
ATACGATTATGGAAGCAAAATACAAAAAAAATATGGACTAAAATTTAATGAAAGAAGAGTAAAAAAAAAATAAAACTAAACAAGAGTTAATAATCAACCAAAAGTTCCACGCTTTAGCCAAGGCAAATGCAAAATTAAAATTAAATTAAAAAATAAAATAAAAGAAAATCAATAAAGTATGCATATTTTTAGAGAGGAAAAGTTCATAAAAAATAAAGATAAAAAATGCTTATGAAAAATAATTGCAATAAATATGAGAGAAAAAAAACATATAAAAACCCGCGCATACAAATAAACAACAACAATGTGTGTGCTATTAATAAAAGAAAAGAAATATATATATATATATATATATATAATGTGAAATATTGATAAAGATGATAAGGCAGGATGTAACCATAAAGTGCAGGTGAACAAAGGTCACCCCTCCCCATACACAGTAGCTCATTTACACGCATTCATTTCACACACACACACACACAGTGAAACTCATATTGAAAATCACCCCCCATACTCATATTAAAATGATTTTAAAAAAACAACAACAACAAAAAAACGAAAGTAATTAACAATAAAAATGGAAACAGGCAAAAAATCGAACGTCCATGTTAACTAAGTCGTGTCGCTTACATACATACATATATACACACATGAAATGCAAAAATATGATATGTATGTGATAATAATGCTTATATATATATTGTAATAAAAGTTATAAAGGATATAGAAACATACATTTATACAGTTATTTTCGTAATGTAGTGTGCGCGTAAACGCTGGTAGCACGATTATATACTTGTAAGTGTACCGTTATTTTATAATTTTTATTACTTTTTTATCAAAAAATAATTTATTTATTTTATTTTTAATTAATTTTGATTTTTATTTAATTTTTAATTTTTTTCATATTTTAAAGCTAAATTTTTATCCAATATATTTTTATTTCACTTTAATATTTTTATACATAACTAATTTTTCAAAATTTGCATATAATACTATATTTATTTTAGTTTTAATTTCTTCTCTTATCCAATTTTTTTCGATTTTACTTTAATTGATTTGTTTTTTAATTAAATTTTTATATAATGTTTTTTTATATATAGTTTTTTTTTCATTTAAAGCTAAATTTTTATCTAATATTTTATTTTATTTTACTTTAATTGATTTTTTTTTAACATAATTTTTTATATAATCAATTTTTCAAAATTTTTCATATAATACTTTAATCATTTTAGTTTTAATTTCTTTTTTTTTATTTAATAAATTTTTTTTTCATATTTTAAAATTAATTTTTATTTGAATTTTTTTATTTTACTTTAATTGATTTTTTTTTTATTTTTTTTTTTATATAATTAATTTTTCAAAAATATTTTTTTATTATATTTTCTTTTCTTATTTCATCCTTATTTTTCATTTTTCTCTGGGAATAATTTTCGTTCTTTAGTTCAATTTTTCTGCAATTCTTAAAGTGTTTATGAAAATATTTATATATATATATATAATCAGACATTAAATTTTTTTTTTTTTTTTTATGTAATTAATTTTTCAAAAATAATTTTTCATAATGTTTTATTTTCTTATTTCTTCTTTCTGTAAAAATTTTCTTTCTTTACTTCAGTTTCTCTGCAATTCTCAACTTGTTTATGAAAATATTTTTATATATAAAATCAGACATTTTTCTTTCTTTAAATTTTTTTTTTTTTTTTTCAAAATTGTAACTTCTTATTTACTAATTTATGTATTATCATATTCTTCTACACATTAAATTAAAAAAAAGCTTAACTAACCTGCAAATTTCAAAGCCTTGAGTTGTTAAATAGTATTACCTTGACGGTGAGAAAGTTTAAAAACAAAAAAAAAATATTATAAAAACTTCAAAAATAAAATTTAAAATGCAATTTTGCTTTAAAAAAAAGTCATTGCAATTTTTTAATAAAAAATAAAATAAAATATAAAATTTAAAAAAATATATTAACTAAAAAATATATACATACATGTATATATGAAATAAAAATAAAAATATATTGTACCATGTATGTATATCGGTTAAATTTAATAAAAATACATATATATACGTATATACTCAACAGCGTTAAGCAATTAATAAAAAAAAAGAATGGAAAAGGCAGCATAAGCAAGCAAATAATATTTTTTAAAGATAAAAAGAAAAGGAAAAATAAATAGCTATTTGTTTACGCATTAAATTGAAGCAAAAAAAAATAAGAGAAAAATATTTTTATTTGAAAAAAAGGGTAAAAATAAATAATTAATTTTTTTTTAATTATTTTAACAATTCTTTAGTAATTTTTCGGCTCAAATCGAAAAAAAAATTATAATTCTTTAATGTTTTTGCTTAAAATATTTTTTTTAATTGTATACAAATTATGAAATACTATTTTTCATGCTCTAAAAATATTTTAATAATATTAAAAAATAAAAAATAAAATATTTTTATTAAAAAAAAAAGTTTGTTGCTTTAAAAATAAATCATTAATATTTTTTCTTTAAATATTTTAACAATTCATTAGCAATTTTTCGGCTCAAATCTCGAAAAAATTATAATTCTTTTATGTTTTTTGCTTAAAATATTTTCTTAAATTTTATAAAAATCGTGAAATACTAGTTCTCATGCCATAAAATATTTTTAAAATTATTTAAAAATATTAAAATTATTTAAACATTTTAAAATTATTTCTTTTTTTTATGAAAACATATGACAAAAAATTTTAAGTTTACAATTTTTAAAATTAAAAAATTGTTTCAACATTTTTTTTTCAGCAATTTACTTTCGGCACTCTTCAACACATAAAAGAAATTTTAACTAAAACCAAAAAACACATACATACGTATGCCCATATTTAACACATATTTAAATGCATATACTCACACCATTATACAATATACATATATATATAAATCAATTTACTCCTACATACATATGTGCAGTGTTGTATTTATGTCAACCCGGTTTATACACTACAAAAACTAAACCTAACCTAACCTAACTTCTAACCTAAAATATTCAAACGCTCTAAGTAACTATGTATGTAAACGTAAGTAATAGCAGTAGAATAGCTTTATAAACCCACACACAAACACATACACATACCAACATATATATAGATATGTGTAGATTAAGTACTCAATGCAACTCGCTGTATGAGTACTGCAAACCCTTGACCGCCATTTACATACATACATACATACATATATAATACTTAGTAGCAAAAAAAAAAATGGTACTCTATGTACTCGTAGTAGTAGTTAATTTCTGCTCCGCTCCTAACTGAACTCGAAAAACAAAACCATTATTCGTGTCTGACAGCTCTATTCTATTCTATTTATGCTATTTATTAAGAAAATAATATTAAAAATAAAAATCGAAAGCATAAAATTAACCTAAAATTAAAATTAAATTTAAACACAAATAACTTCAGCCAACTTTTTGCGTTCTAAAAAAAATTATTCAAACCAAAAAACGTTTATTATGTTCGAGGAACCCAGAAATCCGAAAACAGAAAATATTTTTGCTAAAAAAACATTAAATTATAAAAGGCAAATTTGTTGAAAAAAAAACCATGTTATTTGAATAAAAATTAGCTTTTACTACGCTCAGTTCGAGTTTTATATAAAAATAAATAGTAATTAAAAAACTACAAAAAAAAATATCAAAATAAGCTAAATTTAATTACTATACAATTTTTTGCAAATATTTTTTGAAATATAAAAATATTCTATTTTATTTGTTTAGCATGCAGTCGAAAGAAGAATATTTTTAAGCAATTTAAAGACAAATTAACATTTTGCTGCTAAATAATAAAAATAATAGAGTAAATAAAAAACCAAATATATATATTTATGATTAAGCGAGATATTTGATGGATTTTTATTTATTTATTTGTGGTGAAAACGAGAAGGAAATTGTAAGTAAAGGTAGAAAACAATTTTTATAGATAAAAAAATTATATAAATAAAATAAACTAGAAAGGAAATGAAAAAAAATAAAATAAAATAAAAATACAAATTAAATTGAATTAAATTCAATTAAATAAACTAATATAAAATAAAATTAATTTAAAAAAAAAATAAATAAATAAAAAAAATAAAAATTTAATAGAATGAAATAAAAAATTAAAAAAAAAATTATTCAAACTCAGTAAAAGAAAAATTAATAAAACATAAATAAATAAAAAATAAAGGAAATAAATTTAAATTGAAATTAAATAAAAATTAAAAATAAAACAAAATAAATGAAAATAAAATTTAAAAAAAATTAAATTAAAAAAACTACAACCGAATTAACTAAAAAAAATAAATTAAATTAAATATAATTATTTTTAATACTAAACGGGTGATTTCGAGGTTCCCTACTTTTTTTATCGAAAAAAAAACACAAAAAATTCAAATTTAATGGGGAATGTTTATTATCATTCGAAAGAACATTCTTTGGCATGCTCTCATTTATTAAAGATTATCTCTTTCAAATGTTGGCCGCGGTTATGTCTCAGATGGTCCATCCATCCATGGTTGATTCCAATTGACTCCAATTTTCTATGACTCGTTCGAGTATTTCGACTGGTAACTGGCGTATGACACGCGTGATGTTTTGCTCCAAGGCCTGAATCGAAGCGGGATTGTTCGCATAGCCTTTAGACTTTAGACAAATCCCCACAGGAAAAAGCCTATCGGTGTGATATCACACCATCTTGGTGGTCAATCGAATGGCCCATAACGTGAAATTATTTGCTCACCGAAGTGTTCTCTCATTAAATCCATTGATTGATGCGATTTGTGGAAAGTGGCGCTGTCTTGTTGAAACCAAATGTCGCCGAGATGACGAGCTTCAATTTCAGGCTTCAAAAAGTGGGTTAACGTGGCGCGATAACGGTCGCCATTGACGGTTACGTTCTCAACAGCATAATTTTTGAAGAAATATGGACAGATGGTTCCAGAGGCCCACAAACCACATCAAACCGTTGTTTTTTCTGGATGAAATGGCAGCTCTTGAATCTCTTCAGGTTGCTCTTTGTCCCAAAAGCGGCAATTTTGCTCGTTTATATTCCCACTGAGCCAGAAATGGACCACATTGCTGAACAAAATTTGACTTGAAAACGTCGGATCTTCTTGAAACTTTTCAAGAGCCCCCCAAGAGCGAAGCGATGTCGCTTGGGAAGGTCGAGTGGCTTCAGTTTTTGCACAACTATATTTTGTACGCTTTCAATTCAAGATCTCAACTTAAAATGCGCCAAGTTGTTCCATACGTCAGTCCGAGTTGCTGCGAACGGCGACGAATCGACTCTTCACGGCCTTCCACGTGTACACTTTCAGCTACGGCCGCTATATTTTCTTCACTGCCTGCTGTATGTGGTCTATTCGGTCGAATATTATCCAATAATGAATGCTGGGTCTCAGGATGGACGATGGTGTTCCGAATATTACGCTCAGTACTCTTCACGAAAATAGATACAGACTCGAGAACGCTCATGCCAACTTTCGACGTGGCGTACTGGTTAAATGTAAGAACTCATCAAATGCAAAGACGACGACGACCTCTCGCTGTATGGATAAAGTAAACTGCTAAGATGCTTCAAGGCTCTACGTTGTAAGGTCCAACTTGTCGTGTGTGTAACTAAACTGGTATGGTAGACCATACGGTGCCAGCAAAGTCTAATACAAGAAACTTTTCGAGTGAATATGTGGCTCGCTGAACTCTGCATAACGGGAACTACACCAACAGCTGCACTTGAAAGGTTACTCAACCTACCATCAATTGGCATTGAAGTGATAAGTATTGCAGTGAAATCAGCTGTGATATTGGTGCCGTTAGTTGATTTTTCTGCTAGAACCTTCGGTTCTATCTAGAAATCGTCTTAGACATCTAGGAGCTTCGCTATTCAGTATATAGAAGGAAGTTGCAAAAATCTAAATCAAGACCCTCTTAAAATTCGCAAAAAGCGTTGACATTCTACTGAGGATTGGAGATCAAGTTCGTCGTATACTGGGTTTTCAGCTAGCTGAAGAATTGGTCCTCCATAAATTCAGTATATTCTGGGCATCAGTCATTAGATCATCTCTTTGAACCCCACATGAAAGACAACTTCTTAAGCTGTTCAAGCTCAAGTATCTCGATGTTCCATTTTTTTTGTCTGCAAAGCGTCTCGCTTCTTCAGATTCATGGTATCTCTTTGCCCATCCTGGCTTTAAAGTTTCCAAACACAATTTTGATACCGTGGTAGCGCTCAGAAGTGCGTTCTAGGCTCTCATAAAAAGTATATTCGGGAACATCGCTATGATGCGGATTGTGGTGAGACATTTAGCCACCGAGGTGGATGCCAGGACTCGACGACTAACTTTCTCTACCACCACCACGAATTCAACGCGAAATTTGAACTCCGGCGAACTAATGCTGTAATAAATTATACAAGAACCCACTTTGTACCGTCCTTGCTCCATCTTACGCGATTTTTTTGGACGGTGGAGAGGTCAGCTTTCGCACTTACGAGTACAACAACCAACTACGCAATGGCACCTTTCCAATTAAGGACGATGGGCATTCGGGGTGCCGCCAACAAAAGTGCAGTTTCACAACCGGGGCTCTATTTTCCTATTTTCTTCTTTTTTTTATTATTTTATTTTTGTTTTTAAAATTGGTTTTTCCCGTGGTGGGTCTCAAATCGTGCGCACAACCTCGCAGCGTAATCAGCATTGGGGAACATTTATAAAGCGAACCGCTTGCCTCAAGACGGACGCGCGCTCGCAGCTGCAACTCTGGTGGGGTACTATTACGCTTCAGCGAAGCTGTAAACCGAACTTGTTGGAGTGACTCCACTAAAGCTCCCTTCCAAGGTTACAGTCTGGTTGGTTACATCACAACTCACACTAGGGTTGACACACGCTCCCTTCCAGGGTGTGCGATGAGGACGCAGGTGTGGGAATTGTGTGTGGAATAGCATTGTAACGGTACTTACCTTAAATTTTTAAGCATTAAGGAAACAACAAAGCGATGTTTTTTTATTTTTTATTTTTATTTTATTTTTTATTTTCTCGTTTCTCGTTTATTTTATTTATTTATTTTTTCATTTATAAATATTTTTTATATTTTAAATTATTTTATTTTCGAATTTTTGCTTAATATATTTTATTTTATATTTTTATCATTGTTCTTTTTTTTGCTTTCCCGTTTAGCGAATTGTTGAATGAAATTTTAACTCGAAATTGTTTTTCGCTTTTTTTCTTCGTACATAGTTTGCTCAACAAAAATTTATTTGTTTTAATTTCGTGTTCTTTTTTTTGAGTTTAAATATTTTGCATATATTTTTTATAAATATTAAAAATTTTTTTTTTGGTTCAATGATTACATAATTTTTTTGTTTTTTAAACTTTTTCACCAGTTTGTGTGTGTGTTTTTTGGTTTTTGTTTTTTCGGCTGCCCTTAAGATGTGTGTTTTTTTGGAGAATAAATATTAATATTTTTTAAATAATTTTTTTTTTTAATTTACGTTAAAGTAGACAAATTCCTTTTTTTTCAATAAATATTTAATACAGATTTTCGTAATTTTTTTTTGGAAGGGTGTGTGGTGTATGTAATTAAATCGTTCGTATGAATGTTATAAAATAACAACAAATTCTAGACTATTTTTTTGTTTGTTTTACTTTTAATAATAAATTAATTTAATTACTTTAATTAAATGTACATATATATAATTAAGTTTATTTATTAATTAATTTAAAGTCTAAAAACAGCAGCAAATAATTCTTTAAAAATATGTAACAGCGCAGGTGTGGGGAATTTTTGTTTTTGTTGCTTTGTTGTTGTTTGAAGTCACCTTATTTTGTTTGTTACTGTTCGCCATACAGTAGAAGGTACAGTTAAGATTGCAATAAAAATTAAACATACTCGACTTAATGCAATTAAATACTTAATAAATACAAAAAATACATAAGAATTAATTTAATAAAAAAATATTATGAAAAAAAAAAATTTTGATTGAAAAAAAGCTAAAATGTATAACAGCATTTTTGTTTTTATATTTTCGCAATTTTTTTTTCGCAACTGAAATGTACGAAAACTTTTCTTGCTGACTGTAAATTCATTTCATTCATTAATTTTAATTTTTTTTGAATTTTTTTTCCGCTCCTTCGGTGATTAACATAATAAATTAAGCTACAGCACTGAGTTAAACTTAAAATATACAATAATAATTAGAAATACATATACATATATATGCATTACAATTTGTTTGTATGTATTTTAATATAATTTATAAACATTTTTTTTTCAACTTTACAGCTGTAAATACCTACATATGATTTTCGTACATAATTAACGGTTTTAGGTTCTCAACACTGCTTAGAGAGTTATATACACACCAGCAGCACATAAGTTTAAGTAATTATATACTCGTACATATATATATATTTATAGGGTTTACAGTCGTTTTCTATATAAGTTTCGAAAGAAAAACAATTTTACGCTTTTAATTAAATATTAAATATATTTCATTTCATACAGCGACAACTCTAGATTAACATTAAATACTAGATTTCTATATTTTATTTTATTGAAGTTTGAATATATATAGGCATTTTAGTTATTTGAAAGCGAGGTTATGGATTCTTTGTGTAGAAAAAAATTGGAAAATTTAAAATTAAATACACAAAAATTGGAGTGTAAGAAAATTTTAGCGTAGCTTTTTAAAAAAAAAACAAGATAAGTAAATTTTGCAAATTAAATGTTTATGCCAGTTTTTATACCAGTTTTTATGCCAGTTTTTATACCAGGCAGTTAAATTAAGATAGGTGGCAGTTAGTTTAAACGTAGTTTTTCACACAAAATAATACATTTCAACAATTTTGTGAGCAAACTGTTATGCCAGTTTTTAGACCAGTTTTATAAAACGGTTTCTGCCGCTGCGTTAAGTAATTTAAACATAGTTTATCAGTTTAGTAATAAATTTTCAAAATTTCTGTAAGTTTGTTATTTATACCAGTTTTTAGACCAATATTTGAAAACACTTTGCGCAATTTTGGGTAGAAACTTTTAAACATAGTTTGTCAGAAAAATATAAATATGCAAAATTTTGCAAGTAAATAATTTATGCCAATAAAAGAATTTAAACGTAACTTTTCATAAGAAGTTATGTTATTTTTTGCAAAATTTGTTTAAGTAAACAACTTATGCCACTTTTTAGACCAGTTTCAGAAAATATTTTCTGCTGCTGTGAAATGCAGTTTATTAAAAAATATATAATTTAGAAAAATTTAATTAAGTTTTGGTATGATCGAAGAAACCAGTTTTAGATTTTTTAAGCTTCAATTGCAAAAGAAAAGAGAAAAATATGTTATGCCAGATTTTAGACCAGTTTTCGAAAACAGTTTTGCCATTTAAAAAATGAAGCTTAGCTAATAACTTTCATATTAACGCATTGTAAAGCAAAAAAAAATTATGCCAGATTTTAAACCAGTTTTCGAAAATAGTTTTGCCGGTTGAAAAATGAAAATTTGTTCGTAACTTCTATATTAACGCGTTGTAAAGCAAAAAATGTATGCCAAATTTTAGACCAGTTTTCGAAAAAAAATTTTGTCGGTTGAAAACTAAAATTCTTTTAATAACTTTCATATTAACGCATTTTAAAGCAAAAAGAAATTTATGCTAAATTTTAGACCAGTTTTCGAAAACAGTTTTGCCATTTGAAAAATGAAATTCTATTTATATTTTTGGTATTGACGCATTATCAAGCAAAATAAAAACAAAATTTATACCAGTTCTCAACAGAATTTCTAAATAAGTTCTTCGAGTCCTTTCCATTAGCAAATTTGCACAAAAATTATTTCTAATGTAATTAAACTTACTAGGCATGTGATTTTCTCTGGCAACTTACGACATATTGAATATTTTATATTTTTGCTTACTTTTTTTTAATTTTCTTTTTTTTTATTTTTCTTTTTTTTAGGAATTTTATATTAAAGTTTCGTGAGCAATTTGGTGTTGGTTAAGTATTATAAAGAAAATGTAAAGCATAAAAACAGACATATGAAAACAAAAATTATTTTGAGTAAAGAAAACAAACAAACAATTATTTAATTTAATAAAATAATTTTAAAAAAATTAATTATTTTCGAAAAGAAAAAATTTAATAATTTTTAAATTAAAAATAAAAAATAACAAAATATTCAAAAAAAAGTAAAATTTATAAAAAACAAAATCAAATATTAATAAATAATTAAAAAAAATAAAAACTAATAAAAATAAAAATAAAAATATTAAAAACTTAAACAAAAGTTTAAAAATAACTAAAAAAAATCTTGTAAAAAATATTTAAAAACAATTAAAAAGCTGAACAGAATAAAGATTAAAAAAAAATATTAAATAAATAAAATATAAAAAAGAAACGGAATACAATTTAAAAGTATTTAAAATTTATCAAAAAAAAAAACTAAATAAGTTTCAAAAATGTGTCAAAAAATTAAAAAATTTTATCAAAAAAGCATTAAAAAGTTAAAAAGTACTAAAAAAAAGTTTTAGAAAAAACTTAATACAAAAATACTTACAAACATAAAAATTTAGAATTAAAAAACTTTAAATTTTTTTTAATTGAAAAAATGATTTAAAATATTTTATTTAAAAATTTATTAACAAAGAAACTAAAAATAAAAAAATGCAAAAACCTAATTTTTAACGTTAAAAATGCTTGTCGGCTACTTCTAAAAAAAAACTGCTACTTTTAAAAAGAATTAAATAAAAAATTAAAATAAAATTAAAAATTAAAAATAAAAATAAAATTAAAAATTAAAAATAAAAATTAATAAAAAAAAATATTAAAGGAATTTTATAATTAAAAATAATATTTAGAATTTTTGTATAATTTAAAAAATTCAAAAATGTATTGAAAAATAAAAAAATTAAAAAAAATTTCAAAAACTAAATTTTTACCGTTAAAAATGCATGTCGTCTACTTCTAAAAGCTAACAAAAAAAAAATTCTAAAAATTTCTAAGAAATTCACTAATTTTCGCTAACTTGCTGGATTGTCATTTTCAGAATTTTACAGTCGTTAGGCATTATTTGAAAAATCTGTATGTATATGCTACAGCTATTATATGTACTCGTACATGTACACTATCATTTTTAATAATAAAATATTATTTTCGCTAACTTCAACGCTTCGCTGCTAACACATGCGTCGTTTAAATATACACTACATGCTTATATAAATTTATACATATTTTTTTTCGCTTAAATTTACACTAGACATTTTCTTTCTAATAATTACAATTTTATTTTCGACATTACACTTATATTCAATTTAATTTTAAAGACTAGACCTACAAAATACATTACAATTCCACACAAACAAACAATTTCACCAGTCAAAAAAGTTGTTCGTCAGTCAAAAAAAAAAAAAGAATATATATATATATTTTTTTTTTTGAAAATTGCCGAAGTTGTGTTTATTACTTGAGAAATACTTTTTTTTAGGAATTTTCAAAATTAAAAAAAAAAAACATTTTAAAATTTACGAAAAGCAACTATTTTACAATTTGGCGTTTAATTTTTGTAATTTTAAATACTAGTTTTTAAGCTTAATTTTTTTTTGTTTTCTTCAATTTATTTGAAATTTTTGTATAATTTTGCAAATATTTTCTTATGCTCAAGTGTCTGCGACTTTGTTAAGGAACTAACTTTTCTATTTTCTGCGATTTTTTTTGTCTATTAAGTCTCACAAATATTTTTGTATGCTTAAATAGCATTTAGATGATTTTTTTTTAATATTTAATATTTTGAAATAATAAAACAAACATAAATCACGCTCCACTATATTTTCGTTGAAAATTTGCATTTTTCCATTATTTTTTGTTTGTGGTAAATTTTTTTCGTTTATTTTGCTTTTATTACAAAAAATCTGAGCAAAAAAATTTGTTTTTTTTTCTCAATCAAAGCCTTATTTAAGACTAGTTTTCAAACTCTTTTCTTCATTTTTACAGCACAGTCAATATGTTTTGTGTATCAATTTATTTTGCACAGCAAATTTACAAACATACAACTATTGACGGTATATATTTTGTTGTTGTTATTATCATTTTATTATCATCTTATTTTTTCGGCGTATAACAGTTTTATACTAGTTATAAAATTTTCTTTAAAGCAGCTTTTTCATATATGTAGCTAAATTTCTATAATTTCCTATGCATAAGGAACGCTATGCTTGCGCTTAAAACTAATACATATATATAAATTGTCAAGCATTGTTTTTTTTTACAAATTAATTATTAAAGTGCGCACATTTCGTCAATTTACTCAAAATTTTAATTTTTCTTTAATTTTACGCATTATTTTTGCATAAGATTATACATATAAACAAGCGAAACCGTTCAAGTACATACATAAGTGCGTATCAAATGTAGTTGCATGCGTAATTTGTATGCTCGCCAAAGGCTGAAATCATTTTTGGCGATTTTTTCATATAGATAATGAGCGTTTACTTTTTTATACCAGTTTAGAAAATAGCTAAAATACGGGAAAAAATGTAAAAATTAATTTCCAAAAATTATGTTAGTTTTATACCAGTTTATAAAACGGTTAAAATGTGAAAAAATTAAAATTATTTTTTAGAAATTTATACCAGTTTTATACCAGTTTAGAAAACGTTAAGGAAATTGAAAAAATTTTATTACAAATTTATGCCAGTTTTATACCAGTTTAGAATACTAGTTTAGAAAACGCTTAACATTAAAAAAATTGAAAAAGTGGTCTTTAAAAATGTATACTACTTTTATATCAGTTTAGAGAACGGTTTAAATGCAAAAAAAAGAAAAACTTTTTTTTTATAGAAATTTAGGCCAGTTTAATGCCAGTTCAGAAAAAGGTTAAAATTAAAAAAAGGTGAAAAAAATAGTTTTCAAAACTTATTCCAGTTTATACTAGTTTAGAAAGTAGTTTTCAAAATGTATGCCAGTTTTATGGGAGAAAGTAGTTTGAAAAAATGTTATTAGAAATTTATACCAGATTTATACCAGTTTATAAAACGATTAAAATTTGAAAAATACTCAAAAAGTGGTTTTTAGAAATTTATGCAAGTTTTATACCAGTTTAAAAAACGGTTAAAATGTAAAAAGGTAAAAAAAATTAAGCGGTTAAATTTTAAACCATATTAAAAAAAAAGTAGTTTTCAAAATGCATGCCAGTTTTATGGGGGAAAGCGGTTTGCAAAAATGTTTACATTTCTATGCCAATTTTTGGGTTAAAGTTAGAATAATTTGAAAAAGGTAGTTTTCAAAAAATATGCCAAGTTTCATACGAATTAAAAACAACGGTTAAATTATGAAAAATAGTTTAAAAAAAATTAAATTATGCCACTTTAGAAAACGGTCAAAATGTAAAAAATAATTTTCAAAATTATAACACTTTTATACTAGTTTAGAAAACGATCAACTCTTAAAAATATTGAAAAAATAGTTGTCAAAAGTTATGCCAGTTTTATGCCAGTTTACATAACAATAATTATACCAGTTTAAAAATGGTTAAGAAAACGTTCAACTAGTGAGCAAATATTAAAAACCAAATTGGGAAAATGTTAAAATAAGACGTTTTAAATAGTCTATTGCACTAAAAACTGCTCCTAATCAAAAGAAATCGCAAAGAAGTATGTGCGGCTATTTATACCACTTTAAAAACAATTTGAAAACATACTTTTATTGAATTTTTCGAACACTTTTAAGACTAATCAATTTAGAAACTGTAAGGTAAAGTATAAAAAAAATGTTTGGCAAAATTTATGCCAGTTTCGAAAATTCACAAAAACGCGAAATGTGGCAAAAATTGTTGTAAGAAAAATTATGCCAGTTCTATAGCGGCGCGTAAAATAGCTTTGAAACAGTTTTGAGCTGTTTTTTTTTTTATAATTTTTTATGTGAAAATTGTAAATAAGCAATAATTTAACAAAATACATACAAAATTGTTGCACCGTAATTTAAAAAAAAATATTAAAATGATATATAAATCCTCCATAATGTGGAAAAAAGATTTGGGTTGGTCTCGAAAAGGTTGTGAAAGGCTTTACGCGTTTTTAAACACTTAAAACTGGTTTTGAAAAGGTTTTCGAAAATTTTTGATGTTTTTAAACACTTAAATGTGGTTTCGAAAAGGTTTCCGAAAATTTTAGGTTTTCTTATACACTTAAAACTGGTTTCGAAAAGATTTTTGAAAGATTTTACGCGTTTTTAACAATTAAAACTAGTTTTGAAATGATTTTTTAAAATTTTTGGTGTTTTTTTTAACACTTAAGTGATTTCGAAAAGATTTTTAAAAGGTTTTAGGAGTTTTTCAACACTTAAAACTGGTTTTGAAAAGGTTTTCGAAAAATTTTGATGTTTTTAAACACTTAAATGTGGTTTTGAAAAGATTTTTGAAAGATTTTACGCGTTTTTAACAATTAAAACTAGTTTTGAAATGATTTTTGAAAATTTTAGGTGTTTTTTTAACACTTAAAAGTGGTTTCGAAAAGATTTTTGAAGGCGTTTTTCTTGCTGGTATAAATTTCTTTGTCATTAAACTGATTTAATTATGCATTTGAATGTTATTAAATTTTGTATAATTTTTGACTAATTTGTAATATTGAAATTAACGATTTTTTCTTAACTTTAGTATACTCTCTACTTCGCTTGATCACTTTATGGAGTTATTATTGTTACTATTACTTTTTTCGACCAAAAATCGCTTCCGTGGTTATAAAGTGGCATCTACATATGAACACACTTGTTACGCATACACATTTATACAAACATAGCGCACACAACTCTATTTTAAGCTTAACAACAAAATCACAAAATCACAAAATTCCAACTAAAAACACGAACGAACGAACGAGCACAACAAATGACGGCTCCACAGAACTTCTCGCCAACACCGACCGACATAAACACACAAACGCACCGACGCTGCTACTCGTCGCCGCCGCGTCGCAAACGCCACAAGTCACGTTCGCGCGCCAATACATCCGCTACATCCGATGCAGTCATACGATCCACTGTCGGGCTAGTGGTGATGGGTGGCGCACCGCACGCCAATTGTGTATGCAACGTATCGCCGCTGCTGGCGACGGCAAGACGTGTAGGCAAACGGCTACGTGTAGCGGTATGGGGCGCGGCCAACAAAGCCGCATCATCCAGAGTGGTTGCGCATACGCCAATTCCAGCGCCGCCATCACTACTGCTCGTCTCACCACCACCACTCGCACTCTCCTCAAAGCCATACCAATATCACATGAGCATAATTTGCAACGCTACTCATTGGTCGATCGTACGGTAAATACGCCGTTGTGGTTCGGGTGTATAGTGAATGCGTGTGCGGAAATGTTGCGGAGAGCCGGGTACGCTTTCCGAGCCGCGTCGCGGTGGTGGTAGCGGTGGCGAAGCGTTCACATAGCTGAGGGAAGAAACGGAAAAAGAATTAAAAAAATTACCTAAAAACAAAACACTCCAAAACCCAAACTACTTACCGTCTATTGAGTAGCGGTGAACCGCCCGGAGGCTGACCGCTCAACTCCAGCAACTGTTTGCGCAGCAGCAGCGGCGATTGACCGCGATTGTAACGTGGTGGCGGATCTGGACTGCGATGCCGCCGATCCAAACCGGTGAGCAAATGCACATTTGAAGTGCCGCCGGTCATGCCACTGGCACCAGCCGCGGCATAACGACGCAGAAATCCACTTGTGCCATCATAAAAGTCACTGGTGGTGCTGCCCTGATTGCCCGCCTTTGGTTGTGCCTCTATGGGCGATGTGCTATTGCTCGTATTACTGCTACTCCCAGCGGAGAGTGTACGATAGTAGGCTAAAGTCGGCTTACCACCGGGTTGTGTGCTTGGCGGCAAACCACTGTCATAGCCACCAACACCGTCATGCTGTTGACTGGTGACGCCACTGGACGAAGTTGTTGGTGAGGCTGCAGAATGCAATTGTAATTTAACATAAGAGGCAAATTGACGTTTCATGGCGCCGGCAAGTGTATTAAACCAGCCTGGTGGTGGTGTGGTGAGTAAATGATGTACATATGTGTTTTTTTTTTGGTCGTGGTGAAGGTGAATACATATATAAAGTGCGTAAAGTTGAGGTTGAATTGATGTGGTGAGGTGTTTGTTGGTGTATTGACAAGTTGACAAGCATGAGGTGATGGCATTGCGTGATGATATGGTGAAATAGTTGAGTTAGTGAGTTAAGATATAAGAGAGAGAGAGAGCGTGAGAGAGGCAAGCATTAAATGAGGTGTTGAGTGTGTAGTTTTGAGTGCATAGAAAGAAAATGTGGTGAGTTGGCATTGCATTTTTTGACAATGAGATTTTTATAAAATATTCAATTTTTTATTAAATAATTTATTTTTATAATAATTTTTTAAATAATTTATTTTTATAATAATTTTTTAAATAATTTTTTTTTATAATTTTTTTTTTAATAATTTTTTTTTATAATTTTTGTTCAAATAATGTTTTTAATAATTTATTGGAAATAATTTTTTTCATAATTAAAAAAAAAAATTATTTTTTTTTATTATTTTTTTTTTTATTATAATTATTTATAAAAAATTTTTGATAATTTTTTTTTATATTTTATTTTATATTTTTTTATTGTTTCATAATTATTTTTAATAATTTTTTTTCATAAAATTTATTTTCAAATATTTTTTTATAATTATTTTTATAAAAAGCAAGCGTATTTAAGTAATTAATTTTTTTTGGCAGCCAAGCAAAGCATTGAAAAGGTAAAAGAGAACAAATGAGAAGAATATATGCCATGAAATCCATACATATGAGACGAAAAAATGCAAAAAACGAGCAGTGATGTTTTGAAAAATATTTCAAAAAATAGTGGAAAGCGAAAAGTATAAATTTTATGCAATAAAAAAATTATATTAAAATTTTTTATCTTCATATTTCAACATAGTTTCTACTATTGCTTTGAAAAATATAAATTTCTAAAATAAATTCTATTTATTATAGTTTTTAGCACCATATCGGAGTAAGAAAAAAAACAATAAAAAATATATATAAAAAAATTCATTTAAAAAATTAATTAATAAAATTAGTTATATTAAAAAAAATTAAAACAAATTTAGAAAATTGAAAATGTTAAATTTTGCGTTCAATGTAAATTTATTTTAATCTAATTTTTATCTGCAAAAAAAATTTTTTTTTTAAATTGTGCATTTCGATAAGGAGTAAAAATTCATATTTTTTCACCACAGGGAATATAAAATTTTATATTTAAAAATCTAGATTTATTTCTTATAAATTTTTGATGCAGAAAAAAAATATTAAAAAACTAAAAAATACATAACCTAAAATAAAATTATATTTTTTCGTTTTTCACCACAGTCAATTATTTAAAAAAAAATTTTTTTGAATTCATAATTATACTTTTCGCTTTCCTTACTTCGCATTTCTAAGGCCTAAGCGCCTTAAAATATCTGTTTAAGACCAACAACAGCATACATTTAGGCACATACAAAAAAATCGCATTAATGCAAATTGAAACAGTGCTGATGTGCAAGAAAGCTAATAAAACCAAACGGCAAATGAAATCGCCACAAGCAAACCACTTACCATGCTCATCCCTGTAGTCCTTGCCGGTAAAGCCAACGCCGCCTCCACCAACACCGCCAACTCCGCCCACACCGCCCATACCTTCAACGCCTGTGTGCGTTGGTATCGTGGCCGCTGTTGTCGTCTGCCACTGACGACGCGCATACAGTTTACTCAACTTGCTCGCCATGCCGCTGCCACCGCCGCCGCCACCACTGCCACTGCCACTCCCACTACCGCTCACACCGCCACCACCATCCGAAGAGACTTGCTCCGGCGATGTGGGCGGTGAACGTGAGCTGCGCACCGCTGTCTCATTCAACGGTAAGTAATGTTGTGGCAAGGGCTGATATTGCAGCTGACTGGGACTCGTACCGAAAGCGTTTGTTTGTTGTGTTGATGATGATGACGATGCCACCGCCGCTGGTGGTGGTGGCGGTGCGGTTGTGGGTGGCGAACGCTGCTGCAGATGCTGTTCATAGTAATCGCTCATGGCGATTTGTGAGGATGAGGATTGTGTGGATGATTGACTAGAAGTTGAGTGTGATGAGGAGGCAGCGCTGGTTAGTGGCAAGTGTTGTTGGTGCGTTTGTTGTTGTGGGTAACGCTGATGCTGCTGCTGTTGTTGTTGTTGTTGTTGTTGCTGCTGCTGCTGCTGACCGCCGACGCTGCTGGCATATTGAAAAGACGTGCCAGCAGCAGCAGCTGTTGACTGATAATTGCCGGCGAGAAAGGGATTTGTGGCTTGCTTTTGTTGTTCCTTACGTTTTTCCAACTCCTTTTCGCGCAGCTGATTTTGTTGGTGATAAAAACGTTGCAGCACTGCAAATAGGATAGCATTAGAGATTCAAAGAGAAAAAATTCCCCCCTCCCCCAATACACACACACACACAACTAGTTCCATTCCCAAACACTTACCTATTGGACTGTGATTGCCGGGCACGCGTTGCTGCGTATTCATCTCACCACGATTAATCGGTATCAGTGATGGCTGTTGTTCCTTCAACGGCACTTCCACACCACCTCCACCTATTGGCAATGTGTGTGTGGGCGTTGTAGCAGCCGCTTGAAAACGCTTGCGCGCCATTGCTGGTGAACCAAGCGCGATATTTTTTGTTGTCACCGCACTATCGTACATATCGAAAGCATTCCCGCCCATCTCATGTACATTCGGCATACGCCACAGTGGATCCACCTGATGCGGCTGCGGTGTATGATGCTTCTTTTGGCTAAAGGGCGAAGTGGTAAGGTTGCGTATAATCGATTGACCTGCGGGAAGCAGATGTAGTAGTTAAAAAAAAAAAATACCAAAAGTTACAAGGTAGCGAGCTCACTCACCTATACTACTGAACATTGACTCTTTTTTGGGACTCTCAGCGCCGCTGGTGTACTTTAAGCCCGCACCATTACTATATTTACGCTGCGAAAATGGTGATTTTCGATAGAGTTTACTCATCTCACTAACAATGTGTGTCGTGTCGTCTTTGAGCGCTGCTGTATCCTTATAGCTGCTGCTCGGCGGCGATTGTGGACTACAGCTGTTGGCGCTGTTGCTGCCTGAGCCACCACTGCCATAGCCATTACCACCGCCGCCACTAGTAACTAAAGCGACGCCACTGCCACCAACACCAACACCGCTGAGTCCACCGCCTCCACTGCCTCCGCCTCCGCCTCGCTCGCCCTGCAAATGATTGTTGGCGTTGCTGTTGTTGTAATAGCTTGCAATCGGCTGAGGTAGTTGTGATGGTTGATGATGTGGAGGATGATGATGATGATGATGATGGTGTGAGGGCTGCGTTTGCGCATGTGGATATTGTGGCAGGTGATCACCGTCTTTTTTATAGCGTGACGCAACAAGCATTTGTGGCTGTGCGGATTGTGTAGCTATGGCTGTGGCTGTGGCTGTATTGGTGCTGTGATACGCATTCTGATAGCTGGGTATGTGTGTAGTGCTTGCTGCTGGCAATTTCGGTATTATTGTCGTTGCTGATGTTGATGTTGCTGTTGCTGTTGTGGTTGTTGGCAATAACATTGTTGCAATTGCAATTTTATTATGTCTATTATTTCCTATTGCTGTTACAGCTCCTCTGAGTGTAGCTGTGGCTGTTGTTGTTGTAGTTATTGGCATGTGAGTTCTGTAAAAGTCATGACACGAATTACTTATGGCGTAGCATTATTGTTGTTGGTGGGCGATGATAAACGTAAAAAGTGTTTTAAATAATTTTAACTAAAATGTGTGAACATTGAAGGTGAAAGATGAGCAAAAAAAAAAAAAAAAAAAAAAAACGAGCGAGGTGAATGATGTGCCTATACATTGTTGTGGGACATATAAGGGGATGCGGGGAACAAAAATTTACGGGATTTCAAGGGATGTCGCTTAGGATTAATCAGCGTAGCCATGTTTGTCGCACTGAATTTTGTAGCTTATTAAGGATGTAAAGGATGTAGAGGCGTAAAGCGCTTCTTATAAGTTCGAATATTTATCTGGGAATGATTGATTTTCTAACAAGCAATTTCAGTCGTTAGGCCTTAACTAGCTCTCTCTATGTATTTTTAACAGGAAACTAGCTACCTATGTACCCTGAAAACGCACAATGTAGAATTTGTAATGCATATAGAGGCCAAAAGCGTTGCATCTAATGAGAATCGTAGTACAAATCTACTTCTGAGTAGAATTTTCTAACAAGCACATGCAATTGTCAAGCCTTAACCAACTTCCTTCAGCAAGAAAACGCATAAAAACTACTTCTAAATCCTAAAAACGCGCAATATGGAATTTCCAGTGAATGCAGAGGCGAAAAAAGCTGCGTAGGACAGAAGTCATAGTTTATAGCTGAAAATCTTTCTTTTGAATTTAATTTTCCAACAAGCAGTTGCAATAGTCAACTTAACTAATTCTCTCAACTATATTGCCGAGAAGAAAACGCGTGGAAACCTACTTCTGAAGCCTCAAAATGCGCAAAGCTCATAATTTTGACTCGAGCACTTCCAAATAACACAAAATTCTCATCGGCGGTCATATTGCCTGGCCGTAGATTAGGAATTATTAAATATTAAGCTCAAGCGAGATCTATTATACCTAAGTGCTTTGATATCAATACTTTATATAATAATCAAATCAAGAGTTCCTCGATAGTATAGTGATTATAGCCCAAGCAGAGTTCTTGCTTTCTACATTTTTAACCAAATTTTCCTCGATAGTATAGTGGTCAGTATCTTTAAAAGACTCTCTAACAAGTTTTTGCAACTTTCACTTTCACTTAATTTTCCTCGATGTTATAGTGATTAGTATACCCCAAGCAAGGATCATACTTTCCACATTTTTAACCAAATTTTCCTCGATAGTATAGTGGTTAGTATACCTGCCAATTTTCGGTAGCTTTAAAGACTCTCTAGCAACTATTGCTTGATTTTCCTCGATAGCATAGTGACCAGTACCTTTAAAAGACTCTCTAACAAAGTTTTGTAACTTTCACTTTCACTTAAATTTTCCTCGACAGTATAGTGGTTAGTATACCTGCCAATTTTCGGTAGCTTTAAAAACTCTCTAGCAGCTTTTGCTTGATTTTCCTCGATAGTATAGTGATCAGTATCTTTAAAAGGCTCTCTAACAAGGTTTTGTAACTTTCAGTTTCACTTAAATTTTCCTCGATAGTGTAGTGGTTAGTATACCTGCCAATTTTCAACAGCTTTGTAACCCCTTCTGCAGCTTTTTTCTTGATTTTCCTCGATAATATAGTGATCAGTACTTTTAAGACTCTACAGCATTTACTAAAACAAAACTCGTAGATAAAAAAGTGCTTTTCTCATAGCTGATTGGTAGAAACCCCGCGTGATTGTGATATGTACATAACTACTAAGTTTTTAACTCTAACTACGTAGTGCTTGCAAAAAATTTTCTACAAAATATGTCACCATTTATTTTACTAATATAAAATGTATAAAAATGTAATGAAGATAAACAAATGCGTATGAAAATCGAAATATTCAAATGAAATTATTCATGAATTTTGATATTTTCGACCACTTCCAGGAATTAAATGAAATCAAACTTACTTTCTTTTGAAAATTAAAATACATACCGCAAAAATTAAACAGCAAAAAATCCATAAACCGTTGAAAATTTTTAAATTAGTAAAAATAGGAATTTAAAACACAAAAGAAATTTAGAAAAAAAGCCAAGCAAAATAATTTTTATTTTTATTTTAATAAACCAACAGCCGAAAATTAAAAGCAAAAACTATGCAACAATAATGATGATGATGATATGAACACAACACAACAATAAACAAATAAAATAATTAAACAAAAAAAAATTATACTTACTGAATTGGGAGAGTATGATTTATTGTTTGTTTTATTATTTTTGAGGGGGTAAAAGATTAGGAATTAGGTAACCTACAAAAAATTGCAATAAAAAGAAAGAAAAAAAAACGAAACAATTAAATAATAAAACGCAAAAATTATGTTGGGCGCAAAAAGTAGTTTTTTTTTAATATTATTTTTTTTTTTTATGCATATCGTTTGCTATTGGATTATGTCAGTGTAAAAGAATGTATGAATGTTGTTAGCAGCGTAAATGAAAGGTTTAGAAAATTCTGAGATTAAATTTATGAAAGGGATTGCAAAAAGAATTTATCAACTCTGCCAAAACTGTAAAATAGCGAGAATAAAATTTGATAAAAAAGTAAAGAAAAAATTTAAGTTAAAAAAGGAAAGTCAAGAAAGGCAGCAAAAACAACATGTTATGGTGATTGTTAAAGGAAATAATAAAATTAAAACTGTTTTAGAGAACAAAAAAACCTACTCATGCGCTCTAACCGTTATTTAAATAAAATATCAAATTATGTATAAAAATTTGCAGAGTGAAATTTAGCTTGTAAGCAACGCGATATGTGAAACTAACTTAAAACTTTCGGTGCATAAAATTTTGCTGCAAGTATGCGTTTTAAGCTCTTTTTTTTAATTTTATTTTACTATTAACAAAACACTTTTTAGCCTTAGATTAGTTAATAGCGTGGAAACTATGTTGAATAACGCGTAGCACTCTTTGAATTATTACTTTTTACTCAAATTCATTAAAAACTAGCGCTAAAAATCTGCTCTTAGCCTTACTTTATAAGGTTTTTGTTAGCAATATGAGTTTTTGAACTAAATTTTCAAAACGCATTTACAAATAACAAACAATCCTACCTCGATAAGCTGTAAAAAAAAACTTAAGATAAATGAAATTTGGAAAAACCATAAAAAGTGAGTTTTGAAAATGTGATACTAGCATGGAGCGACGAGAAAATCGAGAAAATAGGAGAACTGAAGTTGTAGACCGTTAACTTATGCTAAATATGTCATTTGCACCAAAACCTACCTATGCATCTCTATGTCGGTAGATTCGACAACAGTCTTAAACCATTGTATCACATTCACATCAGCCGCATCGTAGTAACGAAAAAATGGCTGTTGCAAAAGTTCCTGATATCTGGGTCGATGATGTACATTCTTCGTCAGACTGTTGATTATAAAAAAAAAAATATTTTTATTTTCTTTTTCTTTTACATATTCCTTTATTTACGCACCATTTAACGACAAAATCACGAAATTCTTGGCTAAAATCGCAACCATCACCATAGGGCAGACTGGGTGGTTCGTGATCTAGAATTTTGGTAAGCACTTCAAAATCTATATTACAGCCTTCGTAGGGCGAACGGCCGGTAGCGAGTTCCACAAGTGTTATGCCCAATGACCAAACATCGGCGCGTATATCGTATTTTGGCTTTTTTGGATCGATGCGTTCGGGCTATAAATATTTATATATTTATTATTTATATTTTTTTCATGACAAAATAAATAAGACTTACCGCCATATAAGCGGCGCAACCAGCAGAGCGTGTATTCGCTTTTGAATCCACAAGTCTGCCACTAATACCGAAATCACAAAGTTTAATATTCCCTTGTTCATCGATGAGAATATTTGAAGGTTTCACATCGCGATGTATGACGTTGTGTTTCATCTTTAGATATGAAAGGGCGTGCACCGTCTACAGAAAGAGAGATATGTGTTATGGAGCTGTGCATCATTCCTCTGTAAAGAGCTGGTATAATTTAGTGTCATATTTCAAAGCAATTGTCATGACAGCAACTTTATAAATCACCTTTTATTCCTCGATAGTATAGTGGTTAGTATCATTTACCTTTATTTATACCCCTCCCAGCATAATTTTCAACCCAAAATATATATTTCTACTTCCTCGATAGTATAGCGATTAGTATACGCCATTGTCACGCGCTGCACTTACCGCTACAGTGACCTTTCCGAGAATATTCTCAGGTACCGGCTGTTTGGAACGTCTCAGCAGCTTATCAAAACACATTGACATCAGTTCCATGCATATCCAGACATCCGGTATATTTACAAAATACCCTAAACAATGCACTATATATGGGCAGTCATGTGAGTTTAGTATAACATCGAGATCCATAAGTATACGATTATTCTCCTCATCATTACCGGTACTACGCATTTGTTTGACAGCCAAAATTGTGCCGGTAGGCTTGTGTCGCATTTTTACCACATTCCCACTGGTACCATTACCCAAATCGCTTAAATGCTCTAAATCGGACATAATACTCGTGTATTTCTGACCATTTATGGTGAGTATGCCAGATTGTTGTCGTATCCTTTTAAGTTTTTTGTGCATTTCATTTTGTGGTGCATTGCGATTTGAGCTGGGTACGACTACTGAAAAATAGAAAGAAAAAAAAGGAATAGTTAATTTTTATTACAATAATGATTAAGAGAAATTGGAGAAGTTTTGAAAAGCTTTAGTGTAAGTAAGTCAAAATCTCTTCAGCAAAGCATTTGCTGAGTTTTTGGTTTATTAGTGAAGAAAAGCAATAAATTTATGCTTTCATCATTAAATTCTGCTAAATATGTATGTTCGTTTGCTCTATTTTAAAATAGCAAAATTCTTTTTGTCCCAATTCATATTCAATATTGTTGCCTTACAATCAGGTCGAAGCTGATAGGTAATTCAAAAAGTAGAGGAAATCAATAAATCAAAAATAAACATTCCCCTTTAACCGCACCACAACAACACACTCACTCGCTCGCTCATTCATTATGTTGACCCATTCTCATTGTCGCATTGCAGCTGTTAAGAAATGTATTGTATTTCCGCTTTGATTGGGTATTGTTGCCAAAAAAAAAAAAAAAAAACATTGATTGCTTGCAGCGCTCGACGTCCAACAAAACATTCACCCAACCACCCACCCATCCACAAACCTCCTGTCAAATGACATTTTCAAAAAAAAATAAAAATAAAAAATACAACAATGTATATCAACAATGATGACAATTCACAATAGACACATCACTGCAACATCATGCTTTGCAATTTCCACATCTCTTTCAACTAATCAGCCCACCAAACCTACACCATTGCGCACACACGGCACACACAAAGGAAAAAAAAATGAAAAAAAAAATGTCAAACAGCTGCGCCAAGTAAAGGCAAACAACAAATAATTTTGCAAGCAAGCTAAGCTAAAAAAATTTACCGACAAGACAGCAAACAAATGTAATAAAAACTATGACGAGACGTCAGCTGCGACGTTGACGCCGACGAAAAAGCTCTTTGAGCTGTATTGTAAGCACAAACATAACGGCGCTGACGTCAGCGTCGCAGCTGCGGTAGATACTTGAACAGTATATGTGATAAAAAAAAAGTATTTAATGCTCAGAAATAACAAAAAAAAAAACGCCAAACGAACGAGGCAAGCGACAATGAAAACATGTACATATGTATGTATGTATGAACGCGCCGTAGTGCTCGTCCGGAAATACCAAAAAATCCAAGCATACGCAACCAACAACAATGAACATAAATAAACACACAGGCCACACCACATACATACATACACACATGCACACTATCATAGAGTTTACAGAAGAAAAACAGTAACAACGTCTCATTGAAGAGGAAAAACAAATACAACTAAAAGGCCACTGTAGGATGATAAAATGACCAATAAATATACCAATTGATCGACTAAATGCAACAACAATAATAATTGAAGGAAAAAAAGTGAGAAATATCAAATGAAAATCGAAAAAAAAGCGAAAGATAAACGTAATGGATGGCGACAAAAAAAAATGGAAGAAAAAAACGCAAACGATAGCCACAATAGACGCTCTTACATATGTATGTATGTGCGTATGTACATATCAGAAATATCCAATGTGAGACGTAGACGTCGTCAATGACGAAAGCAGCGTCAACAACAACAGCAAAACTAACAACAATAAAAGTAAAGCAAGTCGCTATTATGTATACCACATCAGCGCATAACGCAACCCAAAACGCAGACGACAAAGGCTCTTGGGGACGTGTGTGTTTATCGCCACTCTCTGTCTGTGTGTGTGTGTGTGTGTGTGCATGAGCCTAAAGGCGATCACAAGTGGAATTGTTAAAACAACAACAACAACCCACTGTATTGCAGGACTAACTACATATCGTTGACGTTTT
The DNA here is from genome assembly GCA_030068015.2 of Neoceratitis asiatica. Classification (NCBI taxonomy): domain Eukaryota; kingdom Metazoa; phylum Arthropoda; class Insecta; order Diptera; family Tephritidae; genus Neoceratitis; species Neoceratitis asiatica. The sequence goes on along the minus strand of CM061525.1, from coordinate 89,804,737 downwards.
TATGCTGTGACAAACGCGAAGAAAAAGCCCAGCGCCAGGCGCTAGCGCAGGGGTGTGTGAAAAACTCAGGTTGTTGGTACGACGACACATTGATAGCATTGCTGTTGTTTTTGCTTTAGCTTCCTCTTCAATGTATTTGTGTAGAGCAAGGAAAGCACGTACAGAGGGTGGCAGGTACTACGTTGAAGGAATCTGTGTGTGTGGTGTATACGACCGCAACAGCAGCAGTGCTCAAGTAGTCTTATTTTACCACTATATATATTTATTTCAACATTTCTGCTTACGTATGTATGCATGTATGAATGTATGCTTGTATGTATGTGGGTGGTGGCAGCAGGGTTGGTTAAGAGCCTGCAGTACTGCAGCATTTGACGCACACAACGCGCTGAAACAAAAGCTTTGTGGATTCTTTATGTACAAAACCTTTTATGCTGGCGCCTACCTAATGTCAGCAACCTTCTTTTGTAAGCGACTCAACGCAAGTGGGGAAAAACACACACACACACACATACACACAGAACGTGCGAAGTTGGCTCTTTTGTGTATTAGCAGCTAGCCAATGCATTTTGCCGGAGCAGCGGCGTATACTATAGTAAGTACTTTGCCACCACTTATCAACACTATTATTTGCTTTATTTTTTCCATACTTAAAATCCTTCTTGAAATACTTACAACCCAAACTGGGACGCTTTATCTTGCCAAGTGGTATGGACATGTGTACATCTCTGTCACCAACGCGCGGTGTTGAACCACTTGGTGTTTCGGTGACAAACATTAAATGATTATGTGAATTATTCTCCTCTTCGAGACGTTTTTCCAGTCTATGTATTCTATGACCAATCGATTCCATTGATGATGTGCTTGTTTTGCTGAGATTGGTTGGGAGTAAATGCGTAGATGCTGCTGATGATGCTATCCTTGGTACGCCAGTTCCAGTCGCGACGACTGGTGTCACTCTTCCTAGCTGATGATGATGATGGTGCTGCTGCGTCTGCTGCTGCTGCTCACGACTGCTACTACTACTACTGCTGCTGCTGCTGTATTTATATTCTGGTGCGTCGTGCATGGGGCGCGCGTGTGTTTTGTCGTGTCTGCGCTGTATATCGCTGCTTCTGCCACTCCTCCGCGCGGGTGTGAGTGGATCTGCGTGTACGCTTTTGTGTATGTGTGCGTTTGAAATTTTGTGCACTCAAAAATTTTCACTGCGAAAATTTCAATCGTTATTATATCTTTACACACACACTTCACTCGTTTACCATCGTTTAGAACTAATAACCGCACGACCGTGTACAATTATTTTTCTTTACGGTTGTGCTCTTGCTTTCTTTTTAATTGAATTATCACACAAATAACAAATAAAAATGAAATGAACTCGAGTTTTTCATTACTTTACAGAACACAGCAGAAAAAATACTGAAGAAGTTGCTAGAAATTCAACAACGAAGTAAGAACATAAAACGAATTGATAGATAACAACAGCGAATGTCAGTCCATACGCAAATTGTCAAAATGAGAGGGTAACCAAGGTATTGGAGCAGAAAAAATTCATTGATGTTAAAACACAAAATTTCACAACAAGTGTTTGATATGACTTAATTTATGCATTAGTTAGGTAATAGATAGCAATCGCATCAAAAAATCAAGCAAAATAAATTGCATAAAACGCTACAATAAAGGAAAAATAATATTAAAATCATATTGATCTATTGTGAATGTTCAATATGCAAGAAGTAGCATTGTATTATTTCTATTTATTTACATTTTTTTGTTTTCACAATGTCGGACGCATACGAGTTTGTTGCAAAAAGTAAATTAAAACTTAAAAATGATAGCGAGCACAAGAAAAAGAAAAAGAGTAAGCACAAAAATAAGGAGAAGGATAAAAAGCGTGCTAAAGAATCATTACAAACAAGTATAAATGAATCCATGGAAGATAAGATCACCAGCAGCAGTGCACCAAAGTTGACCAAGGCTGAACTGGCATTCAAGCAGCAGCAGGAAAAAATGGTGAGTGTACATAAAATATGTTTAATTATAAAAAAAAAAATTACTAAAACATAAAAAACAATTCTAGCGAAACAAACGAATTATGGAAAAGGCATCGACAACACATAAGGAACGTGTCGAAAAGTTTAATGAGCATCTAGATTCGCTGACGGAACATTTCGATATACCGAAGGTTTCTTGGACAAAGTAGTGGAATATCTGTGCTATTTATATTGCTAATTTAAGTAAAAGGAATAAAGATCAATTTTCTGTGTTTTTAATTTATTTAAAGAGTTAAAATCCGGCAAGACATATTTATGTATTTTGCTATTTAAAACACCTTAAATTTGCGCTATTTAAGAACTACTTACATACATATACATACATTATAACTTTCTTATACACTAAACAAGTATGCGCTGTTGCGCCGTTTATGGCTGCAAGCATATATGTGTGCTCTTTGGAATTACATATCACTTTGCTTAACAAGATTTGACTGAACCACCCAAACTATTACCAAGTGTTCAGCTTTTGCTAAATAAAATTGATTTAACCGTTTCTACGAGAGGAAATTTCGTTTTATATGCACGTGGACAATAGCCTTTTACGTCATCCGTATTCAAAGAGAATATCATAGCGCCACCCAATTGATGATTCTTTATGTAGAGCGCTTTACAGGCAATGCTCGTTTCGTTTTCATAGGAAATCCATTCGGTACCGCTGCTAAGATAAGGCGAGCAAGTAGACTGATCATACGCTTCATGCACCACTATATTATGTGTGTTGAACCAACAAAGCTCGGAGTAGGAAGTGAAGCCCATACTGCCACAGCGTCCAATGCCTTCTGCGGGCGCGTCGATACCATTGTTTAGAGCGCTTACCAAACTAAGGGAGCATTAAAGCAGTTTAGTTTAAGTTTTTTTTTTAAATAAAATGCAAGGTAAATGCTTACGTGAACGAATGTCCATATGTGGGCAAACCAACATTTAATTTTTTGCGATCCAATCCGTTGGAGAGCCACCAGTTAACTGAGCAGTTTATGTTTAAGGTGCCAAGTAAGGAGCGTTCATTCGGGCGTGCATATAACGGTGCATTCAAACCTTTAGTAAACAATAAAATAATAAATTTAATGTAAAAAAAAATGAATAACTTTCATCCTCACCTGTTAATGGTGTGCCTTGTGAGTAGAAATGATAATCATATGTCATCACATTCACATAGTCCACATACTGGTTTAGCATTTGCACATCGTAAGCGAATAGTGCAATACCTTCAGGCGCAGCTGTCGCCACAGTAAGCATATAATCACGCCGCTCACGTTTATATTCCTGACGTATTTCATAGATTAATTGCGAGAAATGTTGTCGCTCCTTATTGTAAGCGCTAGGAAATTCCCAATCCAAATCAATACCATCTAGCTTATACATAGCCAAGGTTTGCTTCATCGAATGCACGAAGGCCTTTCGTGTGGTATGATTTTTTACCATTGCCGGAAAACCATCACTATTCGCGCCACCCCCTATCCACAGCAAGAACTTCAGTGCCGGATTTATTGTACGCAACACTGTCACATCTTGCAATAATATGCGACGCAAAGTGCCTCCAATTACCAATAGACCATTATTAACACTAACCATACCAATATTGATGTGGGTACAAAGTTCAGCATTTACATTAGCTAAACGCAAATCATCGAATTCATTATTTGGGCCAGGTACTGAATAGTAGCATACTAAACGCACTACAGGCTCTGTACTCATTGTTGGTGGTGCATTCTTCACTAGCTGTGGTGCATTAGGTTTTACCTTTTGTGCCGCCTGTTGTTGCTGTTGACCGCCAGCTTCTGTTGAATAAGCAGGATGTTGTGATTTTATACGTACCGATTGATTTTTTACCAAACGAAAATCATGTGAAAGCGTACTTTCATGTACACTGTTGGCGTACAGATTGGCACGGCGATACCAGAAATCGGGCACAACTGCAACGAATTAATAGTGAGAAATTTCGTTAAATTATATATTTGGTTTGTAAATATTGTACCTTGCACATCTGGTGGATAGTATATAGTATCGTAAGCGGAATTCCACAAAAGAAACACAAATATAGTGGTGAGCATATAAAGTGCCATTAAAGCTGCTATACGCCACCATGATTGCGATTGCGAGGGTTCGTTCATTAATTCATAATCTGCCATTATGTAGCGACTGAAGAAATATTAGTTTCACACTTAAATCAATTAATTCCAATACTTTTGTTTGTAAATTTTCCAATGACTACACAAAGATCAGCTGGTCGAAAGGGAAACGAATAAATAACGAAGTAAACAAAAAAGGCATAGAGATAAATAGCAGAGTTGTTACGAATTTGTACACTGAAAGGGGAAGAAGAAATTTTTTTAAATTTTTTATTTTGCATTTTATTTCTTTATAAATTCAAAATAGCTAACTGATGTTAGTTTAGTGCATGACTTTTATGTCAATATAAAAATAAACAGTATTTAAAAATTCATTAAAAAATTTTATAAAATCTGCAAGGAAAATTAAAGTTCCGTATACAACCCTGTATGCAGCAAGCAATCAAATAACACTCGCTACTCTTTGCAGCAGCGAGTAATAAAATAAACAAATTTTTTAGGGTTGCCACTCTCACGCGCGCGCTTTTAAACAGAACTGCTGCCGGTTTTTAATTTAAGAATATTTAATTATTTTGTTTAATTTTCGGGTATATAGGTCTTTTTATTATAATATTTTCAATTAAGTAACAGAAAATCTGTATTCGTGTATGCATAGTTGTGTGCATGAGCTGTCATTGCCTGCACACACTCGACCTTCTTAACAACGCTGCGGCTGGCAGCCCTATTAGAAATGTCTTTGATTGTCTTTGCAATGCATTTCATTTGAATTTCCCCGCATTCGCGTTCGTTGATTTTGTGTGAAAGGTTTGTTTTTGTGTGTACGAACCGTGTCGGTTTTTTTTTGTTGTATTGGATTTATGAATTTTTAATGAAATTTGTGAGATAAATTGCAATTTTTTGTTTGTGTCGAGGTAAATTATGTGAGGTAGTAACAAATTAGTGTGAAACAAAGAATGAAAATTGTGTTAAAATCAAGCACGAATAATTAACAAACAAACATTTTATGTACATACACACATACATATATGTGTAAATAGTGTTTAATTACTACTTCTTGTTTAGCCCTTACAAAGTGCAGACATGTCTGACCCCCTCCCAGCCCTCCTTTGTCATAACAAACAAACAATGTTGTTATACTGCAGACTGCAACTGCACACAGCTTTTGCGATAGTTGTTAGAGAGAAAAAAACATTCAACTTTTACAAGCATCTACTTCACTACAAGTACCTACTTCTTCAAGTGGCTGCGCGTCGCCACCCAACCACTTGCCTATTATGCCACTCCAATGGTGTGTTTGTATGTCTGTATGTATGCAAAAAGGAAGTGTTATATGCGTGCGCGTCTACGAACGCCATCTCAGCCCAACCACCCAGCGTTCTGTGTGTGTGTGTATGTATATATATGTATATACAAATGTGTAATTGCCCCGCCCTGTTCAACGACTCCTGGCATTTTACTCTACCCCAATCCTACTAGCCACTGGCCCCCCCGCATTTCACTTCCGCACTGGTATCTATACAGTTGCTGTTGCTTTTGTTTTTTGGCACACATATACTCGTATATCTACATATATATATTTTTTTCTTATCACTCATCCAATTTGCAAACGCATTAAAACGCAAGTCTGCGAGAAAATTCAATTTCCATAGCTGTTTTGCTGCTTCCTGCTTTCATCATTCTCATCCTTTCCGTTTACCAATGTCTAAACCAAAAACAAACCCATGTACCAACCAGCCATTCGACCGACCAACCAACCAAGTAGTCGGCGCAAAAATCGATAATAACACTGCTGTCGTATGCGTCCGCTGCTTTGTACATTCGTTGTTCGGTTTGTTGTCATTTGTCGAGCTCTGTACTTCACGACTATCCTTGCTCGACAGCGCGTTTTGTTGCTGTTGCTGACGCAGCTCATTTGTTTGTATTTTGACGACGCTTGATTTCCTTCCTTGTATGTATGTATGTCTGGCGGTGGTTGGTTAGCCGTTTTGAATATTTCGCAGGTTTGACGCGCTTATACAGGGGCGTAGTCGGATAGAGTTTAGGCTATGTACGAACGAAAATTTGTTTATTCGCTTCCAGCAAATCTTTTCTTCTCGTACGTTAGTGAGATTGCCTGATCATGGCTTCCTCGCCGTTAGAAGCTTTACCATTTTCTCATAACCAGCGAATAGTAAGTGGTGAAATGCTGCAGATATCTCTCTCTCTCTCTCTCTCTCCCTGAAAATGCGTGCAGAGTAGACTGTGCAGTGACTTAGGAAAGAGATTCGCTAGACGCGAACTACCTAGAGTCGGACTCTGCTGTTCACAGAGCATTCGATCCGACTTATTTTTATAAAGAGGGGTCATAGCTATGTAGATAACGTGTGAAATAGTGTAAATTTTTGAAATGAGATGAGAATGAGCTTATGGAAGCTTATCTCTCTTAAAAGATAAGAGATATCCAAAACTATGGGGTTCCTTACAAAATATCTTCCAATGGGCAGACACACACAGAGGCTGGTCGTACCGTCGTCAAACGGTTTCTGCATTTAGAGAGTAGGAATAATCTGAAACCTGAAGCAACTTCTTTTGCAAATGTCCGTCCCGCACTTCAGAGGTGTAATTTGAATACTCTAGTAGCGCCAACTATCAGAGACTTGGGTGAAATAGCGAGAGCAAGAGCGATGTATTGCTCAGTTTTACTACATTAGTTTGTCTAGCGAGTGAGGGCTCTAAGGACTATCACAATAGAGCTTATTTGCCCGCCTAATTAAGCAAAATACAAATTTCTACCTACTCAGACTTAACCCCGGTGGTATTGATATCAAAACTTCTTAGATCTCGATTTGGTTTTAATTTAAACTGCCCGGCTTGTAGTACGCTCCTCTGCTATCTGCTTACATTGAGGGCAGTCTCGCTCGCTCGATATATGAAGAAACTCGCAATATACGAAACCCACTCGCTCATTTTTTTTTTTTTTTACCAAGCTTGTCTCAACATGCATGTGTTCCCACAGTATCCCGACAGCTCTGAACTGAAAATAAATCACCATTTAAACATGGTTTAGTTATTTATTACAACAACAACAACACTTGTCGCTATGTATTAGTTCAGAAAATATTTAATGTAATTACTACAACAAAAACGACTAATTAAAAGACGCCCCAAATTAATAGTATTAAACCGACTTTTCAAGATTGCACTGCACTGCACTGTAATTAAGCCACATTTGTTCACGCGTTATCTCTCGCTTCTTTTCTCTCACTCACTCACTCACTCTCTCTCAACCTCTACCACTACAGCTTTTACTGCCACTGCAACGAGTACCGCTCGCTGCTGCATTTTTAATGATAGATTTTTCATTTTCTTCAGTCTTTTGAACATTGAACAATTTTCCGCCACTCCAAAATGGTGAAACATATGCTGGTCATACCACCAACAAGCTGAGGGGCGACACACGCACACACACACACACACTCAAACACATGCATATTTGCTGGCTTGAATGAACAAACGAATTTGACAGGCTGTGCCTTGCAACGTCAAGCAAATGCATTGAAATCTTGTATTGTATGCGTACATACATATGTATGTGCATATATATTTTGTTTATTTACATATGTTTTATGTTTGTGTTATTGTTATTGTTGTGCTGGTGTGTAAACTCCACAACATGCGAGTTATGGAAAAGGGGGGTGGCGGCGCTGTGACACTTGCACTTGCCAACCATAAGTGCGAGTCAGTGTTAGCGAGTACAGTGTGACGAATTCGTCGTTGTATGTAGTCGGTCGGCTCCAAGTCAGTCGCTCCTCTGTCGCTTGTTAACTTGGACAATGTTGGATTTTCCAACTGGTCGGCATTCATAGCGCGCTCGCGTAACTGCGCACATGTCTAGCTAACTGACTGACTGGTTGGCTGACAGAGAGTAGATGAGTAGAGGTGGCCAATTGCTGAGTAAGCAAAAAAAAAAAAAAAACAAACAAACAAGAAAACAACAAATATTTGTGTGAAAAGTGCAAGGAGGAAATGCAGTGACAGCAACAGGAATGTCAGTTGTTAATAATATGTAGTTAAAGGCGGTCATTGCCATTTTTAGCTGACAGGTTGTTTGACATTTTGTTTGTGTGTTGCACAAAGCAGGGGGTTTGCAGGTGATAAAGTGAAATTAAAGGAGATTTGAGTGATACAAACGAATTAATAAAATTAATATAAATTAAAAGTGAGCAAATTTAACAACACAAAAATATAATATAAATGTAAAAATTAATAAAAATTAAATTTAAAAAATTAATAAAAATAATAAGAATAAAAACATAAAATATCCATAAATTTAATAAGAAAAAATTCGTAAAAAAATCAAAAAAATAAATATTTATATGAACAAAAATGACTAAAAATACAAAAAAAAAACTAACAAAAAATTAGAAAAAACTAAAATTAAATAAAATTAAATAAAAAAATAATAATAATGATGTCAACAAAAAAAAAACTTATTAAATTACGTGTAATATAAACAAAAATAAATAATATTAAAATAATAAGTTAAGAATTCCAGAAAAGTGGTGAAATGAGAAAAAATAAGATTTTTTTCAATGAAATATAAAAAACTAAAAAATAATATAAGTAAAAACTTATAGAAATGAATAATTTTAAAATAGGTGAAAAATACAAGAAAAGTAATTAAAAGGAAAAAAAATTATATTTAAAAACGGCTTTCTTATTAATTATAAAAATTAATAAATGCATTAAAACAGAAAAACAAAATCAGAAAAATTTACTAAAACGAACAACAAAAATTGCTGAAAAAATTAAGCAAACTTCAAAAAAAATTTATTGAATTTTAGTGATTAAATCAGAAAAAAAAAATAAAAATATATAAGAAAGGAATACTTTAATTAAATTTAAAAATTATTTTGTGTATTAATAAAACAAACAAAAAAATTAATTAATAAAAAATAAATAGAAAAAAGATACCAAAATTAACTGAAAGAATTACAGCGCCAAAAGAGCTATAAAATCATTTCTTTAGTGAAAACATCAGTGTTTAAGTCAGAAAAAAATTAGAAAAAATTAAGAAAAAATATATTTCAATAAACTCTCAAAATTAATAAATGAAAAACGACAGTAAATAAAGAAAAAAATATTAAAAATCATTTAAAATTAAATATAAAGGGTTTTCCAATAGGGATGATACGATTTCTAAGTGTCGTTTTGGCCATTTTTAATATGTCATATTATTCATTGTATTCAGTAAGGTTTACAATTTCATCATGGCAAGATATACGCAGGAACAACTTTTACAAATTTTTTCAATATTATTATCAAAATAATCGTTCTGCAATTGCAACTTTTCGTGCGCTTTTGCCATGGTTTATGGTCGTAACAATCGTCCATCTGTGCTCGCTATTCGTCGAATGGTTGAAAATTTCGAGCGTACACTATCTTTACATAATGTTCAAATGCCAATAAGACAAAGAACCGGTCGAACCGTAATGAAAATATTGCTGCCGTTCAGGCAAGTATTGCTAAAGACCGCAATTAGTCGATTCCAAGACGTTCTCGAGAATTGGGGACTGTCTCAAACCACAGCCTGGTAGATTTTGAGAAAGGATTTGCGCTTGCATCCGTATAAAATCGTTCTCACTCAAAAACTGAAGTCATTGGACAACCATAAACGTCGTGAATTTGCTGATTTTGCCTTGGAACAACTTGAAAAACATCTTCTCCGTTGAGGCTCACTTTCTTAAAACTTTCGATTCTGGTGCGAAGAAAATCCACAAATTATTCCTGAACAACCATTACATTCACCTAAATTGACAGTTTGGTGGGGGTGGTTTTTGGTCTGGTGGACTCAGCGGTCCGTACTTCTTGCGAAATGAAGCTAATAGCACAGTTATTGGCAATGGCGAGTGGTATAGATCGATGATAACCAACTTTTTTGTGGCCACCAATGGAAGTGGTTGACTTAACAACATCTGGTTCCAACAAGACGGGGGGCTACGTGTCACATAGCACATGCAAAAATTGAATTATTGCGAGAAAGGTTTGGATATTCGATTATTTCAAGAAATTGTGACATTGAATGACCTATAAGAAGTTGTGTTTTAACACCATTAAACCACTTCTTGTGGGGGTTATTTGAAGTCATTGGTCTTTAGCAATAAACCAGACTCTCTTCAAGCTTTAAAAGTCAATATTGAACGTGCTATTCTTGATATACGAGTTGATTTAGTGGAAAAAAAAGTTGAGTTCATAGAATTCGTTCCTGCAAAAGAAGTCGTGGAGGTCATTTAAATGATGTTATATTCAGAACTTAATTGTACTTCGAATGTACTTCACATTAAATAAAAAAAAATTGAATTTCCTTAACAATTAGTTTTTTTTTTTTTTTTTTTTTTTTTTTTTTTTGTAAAGAAATCATATCACTCTTATTGGAAAACCCTATAAAAATTAATTAAAAAATTTAAGAAAGCGCTAAAAGAGCTTCAAAACCATTTCTTCCTGAAAAAAAGTTTATGTGAAAATAATTTCCATTTAAATTAATTTTAAAAAGTGGTTAAAAACAACAACAAAATTAAAAAATTAAAAAAACAAAATTTTTTAATTATGAAATTATTTATTTTTTAATTAAATATATCGATAATATTTTGCCCACAGCAACTGCCAGAAAAAAAACTTAAATAATATGTATGAATGTGTGCATGTCTTATTCCAGCCAAATTTTATAAGGCTGCAATATTCAAGCAAACACCACTGAGCGTACACGTCGCATTATACATACATACATATGTACGTATGTAAGAAAAGTCTCAATTAAAAAAATCGACAAAAAAGTTATTTGAACTATTGTTATTGAGTACAATCATCAACACGTCGAGACTTGCTGAAAGAAGCCATGGCCCGTCGATAGCGCCATGTACAACAACAACAACAACAACAACAACAACACCCGAACTTAATGCCAATAAGAACAAATCCAATTAGACAGATATTTACGCGATAAAGAAGCGTATGAGTGTGTGTGCGCGCGCCCGTGTGTGTGTGGCGTGTCTATTTGCTTTTGCTTGCTTGACCACACCACCCACCGAAAGAAATACACACACACGCTTGCGGGTCAACGGTGTCATAGCGCACACAGCGGGCGCAAACGACATTTGTGGCCCAAAAGACCTTTTTTTTCGCCAAAGGTAAAAAATTTAATATAATAGACACACACAGACAGAGAGTGGTGAGTGCCGCGCGCTCCGTCACCACAGTACCGTCGTACGCCAGCTAGAGTAGCAGCAGCAGCAGCGCAAACGAAGTGCGAAGTGGTGCATAAAGCAGCGTTGTGGTGATAGCGACGAGTGTCAGCGGCGCTAATAGCGCATATTTTGTTCAGTCGCATTACGGCGTTTAGTGCGCGTTCGTGGGACGGAAAAGCGTGAAACGCATCGCTGCGTTGTTTTGTGTGTTGTTTAGCAAAAAAAAAAAACAAAAACAAAAAGTGCAGAATGCATTCAGTGCTGTTGTGCGCTTTTACGAAAACGAAATGATCATAATTTGTAAAAATTTCCGTATATATATATGTATGTATGTAATACTTGCTAATATAGCATAAAACGTTTTGAAAACGAAAAAAAGTATTGAAATTGCGAAAAAATAAAACAGCAATAAAAGTTTACGTGCGAAAAAAAACTACAAAAAAAAGTGCGCAAATTAAACTTTTTGCTGACCAGTCAACCAGCCAACCAACCAACCAACCAACCAAGCAACGACGATCGACCTCCTTTTCGCGCAAACGTCATAAACTTCAATTTTACGTTTTACATATCGCGCGCGTCCGTTGTAATTATTATGGCCGCTACACCGCTGACCCTGATGGATGCCGGCCTCGCATCATCCACGCTTACAACAGACAACAACAGCACCACTGCAGCTGCAACTGCTGCTTTAGATACCAGCAGTAGTAGCAGCAGCAGCAGCAGCAATAATACAATTGCAACATCAACTTCATCCGCCGCCGCTGCCACCCGTGCAGCTACCTCTACTACCACCACCACCGCTTCATCAGCCATACGACCAACAATGCTATTTGGCTCCAGCGAGCGTTTAGATACATCCGCTAATATGTTAGTCTCACCAAATGGCAGCAGCAGCAGTGGTAATTCCGCCGTCACATCGCCCTCATTTCTGCCGGAGATGCCACAGTGGAAGAAAGATTTAATACAACGTCGCAAAACGAATGTGGCACGTACGATTGGTGCAGCTAGCGGCGGCGGCGGTATGCTGGTATCACCGACATCTGCAACAATGCAACAGCAACAACAACGCCACTCGTTGACGGGTGGTCAACTGCTATCGCCAACCACATCAACTGCAGGTGGGTACGAATATCATTTATGTATGTATGAAATGCAAAAAAAAATGTAATAAAACCAAAAAAAAAAATATGCAAGTTGGTCAGCTGTGACTGCGACGGCTGCGCTGCAATCGCTGCTGATGTTGCAAATTCAATTAGCGCATTTTTGCGTGTCCGAAAACATTGGTTACCATCGCCGTGTGCATCTTCATTACTGACTGATACATACCAAGTTTTCAGTATACGAGTATATACATACATATGTATATTTTTCTATTTGTGTTTTGCTGTCAAGCCGCAGAAATATTCGCACTCTGCGTATTGCCAATTTGTTTGTGGTCGAAGAGCTGGTGTATTTGATACTTACAAACCTACATATGTACATATGTATCTAATTATTATACGCCACCGCAATTTTCTGTTCGCACCGGCGTAAAATTTTGTCTCAACTTTCAAAAATTTATCGTAGAAGTGTAAAATGTAGGCTTAAGCATCGAAAGATGCAAAACCTCGTTCTCATTTTTACTACATAAACTCCTACAGCATCTGTCGTTAGGTTCTTCGTAGCCCAAGGGTTACCCAGAGCACATTGAAGAACGACGTAACTGTCTAGAACAGTCGAAGAGGCACCTTCTTCTTCTTATTAAATGACAATGCAGTAGTTTCTTCTTTTAGCTGTTCGGCTCAAATTTGTAGGACCAAGCGAATCAAGGTTCTTCTCCATGAATAAGTTTCCACACGATACTAACCACCTCTCCTTATTTAATAAATGCCTAGCACTGGCCTTTTCGAGCGCTTTCGACACAGTCACATGCGAAATGCTACGAGTGCTCCGCATATCGCCGGTCCATTGAAGACGTGGACCACAAATTACCTGAGTGGTCGACTGTCAACGGTAGAATTTCGAAATCAAAGCTGCAAACTCAGAAAAATTAAAGAATGGTTCAAAGGCTTCGCTGGAAGTTGTCTTTGTCCCACTATTTTTCAATTTTAACATCTCGAAACGCCCTCTACCATCTGAGAGAGTATCATTGATATCATATACTGACCACTGCTCGATTATGGCTTTCGTCTAGAATACTGATAACCTCTCTTGGCGAGTGAATGGATACCTCTTCAATCTTTCCCACTTCTTCAATTCGAATCATTTAAAACTCACACCCGCAACATGAACGACAGTCTTTTTTAGCTGTTGAACGCAAAAGTACTAGCCAAATTTGAATTTTAAAGTCCATGACGTTAAAATTCCGACTATTCGTAAGCCAAATTTACTTGGAGTGGCATTCGATAGCCTACACTCTCTTTTCCCAACTATTCAATTTTAACATCTCGAAGCTCCCTCTACCATCTGATGGAGTGCCCTTTTGATAACGTATACCAATGACTGCTCGATCTTGGCTTTCGTCTAGAATACTGATAACCTCTCTTGGAGAGTGAAGTGATACCTTTTCAATCTTTCCCACTTCTTCACTTCGAGTCGGTTACAACTCTCATCCGCAATATCAGCGGCAGTCCTTTTTAGCTGTTGGACGCAGTAGTATTAGGCAAATCTGTGTTGTAAAGTCCATGACGTTAAAATTCCGACTATTCGTAAGCCAAATTTACTTGGAGTGGCGTTCGATAGCCTACACTCGTTCCCTCCACATACGTCAACGATTGTCACTAAAGTACAAATAAAAAAAATATACTCATAAACCTACAGGACTATCATCCGGCCGCAATTGTTGAAGCTAAAATCCTTTCGAAATACCAGTTTGATCAGGTGGTAAGGAGCTTCAACACCTTCCTTAGCTCTCTTCCAGTGAATAGCATCACCGGCATCCGGCCGTTTCCTATAGCAGATTAATAGCTCAAACTGCCCGTCAGATCCGAGTAGTACTGGCACAGCTAAGATCAAGATATTACGCTAAATTTAACTTCTACTTATCATGACTCGAACCCGATACTAACCACCTTTCTGCATGCCCCTTAAAATCGATTTCCCTTCCGTTGAATGAGCTCAACGTCATCTACCGATCTTGCCTGCCTCATAAGATCGATGAAAATTTTTCATTTACACTATTTTTGCAAAATTGTTTCTTGGCATACATTTTTCTGGCTTGAATAAGATTTGTGAGATTTGAAATTTTCCCATGTCTTTTTCGCGGCTTTTTCATGCCTCCTACAGCTTTCCACTGCTCTAGCCGCTTTTTATTACTCTCTTTTATTTACCCACTTTCTGTCAGTCGACCACTCACCATATAATTTTTTTTTTTTTTTTTTTTTTTTTTTTTTTTTTTGTAAGAATGCAATGTAGCCAGCCAGCTAGGCCCCGTCGAACACTGCATATTTCGTCTTAATTGATATCCAACCTACATACAAAAATGTTCATCGCCGCTTAAACCATGGCGGGCTTTTGTTGTTTGTTGTTTCTTCTAAAGAAAAGATTGTAGCTTCATTCAATGTCTATTAAAAAATTCTGGCATAAATAATTTTCACAACACAAATAGTGAGTGAGTGAGTGGTGTTAATATACTCGTATAGAGTATATAGTAGAGAGTCGGCGCCATCATTACACTACTGCTGCACACTTTTTCGATTGATGATGACCTAATTACTGAGAAAATGCTTGAATGTACTCGTATGTAGTTATGTATGTAAGTACTTTCGTGATTTTTTTTTTTTTTTGCAAATATCTGGCTATCTCCTCAGCTTGATGAGTTTTTTTCATTGTTTTTTTTTTTTTTCTTTTTTTTTTTTTTTTCTAACCACTTTGCCTTGCTTAATCTGCGTCTCTCGCCTGTATGTGTGTTCAATTGTGTTCGTCGCGTTTCTTAACTTACGTAAATATCACTTTATCTCTAATGACGACTTTCGCAGCTAATTTTAGATATCTGCTTTTTCCGTTAGGCGCGTTCATATGAAATTCTTCGGTTTATTGCTTTTTTCTTTTTATTTATTTTTTTATTTTATTTTATTTATTTATATTTTTTTTTTTTTTTTTTTGTGTTTGTCTTTATATTACGCTTTGTGTTAAGTCGTTCACTTTTTCGCAATTTTACAATATCTCATTGTCACTCTTCGCTTCTTATCTCTAATGCTGTTTTGCTGCACACGTTTTGTTAGCTTCTTTCTTCATGCGTGTTTGCGTAATCGCCATACGCACACCTGTTAATCGTATTGAGAACATATCTTAAGCGTTCTCAACTGATTTTTGCCGGTTGCACGCCACTTTAATTTTCCATTCCATTACTATTGCCTGTTTCTCCAGTTCCAGAACTATTTTTTCTTGGTAATCTTGCTTTCATATTAAATTCGATTTGTCCGTTTCTATTATCCGTTTTTCTTTTTTCCATACAATGTCGTCTGCCTGTTTGTTATGGTTTGTTACTTGTTTTTTTTTTCTATTTATTTATATGCCTCTTTCTGTAGTTTCTGTTGTTCCACTTATCTCAACGAGCGTGAAATTAAAAATCCATTTCCATTGCATTATTTTTCCGGCTTCCAAGTCCCACATACAACACTCTATTGCCCATTTAGCTTCAACTACTTACTAGTTATTATTCAATTGAATTCCTCTTCTTTTTTCTCTACTTTTCAACCAACGTTTTGGTGTCATCTCACACTATATGGCTATTAATAGCTTGGACTCCATTCTTTTGTCGTGTGCATTTCCATTTGCATTTGTATGGAATTTTTTTGTGTGTGCACAATAGGCTAAGCTAAGCTAAGCTTTTAAGATTTGTTTTTTATTGCTCGGACTGGACTTCATTTGTGATACAGTAGTTTGTGTGTTGTAAATGGTTTTAATATTTTTAAAAAAAATCGAACGACATTTATAAGTTTGATTTTTCCGTGATCTTTTGTTCAATAAATAGTTTAGTGAAATATTTTATCTATTGTCTGGGTATCTATGTACAGCTGAGCTGCAGAGTGACAGTTAATGAAAGTTAAAAATTAATGCTTAAATCTACAGTTTTAACACAGTTTTTACACATTTTTAACACAATATTTTTTTTTTTACGTTTATTTATCTAATAAAAATCAGAAGTGGAATATTTTTTGATAAAACTCGCAGCTGTACGAAGTTTCGGCGTTGATAGCTTGCATAAATTCAATAGACACTAAAATTTACACTCTACACTAAATTTCCTTTTTTTTTAGGATGATGGAAAATAAAACCTACTTACTGCCTACTTTTATCTTACACCGTCCACTGCTCGTGCAATTGATCTGTACGATCATTCGTGTCACCCAACTACCAAGCGATACCCTTTCACACCCTTTAATACCTTTTAACCGGAAGAAAGTTAACGCTTTAGCTTTAAAAGCTTCCAATACTCTAGCCTGAGGTAAAAAAAATAACACCTGAATTCCCTTGCAAAGATCAGCTGAAGAAGAACCTGGCTTCACTTGTTGTCTCCAATTGGTGCCAAACGGCGAAAGGAAGCAATGACCGGCGCTAAAAAAATGTAGCGCTTTTATTCATGTAATTTACCCATAAATATCTTTGAGAAAAGTTTAAAAATACATTATAATTTCGAGGCTCCCTACTTTTTATAAAGAAAAAAAAGACACAGAAAATTCAAATTTAACGGGGAAAGTTTATTATCATTCGAAAGAACATCATTTGGCATTTGTTTTTTGAAGATTATCTCTTTCAAGCATTAGCCGCGGCTACGTCTCAGATGGTCCATCCGTTGAGTCCAATTTTCGATCGCTCGTTCGAGCATTTCGACTGGTAACTGGCGTATGACACGCGTGATGTTTTGCTCCAAGACCTGAATCGAAGCGGGATTGTTCGCATAGACTTTAGACTTTACACCCACCACACAGGAAAAAGTATAACGTGATATCATACAATCTTGGTGGCCAATCGGCCAGCCCAAAACGTGAAATTATCTGTTCACCGAAGTGTTCCCTCAACAAATCCAATGATTGATGCACGATGTGTGGGAAGTGATGCTCTGTGTGTGTTGAAACCACGGAGCTCACGAGCTTCAATTTCATGCATCAAATAGTCGGTTATCAGGGCGCAATCACGGTCGTCATTGACGGTTACGCTCTCACCGGCATCATTTTTAAAGAAATATGGGCCGATGATTCCAGCGGCCCACAAACCACACCAAAAAGTTATGGCAGCTCTTGAACTTCTTCAGTCTGCTCTTCGTTGAAATGCGGACATTTCGCTTGTTTTCATACCCATTGAGCCAGAAATGGACCTAATCGCTGAACAAAATTTTGCTCGAAAACGACGGATTTTCTTGGAACTTTTCAAGAGCCCATAGAGCGAAGCGATATCGCTTGGAGAGCTCGAGCGACTGCAGTTCTTGCACAAGCTGTATTTTATACGCTTTTAATATAAGATCTCGACGAAAATGCGCCAAGTCGTTCCATACGTCAGTCCCGAGTTGCTGCGAACGGCGCCGAATCGACTCTCCACGGTCTTCCACGTGTACACTCTCAACTACGGCCGCCGCTATATTTTCTTCACTGCGTGCTGGACGTGCTCTATTTGGGGTCGAATATTATCCAATAATGTATGCTGCTGGGTCTGAATATAGGTGATGGTGTTGCGAATAGTACGACGCTCAGTAGACCGATTATGTTGACCATAAGTTGAGGCGAAACGCGCGAAACACATTCTTTACAGAACGTGAATTTTCGTAATAAAATTGAATGATTTGTAAACGTTGTTCAGGCGTTTAGGTCTTTCCATGATGCAAAGTCAAACAATACTGAACAAAACAAAACATGCCAACTTGACACGACTCACGCGTGATCTGTCAAAAAAAAGAATATTGAAAAATGTACCTCTACTTGGATCACCCTTTACGAAAATTGATCTTTTTTTAGTACCATTAGAGATATATTTACGTGAAGCAATCTTATCAAGATACATATGTATATGTATAAGTACATATACATATACATACGTCAAGATATTTATTTCTTATCGCTCTGTGGCACATACTTTTCGGCACATCCATACTACGTGGTGCTGGTGCTATGCATTATTAATGATATTGATATTGAATTTTTTTCGCCCAACCGCAAGCTGAAATGCCCCTACAACCTTGTCAGATGCCATACATTTTTAAAAGTAAATTTATTTATTTTTCTTCATGGCACAAAAATGCATATTTTGATAACAACAGCAAGAACAAAAAAAAAAAACCTGCATGCGAAGCGAAAATAATGTCTGATCTCAGGCGCGTGCAAACAAGATGATGTTTTTTTGTTTTCAACCGTCACTAATTTTTTTTTCGTTGTTCTGTGATTTGTTTGTTATTCAATTTAATTTTTTTTTAATTTTTTTTATTAGTTTAATTGTTTTTTCTTTTACTTTTTGAAATTTTTTTTTATTAATATTATATTTTTTAATTAAATTATAATTTTTTTTATTTTCTTTTAATTTTGCGTTTTAATTTTACTTTTATTTCCAACTTCTTTATTTACTTTTCTACAATTTAATTTTTTTTTCTATATTTTAATTTATTTTTTTCAATTTTATTTTATTTTTTTTATTTACTTTTTTATTTTGCTGCTGCAAAACTTTTCTTTTCTCTAAGCTATTCGAAAATTTAATTGCTTTGTATG
The DNA here is from genome assembly GCA_030068015.2 of Neoceratitis asiatica. Taxonomy (NCBI): domain Eukaryota; kingdom Metazoa; phylum Arthropoda; class Insecta; order Diptera; family Tephritidae; genus Neoceratitis; species Neoceratitis asiatica. Next base: position 89,785,718 of record CM061525.1, on the reverse strand, counting down.
TATGTACATTTGTACTGTTTATATGTACATATGTATATACACTTCACTTTCTATCTCATTGTTTTTTTTCATACAAATTTCAGTAGCTTGGTTGCAAATTTCAATTAGTTTTTCCCGGAAGTCATATAATCGCACACAGAAACCCACACACGTACAGTAGCGTAGTAATAGCGCCATTTACTTGCCATATTCAAGCAATCTTTTCCTCTCCACCAGTATCGCCAATTCTTGTTTAACTGCGTGCCATAGCCACAAAACTCTTATCAAGTTGCACATACGATGACATATCTACGCGCATCAGCCATCATGAATCTCGTAGTGTGTTATAAATAAAGAAAAAGAAAAGTAAAATATACAATATTTTTTTTGTATAGAAATTACTTACTGTGCAGTGAACAAGTGGATGTGTGGCAGGCGCAATATACTTAGTAGTGACATAGATACTGTTACACACATTTTATGCTATAAAATAAAAAATAATGAATGTTTTTGGACCAAATTTTTTTTAGATATGTATTTATTGATATATATTGTATACAAAAAAGCAATATTCATTCGAAATGCCCGCCTTTGGCCTTCACGCACGCCTTAAGTCGGACTGGCCAACCATCAATAGCCGCACGCACCTCCTCCATTGGGAAATTGGGCACAGCACGAATCAAAGCTGTCTTAAGAGAATCAATGTTGGGGTATCTCTTGTGGCAAACCATGTCCTCTAAAACTGTCCACAATTTGTAATCCAGCGGGTTCAAATCAGAGGGCCACTCTTCAGAGGAAATGAATGCTGGTAAATTGTTTTGGAGCCAGATTTGGGTCGTTTTAGCTTTATGGGCCGGCGCAGAGTCTTGCTGAAAAGTCCATGATTGGTTTTGGAACATGGAATGGTTAAGTGGTCTTACAACAGCTTCCAAAACGGTTTCTTGGTAAACTTTGGCTGATGTTTTGACCCCTTGTTCGCAAAAATGCAAGTCAGTTACCAAGTCAGTTAAGAAACACCCCACCAAGCCATGACTGAAGCTGGGTGATGACCTTTTTTGACCCGTGGAATCAGTTCAGATGCTTCCTTAGATGACCGTGCATACACCCTATCATTTTGTTTATTAAATTTTTCCTTCGGCTCATGGACTTTTGCGAAACATTCATCTCCCGGGCCATGATTTTCTGTTTTCGAAGCGGATTTCGCAGAATTCTTGATTTGACAGCTTTGATGACTTGCGGCGTTCGAACTGTGCGTGGACGGCCCAACCGGTGGCGGTCTTTAACATCCCCAGTCTCCTCAAACAGTTTTATGCACCGGTAGGCGAACATGCGACTAATGCCGAGCGGACGGAGTGTTTTGAAAATATCTCCTTTTTTCATTTCAAACTTAAAATGCGCTATAACAGCGATACGGTTTTCATTATCTGACCATTCCATGTTGAAAACTCACACAATTTAGAATTCCCGATACAGACTAACGCTTTACAGGTTATATTTTATAAATCATATGGGAATTATGTGGTATGCTCAATTCTTCTACTGAAATGCATGTGTTTAATGTTGTAACAGTATTTATGTCCCTACCAAGTAGATTTTTTTAATTTTTTTTTGTGACTGCAACGGTCAAAAACTATCGGAATGCGCTGGAATTGGAGGTCTTACCACATACGCCGTATTCTCTAGACCTAGTTTGTTGTTGTTGTTGTTGTATCCGCAGAAAAATTCCCCAAATTATGCTTCGGGGAATATTGCCGGATAAAAATCCTAGTCGTTCCAGTATAAAGACCCCAATGTCGCGTTAACTATTCGATTTTAGTCGCCACTTAGGACAGGCATGCCTTACCGCGGATAAATTTTTGAACCCCTAATCCGCAGGGGGTTCCTTGTGGCTGAAACGGCCAAAAACTATGTAAAAACGCTGAAATGGGTTCTTACCTCATCCGCCGTATTCTCCAGACATAGCTTGTTGTTGCTGTTGTTGTTGTAACAGCAGAAAAATTCCCAAAATTATGCTTCGGGAAACACTAGGGCAATGACAGTCCTTGACCGGTTAAAAATCCGGTTCGTTCCGGTATAAATACCCAATTGTCGCAGCAACTATTCGATTTTAGTCGCCTCTTCGCGACAGGCATGCCTTAGCGCGGGTAAATTCTTGAACCCACAATCCACAGGGGGTGCCAGACCTTGCTCCTTTCGACTACTGGCTTTTTCGACGGATGCAAAACGAACGATTAGGGGGGTCACCGTTTCTGGTCTTTTGAAGAAATCGAAAAATGCCTCAACGATCGTGGATCGTGGATTGTTTTATTTCAATAATAACATAATTTATTTTCGTAATTTTTTTATTCTTTTTTTCAGCAATTTTCATTATTGCATACTTTTTAATTTTGTTTTTATTTTTTATTTTTATTTTAAACTATTTTTATTGTCTTACTCGTACAAGTGCGCGATAAGCGTCAGTCAGCCCAGCCAGCCGCTTGTGTGGTAATTACACTTGTCGATATTTACAATTTGTTTGCGCTTTTGTATTGTTTTGGTGTTGTTTTCAATTTTTTTTTGCTTTCAACTTTCCTTATCACATATTGCTTGTATGAAATTACAAGCAATAACAACAACAACAACAACAGCAGCAGCAAGATATTGCCTGAAGTTCTTTGGAAAATAACAAAAAATCGTTTTTTGTTGTTGTAGTTTATGAAGTAATCTAAATGTTGAGATATTGAGTTTTTCGGCGGCAGTTGTTCGTTGACGTCGCGGCAAAATTGTTCGAAATTTCTATTATAACTGTTCTGACAGTGTTATATAGTAGTTTTCATGGAGTAAGTGGCAAGTGAATTTTTTTTTTTTTTTGATTTTTTTTTGAAGTGTTGTCATTGCTACATTTAGTGTTGAATCTAAGTTTAACGAAACTTCAAAAACTAAACTGTCAATGCCTTTGATTCTGATTACGAGTGATCGCCGCTCGCTACAGTGCCTCCTTGAAAATCACAAGGCAAGTGGTTTGCTTAGCAGGAGAGAATATAGACCGCATTTTCTGTGTTTTTAGTTAAGTCCACGATGATTTCCGTTTTGATTTCGAGGTTCCGGTCGGTCTTATTTCTTCCCAACTCGATCCGGTTGAAACTGACTACTGAAATCATCCTTTCCTCCGCGTTATAGCTTCAAAAACTTCGATAAAAAGTATTTAACTAAGGTTTATTTTCAATTTATCGCGTCCCTGGGTAACCTACTCTTAAGAAGTCTTTCCACAGCCGGTAAAAATCGATTGATTGTGGCAGAGAACGAATGCAATATAAATTTCCAACAGCAATAATTGAAGAGCTCGAACTTCCTCAGACTCGAATCGCTAGTGTTGTATAGAAACCAGTCCTCCTTTTGGTGTTTGAGGACTCCTCATCAGGGATACAAGCCAAAGGGCGTAGACTTCCATAACATTGCAGAGAACTTTTCCGACTGAGCTTGTGAATATTAGGGAAACGATGGTCTCTCTGCTTTAGCGTGGGACTTATGTGAGACCGGCTAACATCTGCTCTGGTAGTGAAACGGCTTTCACTGCGTTGAGTTGAGTCATGGTGAGCTCAAAAATTTTAAATTAATGCCTACCCGCCTACTTATAACCACCTCCACTCTTAGTTCCTCTCGGACAAAATGTGATATGCTTCCGGATAGTTGAGCTTTTGCCCAGCTGATGGAGAGCTTCAACGACTGTGCGACTACAAGTCCGACAGTGGAAGTTGAGGGTAGCTACGTGCTTTCTTTAGATCACAAGTCACGTTTGGAATTCTGACTAGCCATTATTCTATGGGTATTCGAGCAGCATGAATTTCACTGGGTCTTCAGAAGGAGATGCATTTTCTTCTTAATTCTGAACTGTCTTGCTTTAGCAAGGCTGATATTGGTAATTCTTGGATCGCATAGATGTTTCATCTCTTCACAGATCGCCACCAAGTGAAGCCCCGTCCCCCTAGTCCCTCCATCTAGTCCAGATGTTTTTGTAATGGAGTGCAGGCATTTCACTTCCTCTACTTCACTCGGTGGCGGGTAAAGTATCGAAAACTTTCGAAGCTGGTATGTTTTTTTCATCCATCCACATCTCTTTTGATACCGCATGGGTCGGAGAGGCCCTTCCTTCTTCTGCTTCCGAGCCCATGAACGCTCTTCCATTAGTATGTACTGCTACCCCCCACACGGGCATGTCTGGTGCTATTTTTCAGTACAGTCAGCAACAAAAAAGGGAAAAAAGGTTTAAAATTAGTTTTCCACAATTCCGTTACTTATTTGCTCAATGAACCGTTACTAAGTGTGAAAATTTATGTAAGAAACATATGTACATAAGTACATATAGGCTAAATCTTCTTTTATTTTCGCTCAATATTTCCAGTTCACTTATTGCTTCCCAAACGCGCAGCTACCAACTGCCAGCTATTTTTTTTTTGTGTTCAAAAATAATTTTTTTTTTTTTGAAGTTCTGTAAAGCAAAAAAGTCAAAGAGACTGAATTAATTGAGGCGAACTTTAATTTGCTTTATTATATTGTGAAATACGTATGTATGTACATCACTCTGTTTTGTTACTGCTACCTTGATTATTTGGGTCATAACCTAA